>OX336400.1:31066016-31666016 GCA_946902985.2 Meconema thalassinum | reverse complement strand
AACAAATCAACAATTCTTAACATGCCATGACTCGAACCCACATCCTTCCAACTTGTTTCTCATGCTCAAGGGGCATTCATTAATTATTTTTTTTCGTGTAGCCTCCTGAGAGACCAAGTGCAGCTCTTTCAAGTCGACGCCCGTGGGCGACCTGCGCGCCGTGATGAGAGATGGAATGGATGAAGATGATTGAAACTGGGCAAGGAAGTGGAAGGAAGCGGCCGTGGCCTGTCAGAAGGTACCGTCCCAGCATTTTACTGGTGTTGAAAATGGGAAACCGTGGAAAACCATTTCAAGGACGGCCGACGGTGGGGCTCGAACCCACGCGTCTACCGAGTCAGCAGAGAGCTTGGCCCCATGACCTAATGCTGCGCTTTAGCCAGCATAGCCACTGCTGTCGGTATTCATTAATGATGTATCATGTGCTATCACTTCCTTTCATTACTTAGTTTACTTACAAACTCAATTATCTGTTTACCCGTATTTCTTAGTACATTTTCTGAGGCAGAAATCGATTACTTTCTTTACAAACTTATTCCTTGACTACTAAGGTCAAATATTATGGAATTCCTTCAAACTTAGTATGGGGACCTTTGTCTAAAACCCACCAATTCAACAATTTACATTATATTCTTGTAACACCATTATTTATCAAAATTGCATAACCTCCCGTTTGATTACCACTATCCATTCAGATCATAACACTCCTATACACAGAGTATCCATTGTATTAGCTCCCCTGCGGTCGGTGAAGGCCGGTCGGGTCGCCAGACTCTCCCTTACACTACTTGGCTTGTGAATTATGACCTGGTCTCGTTTCTCATTCATTCACCCCTCGCGACTTTTCTGTTTACCTCCTCCCTTAAAACTTCATATGATAATCCAAGTTCACTCTTTAATTCAACCTCATTTTATTATAACATTTATTTCATTTCCTCATAATCAGTGCAATATCCCGAGATCACGACGATTTATAACTTGGAAGGTGGAAACGAGGAGATCGTTATCATGCCCTGACTCCGTCCTTCATATTCATTTCACATACTTTTATTTGGTCGGATACACAACAACACTGGCCAATGGGATGGGTTATATGACACTAGGCTCGGAAACTCTACACGCCTCCCCAGTTGTATCATATCTCGTAGAAACCTCTTACTCCTTCCAGACGTATACATATACATTTAGCAACGCCTCAACAGGACTTACACTGCAAATTACCATTTTTAGGCGGACAATTCAGAGATCTCGATCATGCCTGAACTCCGGCTTACTTATATTAACCTGGGCAGGATCTACTGCCTCCCAGTGGGTCAAACCCTCGTACAATAACATTCATTTCACGACGATTTTCCGAAAATTAATATACCTTTTTGATCTCTCGAATATGCCTGTTATGGAATACACACTAGCTAGCCTGATGCTGCTTATTATTTATTATTCATTGGCCCTTTTTGGCAACACAACTTTTAATAACTTGGATTCTCATTGCGTACTACAAATTCTCAATAACTCAACTTCACTTATGTCGCGGTATTACTTTACTGGTCTTTACTTAAGCATTTCACTTTTAATTTGGCCTATAGCCTACAACTTCATAATATATTTCCAAGGTGTTCGTTTATCACCATTTACTTTGATTCGTTAAATTTATGATCTGAATGGCATTATTACTTATCCCAAAGATCCTTTAATATTCAAATACTTTCAACTAGAGCTCATTATCGTATTAATTCATTATTATATCATCGTTACCTACGGAACGCAATTACTCAATGTATTTACTCATTATTATCGGAGTATAGACATTCAATACTTATTATTATTATTATTATTATTATTATTATTTTGATGCTCATTTTATTATTACTTTATAGGTCAACAACGGCATAAATTACTTGCCAATAATATCATAATAATCGATTTCTCCTCTCATATTTCAATTTTTGATTATTATTAATTATTCATTTTACGGGTTTCAATTTACTGTGCACTTTAATTATTATATTCTCGCATTTGGCAAACTTCTCTTTGTGGTTTTTCCAACACATTTTGACATTAGTTATTTATTTACTAGTGCATTTACTTATTTATTTTATACATTTCACTATTATTGATCAGCATATGACACAACATTTTAAGATAATGAAAGATTTCTTACTCACCCCACGTGACGTTCGATTCATGACCAAATCTTTGGATGTCTTCACCCATCTAACTGCTTCAACAATGCATTTTAGGTAGATTTCATTAGAAAGCTAACTATTGCAATGGGTCCCATGTTTCGACTTCCGGAAAATTTCGACATATCTTCGCGTTTCACATCCCCCAGACCCCAAAACCACCGTCAGTTCAAAAGTTTATATATAATTTATGTATATATGTATCTATCTATATATATATATCAGTTTCTTGTGGACACGATAACTGCCGTAATTTTGCACCAATCACTTTGAATTTTTTACATAATATGTATCCCTATAAAATCTCGGTCGAGTTCGTTAATGGGCAAAATCGGTCAAAGGGGGTGAAAATGGGGGGCTTTTTTCGAAAAAGTGAAATATCGCTATAACTCTCTTAATACATGAAATATCGAATCCCTTCAAAGTTCATAATATGTGTCGGATAAGTGCCAAAAGTTTATGTCAAATAAGTTTTTTGATAGCACCAACCATTGACCAAAGGGGTGGGAAAAGTGGGTTTTTCGGGAAACATTAATCATATCTCTGTTAATAGGCACAATATCAAAACCGCACAAAATGGACAATATTCCTCCAATAATTACCTAAAACTTTTGTCTGAAAGAATTTTTGATATGACCCACCATTACGCCACGGGGTGAACAAAATGATTTAAATTATAATAAAATGCCAAGTGCCAGGAGAGGTTGCCATGACAACTTTACTTTTAATTGATAAGGGATGAGCCATTAGCAGTTGCTATGACAACGCCATTGCACGAGATCACATTCAGTTTTCATATGTCTGTGGGAAGCGACTTCGATATCGGAACTGGTAGCATGCTGAACTTCTATGCCCAAGGTCGCGGGTTCAAACCCGGCTGAAGTCGTCGGATTTACTAAGAGCGCTAAAAAACCTGAGTTTGCTTTCCTTCGGAGGGGAAGTTCCAACGTTCGTTGCGAGTTGCTGATTGAGGTGGCATCTAGTAGCCAAGTTCACAGCTAGGTGTCGTTGACGGTAGTATTTTAGGTAGATTTCATTAGAAAGCTAACTATTGCAATGGGTACCATGTTTCGATTTCCGGAAAATTTCGACATATCTTAGCGTTTCACATCCCCCAGACCCCAAAACCACCGTCAGTTCAAAAGTTTATATATATAATTTATGTAATATATGTATATATGTATATCAGTTTCTTGTGGACACGATAACTGTCGTAATTTTGCACCAATCACTTTGAACTTTTTACCGAATATGTATACCCATAAAATCTCGGACGAGTTCGTTACTGGGCTAAATCGGTCGAAGGGGATGAACATGGGGGACTTTTTTTTTTCGAAAAAAAATGAAATATTGCTATAACTCTCTTAATATGTGAAATATCGAATCCGTTCAAAGTTCATACTATGTGTCGGATAAAGCTCAGAAATTTATGTTTGAAACGTTTTTTGATAGCACCAACCATTGACCAAAGGGGTGGGAAAAAGTGTTTTTTTCGGGAAACATTAATCATATCTCTGTTAATAGGCAAAATATCAAAACCGTACAAAATGGACAATATTCCCCTAATAATTACCTAAAATGTTTGTCTGAAAGAATTTTTGATATGAGCCACCATTGCGCCAAGGGATGAGAAAAATGATTTCGGAATTATAAGAAAATGCCAAGAGCTATCAGTGGTTGACATGGCAACACTACTAAATTGATGAGGGATGAGCCATCAGACGTTGCCATGACAACTCACTTGCGCGAGATCAGATTCAGATTTCCATCTGACTAAGTGTGAAGCGGCTTCGGTGACGTAACTGGTAGCATGCTGAACTTCTATGCCCAAGGTCGCGGGTTCAAAGCCGGCCAAAGTCGTCGGATTTTCTAAGAGCGCTAAAAATCCCTCAGTAAGCTTTCCTTTGGAGGGGAAGTTCCAACGTTCGTTGCGAGTTGCTGATTGAGGTGGCATCTAGTAGCCAAGTTCACAGCTAGGTGGCGTTGACGTTAGTATCTGGTAGCAACATTAGGAACTACTGCTTGAAATTTAGCGTCTGCATTCCTTACCTGAATTACAGACTAATACAGCCATCACAATTCACACCGTTTATCAGACAGATTCTACACTCACCCAAAGTACACGGGGTTATATGACCGCGTTGTCGCAGCCCCTAAACTGAGGAACCAACCAACATCTCTGCGGGAGATATAATTATGCGTGAAGAAGTAACAGACCGTTACATAGTTACACATCAGTGTCGAAACCTTGCATAAGGACAGTGTGACCACAAGTGTAACAAGTAGTTCCGTGAAGAACTGTACAGCCTATTTTCATATATCCTGCTCATGTTAATTGCCTCTATCAACACACAAAATTTCAGTTTATTTGCTGTAACAGATTCGTAGATATTGAGAACCGTCTAAATATTTCAGATGGTCGCCAGGTTGGATTTTTATTTTTGTACTATTATATTAAGATTATTGTGTACGTGTGGTATTCAAACTTCAATCGCATGATTAGAACACAAGAAGTAAAAACGAGATTTTAAAAGTACGCACACCAGCCATCTTGTGATTATGCAAACAATTGAAATAAATTAGATGCCAGTGGATCAACATTTATGTAAGCATTTAACGTGCAACGTTTCACGGCACTCGGATAGTTAATTCGCGAGAAACGTCCATTTAAATATTTATACTTAGCGTCGCCGCCATGTTGGATTCGTGCTCACCAGGTTACTGAAAGTCCTATAGGTGAACATATGTTCATAGTCTCTATGAACATAAAAATTTCAGTTTGGTTGCTGTAAAAGATTCATAGATATTGAGCACCGTCTAAATATTACGGAAGTTTGCCATTTAGGATTGTTATATGTATAGGCCATATAGTTATGTACCATTCAAGGACACTTATTGCCTAGGTTCATTATTCAAACTTTCACTTCGATCGCATGATTACGACACAAGAAATAAAAACTTAATTTTAAAATTTCGCACAGCCGCCATCTTGAGGTTATGTAAACAATTCAATTAAATTAGATGGCAGTACATTACAATCTGCAAAATAATTTACTGTACCACATTTCACTGCGCTCAGAGAGTTAACTCACGAGAAAAGTCTATTAAAATATTTCAAATTCGCTTGGTCGCCATGTTCGTTTTGTACTTTACAGGTTTATGAATTATACATAGGTAAACTTGTATCAGTACCCTTTATCACCGTACAAAATTGCAGGGTGATATCTGTAATAGTTTCGGGGATATAGAATATCAGTGAAATAATTCGCACAGCCGCCATTTTGAGGTTATGTAAACAATTGAACTAAATTAGACTCCAGTGCATTGCAATGTGTATAAACATTTGCTGTACCAAGTTTCATTACGTTTGGATAGTTAAATCGCGAGGAAAGTCTATTTAAAAGTCTCCACTTCGCTTGGCCGCCATGTTGGTTATGTAGTAACCAGGTTTTTGAAAGTCTCATAGGTGAACTTCTAGTAGTACCCTTTATCGCCGTACACAATTTCAGGGCGATATCCGTGATAGTTTCAGAGATACTGAATGCTAGTGAAATATTTCGCACAGCCGCCATGTTGGATTGGTGAGACGTAACAAAATTCGATGGGCACGGTCGAGGTCGCCGGGAATACTGCTATGAACTTACCGAGTTTCACTGAAATCGCTCCAGCCGTTTAGATTTTATTAGGGGGGACACACACACACCTCACACACACACACACACGCACACACACACGGACAAAAGGTGATTTCATAAGCCTATTTTTTCAAAATTGAAAATAGGCTAAAAATGGACTCCAAATGACAAGAAGGTTACCGTCCCCATAGGACAATAAAATGTTTAAAATATGTTTAAAATGAAGAAAAACAAAGTTAATTAATCTCCAATTATAAAATACTTTCACGCGATAAATGAGGTCTGATCCTTCTACGAAAACCTGCATATCCTGCCTATTTTCGCCTATCTCCAAGTTTGTCCGGTGAAATCTACCTCCGCCTTCCGGCGTGCCGAGAGGAATTTTTTTACACATAAATGGACCATCTTCATTCTCTGGTCTTCAATATTACACTTTTTCACATTTTGATACATTATTTTTACACTTAAAAACCCTTGTTACACTTAAAAGCACTTATTTAATTTTTACATGAAACACGAACCATATTTCAGTGTTTTGCGGTGCAACATCACGGATTTGATGATCTTGATGCGCCCCCTAATCTGCATTGAACGTGTGACTTCGCCTTCTCGGAATCTCCTACTTCTGTTCAACCTTTCTTCGGTATAGTCTTTCTAATATCTCATCTGCTCGTGGCTTTACTAATTTGACCTATTAGTTCTTATGCGAAAATGTTCGTAATCTTTGCCGCCACTCCTTTTCCGAGCTCTATCTATCGCAATTTTCGTGATTCTATAGCTTGGCTTCCAATTCGAAGTCCATACACTCCTATTTCTGTTTCTAGCTGCTATATTTCTCGAATTATTATTCTTTTCTTTGACTTCGCACTTTCGCAATATATCTGCACTAGGCAGTTTCAAATTAGTGTTCTTTAAATATCCCCTTTGGGATTTTAATGTTCTCTGAAACACCCTGACTTTGGTGTAACGCACTCGTTTTGTTCTACGAATTCCTAATTGTTTTGACCTCTACGGTTCTTTCCTTTGCAGTCTTTTCAATGTCAATGTTTATAGACTTCCCTGATCGCTCAGAGTTCCTAACTCTGGATCGTTATGTGGTGTAACTTCGTCTAGTTATTAGCGTGATGTGCCTCAACTGAAGTTTAATTTACTGCTTATTCAAGCTTCGCTGGAATTATAAGAACTACATAATAGCGTAGCGCCTAACTGACTTAATAACGTGTAGCGTAACTTGTAGCTCTGACGTTACTAACGTGCTAACGTGTAGCGTGACGTGTAGCGTAACTGGTGTTCTGACGTGCCTCCACCGAGGCTTCTGGCTTGAGCTTAAAGCCGTATTTATTCAATTTGGCGCAGAAATTAGTACCTGACAATTTCGGGAGTCCAACTTTTTACTCCTAGTTCCAATCTGGTCTATATTTTATTCCCAGATGTAATATGTAATAACTTTAAGATTGCCTGTTGGCGGAACGGAATTCGTTCATAGGTTAATTTTTAATTAATCAGAATAGTTGTTATTCACTCTGAGGGGCCGACCTGATTACCTCTGTATCCCTTCGTAGCACTCCGCTCTGCATTCCAATGAAGTCGTCTTAGCTTGCATTTTCTTAAGTACCTATTTTCTCAGGTTTACCAACATTCAGATATTTGCTGTTACTACTTCTGTCTTAACTTCAAATCTTGTTAACATGGTGAATTTATTTTGTCAAGTTTTGTGATGGGGAGTTCCTCATTCATATGTTCGACTTCTTACTGGCTCATCGCTTTTCGGGGCCTCTTTTCAAGTATGTCCTTAGAGAAGTTGATCCCTCATAAATGTCGTACTTGAATAGTAATAACTTCTTGCTGGATTGCTGCCTCATGGAATGTTGAGTGTTAATTACGACCCTTCAACTGTGCATTTCCTTGCTTCGTTAATGGCCTTTCTAACGACCTATTTCACTTAAACTGTCAAAACTAATGGGACTTTATGTGTTCGCCAGTATTCAATAAGCCACCTGCGTATCTTGCAGTGTTTCTGAAGCTTATTTCACAACGAATTCTCCCTCTTGGTTTCTTACTCTTTCTATTAAACTCTAACATATTTTTATATAAATGGTCAAGGGTTCACTTGTGCCAATATCCAAATGGGCACAGTACATAATAATTTTGCCCTTGGTATGCATTTTCATAATTTGTGTATTGTAATAAAATGTCCTACATAAATGAACTCTTATTATTACTTCCATAAAAATTGAAGTAAGTTATAGTTATTGGCCTCACGGAGTCGTTTCAGATCTCACGAAAAAAAAGGGAATTAGAGTCAAAAGAACCAAAGACCCATACGAATCACCAAAATAAATGTATGTATGTATGTATGTATGTATTTAGGTCTATGTGCGTGTGCATTTGGCCTCCATTGATTAGATTTTTTTACGGTTTGTGG
Organism: Meconema thalassinum; assembly: GCA_946902985.2. Classification (NCBI taxonomy): domain Eukaryota; kingdom Metazoa; phylum Arthropoda; class Insecta; order Orthoptera; family Tettigoniidae; genus Meconema; species Meconema thalassinum. The sequence continues at coordinate 31,657,773 of OX336400.1, read as the reverse complement.
TCTTAATTGTTATGTCAAGAAGACGCTACCAAGAGTTGGACGTCCGCATCGGTGGAATTCAGAATAGATATTCCCAATAAATCTGAACACGAACATATCTTGTCCATCTTTTTTCTAAAATATCAAGAACGTGCTAACTACAAATCAGTCATATCTTTCTATACAGTAGGTATTCAATTTCGCATCGAGTGAAACCAGTCGCTGCTCTGTGCGTTAAGACTTATGCCCTACAAAGTATTACTAATGTCGGAAAAATATGTTTTTTGTTCGGGAGTTTAACCTCAAATAACTCTAAAACAGTTACCTAGAATGGAATCCAGCGCTGTCAGCATCTATCCTGAGTGTGTTATCACCGGCTTTTCCACAATCCCTCCAGGTAAATGCCGAGATAGTACCGTACGTGAAGTTTCAGGGCACCTGCCCCATCCCTGACTCTAATACAGTTACACACATAATCAAGTACACGGGACTGATGATGATAATAATAACAACAATAATAATAAACTTATTGGTTTTACGTTCCTTTTAACTACTGTGGCGTTTAGAGACGCCGGGGTGCCGGAATTTTGCCCCGAAGGGGATCTTTAACGTGCCAGTAAATCTAATGACATGGCTCCCTCGCATTCGCGCCCTCAAATGCCAACTGGATGCACCAGTATTCAATCCTGCAACCTTGGGCACAGTAAGCGAGAACGTTACCGCTGAGCCACGCAGACAGCCAAAGGGACTGATGACCAAGATGTCCCAAGCCCCAAGAATGTAGACTATTATTATCAACAAGAATGCTTGTGGAAGTAAGAAATGATTCTGTACAAACACATTGTGTCAACGTTGCATATTGTGACACTACTACAGTGCAATTTTATTGCTCAGATATTGTATCACACCTAGGAACTTGTACACGTAAAACTCGTCCAACTATAATATTTGTGACAAGAGGAAGACAACTCCTTCCTGTCGTCAAATTGTTCCCTTCTTCCTCCGCCCTGTCAGCGTGTTCATCATTTTCCTTGCGCAAGAGATCTTGTAGAGCCGCGCCGCCTACCACCCTTTTCAAAACAATTCCCAAACTAATGCTGTCGATTCCATTCACCAGATTTTAATTCTGAAAAATGCATTTGAATCAGGAAATAAATATCCGTTTTCGTATTACCAGTTTTTTTTCTTCATATTTTAGGCAGAGATATAAAAAAACTATTAGTAACTTTTTTTTATCACATTTTGGAAAATGCATCGAATTAATGTCAATTCAATTGCAGTCTAGTATACATAGTGGTTTTCAGATCGCAAATACGAGCTTCCGTTCAAGAGAAAACTGAAAAAAGAAATTGTCTCACTTTGGTGCTGCTACGTGGTGTCAGAATTACAAACTAAAAAACGGGACATTTAGCCTTAATTATTGCCATTATAGACTCGTTGCATAATGTACTATTTTATTAATTAATTAATTAATTAATTAATTTAATCGTTCTTCTTCTTCTTCTTCTCCTCCTTGTCCATCTTCTCCTTCTCCTTCTTGTCCTTCCCCTTCTTCTCCACCTTCTCCTTCTTCTTCTTCTCCTCCGTCTTATCCTTCTTCTACTCCTTCTTTTCCTTCTCCTCCACCTTCCCCTTCTTCTTCTTCTCTTTCTTCTTCTTCTTCTCCTCCTTCTTCTCCTTCTTCTTCTCCTTCTTTTCCTTCTCCTTCTTCTCCACCTTCCCCTTCTTCTTCTTCTTCTTCTCCTCCTTCTTCTCCTTCTTCTACTCCTTCTTCTCCTCCACCTTCTCCTCCTCCTCCATCTTCTCCTTCTCCTTCTTGTCCTTCTCCTTCTTCTCCACCTTCTCCTTCTTCTTCTCCTCCTCCTTCTTCTCCTTCTTCTACTCCTTCTTCTCCTCCACCTTCTCCTCCTCCTCCATCTTCTCCTTCTCCTTCTTGTCCTTCTTGTCCTTCTTCTCTTTCTTCTTGTCCTTCTTCTCCTTCTTGTCCTTCTTCAACTCTTTCGTCTTGCCCTCCTTCTCTTTTTCTCCTTCTCTTCTTCTTCTTTTTCTCCTTCTACTTCTCTTTCTTCTTCTCCTCATTTTTCTTCTCCTTCTCTCGTTTCACCCTCTTTGGGGTACGTTCAATCAATCATTTCTGTGTGTGTTGTTCTGTCCTTAGCGCTCAGTATCTCTTCATTCTTTCTGATCTTCTTTTCCTCTCTTCTTCTCTCTTCTTCCGAGATGATGGGTTTGTACATTTGTCTTGGAACCTGGGTGTACATAATAATTTGCTACGCGTGGCTACTTGCAATAAATAATAAGGGTCAACAGAGTTACAATGTACGCAGCTCTGACGCCGGGTTTGGCAACAATGGTACACAGCCAGCATTGATCTCTTACTGCATAATGCAGTAGCCGAGGATCGAACCCGGAAGAGCGGCCAAGCGAGCTACCGTAATTCACATCATGTTTGAGTAAAACGAAAAGCATTCATGTCTGTCTCTTATCATTCCTAGTTCTACGGCGGCCGAGATAAACATCTAAGTGGCGGATGGTTTTACGGCCGGATACCCTTACCTCATGAACACGTTCAAAGAATTAGAAATGTGCAATAACCAAAGACTTCACACCACTAAATGAAGTCAATTGTTCCGATAACATTCTGTTTAATATGATAAACAACCTATCACACTAGTTTTTCTTGAAGGTCAATATCCACTAACTCACCGCAACCGCTGCAGTGGCGTTAGCGACAAACGGCCTCCTAGGGGAGGAAGAATTAGTTTGGACAGTTAAATCACAGTGCCATTAGCGTACAAAGGAATGCCACCGCGTATTTAAGCAACATAAGATGTGAAGCTTTAATGAAGTGAGTATGAGAGAATATACAGTGTCGTTCAGCTAAGATGGCCACCTCAAATATCTACGAAACCGTTGAAGAAATCGACATTCTAATTTCGAATTCTTAAATCGTATTAAGAGACTCATAAAACACGATCATCTCCAGCACATGCGTAGTTACCGAGAAACCGGTAGAAAGTTTGGAGGACCAAGGGTAGCTGAATACGACATCTACCATCGGAACTTGTAACTGGCATGTGGAATGCGCCTGTCTCTTTGATAATAGATTGTCATTAAGTAAAATGTCGACGTAGGTTTTTCTGTACGTAATTATACGTCAACATATTGGTGCCGAAAACGTAATTACAATCACGTACCAATACGACACGCTACGCAAGTATTTCAGAAATACTCCAGACATACGACACACGAGCTGAAAGGAGTAGTGACGTGCAATATGCTGCATGTGACATCCGTCACTTCACAACACTACGCTCGGGGATAAACGACGTAATTAACCATTCAATACAGGTTCTATTTTCATAACGCAGCTTATTACGAGGTAACATATGGCATTATTTTTCTTGACTATACAATTGTGGTATATTTTTGATTGATAACCTTGTTGCTATTAAATCTTTAACAGCAACTACTTGATAAGATTAATTGTTTTATTCCCTTAATACTCTAGCCAACAGTGTTGTCTCGGAATTTTAACATTCAGACTAAACCATGGAGTCAAGTCTCAAAACTATTTCATATTTTATCCACTAGAGGATTTCATACTTTATCCACTATGGGTGCCTACAGCCTCATTGTTCCCGAGTAGCAATTTTCATTGCCATTAGCACGGCCATCTACGAATAAGTATGTGACAGGTGCTACCATCTGTCGGCAACTACTGAAACCGTCTGCACTCGTTCAGTAATACAGGTATCCTTTGACCATTCCTCATTTTAGATAGTTATTGTTGTTTTAAGGGGCGGAACTACGAGGTCATCTGCCCCTATTCCCCATTTTCACAGTTACACAAATCAGAGATGACTTTCACTTGAGGTTGGTTTTGTTTTTGTTTTTTAAATAGAACTGTACTAATTTCACCAACTAGAACAACTGAGACTCGACATGTCGCTCTGATTTCAGCTGATATGCTGCGGGCAACTGTCGGCAATGTTGTGGCAAAACTTGGAACTAATAATTGTTGTGGCATACTTCGCGAGTGCAATGCTTAGTTAGCATATCCACGAAATTTGAGACTCTTGACGATCATTACAACCCGTGCTGTATCGCACTGAATAACATGACTTTAATTGTGGACACCCGGTACTTACAGTGTTCTTCTCCTCAGCCCCAATGTGAAACCCTTCCAGCTCGGTCCCTTTCAAACATTTAGGATATTTTAGAAATTTCTAAAGATCTTGTGAGTATAATCTGGCGGGTCCATGTCATCGATTTAAGGCATGTAAAAGAACCTACCACTGCAATTATTGGTGGTACGTAGCAAAATTCGTAGGTTATATTTGGCTGGTTAAAACGCTTGATCAAGTTCCAACGTTCGCCGATAGGTGTTAGTGACAGTATAATCTGGTAGCCAAAGTTGGAACTACTTCACACTGAACTTGTTGGGAGCCCTCGGGCGTTCAATCAAAAATGCCCAGCTATGGCCATTGGCTGCAATTCATATACACTGCAGAAAATGGGAATTGCAACACCATGAAGGCATTGGTCGTTTGTGTTGATTTCAAGATATGGAACGATGCCATGTAGGTATCTAAACGATCAAAGTTTCAAATTCATTGGATTGTTGCTACAGGTCTGTCCACGTGATTGGTCGCGGAGGAATCAACTCCAGTATACGGACTCTGGTGTAGCGTAGTTGACTTGCAGTCTGTGCAGTGAAGTGTTCCCCGTCAAACATGCCTCGACTACAGAGAAGAGCACGCTATCAACAACTGTCGCCGTTTGAGAGGGCTCGGATAATTGGGCTGTATGAGGCTGGATTATCGCTAAGGACTGTCGCTGCACGTGTTGGCCGACAGGCATCTACGGTACAACGTGTATGGCAGCAGTGGTCAAATGAAATTACCCACACTCGTAGACCTGGCACAGGCCCAGCGCGACAGACAACTGTGAGAGAGGATCGCCGCATCATTCGGATGGCCCGGATGGAACCCCATGCAACAGCAGTGCAAATTCGAGCAGCTGTGGCACCCACGTTACACAACAAACAGTTGGCAATTGCCTGCGTGCAGCTGGCTTACGATCCCGTGTCCCTGCAGAAGGTGTTCTATTGACCCCACAACAGCGACGTGTAAGGCTGGCCTGGTGTCGAGAGCGATCGACGTGGGTCGACGAATGGCATAGGGTCGTCTTTAGTGATGAATCGCGCTTCTGTCTTTCCCGCAGTGATCGCTGGAATCGTGTGCGCCGACGTACCGGGGAGAGGGGCCACCCAGACCTTATTGTCGAGAGACACACAAGGCCAATACCAAGCATTATGGTCTGGGAAGCTAATGGCTTTAATGTGAAATCACAATTAGTGCTTGTTGAGGGCACTATGACTGCTCGACAGTACGTTGATAGGGTACTCAATCCAGTGGTTGTCCCTATGATGGCGAACATTGCTAATGGGATGTTTCAGCAGGACAATGCCCGGGTTCACACTGCACGCATCTCCAGAGAAGCTCTCCACGACATCACAACCTTAGAATGGCCCGCTAGATCCCCGGACCTCAGTCCTATTGAGCATGTGTGGGACATGATGGATCGACAACTGGTCAACCGTCCTCAGCCACCCACAACTCTGGAACAACTGACCCGTGCAGTGCAGCAAGCATGGGCCACAATTCCTCAGGAAGCGATCCAGGGCCTTATTGACTCCATGCCTCGACGAATTCATCAATGTATTGCAGCTCGTGGTGGGCACATCCTGTATTGATTGTTGTCCAAACTTGCGGTCAGAGGGACCTGAAAGTGTAATAATCGAATCACAACCGAACACTCGTCCTGCATGTTCAATTGCAGCAATGTAGCACCACTCCTTCTGGGTGTTGCAATTTCCATTTTCGTCAGTGTATTGTAAGCTTCACTGGTACAAAGATTCATGTTCTGAATCCTATTTTCTTCATATTGCTTTCTTTTTTATTACTTGGGAGCTGACCATCTTCTTCGTTGTCCCCCCCTTTCCTATCTGCCTTTCATGGCACTACTTCCTTCCAAATCCGTCAATCCTCATTCTTTGAGTCACCTCCTAGTGTAGCGGGTAGCATTCTTGGGTGTCGCCCCCCAGAGGTCTGAGTTCGATTCCCGACCCAGACAAGAAATTTAGGCTAATTCTGGTCTGAGCGCTGAAACAGGGTTCAATCAGCCTCGTGAGGCAAAACTGAGAAGATGTGGGTTCGATTCCCACCTCAGCCATCTTGGAAGTGGTTTGCCGTGGTTTCCCACTCTTACTCTGGGCAAAGGCTGGGATGGTTCCTATCTGAAGGCCATGGTCCTCATCTGAATTACAAGTTGGAACTTTAAAAGAACGGTAATCAAATCTAACCTACTGTATAATTTAGCTTCACACAGTTGCAGTTGTAGTTAGTGGTAGGTTTATTGCATGCCATAAATCTATGACATGGGACCGCTGGTTTTACTTCCCCTCCGAAGCAAGGCATACTGAAGGATTTTTAACGCTCTTAAAAATTCAATCGACTTAGGCCGGGTTTGAACCCGCGACCTTGTGCATAGAAGCTCGGCATGTTTCCAACTACGCCCCCGAAGCCGCTGCCTAAAAGAGGTTAATGAGTTCGGCTGTAGTGGGCGATAGCGTAAACCAGGTGATAGATGGAACAATATGAAGATTCAAATAAAGAAATGTCTCCGGTGTGGTTTAAACGCCGCTGGTTGGATTCAGTGCTCAACGATTCCAAGGTGAGATGTGTTTAAGTAGACTATAATAGACTGGACGCTGAAGGCAAAACAGTGTCGAGTGGGAGCCAATCTGCCGCCTGAGAATAGAAAGGCAAACAGCGAAGACATCAAGTTATTGGTTTTGAAGCGAGAGACGCTCGGCTCGCAGATTTCCATGAACACTTCCCACAGAGCAGATTGGTGACGCCTCTCCATCAATCTTACTCGAGAAATGGTTCTTTCCTTTGAGGCGCACGGCCTGTCCTTTGTTGTTGAGAAGGAGAAGGAGAAGATCTTAGTCACATCTTGTATTGAGGATACAATTTGGAAGGAGGCAGGCGGCTAAGAAATCTTAAAAATACATTTTTTTAGCCTCAACTGATCTTGACAATTGATATTGCAAGTTTCCATAACGGCAGTGCCTTAACTACGGACCGGGGAGGATAGATCAGGGGGGTTGAATTCCTCCCCCAGAGCCAAATACTCTGATAAAAGTACGTACCTCGTCTCAATACCTCTTCGTTTGTAACCCTATCAACCCAGCTGATCTTCATCATTCTCCTGTAACACCACATTTCAAACTCTCCTCTTTCCTCCAGCACCACAGTCCATGTCGTCATCCTTTTATGGTTCTACCAATATTTGCTTTTTTTTAATATTTGGAAGAGGTCTTCCTTCTGCCTCCTTTCCCTTCTTCCCTCGTTCTCATTGAATATGGTCGAGTTTGCGATTTTGTGAAATCAGACGTGACTTAAATAGATTGTTAAGGCTACGGCTGGTTCTTTTTTCAAGTTCCGATGGACTGTTTATAAATAACAGATTGACATACTAAACTGATTTTACTACTAAATGTTTGCTTGTTTTATTCTTATGTCTCAACATAATCGCCAAAACGATTGAAACATTTGTCGTATCGTTACACCAGCTTTCCAATGCCCTCGGCAAAAGAAATCTGCCGCCACTGAGGTGAGTACGTCTGGACAGTCTCCTGAGGATTTTCGTTCTTGGCGAGGCGTTGCCGCCCAACCATACCTTCAATTCTCGAAAAAGGTGAAAATCATTCACGACCGCACTGTGCCAACGTCACGATAGACTTCTTCAAAGAATTCAAGTGTGAAGTTTTGGACCATCTGCCATTTAGTCCAAACCAGCAACCTCCTCCGATCTCTGGACTTCCTCCAGTGATCTTTGTAAGCGATTTAAAGCGTGTGTTGACCGACTGAAAAGAAACGTAAACATTTGAAGGACAGACTCTAAGAATGCTCAAACTTTGTCCATACAGGTCTGATCATAAGGAATGTATCTTTCACTGAAATGTTCTATCAGTTTGTTTGATGAATCACTTTGTTCAACTAATGTTCGTAGTGTTATTGATTGCAGCCACGCGCGCATCTCAGCTGCCTCCACAATTCCCCCGCTGACCTCAACAGGTTCAACTCTGCTCAAAATTGTGATGATGATAATTGTTGTTTTAATGGGTCTAACATCTACATTATCGGCCCCTAATGGTCTGGGTGACAGCGAAAATGACAATTAAATGGAAACCATAACGACAATTAAGCTGTACTGAAAATCCTTACAAAATGGAACTCGGATTTAAACGACTCACAAAATGTAGAGTGGAAATACTTGCAGAAGGTAATTTAGAAGGAAAATACTCACAAAATGTAGTGGTTCAAAAAACTCACAAAATGTAATGTAGAGACACGGGGAGTCAATTCACAAAAACAGTGCGGGAATCTTAAAGAGAAATTGAACTATAATGGAATGAAGAAGAAGGCTGATCCCTAGAAAAATGAGGGATCAGGAAAGATGAGAGAAGGGCCAATTAAGGCGGGAAAGGAAGAGACTCCCTAGGCCTCGGATACCCTAATACCGTCGGGTCAGAAGAAAACTAGAGTTGACCAAGACAGGTCGATAGGAAAGAAGACGGAGAGGAGTCCGGCACAAGTAAGTGGAAGCAATGCCGGACTCAGCTGGGGTCCCGTGGTCGCCAACCCACGTCCCACTAGATGTGAGCCCCTGGAGGACTGCTCAAAGTTGCGTAATGACGTTGGAAGTGGCACTGAATATTATCCATAAAAAGCAATCATTCTCTTTGCATGAAACTATTTAAATGATATTTTTCCCGCTCAATATGTGTGTGTTTGAGTCTTCAGTCTATTGACTGGTTTGATGCAGCACTCCATGGTCCCCTGACCTGGGCTACCACACCTTACATCCGAGGCAATCTGTTTAACATATTCTAACCTTGGTCTACCCATACAGTTCTTGTCCTCGACCCTTCCTTCCATAACTAAGTTTGTTATTCTTTGGGGTCTTTGTTTGTGACCTACCAATCTATCTCTGTTCTTCATAAGCAGTCCCAGAAACCTCTGCGTATTTCACTTCCATAGAGCGGCACGATCCAGACAAAGGCTTTCAAAAATAACTTCCCAAGACCTAAATGTACAGGTATATTCGATGTCAATAGATTCCCTTTCAGTAGCAATGCTTTCGTTGCTTGAGCCAATCTACTTTTAATATCCTCCTTACTTTCTCCATCACTAGTTATTTTGTTTCCTAGGTATCAGAATTCTCCTAGTTTCTTTAGCTTTTCACCTGTCAATGGGCGTCAATAGAGGTTTCTTTCATTCGTCTGCATTCCAATATTTTTGTTTTACATTTATTAATTTTCATCATAAATTATTTCCTCAATACCATTTAAAAACTCACTCGAATCCTCTGGTGTGTCGGCTAAAGGTACGGTTTGGCTACGGCGATGATCGCCGGGCGCACATCGCTGGCGATCTTCGTTGCTTTATGAACGCACGTAAACAAATGGAACTGGTTTCCCTACAGCGATCTGCGCTGGCTTATTGCAACTCGGTAGCGATGATCGCTGCCCATTTCGTGAACAAAAGAATAACGATAAACCTCTCAGCTCTTTGGGAAACAATATCATGGCCTCCACACAGACAGTACTCTACCGTATTTTGTAATTACTGAGAATAAACAGTTGATATTTTAATACATTATGTTGCTTGTCGCAGAAACGTGTGTAACTTAGACCAGGGTGCCAGGAAACCTGCTGTTTCCAATAAACATAAGTTTAGAGCCACTCTTCCTCTCAGGGTCGGAGACATTAATTTGTGCTGATCAATGACACTAACTACTGACTGGCATTATGAGAATTGAAGGCTTTAATTGACTTTTATTATCTATTATACTATTCAGTAGAGCATCTTAACAATATTACAAACATGGCAGCAATAGCATATCAAAAACCGTTTCCCCTAGTTACCTGTGTCAAAGACCTTAACAAAAAAAAAGAAAAACAGTAGCACACAATGGCAAAGAATATCACATGGCCCCATATACATATATTTTAATATGCCCATATTACACGTTGCAGTAAGTGTGCTTATTTGTTCACCTGTATTTTAATACATGTTATTTAGGACAGACACACGATTACACAGGTTATCATGTGACACACGGAATGATAATTTCATAGCCCTTATGCATAGATGTCATCAATCCAAAAGTTGGTTCTATTCAAAGTTAAGAACTTCATAAATTTAATTTTTCATTAATTGGCTCTGGGGGAAATTGTTACGCCACTGGTCTTGAGTATTCCTTAAATTTTATTTGGTCATTAAGCAGGTGTCTATGAATCAGTGCATTATAACATCATTCTGTACGCCTAGTTTTGTTCATGTTATTATTTACGTATTGGGTACAGAATGTAGAATGAGTTGGGGTTGCTTTTGGTGGTGTAATGAATGTTTGTCCTCTTTAAAAAAATGACTTATATTTCTTGCTTATTGCCTTGTATCTTATCAATGCCATGGTTGCTTTCTTCAATTGACTGCCGACAGTGCAGCGTTATGAACTATCTAAAACCACGGCCCACTGGAAGCGAGCTGCACTCTCCAAGGAGTTTACAAAATTAGTCCATACATACTCGTAGAGGGCGCTCATAGCAGCACATTAGCTGCTAACATTTCTGGCTCTCCTTGAATGATGCGCTTTCAACACGAAAACCATGTAGGCTACTGTAAGTACTGTACGGTATGTTAAGTACCATACGTAAACAACATTTGAACTCTTCATCTCAGACAGACTGATGTCAGGTTGCAATGTAGGAGGAGGTTGTGAATTTTCCTTGACTAACCAATGAGGTCCAAACCACCAATGATAATGGTTAATACTGTAATGTCTATAGTTGGAATGCCTCACGATATGAGGTCAGCAGGATTTACCTGAGAGGATACGTGGCCCCACTTTGTATACTCAGTTGCATCTTGTATTTTTCTGACTCTCTTAGCCACAAATGTTTCCAGCAATCGCGGTTCTGTGTTTATCCATCCTAAAACAATGGTACTGTCACTCCAAAGAAAAACATTTCTTATCCTGCCTGCTGCAGCAGTCTTCGTTTCTCGCACTAAACTTGTGAGTAAAAGTGCTGCTTCTAATTCTAGTCATGGCATGGATATGGTTTTTAGAGGAGCGACTTTAGATTTTGCGCTGATTAGATGAGATGAGAATATTCCATCTCGATTTCTGTTTACTGCGTATATACAGGCTCCATATGCTACCCTTTACAAATGTCGTCCACCACTGTTAGTCGGGAGTCTCTTTCGCTCCATGTACATAAACTTAATATAATTCGATCATCATCTCTTCTTCCTCCTCTAAAAGAAGCAATATTGACGCTGATGTGAAATGAAAATCCACAGCCTGCTTCCAGTCTTCGACCGGGTCAGGAATGGAATGAATGAAGCCCCCATTTAGCGGCGAGGATATGAACTGTGCCGGCTGCCGAGGCCTGACGCACTCCTCTGGGGCAATGATTAAATGAATGACAGATGAAATGAAATGATAGTGGAGAGTGTTGCTGAAATGAAATTTTGACAGGGAAAACGGGAGTACCCGGAGCAAAAACCTGTCTGCCTCCGTTTTGTCCAGCACAGATCTCACATGGAGTGACCGGGATTTGAACCACGGACCCAGCGGTGAGAGGCCGGCGTGCTGCCGCCTAAGCCTCGGAGGCTGCCAATATTGACGCTGATGTAATTCTGATTATTATTTACCTCGCGAACAGTATAAGCAAAGAGTAGGCTGCTCAGCTGTTGAGAAGTGAAAGTGATCCTGTTGTAGGAGGCAGTGAACGAAGGACGATGGTCGCCGGCTAGACAAACCGCTTTTCTGACTTTGTGCGCCGAGCGATCATCGCCGTATCCAAACCATACCTTAAGGTGTATAATCACTGCCACTTCCAAAGTCATTACGCCATTTTGAGCAGAGTTACAGGCACGGAATCATGGTTGCTACGGAGCTTTGTGCTTCCTTATTGACGATTGATATTATAACTATTCAGTCGCTCAACAAAACACAATCCCAATTGCTGGGACATGCAAAAATAAATTAACTGAAAAGAATTACATGTGATTATTTAAACTTGTTATGGGCTACAGAAGACGGAGAAAACTATGGGATGACCTGTTTCGCTCGTGATCAGCAGATCCCAGAAAACACTGCCACTAGTCTATGACATTAAACCAGTGGTCCTCGAAGGGGGAGGGGAGGAAGGGGTTGGGGGGCGGGGGGAATAGTGATAAAGTGGGGGCCGGCTCTGTTTGAAATATTTATATTTCACATTCTGCTATCGTCATATCAATGAACCTATCACAGACAGGAGGCTCCCACGACCATTCAAGACAAATAAACTCGTCGTTTTGCTGTAGGCCTATTATTTCAAAAGAACTGACCAGCAGGAATTCTGAGAAAAGGTGTATCTGTAGAGTAACATTTCCCACACAGCAACCTTTCACCCGTCACCCCCAAACTACCGCTTGACAATGTGACCGCCACTTCCTTACAAGAACAGATTCTTCTATTTCTGCCACAGTCGACTCGAATTCAGCCAGGCCTTTGCAGTCAGTTTAAATATAGTTAGTGAAAATGTGAATTCTAGTATGGTTCAGTGGTTGTTGGCCCAATTTGCAATAAACTGATACAAGTAACGCCATTATCCGTGGCTTATTAGCAGGGGTAAAAAGAGACCCCATACAACTTGCTCTCCTTCGGTTGCCGAGCTTCTATGCCCGAGATCGCGGGTTGAAACTTGGCCGAAGTCATCGGATTGCTTAAGAGCGTTAAAAATCCCTCAGTATGCCTTCCTTCGGAGGGGAAGTAAAGCCGGCGGTCCCATGTCATAGATTTATGGCATTATAAAGAACATTCCACTAACTACACTTACGAGAAACTAAATTATAGATTAGATTTGACTAACGCTCTTAGGTTCCAACGATCGTCGCCAGGAGCCGACTGCGGTGGCATCTAGTAAGGAAGTTCAGGACTAGTTGGTAATTGACGGTGACGTTTGTTAGCAAAAGTAGGAACTACTTGAAAATTGAATATCTGCAGTCCTTACTTGCTTGCCACGGTGGGTGAGTGGTTATCGTGTTGGATTACTAACCCCAAACTTGCAGGTTCGCTCCTGGCAGTGGTAAGTGATTTTTGAAAGGTGGCACGCATGTCATACGTTGTTGGCATGTTAAAGAAAAATAAAGATGTTTTACGTGACCGTGAATCTTGTGATTATGAACCACGGGACATCCTTTTTAACGTGGAATCCGTACCTCAGGACATGGCATTTCACTTCGAAAATCTCACCGGGAATCGAACCCAGTCCACCTTGGCGAGAGGCCAACAGCTTGACCGCTGTGCCACCACGCCCCCAAAGAACCCATTTGAATTCAGTAGGCCGTGTTCATAATGGCAAAATTAATCTCGGGAATTTCCGCCAACACAAAGTTCCTAATTTCTCTACTAGAAAGCACTACGGTGTCAAGGAGCTTATAGAATATATCTAACCTCGTTGACTTTCCTGGTGCTTCAAGGAACAAAAAATTTGACATGCAAGCTGCCCTCTGGGTGTCGAATAATAAAGCTTGCACCCGGCACCCGAGGTCATACGATATTATTATTATTATTATTATTATTTGAATTAAAACAGATAACACACACTAATACAGTCATTACAATTAACAGAGATTCTACACACACCCAAAGTATACGGGGCTACAAGACCGCGTTGTCGCAGCCCCTAAACTAAAGAACCGCTTGCCACGGTGGGTGAGTGTTTAACGTGTCGGACTACCAACCCCTAGCTTGCAGGTTCTTGGTAAGTGATTTTTGAAAGGCGACAAATATCACGACATGGATGTCATACGTTGTTGGAATGTTAAAGAATCCATTTGAATTCAGTAGGCCGTGTTCAATGGCAAAATTAATCTCGGGATTTTTCGCCAACATAAAGTTCCTCCATTATCTACTAGAAAGCGCTGTAGTGTCAAGGAGATTAGAAATCTAACCTCCTTGACTTCTATAGCGTTCAAAGGAACGACGAAATTCGACATGCAAGCTGCCCTCTGGGTGTCAATTAACAAAGCTTGCACCCGGCTCCCGAGGCCATACGATATTATTATTATTATTAACTAAAGAATCAACCAACCTCCTTCGGAAATATTCAGTCCTAATAAATAACAAGAAAAATAAAAAGGGGGGGGGAGGAGGTAGATATTTCATATTTCAGAAGGGGGACGCGACAGAAAATGTTAGAGAACCCCTGCATTATAGGGCAAAACTTTTTATTTTTATGTGTTTTTATATTTTTATTTAGTTTAATTATTATTAATGTTATTTTTCTTTCTCTATTTTAATGTTTATATTTTTATTTTATACTCCTATAGATTTAATTTTGATACCTTTTTATTGAATTAGATTAATTATTTAATTTTGAATTGATTTTTACAAATGGTTGTGTTTATTATTATTATTTAGTTGTAAATGCTTTTAGTTTTAAATTACGTCACGCCTCAGCATGGTTAGCTGCCGCCCCGGAGGTCCTGGGTTCGAGTCCCGGCTCTGCCACGAAATTTGAAAAGTGGTACTAGGACTGGAACGGGGTCTACTCATCCTCGGGTGGCCCAAATGAGTAGAGGGGGTTCGATTCCCCCTCAGCCATCCTCCAAGTGGTTTTCCGTGGTTTCCCACTTCGTCTTCGGGCAAATGCCGGGATGGTACCTTCTTCAAGGCCATGGCCGCCTCCTTCCCTCTTCCTTGTCTATCCATCCTAACCATCCATTACCTTCCTTCATGAGGCCCTTGTTCGCTTTGCAGGTGAGGCCGCCTGGGCGAGGTGCCAATCCCACCTCACCAGTTGTATCCACTCCGATTCGATGTTCCCAGCTCTAGGACACTGCCCGTAGCGGCGGTAGTGGTGAGTTCCCTCGCTGAGTCCGTGGGTTCCACCAACCTGGAGGGTAAACGACTAAAAAAAAACACATTACGTCAAATAGATACGTATATAATATTTATGTTCGACATTATGTGTCAGAAAACTGTATCATAATGAGGTTCATTATAACACTGTCCCATATAGAGATATATAATAAGATGTCAATCCAAACTGCGATGAAATTGTACCAATATTCACTTATGGTATACAAGTAATTTGGCAGTACCTTACAAGAAATAATTTAAAAGACATTGAGAAAATTAAAGCGACGTTCCTGAAGCGAGCACTTTGCCTTTCTAAATTTACGCCATCCAGACTGGTTTACGAGATGACGAATGAAACAATGTTGCTTGAAGATCTACGATTGAAAATGCTGCTACCATCCACGCCAGCTTATGAAGAAGTAGTACTTGAACACCAAGGGAATATACGAGAAATATGGTTCGATTTCTACAGTACAAATGCTATGACTAGAAAGGATTGGAAGGAGGCGAATTACCATCTTAAACATCTTGTCACAAGGCTTGCGGTGCTTGGTTTCCACCGGACATGGACAGGGAGATTCCATGACCCATGCGCGACCTGTAATATTTGTCGTCTCTGTGGAGAGTTATGGGACAGATATCATGTATCATTGATCAAGTTTGGTTGTGATTAGTGGTTATGATTATTTGTATGGCAATTTTGCTGCAATAAACATATTATTATAATAAGATATTTATAATAAGGAAAAAATAAAACTATTATGGCAAATTACAGTTCACTTATTACACGGGTCTTAAAACGTACAATTTTATAAAATTAGTATAAACTAAAATAAAAAACAAGTAGTTCCGTGACGAACTAAAGAGTCTACTTTTCTTAGAATTTATGAATTAATCTAAAATGTTATGATCTATTATTGTGCCAATTTTGGATGAAATCCATTTGTTAGTATAGAAGTTACATGAATTTAAAAATTGGGCCTATCAACAAGTTTAGAATCATGTTGGCAGTACTGACGTATACTAGGTACTCCAAATTAATGTAGAACGTCATGTACTATACGTGTGCAAAGTTTCGAGCTCTTGGTTTGCATGCTTTCTGATACATTGGTATTAGGATAAAATAATAGAGAGAGCAATTATTAACAGTTAGCAGCCCTGGTTGCTCTTAAGAATACGCACAGTCATATTTGTTATTGTGCATATAGTACATACCAAATTTGGTTGGAATCCCATTGATAGTGTAGAAGTTACACGCATTTAAACTTTTGACTTATCAGCTGGCTTAGAATCATGTTGGTAACACTGTCATGTATGGCCTCCTGGAAATTAAACTGAAATATTATTATCTATATGTATGCCAACTTTGGAATAGCTCCCATGCATACCTTCCAGGATATCCAACATCGAGCTCAAATTTCAATTGCGATTCTTCAGCAGTTGGTAGCACTGACATCATTTTCAAATATGGCCTTGAGATATTCTGGCATGGAACTTTACTCATATCAAATTTGGTTTCCATAGCTGCAGCCTTTGAAGAGTTGATATGGGGGGACAGACAGACAGACAGACAGACAGACAGACATTTTCCCGGATCGATGCCAAAAGTCTACTTTCTCGTCATTTTGCAAAATGAGAAAAGTAGGTTAAAATCATCCAAAATTGACTTTTAGTGCGAAACATGTTGTTTTCCTGTGATTAAAATATAAATATCAGGAACAATTGAACTAAACTTCACTCTTAAGTCCTCTTCAACACATATTCTGTTTCTATGTTTATTAGCCTACTTTTCACATTTTGCAAAAATGAGGAAAAAGTAGACTTATGAGATCGATCCGGGAAAATGTCTGTCTCTCTGTCTGTCTGTCTGTCCGTCTGTCCTTCTGGCTAGCTGTGTGTGTGTGTGTGTGTGTGTGTCCCCCCATCAACTCCTAAACGCCTGCAGCAATCGAACCCAAATTTGGTATGAGTAAAGATCTATACCTGAATATCTCAAGCCCATATTTGAAAATTATGTCAGTGCTACCAACTGCTTAAAACCCGCAATTGAAATTTGAGCTCCATGTTCGATATCTTGGAAGGTATGCATGGAAGCTCTTTCAAAATTGGCACACGTATAGATAATAATATTTCACTTTAATTTCCAGGAGGCCATGCATGGCAGTGTTGCCAAAATGATTCTAAGCCTGCTGATAGGTCCAATTTTTAAATGCATATAACTTCTATATTATCAATTGGATTTCAACCAAATTTTGTATGTAATATGTGTACATAAACAGATATGACTGAGCGTATTCTTAAGAGCCACCAGAGCTGCCAACTGTCAATAAATGTTCTCTGTATTCTTTTATCTAAATACCAATATATCAGAAAATATGTAAGCCAACAGCTTTAAAATTTGCGCACGCATAGCACCTAACATTCTGGATTAATTTGGACAAACTAATATACGTCTGTGCTGCCAACATGACTCTAAGCGTGCTGATTGGTCCAATTTTAGAATACATGTAACTTCTATACTAAAAAATGGATTTAATCGAAAATTGGCACAGCAAGAGATCATAATATTTCAGATTATTTCTGACCAACGCATGCATGACATTGTTGTCAACATGATTTTACGCGCGCTGATAGATCCAATGTCTAACTGCATGTAACGTCCATGCTATCCATTGAACTTCAACCACATTTTGTAGTCTGTGTAGTTAAGAGATGAAACTGAGAATATATTCAGTCACCAGGCAGTCCAACTGTAGTGCTCTATTAGGCTACATTATGCCATGTATATTTTGAACTAATTAGAAATGTCAATATCACCAACTTAATTTCGTCATTATTCTAGATTAATCATTGGCATGAATCTTAAATTTTATGAAAAGTAGGCTCTTTAGTTCGTCACGGAATTTTCCTATACATAAGTTCCGAAAATCCACTCTCACACTAATAACTTGTAACAAATGGCATCAAAAATAGCAGAGGTCGCCGGAAGATCATTGGGTACTAGGTTTTACATCCCATCCAGAAGTTAATCAAAAATTTCTCTTTAAAACTGTCTTTCATGGAACTATTTTCTCTTACATCGATACAACTTTCTGTTAATTTCAACCTATTTGGTGAGGCTCTCGAAAAAGGATTTCTGGCCCATTCAAATTTGGAATAATCTTTGGAGAAATATTTATTAAAACTTTCTTGAAGGGCTTCCAAGTGAACAATGATATCAGCAATCCCATCTGGCATTGGAGATATTTCATTTTCTTCAAAAAATTATGATAGAGTAGGAAATGTAGATAGAATCTCCTCCTGAACTTGTTAAGAACCGTATCACTGGTTGGAACCCCTGCCTTAAGGTGTAGAGCCCCGAGCGACTTCCACCTCTTCGCTGAACCGAGTTGCTGACTGGCGGCGAAGAGTGTAACTGTTGGCCTCAGAGCTGGATAGTTCCAGTGGGGGAGGCCAGTGGTATCTAAAAGAAGCAAGGCAGAACGCTTTTAGAACTTGGCCGTGATCTGTCAGTCTCGATCTAGTCTAAGATTGACGCCCAACAAACAAAGACTCTGTCCACTGGGATATCATGTCTCAAGTGCTCAAGGGGAGTTCACATCACATGACATTTGACAAGGCTCCCAGGGATCGGTCGAACTGCGCTAATGGGATTATATACCCACAGATTGTTCAGCTAATGGGCTTGGGAAGAGAGCGGGAATAAGTTACCTCGCCTGAAATGTTGCTGGAACACTCAGCTGCATTCATTGCGCTGTCTGGAGTTTCCATAGATATCTAGGTATAAGCTCAATTGTTTGTCTGTCTGTCTGTTTGTCTGTCCCATGTCATAGATTTATGGCATGTAAAAGATCCTTCCGCAGACTATACCTGTGTGAAGGTAAATTTCTAGGTTAGATTTCGCTGGAACGCTCTATCAAAGTTCCAACGTTCACGACTGGTATCATTGACATCTGGTAGTGAAAGTTGGAAATACTTGAAATTGAACGGAACTTGTAGCTCACCCTATGGGTGTCCGCTTGAAGCAGCTAC
Organism: Meconema thalassinum; assembly: GCA_946902985.2. Lineage (NCBI taxonomy): Eukaryota > Metazoa > Arthropoda > Insecta > Orthoptera > Tettigoniidae > Meconema > Meconema thalassinum. The sequence continues at coordinate 31,638,774 of OX336400.1, read as the reverse complement.
AGCCTCTGGCGAATATGTCCTCGGACACTCCCGGCACTAAAAGCCATACGCTAAAAAGAGAAAATAAATAATGTATACAAATGTACACCGTTTCACCAATCAGAACCAAATTTTACGTACAAATAAATAAATCCACAGGGTGAAGCTGGGTGCTAGCACGGCCGTATTTCTAAATAGGCTAAGTAGGCTGCAGCCTAGAGCGACATACTTTCAGGGGCGGCAGTTTGGCAATTCATTCAAAAGTTGAAATGAAGTATTTTAGACGTTAATAATATTCCGCGTACGAATTTAAGAATACATGTTACTTAAAACAATGTTTTAGTCCTTCTACAGCTTTTCCTACCTTAGAAGAGTTAAGAACTATCTGCGAACTAGTATTTATGAAATACGGCTCAACTCACTTTCATTAACGAGTTTGCTTTTAAGAAACCTCGCAAGACAGCTATTTAAATTTGAACATCAAGATTACGTGGGGTGAGTTGTTTTAAAGAAGTTTGTATATTTTTCAACAAATAAACCAGTAATTAACTACATTTTGTGTAATTTCATTTCACCATGTAGGATAACGTAATTCAAATTGAACACAGTTCTTCAATTGCGCAAAAGATAGTCATTAGCATTAACATATACAAATATGTGTAAAATAGTGATCACTGATCTCCAAGAACAAATTAATTAAGTTCGAAGCCCATTTCATTTTTTAACGAATCTTAAAATTAGTATCCGTAGCGTAGCGGTTAGCATGGTTAGCTACCGCCCCGGAGGTCCTGGGTTCGATTCCCGGCTCTGCCACGAAATTTGAAAAGTGGTATGAGGACTAGAACGGGGGTCTACTCAGCCTCGGGTGGTCCAAATGAGTAGAGGGGGTTCGATTCCCACCTCAGCCATCCTCAAAGTGGTTTTCCGTGGTTTCCCACTTCGTCTTCGGGCAAATGCCGGGATGGTACCTACTGTAAGGCCACGGCCGCCTCCTTCCCTCTTCCTCGCCTATCCATCCCAATCTTCCATCCCTTCCCATCCCTCATGAGGCCCCTGTTCGCTTTGGAGGTGAGGCCGCCTGGGCGAGGTGCTGATCACACCTTCCCAGTTGTATCCATCCCGACCAGATGATCCCTGCTCCAGGACACTGCCCATAGAGGCGGTAGTGGTGAGTGGTGGAAAACAAAATTACTGAAGAAGCTTCTTATATAAGTTACATTCTTTGTACGATTACTTTTTAGCACTATTGCAACTTGAAGGGCGTCAAAAGATAGCACTCTCAGCATTGCAACATATTGCTGGTCATGACTGAAAACGTGATGAGGTCATCATCATCTTGCACAGTTTCCAGCCACTGGCCGGGTCTGTTTGGAACACAAGCCTCTCCAACGTCTTCTGTCTTCCCACCATCTCTCAGCCTCCACCCTTGTCCAGTCTTCTCCTCTCTTCTTCACGCTTTCTTCCACCCCCTTCAGCCACCTGTCTCTCGGTCTTACTCTTGGCCTCTTTCCTTCCCACTTCGTCTCGTGTATCCTCCTGGGTATCCTCTTCTCCTCCATTCGTTTTACATGTCCATACCATCTAAGTCTAGATTTCTCTATACCATCCTGTAATGGTTCCTCCTTCATTAATTCTCTGGTCCTCTCATATCTTATTCTGTCCCTCTTTGTAGCTCCAATACTGCTTCTCAAGAACCTCATCTCACTGGCCTGTATTTTGCTCTTCTCTCTTCCTTTCATAACCCAGGCCTCCGAGGCATACGTCAGGATAGGGACATAGTACGTCCGATATATGATCTTTTTGCTGTTCTGAGGGACATCCTTGCTCCATAACATGCTTCTCACACTCCTCCGGAATGCTTCTGCCTGTCTCCCCCGCTCATTTATTTCTCTATCGTTTCTTCCATTCTCTTGCATCAGGCTTCCCAGATACTTGAAACTCTCCACTTCCTTCAGCTGTTCCCCACCAATTGTTATTTCTGTTGTGGTTCTTTCCTTCTTCCTTGTTTTGATCACCATCTCACTCTTATTTATGCTAAATTTCATCCCATAACCTTGTATTATTCCTTCCCACACGTCCAACTGTTCCTGTACCTCCTCCTCCTTGTTTCCCCAAATCATCAAATCATCTGCAAGCACCATTGCTTTCATCTTTCCTTCCCCAATTACTTGTGCCACTCGGGTCATTATGTCATCCATCACCACAGTGAAAAGTAACGGTGACAGTCCACTTCCTTGTTTCAGGCCGTTTCTCTGTTCCAACCAGTCTGATCTCTCTCCTCCCACTTTCACACAGCTCACGCTTCCCTTGTACATCTCCTTCATCCTCCTTATAGTCCATTTTTCTATTCCTCTATCCTCCAGGGACTTCCATACTTTGTTTCTGCATACACTGTCATATGCTTTCTCAATGTTCAGGAAGGCCATCAGTAGATCTGTTCCATACTCATAGTGCTGTTCTTGTAACTGCCTTAGAGCAAAAATAAAATCCACTGTGGACCTTCCTGCTCTGAAGCCATGTTGTTCTCCTCTCATCCCTCCTTCTATCTTTGTCCTAATTCTCCTTTCCAAAACTTTCTCAAACAACTTTGCACAATGACTCATCAGTGTTATTCCCCGATAGTTTCTGCATTCTGTTCTACTACCTTTCTTGAAGATCGGGACAATTATTCACTTTTTCCAGTCCTCTGGGGTCTTCCTTTCCTTCCATGCTGTCTTCATCAGTCGGTACAACCATTGTATCCCCACCTCTCCTGCTGCTCTCACCATCTCCACACTCAACTCATCCACACCCGGTGCCTTCCCTCCTTTCATCTTCCTCACTGCATCTTCCACTTCTTTCCATGTTAAGTCCTTTTCTGTTTGCAGTTCATCTACTGTACCTCTTCCCCGATATCTTCCTCCTCGCCGTGGTTTCCATTTTGGTTCAGGAGTTCTTCAAAATATTCTTTCCACATTTTCTTCAGTTCTTCCCTATTTTCTATCTCTTGTCCCCTTTCGATCACCATTCTAACATAATCCATAGGATCTTTCCGCCTCTTATTCTTTACCTTCCCATACAGGACCTTTTTTGTACCTTCACTATCCTGCTGGTCATGACTGAAAACGTGATGAGGTAAATAGCCCAATACGTTCAAGAGTTTCTCCTTGAGCTTGATTGATTGTGATAAAGTAGGCCGAGCGAATAGGACATTGTTGCCTATTAAAAGAAAATGTACTGTACCTGCAAGTGTTTTATCGGAAGGTGTTGAATCAAGTCGTAGGATTTGAGCTCTCTGCCTAATATTACTGCACCTATTATATCCGAATCCAAGCAATTTCTTACATATTTCTTACAATTAATATATTACCATATATGAGTCCTTGGGAAACGTTCAGATTTCGAAGGAGCATAACTACGGCTCAAACGTTCGGAGTATGTGGAGGCGAATCACTTAATTCCAAGGAATTGAAAAATTCAATAATAGGGAAATGAAGTAGCTGGCTTTCATCTTCAGTATCCAATCTGTTAACGCTGATGTATGTGTTTGAACTACTGGATATAAGTTCAATGACTTTTAAATTAATATCATTACATTGTTGCAGCTTGGCAAATATTTTATATTCCAGCAGATCAATTTTACCCTCACAACAGTAAAGACTAAAGTAACCACGCATAGATTTTACGCAAGAGAAATACAATGTAGAACAACGTTTACATTTGATCGTCAAAGACCTTACAGTACACTGTACTGCATAATATCTGGAATTGTTTCTGAAATGGCCTATTTATATTGGATTTTAAATGTGGCTTCGTATTATTCGATAGCACTATAGTGTCCTGCAATAACGGAGCCGCTAAATATTAAATGGCAAATAATACTTCCATTGCCGAAATCAACTGCGTAGTTAGACTCAGTACTCTAACCAAATAATCATTAAACAATTGTCTTATACAATGAAGTTCAACATGACCGTCCAGAGACTGTCATACTCAAGTTGGTTGGTGAGGAGAATGCGATGAGACTGATCGCTTAAAATAAATTCCTTATAATTGTTCCTGCCAGCGAAATTTTTTGCAATAGCTTGAAAACGCAGCTCAGAATGACGTTCTTCATTTTGTTATAAACAGTACGAAACTGCTCTAAATAAGCAATTTCCATCACCTGTTATAGGTTATGGCAGTACATTTTGCAGGGGAACATAGAATCACTTCGCCAACTACTGGAATGACCATAGGCCTATACTTAATACTCACTTCGACAGTCACCCTAATGGAGGCAGTTTTTGAATTCTATGTTCCGTGCATGTCAAAAATCGTATTAACACATGGAGGCCCACCTAACCTTGTCTATCGCCCCGGAGACCCGGGTTACATTTCCTGCTCTGCCAAGAAATTTAATTCTGGTCTGAGGGCAAAAACGGGGCACATTCAGTCTCTTGAGGTATAACTAAGAAGAGGAAGGTTTAATTCCCACCTCGACAATCTTGGATGTGGTTTTCCGTGGTTTCCCACTTCCACTTAAGGCAAATACCGGGATGGTTCCTAACTTAAGGCCTTGGCCGTCTCCTTGTCATTTACCACCTTAATTACAAATACACACAGTAATGCAGCCATCACAATATCACAGGTTATCAGAGAAAATTTCACACATACACACCCAAGTACACGGGGCTGATTGACCACGATGTCGGAGCCCTTCAAACGAATTATATTTGCCAAGTGTCTCTCATGGCGAAAGCAATTGTGGACACGCGCGAGTGCCTGGAAAACTACTTTTTTCTTTAATAATTTAAGAGTATATCGACGATGCATAATGATAACTTTTAGTGTAGGACGCTAATAACTTGACCACCGAAGCATTGGGAAGAAATTGCAACATTAAGGTACATAAACAACCTAGCCTACACATTCAACTGTCGGTTAATGTTCCTCAACATTTCCCTTCTTAAATATTCCCCTCCTTTATAACTTTCCATCACGTGAAAACGTGCCATGCCTTGTGTTTTAAATATATCGATGCAATGGTGTTGCCATCTGCTGTCAGTTACTGTAACTATATGGGCGATGTACTGCCATCTGTTGTCAGTTATAGGAACTGATTGCAGATATTTAAACGGCGTACTCACAGATTACCTACTACTACAGATAGCCGACAGCCATGCTAATTCTTGGCACCTAAGACTTCAGCGCTGTCTGGTGTATGACCGCGGTACTAGTTGAGCACGGCCGTGCGGGTAGCCTACCCCACCCCTTCCCCTCGTTCCGCTAAATATTCTCGTCCTAACTGCTCTGCCCACTTCAATGTTCCGAAAATCACAATCTTCCCAATACTTATAGCACACGTTTTTAAGTGTGGAGATAATAATATGATCTACACGAGATAAATCACATTCAAAATAGCAATAACAGTTTTTTTTTAATAATACCAAAGTGGGAAATTGTGAATTCCGGAACTCTGAAATGAGCAATCACAGCATTTAGGACATGACCTCATCAATAATTTACATGTTTACATTTCTTTCAGTTGCAATTGGAGCATATTGCATTGACAAGAATTAGGCTACTATAAGGTCTGCAGCATATTATTACTCAATTTAAAAAAAAATGGTCCCTTCCAATTAACCACTGTAGGCCCAATTATAACCGATTAGTTCCGAGATTAAACTAGAAAGTAAAAGTACTGGGAAGGGAGAATATTCAAATCTTAATATGCTTGATGCTGTTCGCAATAACAGGAAAATTTTAAGAGAGAATACTAAGGAAATAGGTGGTGTAACCTGATCCTCATCACAATAAAATTGTTAGTGTAATTAATGCCAAATTCATTAGTTTCAGAAAAATAATTGGATATCACAAAATGTATATACAGTAGTTCATTTGATATTCCCTTTAAAATATATCCAGTCCACCAATTTTGAAGGGTGAAATACAGTAAGTACATGTACATAAACAAATTTCATGGCACACTAATACAGTAAATTCTATGACATGCTGTGAAGGGGAAAGGAGAAATAGGACTTTCAATGAAAAACAAGAAACACACTCAATACTGCTAGAAATCATTGTTTTATTTAAAAAGTTTGTCAACGAAGAAAAAATAACAGAGAGAGACAAAATCAAACTTAGCAAAAATACAGTAATCAAATCTGGTCCTTTTAAAAGTATGTCTTGAGGCATGTTCTTCTTTCTTGCCAAGGTATAACGGTAGGCTACAGCACATGATAATGGACCTATTACCTCCTTGACGCCATGGCTGACACCGATGAACCGCAAATTCCTACAACACATGCAAGTTTGTATGTTGAAACAGTTAACTTAATAAATGTGTAATGCTTGAAATGGAGAACTTGAATTTGCTGTTATGTGTATGTTTGCACCTACTATAACTATATTTTAAAAGAATCTCTTATTGTAGAATCATTGTGTTTTTATATTAATTTTAGGGCTTTTGATAACATATTCATTTAGCCCCATATATTTGGAAGTGTATAGGATTTATATGATAATCTCTGTTATTGTGGTATCTGTAGTAGTGTGTAGGCTATACTTTCTGTAATTCAGATGAGGACTGGAAAGGTGGCAGCCATAGTTAGGGACATTTATTTTTAAGAATTGTTAATAGTATGTACTAAAATGAAATTGAAATACCAACAGGAACAGTTACAAATTCCCTGTCCACTCAGCCAAGATATTCTGCAGATCTCTCCTGTGGGCCTCAACATTATTTTATTTTATTCCTTTCCTGATGGAAATCCGGTAGTACCTTATTTCAACTCCTGGGGCACCTCCCCAAGCCTGTCCCTTATAAAGCTACACACACTACTACAGTCATCACATTATCGGAGCAATTCTACCCACACCCAACTGCATGGGGCTGATGACCAAGATGTCCCAAGCTCATAAAATGAATTAACATCAGACAAAATCAAGTCATTATGTTATTTTGTGTTGTGTTGGATTCTGACACATGTATGCGTTTGACAGAGTGCCATTTAAGCTCATGAATAGGAATGAATGAATACGACTACCCTAGAATAAATACACACGAGACACGACAATAGAGCACTTTAGAACAGTAACGAGAGCGAACTTTCAGTGGAGATGTTGGCAACCATGTGAATACAAACAATTTATGACCAGAAGGTAAAACTATGCCAGCGCTCAGAGCATGTTAAAACAATTGGGATCAGTTCAGTCGTTTGCAAACGACTTGTTTATGTTACGGTGAGTAGTCGTTGAATTCATTCGACTGTTTTCTAAAAGCAGTCAAACAAGTCGATGGTTTTAACTTTTGTCAGTCGACTGCTGATGCCCATCTCTACAAACCAATTGACAACCAGAATCAATTTGAGCGTACACACCCTCCGACTTGCTAAAATGCTATTAATATTGGATCCCAATATAAAATATTTTCTGATTTAATTTTCCTGGAAAATCTATTCTATGTTTGCATCGATCATTACCATCACGCTATGGGGAGAATTTCATAATAATTTTCTTGTAATTCATTTATCACGCGGTAGAGTAAACGAATGAAATTCAATCATAAAATAAATAGAACTCTAAGCCATAATTGGTAAGCCCATGTTCAAGTTGTGTAATAATTCAAGAATGCACCCAATTCTCATTAAAAGTGTATAGACTGTGTTAAGGAGTTCCAATGAAATGACATACATATATATTTGGACAACTGGACGTAGGCTATTTCATTTAAAGAATCTACGAACAAGAAACTGTATAAAACTATAGGCACCTACAGCCGTCAAGCTGTCCTCACAGTACCCGCTGGAGATTTACATCACCACTCTATCTGTACGGTACCTCGAGATAAGCCTAAGTGCGCCAACTGTGAGGAAACACATAAACTCTTCCATCCCTGCCCTCATGTCTTTGCCACTAACCCCCCCTCCCACACAGCACGCCACTGCTCTGACACAGTTGTTAGGCCTGCTACAACAACTCTCAGCCATAACCCTGTAAACTACAGCTAAACCAAACCCAGAACCCCCTAATACACTTCATTTGCAGAGCAATACAATCCATAAAACAACTCCGCAACGAGCTTCACAAAACCTAAATTATAAACGAAAAGACTACTCCACAAACACCAAAATCAGTAAACCTCCCTCATTTCAGCCACACTACACCTTAAACAGACATAGAAAGCATAGTCATGACCCCTTCATGGAGTAGGCTATTGTCTAAACACGATCATGTCTCCTTCAACTTTACTGAAGACTTCATTAAATTCCATTAAAAATTCATAAACTCATTCCACAAATCTTAAAATCAGTATACATCCCTCATTTCAGTTACTCTATTCAATAAACAAACATAGAAGGCGTAGCCATGACCCCTTCATGGAGTAGGCTATTGTCTAAATCTGACCACGCATACTACAACCTTACTCTAATTCAAAATTACAGCCAAATGATCCATCTGACTGGGAGGCTTGCCTGTGATGATGGGCCAGAAAACCGGGAGTTCAAGCATAACCTAAATATTGAATGCTTAACATTTCCAATAACTTGGACAACTGGATTTAGGCCATTTCATTGAAAGAATCAACGAACTGTATAAAACTATAGGCACCTACAGGTATACTTAACTTATTAATTAAAGCTCTACAATAAACATACAGCACAATGAATTGTAGCATGAAGTTATCCTGAAGAAGTCGTTTGATTAGAACGACTACTTAAATTCGAATGATACCATTCGCTTGGAATTAGTCGTTTGCCAACGACTTGTTTCATTCCAATGATTTCCAACGATTGCTTTGGGATCTGTCGTTTACAACGACTACTTCAATTCGAATGATTCCATTCGCTTGGAATTAGTCGTTTGCCAACAACTTGTTTCATTCCAATGATTTCCAACGACTTGTTTATGATACGGTGAGTAGTCGTTGAATTCATTCGACTGTTTTTTAAAAGCAGTTGTTTTAACTATCGACTAATTCGACTGTTTTCAGTCGACTGCTGCCCATCTCTACACACAACTAATTTTCTACACCAGCCGCTACTGAGCACGAGCTGTGACTGGCTTAGACATTAGCATCCTACGTGTTGAAAAATATTGTAAGTAACGTGTAGGAATAAAATACTACCTATAGGTATGTCAACCATTACATTGGCATATAATAAATGAATTGTATTTATCTTGTATCTATCTATCCCACGATATAACATAATACAAGGTGAAGAGTCCTTTAAAACAAATTGTTTACTGTGATACTGGAAGAAACAATACAACACAGTGGTAATAGTTCTAGCCTGCACCTATTTGTTAATAAAATTTCATGTGATTTCACTCAGATCTCTGTTGTAGTGACCTATTATATGTGCACCTTGTAACTTAATAGTACATTATGCAACGAGCCTATAATGACAATAATTAAGACACAAGTTTTATAATTTCCATACGAGTGTCTTAATTACAATTATAGACGAGTTGCATACGACTGTTTATGTTCGACGATAATTATAACTATTTTATGTTCGAACATAAATATTCATAAATATCTGTCGAGATTTCACCAGTTTTATATACTGAACAGAGCGCATGGGATGCAGAGAATACCTTGTATTTGACCATGGCCTCCTGGAATACCTCACTATGACACTCGCCACGCAGTGAAATTTAAAATAGGGGGCCATGGAAGTGAGCGCAGGTACGATGCTATCCTCACCTAATTGGTCACACAACTGTTTCTTGAGCTCTGATTGGTGGGAGAAACTGTATCATAATGAAAACTTGTACTATAATGAGCCTCATTATACAGTTTTCTGACATAATATATACATTTCGCCAGTGTCGAACATAAACATATTAACCAATCTTCTTTACACTGTTTTATGAGTTAACACCACATCAAAACTGATGAGGATTTATTTTAGTTGGACACAGAAGCTTATTTATTAATGTAATAGACATCTATGATTGATGAAGATTGCCTCTCTCACCTTTCAGAAAATAACTAAAATTTTAATTCTGCGATTAATGTAACTAATCCACGTGTGTTTCTATTACACAACAATTAAGGGTAACTCCAGCATATCTTCTAGATTTTTGATGTGTCTGGTGAGTGGTTTTGTTACTGCTTCAGCAGGCATCGCCCTTCTGAAAGATGTCTCATCGTTTCTAATTCTATTCTTAATCCTCTGCCAGAGGAGAAATAGTTTTGCAACGCATGAATACAGTGCTGTAGCTGCTGAATTTTCTAAAAATAATTATGGAATGATGGGAAGAAAAATAAACATAGCCTATTCTAAAATAACATACGCATAAAATGAAACCATTCTGATGAACTTAATATGCTTCAAATTCAGAGTACAAATGCGTTCACCATTTGGTGCTTAGTTCATTTGTATATTTGGACCAAAATGTAGACCTCTGAAATAAATTTTAATGTTGGACTTTGCTCCACAGAACAAGAGCACACAGCCACCCATAGGAGCAGTGTGTGTTAAGATTTTAGAACCTGTAATTACAGTTCTACATCAGTAATGGCATTACTACACATTCGACCAACTGAATGCTTGCCACTGCACCAGTAACTAACATGTGCAAGAACTGATCTCCTCAAGAACTTGAGTACACATATGCAATAGGCTCATGATACTGTATGTATCTCTGCAAGATGTATCAAGTTGAAAACATTACGGTAACATAGACTCTTACCTGGTCATTTCTCAGGAGAGTAGGCCAAATTGCCACATTCATCTGCTATTTCGAGAACAGCAATTTACGATTTGTTTGTTCACAGAATTTGCTAGGCCTACCTGTGGAATAAATAATAGTGAAAGTTAATTAATATGTCAAGTAGAATATCACCTGTACACTGCGTCTAATATCAATTCAAAACTAGGCTACCGGTACGATATATTTTTCACAGGCACTACAGAAACAAGTTTTCACTTAAACTCTTAAAATAAGCGTACTTACTTGGCGTAGCAGAAGAAGAACTGTTCACTTCTCATTACCAAGAAGACAATTTGATGAAAGAAAGATGAGAAAGAACACAACATTAGCTTATTATAAAATATTAATATACGGCCAATATTGTTTACACCAAACACGACATAAACAGAGCGTCCATGTTGGTCAATGCCGCCAACCCAGTAGAAATAATGTTTATTTAATGATAAGTGACGTAATTATCGTCGGTGAGCAAGATAATTGCAAGGAAATGTCAATTAGGAATTATGTGTATATTTATTGACTAAATATAGGGATATATTTGCAATTCAATTAAAACATGTATCATGCATATGTTGGCAAGACGATATACAGCGCTTAATCCGCTCCTTACGTCTGGCCGCGCTACTACGCCGATGGTACCAAATAATCCCTATCTGGTTGACACCCCCTGGGCGTACTGCGGACAATAGTTTGCTCTTTTGATCACATGCTGCAATGCAATGGTAAAACGGAAATAAAACGTATTTAGAGGGAATGTAGAAATATGTATCTTTAACAGACATAAAACCTTACTAATACTCCTTGATTAAACAATATTTCAGTGGTAAAAAAAATGGCGAGGGCTGGGATCGAACCGGTGCTTCTTGGAACCAAAGTCAGTCGCCTTAACCACATAGTTAATCGCGGACTTATGTTCAGCAGCAGACGCAGCCATTCATTATATTCAAAAGCCGCTGTCTGAAGGAAATAATCCATTTCATTATCCAAATAAATAAATGTTGCACATTCGTATACGTTCATACTGTTATTATATTGTATTGTCAGAACTTGGTTAATGTATGTTTCAATTACATGGAAGCTTATTAAATAACTTACATTTTAATGGACTTCTCACCGCCATTTTGTCATGACCCCAGGCGGATTGTGCGCATGCGTCAGGGACAAGAATTCTGCTATATTCTATATTAATTTAAAAATATACCGTAATATATTTGTTTATTTTAGAGACACTCTGCAAATCTAGAGGCCAAGAGCTTTCGTTAAAGTGCTCTACGAAGTAAATCGGTTCTGTCGTTCTCTCAATCTCGTGGTAACAAAAATCACCTTACTGTTTTAAATACTGTATATAGATTTATTATGTAAGCCATTAAAATTGTAGTTTTATCTAAACTAAATGAACTTTATGTTTAAAAAAGATGAAAACGCCAATGAACTCTGTCCTTTTGTTGTATAAAACAAATGTATTAAGCACATATGAACTATAGAGGGGCGGCAAATGGACTTTAGCCTATAGGCGGCATACTCTTAAATCCGGCCCTGGTCTCAGTAATTGCTACTGCTAATAATCGATAAAGTTAACATGTTATCCGGGATGGGTCGAGCTGTGCTAATGAGTTATTATTAATATTGCTAAGTGCGCCTCGTGGTTTAGTGGTTAGCATTGTTGGCTACTACGGAGTACACTCAGCCTAGTGAGCCAAAACTGAGTAGAGGTAGGTTTGATTCTCACCTCCGCTATCCTCGAAGTGGCTTTCCGTGGTTTCTCATATCTACTCCAGGCATATGTCGAGATGCTTGCTGACCTGAGGCCTCGACCACCTCCTTCCCACACCCGAATTAGAACGACACACACACTACTACAATCACCACAATATTATAATTGTTATCAAACAAATTCTACACACACGAAATTCGTCGTCATCATGATCATCGTCTTTTCCCCATTTCCAGCTGACACCGAGTGGGGGCAAAATGGTTCCCTCCAGTTTGTTCTGCCGTTCCACTATTCCTCTCCCGACATGGTGTTCCAATCCAGGTTCCGTTTGCTAATACTATTCTCCACCGAGTCCATCCAACGCATTCTTGGTCTTCCTCGTGCTCTCTTCCCTGTCATCCGTCGTTCCAGTGCTCGTCTTGGTAGCCTTACTTCATTCATCCGTTTGACATGTCCAAACCATCTCAATCTGTTTTGCTCCAGTTTGTCATTTAGTTTCTGTACTCCCAGTTCTTTCCGTATATCTTCATTTCTCACTTTGTCCCTCCTCGTTTTCTGGACCATACTTCTCAGGAATCTCATCTCAGCTGCCTGTACTCTGCTCTCATCCCTCTTAGTCATTGTCCAAGTTTCTGCTGCATATGTCATTATAGGAACATAATATGCTTTGTGCATAACTTCTTTAGCCTTAATAGGTATATCCTTGTTCCATACTAGTCCTCGTATCTGTTGGTAGAAAGCACTCCCGAGTTCTTTTCTTCTGCTAATTTCCAAATCTAGTCTTCCATCGTCAGTCAGTTCACTTCCCAAGTATTTGAAGAGTTTCACCTCTTCCAATTCCTTATCTCCGACTTTGATTACCCCATTTCCTTCTTTCTCACCTCTACTCATCACCACCGTTTTACTCTTCTCCACATTTATCTTCAATCCCCATTCCTCAATCTTTTCATTTATGACTACAACTGTTCTTGTACTCCATCTCATCACACCAAAGTACACGGGACTAAATGACCACGACCCCTCAAATGTAACAACAACTAGGCTACTATTGTGAGGTTTGAAGCCATTTTTCAGTGTTGCCTAAGTAAACAAAAGTTTGGTGCTTTTCAGTCGGTCAACACGAATGTACCCAAAAAGGGCAGGGTTATGCCCTAATCCTGAAATAAGTTACATAGTGTATTTATTAATCGCATAACCCAGCTCTTTTTGGGTACATTCGTGTTGACCGACTGAAAAGCACCAAACTTTTGTTAGGCTACTATTCTTGGCAGAGCGGGAATTGAACCTAGACCACCGCTGTGACATCCAATGATGCTAGCCAAGGTGGATTTGCAGCGCTAGGCCATGGGGCTTTGTAGACGTGAGTTCGAGCCCCACCGTCAGCCGTCCTTGAAATGGTTTACCGTGGTTTCCCTCATTTTCAACTCCAGGAAAATGCTGGGACGGTACCTTCCGACAGGCCACGGCCGCTTCCTTCCACATCCTTTCCCAGTTTCATTCATCTTCATCTCTCATTAAGTCCTCTCATGAGGACATCCGGCCGTAAAAACTAACCACCTCATACACTTTCATCTTGGAAACGGGAATGATAAGGCATGGGGGTATATAAGGGGGGGGAGCTGTGGGGCTCCAGCCCTCCCCCACACTCGAAAAAAGCCAATAAAAATCAAGTGTTGATTTAGTAAAAGCATAAAATAATTTTAAATTTGGTTGTACCCTAATCTTAACGTATTGGCTAAGTTATAAACAATATTAAGATTGAAATTAGACTAACTCGTGGTGTAGTGGCTAGCATTCGTGGCTGCCCAGCTCTGCCAAGAAATTTTAATTCTGGTCTGAGGGCTGGAACGGGGTACACTCAGCCTTGTGAGGCAAAACTAAGGCCAGTAATTGTGGGCTATATAATTTTACAATTAACTCTTATCTAAAATAATTACACAAAGTTATATGCTCTAAGACAGCGTTTCCCAAACTGTGGTACGCGTACCGCTGGTGATACGCTCGTATTCATGCAGTGGTACGCGGTGATGCTACGAAAAAATATAAAAATATTAAATACGTTACGAAATATATAAAATATAAAAACATTGATATGTTGCCGGAGGACTTTATGGGAAAAGATAGCGAGCAGTTTTATGAATTGAATTTTTATTCAGAACTAAGGCAATTTTTTCAAAAATGGCCCTTGTGAACTTTTGGGTTGAGAGGCGTGCAGACTATGCAGACTTACCTGACAAAGCAGTTCGATTTTACTGCCTTTCACTACTTCGTACTTGTGTGAGACTGCATTTTCTTCACTTGTTTATCTCATGAATAAATACCGGAATAGCTTCCTTACAGTGGAGAACGATTTTTGTTTGAGACTCAGCAATCTTAAACCAGACATTCCTAAGTTGGCTTCGAATCTTCAAGCTCACCCTTCACATTGAAGTTGTTAGTAGAACTTTGGTTTTTATGTTTCATTATTGAGAGTTTTTTATTAATATTATTTGTACAGTGACATTCCTGAATGTTTGAATTGGATCCTTATTGCAATAAATAATTAAACTACTGGACACTCCTTTTATTATTTGAACTTTAACTCTAACAGTCTAATTCTAACAAACCCAATTTACAATCGATCTTTTGGTCTGCTACGTAGTGGTGGTGGGGGTTATAGTTACTATATCTCCCAACCATTAGGTGGCACGCGAGAGATTCTCATCTCTTAAAGTGGTACACACTCAAAAAGTTTGGGAAACACTGCTCTAAGATATTGGTTGATATTTCTGGGTATATTGCGGTGACAATCCCCAGAGAATACTCACAATTTTCCACGGTAGTCATCCCCCCCGGAAATAATGCATATACGCCCCTGTAGATAAGTGGTGGATATACTCATTATTATTAGGCCTAATAATACTACTATTAGTACTTCTTATTACTGTTTGGTCGTTATGCCATATTCTGTGGAGTGCGATAGAATCTGAAAATGTTCCGTTGGTAGTAGTCATTTTCTCAGCGAAATGATGGTTATTGATTATTGTTCCGAACTTGTATAATTAAGGACACCACGTAGCCTACTCTTGCATGATGAAAAAATCGATTTATTTTTATTTTGGCGCCATAACATTCTTCATTCTTTTCTGAATCCAAAAATATATAGTTTGTTGGGGTTTTGATGTCTACAACTACCTTAAATTCATTTTTAAAATTAGCGTCCCATGCTATGAATAATACACTTTTAACTTTGCCAGCTGTTTTTGCGTTAATTCTCATTTTTCATGTTTAGGTACCAATAACTAGGAAACCATTTAAGATAGAGTGCTATTTTTTTACATTAACTTGCCTAATGGAGTACTTGAATGTAAACCTATTTTCACTTCCAAAACATAGTAGGCATGGATTGGGAAGAGAAAAATGGATACATATTTTTTAATTAATTTAAAAAGAAAGAGTTCTGATTTTTTTCTTGCATTCTGTCCCAATAATAATGAAACAAAGTGGTTACTCATCTGCCATGATCCATTCCAAGTATGTGAACAAAATTTGAGAATATTTGATTGAAAAACAACTGAGAAATGTGTACCTGAAGCAACTTATACAACATTTTTTTAAAATGTATCTGTCCAAATTTGTATTCATTTCACACACCCTATAAAAGCAAAGTAGCACTACATGGTCAAGAACAGCTCGGAATACACCGCTTCTTATATGTGACAAGAATAATAGCTGTCTGTACCTTTAGCTAAGACCCAGAAAATACTTAGTAAAATGATGCCACAAAAATACACTTTTTCATCGTGTAAGAGTACGTGTGACCTTAACGGCTTCCGTGGCGTAGTTGGTAGCATGCTGAGCTTCTATCCACCAACATCACTGGTTCAAACCCTGCCAAAACGTCGGTCTTTTTAAGAGTGTAAAATAAAATCCCTCAGTATGCCTTCCTTCGGAGGGGAAGTAAAGCCGGTGGTCCCATGTCATAGATTTATGGCATGTAAAAGAACCTACCACTACAATAGGTAGTGTGTAGCAAAATGTGTAGGTTATTTGGTTAGAAACGCTCTAACAAGTTCCAACGTTCACCGCTAGGTGTCAGTGACAGTAGTAAAGTTGAAACTACTTGAAATTGAACTTGCAAGGAGCCTACGGGCGTACTATTAAAATACCCAGCTGTGGCCATTGGCTGCGATTCAAATTCAATCGCGTATAACTTCCTCTGTGATACCACTTCCTTGAAGGTCTTTTTCTATTTCACTAAGCCAGTTAATTGTTCTTGACTTAAGCAAGGTTGGTAAGCCTGAGAATGTGGGTTGGTTGGCAGCCCCGTATACTTTGGGTGTGTGTAAAATCTGTCTGATTTATTTATTTACTTAGCGTATGGCAACTGAAGATCAACTAATATACATAGTTTACAAATACTGAAAATCTGCAAGTTAATGTCTAAGTCTTTAATCCATTGAAGGGCTGAAGCCGTCACTTCAAAGAAATCTTCTGGGCTTTCAGAATAAGCTCGTCTGCTGCAGGATGTTACAATGTGTTGTTCACTGCCTCAGTCACATTGGGAAGATGCCGCCATTCCCCATCGGTGGAGGTTCTCTGCACTAATACCATGGCCTGTACTGAGCCTGTTAAGTGCCTTCCATGCCAACTGGCTGTGTACCTGGTCTAATGTGCAGCACTAGTCCACATTCCCGACCATTTCCTGTTCATGTTGAAATTCATTGCTTGCAACGATTCTGCCAGTATGATGGGCGGCCGTCTGGATTTTAATCGTGTTTTTTTTTTAGGTACAGGTACATCAGAGTGGATTGGAAGCTGAGGATTGATAATTAACTTTTTATATTCCTTTAGGAGGGCGTTCTGTCTCCGCATATTTGGTGGCGCTATGTGACTTAGAGGCGGTAGTCAGTGAAGAGGATAACCGGTGTTAATTGTGATGGCTGTATTAGTGTGTGTTATCTGCTCTTTTAATTCAAGTAAGGACTGCAGACATTCGATTTTTCAAGTAGTTCCTACATTTGCTACCAAACTCTACCGTCCACGACACCTAGCTTGCGGACTTGGCTATTAGATGCCATCGCAGTCAGCACCTGGTGGCGAACTTTGGAACTAATATAGCGTTATCAATTCTAACCTACAAATTTTGGCTTCACACAATTGTGGTTAGTGGAAGGTTCTTTTTCACGCCATAAATCTAGGACATGGGACCTCCAGCTTTACTTCCCCTCCGAAGGAAGGCATACGGAGGGATTTTTAACGCCCGAGAATGTGGCCGTACAACTTAAATCACCTTTTCCTGAATGTGTCAGTCATCTTCTCACCATATCGATAGCCTACAGATCCTGACACTGCTGTTTCATCCTGATTCCTTCTCAGCAGAATGGACCAAGGATATTCCTCAATATTTTCCTTTCTTGTTACGCTACTGGTTTGCTCGTTACTGCTCGGCATCCTTTGATCATAAAGAAATGTCTTTTTCTACAGAAACCTTCCTCGCGATATCCTTTATAGAATGGTGAAAACCGCATCCAAATCCATCCGGTGGTTCTCCCGTGATATCCGCTCTTCGTTGTCCATCAATTTTGCCTTTTAAAATGAGATTTAATATCGTATATTTTTTCACCACGTAACACATGACCAGGTATGCAATTTTCCTGCATTTGATGGTGGTCAATAGCTCTTGTTGAGAATTTACCCTCTGCAGTACCTGGTCATTAGAGACATGATCTATCCAAGAGACTTTCAGCATCCTTCTATGAAACCACATCTCCAGAGCTTCGAGCAAACGCTGGGCAAACCAGTAAAAATATCCCTATACTATGAGTGTAAGAAATGTTCAGCATGAAAAGTTCTACAAAAAAGTCTCCGACAGCATCTATCTATCTTCAATACATCGCCCTCTATACGTGTTTTTACGTTTTCATTTCTTCCAACAATCTCTATTCTTATACTAAGGCGACAGTTTACGAGCTGGCTAGTAGCGAGTCTTTCACCCCAGTTACAGCCTAGCTATCGGGCGAGCCTATTACCCCATATAAAGCCAGTAGCAAACTGTCGACTCGTGTTGAGTTAAAACTTCAGAGAAGAGTGGTTGTGTTTGGAGTTTCCCTGGAAGTACAACTCGGCTTTTCTTCATTTCACTTGTGAACTTTCCGTTCCGCAAAATACAAAATTAAAAAATATACGAAGCTGAAATTTGGCAAGAGCGACAGTTTAAACAAATCAGTCCGAGAATACGATGTCACGTTCAAATATCGTCGCGCATCGTTGTTGCACACACCCAATATTTTTTGGTGCAGACTATACGTACACTGAAGGAAAGGTGTTTATGCTCAGTGAGTCGTGTGTGTACCTTGTTAGAGCACAAGTAATTGCTGGCGGGAGCAAGACTGCAGCGGAATTCATTATACGACTTGATTAAAACTTGTACGGTGCGCTGTCCCCATATCCCATTGTCAAACTTGTCGGCACAAGAATTCTTACCAACCGCGGCAGCTACATTTGCTAAGGCACAAGGTTGACTATCTCCAGACTCTATTATTTTACTAGCAGTAGTGTCCGGCTTCGCCCGGTGGATTTATTTGTTTTATGGATGTTAATGAATACTACTACAGAACTAGCACATGATACTTAAACTAACAGAAAAGAAATATTTTTTAAATTTAACTTTTTGTGGTGGTGGTGGTGGTGGTGGTGGTGGTGGTTGTAATGGGGGTCATAAGTAGTACAGTATAATGGACGTACCATTCAGGTCATTTTCTCGTTATTTATTTATTTATTTTCCTTGTCCGAATCAAATTAGATTTTTCCGGTAAGTAGCAACAGTTATAGCATTAGCATTTGCAGCCTAAAGATCGTATTTTGAACACACTTGTCCTCCATCAAGAGGCAGATCAGCAGGTGTTCAGGATCTTGTAACATGCTGCAGTCCATCATTGTTGATGAGCATGTTCCATTTCTTCAGATTGTTCTTGCAGCGTGCAACCTCCGTCCTCAGCCTGTTCAATGATTTCCAATTTCCAAATGGCAAGTTGTGACCAAGTGCCATTTTAGCCTATTTTCATTTATGAAAAAAAAAATAGGCTTATGAGATCACCTTTTGTCCGTATGTATGTCTGTGTGTGCGTGTGTGATGGTGTGTGTCCCCCCTAATAACTTCTAAACGGCTGGATCGATTTCAATGAAACTCGGTTAGTTCATAGCACTATTCCGGACGCCCTCGACCGTGCCCTTTAAATTTTGTTACATCACACCAATCCAACATGGTGGCTGTGCGAAATATTTCACCAGAATTCAATATCTCCGAAACTATTACCGATATCACCCTGGAATATTTTACGATGATAAAGGGAACTACTAGAAGTTCATCTATGTAACGTTTGAAAACCTGGTAACTACAAAACCAACATGGCGGTCAAGCGAATTTGCGACTTTTAAATAGACGTTTCTGCGATTTAAGCAACCAAACTCAATAAAACTTGGTACAGTATATGCTTATACACATTGTAATGCACCGACATCTAACTTCGTTCAATTGTTTAGATAACCTCAAGATGGCGGCTGTGCGAAATATTTCACCGGCATTCTATATCTCTGAAACTATTAGCGGTATCACCCTGAAATTTTGTACGGAGATAAAGGGCACTCCTGGAAGTTCATCTATAAGACTTTCAAAAACCGGTTAACTACAAAACGAATATGGCGGCCAAGCGAAGTTGAAAATTTTATATAGAGCTTTCTCGCGATTTAATGATCCAAACGCAATGAAACTTGGTACAGCAAATGTTTATACATATTGTAATACACTGGTATATAATTTAGTTCAATTGTTTACATAACCTCAAGATGGCGGCTGTGCGAATTTTAAAATTAAATTGTATTTCTTTTGTCGTAATCATGCGATCGAAGTGAAAGTTTGAATAATGAACCTACGCAATAATTTTCCTTTAATGGTACATGACTCTATTGGCCTTTACATTTAACAATCCAACATGGCGACCATCCAAAATATTTAGACGGCTGTGAATATCTACGAATCTATTATAACTATCAAACTGATTTTTTTATATTCGTAGGGACTATGAACTTAAGTTCACCTATAGGACTTTAAATAACCTTGTGATCACAAATCCAACATGGCGGTGTCGCGAAATATAAATATTCACATGGACGTTTCTCGCAATTTAACCATCCCAGTGCAGTGAAACTTGGTACAGTAAATCCTTATACGAATGTTAATCCACTGGCACCTAATTTATTTCAATTGTTTCCATAACCACAAGATGGCAGCTGTGCGAAATTTTAAAATCTCGTTTTTACTTCTTGTGTCCTAATCATTCGATTGAAGTTTGAATACCACACGTACACAACAATCTTCATGTAACAGTACATAACTCTAAGACCTACATATATAAAAATCCAACATGGCGACCATCCAAAATATTCAGTCGATTCTCAATATCTAAGAATCTATTTCAGCAATCAAACTGAAATTTTTTATGTTGATAGTGGCAGTTAACATAAGTAGGATATATGAAAATAGGCTGTATAGTTCTTCATGGAACTACTTGTTTTGTAATGGGTGTATCAATGAAATTTTCCAATCTTCTGGAATTTTTTCCAACTGCCAAATTTCTCTTAGTATATCTCTCAGTTCTTCTCTTGCTCGACTTCCAGATTCCTTCCACAATTCCGCTACAGTCATATCCTCTCCTTCGGCCTTATTATTTTTTGGATGTTGAATGATGGCACCCTTTTCCAGTTCATCAGGTGGGTCCGAATCTCTACTTTTTGATGTGTAACAACTTTCCCCTCGGTTGCTGGATAGTTTTGTGGGAGTGATTTTGAAAATTGGGGACGGAAGTGAATCGGGCGGAAGTGAATCGGGCGGAAGTGAATCGGGCGGTAGTGGATCGGGCGGAAGTGGATCGGACGGAAGTGAGGACGCACTGCCAGAAAAATGGGACGGAAGTGAATCGGGCGGAAGTGGATCGGACGGAAGTGAAGACGCACTGCCAGCTGGATGTACAATTGAAAATGTGTGTATTGGAAACAAGGCAGTGTGTGCTCTGTAGCGCGAGAATGTTATGGCAATATAGTAGGCAGTGCATTTAGCAGGCAATGGTTTGACGAGCACAGTGGCAACTGTTTCACCGACTTTCATTTGTAATTGAGCAGTTTATGAAGCTTCACGTTCAAGGTTGAATATCACATGGGGTAGGACAAAGACGACAAATGACATTTAAGTAAACGGCATTATTGTCAAGCTGTGGGTGAGTAGTCAAATATTAAATGCATAACAGAATGTTGTTATATGAGTGGAATAAAAGCTGTATTTTCATCATATGTGAGACTATGTCATTTCATGATTGTAGGAAGCCATGTTTTGATGGTTTACGACGAACTGTATGAGAGCCTTGAGAATAATGAATGTTATAGTTACTGAGGAATGCGCTCACAGTATTTGAGAGTACTGTCGACGTTGTATGTCACTTTGTTATTATGAATTATTAATGTAAAAGGAAGGAAGCTTGTAGTTTTGCGTGTCCGTTAATCTCACGATCATGATCCATGGTACCTCCCTTTTACGTGGAATGCGAACCACAGGACATGGCATTTCAATTCGAAAATCTCACATGTATTGACCGGGAATCGAACCCGGTCTACCTTGGTGAGAGACTAACAGCTTGACCGCTGTGCCACAAATGTGACAGTAGCATATCTCCAATTCAAACAGGGGCCGATAACCTAGATGTTCGGCCCCTTAAAACAACAATTATCATCATCATCATCTCCAATTCAATCTATACATTCTTCATAGTACCAGTATGAAAATGGAGTATAAATTAACATTTTAAGAATGTCCAAGCTGTGTAGTACACGAGTAGGGTAACATGTCAGATGCTACACATCATATGCGACTACTGTAAGGCTCATATCTTTTTTTTATTTGTGCTTGACCGAATGTTAATATTTCTTCAGTTTTATCTTGCCAAAATATCACCATTGTCCTTATTATTGAGTCCGATTTTCCCCTTCTCATCCCTAAATCCAAGATTGGGAGATTGATATTTTGTAATTTCTCTTTAAAGGTTTTATAAAAATTTATTGTATTATTTTTGGCAAAATCTTTCGCAATCTGGGTAAGTCGGCTTTTCTCGTACTTCTTCTTGACAGCTCTTATAGTGTTAGAAGCCTACATCCGGGTTATTTTAAACCTTTCAAAATGATCATCTGTTTTACATGAGTGCCACCTTTTCCATGATTCCAGTCTTTCCGTGATAGCTTCTTCACATTCTTCATTCCACCATCTATGTTTCTTGTTTCGTTTTAGAGGCCAGAGTTCTTGTGCAAAGTTCTGTGTTTTCCTTTCTAAGACCTTCCAGTTTTTAGCCTACTTTTCACATTTTGCAAAAATGAGGAAAAAGTAGACTTATGAGATCGATCCGGGAAAATGTGTGTCTGGCTGTGTGTGTCCCCCCCTATCAACTCCTAAACGGCTGCATCAATCGAAACCAAATTTAGTATGAGTAAGGATGTATACTGGAATATCTCAAGCCAATATTTGAAAATGATGTCAGGGCTACCAACTGCTGAAAAATCGCAATGGAAATTTGAGCTCCATGTTGGATATCTTGGAAGATATGCATGGGAGCTATTTCAAAATTGACACACGTATAGATAATAATATTGCAGTTTAATTTCCAGGGGGCCCATAGATGGCAGTGTTGCCAAAATGATTATATGCCTGCTGATAGGTCCAAATTTTAAATGCATATAACTTCTACACTATCAATTGGATTTCAACCAAATTTCGTATGTTGTATGTGTACATAACCAGATATGACTGAACGTATTCTTAAGACCCACCAGGTCTGCCAACTGATAATAAGTGCTCTTAATTTATTTTATTCAAATACCAATATATCAGAAAGTATGCAAGCCGACAGCTTTAAACTATGCACTCGTATAGTACCTGGCATTCTAGATGAATTTGGAGTAACTAATATACGTCAGTGCTGCCAACATGATTCTAAGCCTGCTGATAGGTCCAATTTTAAAATGCATGTAACTTCTATACTAACTAATGGATTTGATTCAAAATTAACACAACAAGAGATCATATTATTTCAGATTATTTCTGACCAATACATGCATGACATTGTTCCCAACATGATTTTACGCGCGCCGTTAGATCCAATGTTTAACTGCATGTAACGTCCATGCTATTCATTGGACTTCAACCAAATTTTGTATTCTGTACCTTAAGAGATGGAATTAAGAATATATTCAGTCACCAGGGCTGCCAACTGTAGTGCTCTATTAGGCTACATTATGCCAGGTATACAGTATTTCGAACTAATTAGAAATTTCGATATTAGCAACTTAATTTCGTCATTATTCTTGATAGGTTCATATAGATTAATCATTGGCATGAAAAGTAGGCTCTTTAGTTCGTCACGGAACCTCTTGTTCAACATCAAATCTAATTCTCTTAGTTATTCTTTCTTTGCGTAGGCTTGATTGTCGTGAGGTAATGGTCACTGTCAACATTGGCCCCTTTCTTCACTTTAACATTCTGAATTTTTTTCCTGTTCCTATAGGAAATAGCCACATGATCAATTTGGAATTCTCCTACGTTTGGATTAGGGGACCGCCATGTTTTTTGCTTTCTTAAAGTAGGTAGATATCAATTGCAAGTTAAAGGCCTTACACAGTTCAATTAGGCGCAGTCCATTCTTGTTTGTTCTTCTTTGAGCTGGGAAATCTCCAACAATCCTTCTGTAACATTTCTCTTTTCCAATTTGCGCGTTAAAATTACCAATAATTAACGCTTTGATATGATCCTTTGGAATTTTATGGATTTCGTTCTCTAAGAGTTCCCAATACTTTTCTACTTTATCTGGATTTCTCGTATTATTTTCATTGATGGGAGCATGAATATTAATCAACGAGTAATTTTAATTTCCACATCTTATTGTCAAAAAATATAACAGTTCAGAAGGGGAATGAAAATGTTTTACGGATTCCACTATTTTCCTGTTAACTACGAAAGCAGTTCCAAGATGCGGGACATTCTTCATTATTCATTTTCCTGGTTTCCTTTATATATCCGGTAATTTTCTGAGACTATTGTACTATCATCGATATACCTTGTTTCCTGTAATGATAGTCTAGTATTACAATTTTCTGATCATCTAGAATGTTGGTAAATTCTTTCAATTTTCCCACTCTAAGAACTGAATTAATATTGAGAGTACCAAAACAGTATCTTCTTTTCGGTCTTAGTTTTAATGTTGAGTTTCCAGTAGAATGTTCCGACTCATTCTCGCACGTTGATTTGGGCTCTCCAGAATCCTCAGGCTTCGTGCCGTGGTGGATTCTCGTTTCCGCTTACCACCTGGAGTAGTACCGGGTGAGTTAGCCGTGGTGGTTACGGCATGACTGATGGCAGTCGCTCACATCCGGGAGGCGAGGAGGTTCGAATCCCGCCGCCGGCAACCTTGAAGATGGTCTTCTGTGGTTTCCCATCTTCCTTCCAGGCAAATGCCGGGGTTGGTCCATAACTATAGGCCACAGCCGCTACCTTCCAACTCCTCGTCCTTACATTCCAACTTCCCTCCTTCCCTCCCCAACGGTACTTGTAGCTCACCCATTGGGTGTCCGTCTCGAAGCAGCTAGAAAACTGGCGAGCCGAACATGTCCTCGGACACTCCCGGCACTAAAAGCCATACGCTAAAAAAAAAACTGGAGTAGTATTTCCGTAAGTTTGCAACATGCATATAGGTTACTTGGAAGTTTTGGGGAGTTGCTTTGGACCACTCCAAGGTTAAAACTATGGTCGTAATACTTAGAGTTGACGTCTGACAGCTAGTGCTGGAGGGAGGGGCATTGCACGTGCCATTTCACGCGGTTGCCACATTCCTGCATTCCATACCCTACCCTTCTCACTCCGGCTGGCTTGTTCGTTCATTCTGACCGCTGTGTTTTCTTGTAGACTACCTGGCCAGACCATGACTGACTTGGTCTTATGTTCGGTTTTCTTTAACAGAGGTCGGGCTGAAAAGCTCAGACAGTAGAGCGCTGGCTTTCTGAGCTCAACTTGGCAGGTTCGATCCTGGCTCAGTCCGTCACCTCTCTCCATCAGCAGCTTCCTACTGTTGATAGCTTTATATTCAAAACCAAGGTTATGAACCACTTTCAGTAAGGATGAGTAACTGCCTTTAAATAAGTCGTTCGGAAGTGTAAATAACAGTTTTTGAATTGTTGGATGTTCCCTCCTGGTGTAGTAAGAATATATGTGCCGGCGAATAGCATCGTCTTTAAACGGATCCAGATTTGTAATTCTGGAGGTTCTAGGCCGCTTCTTTCCAGGCATGGACAGTTTAGATGAACCCTCTTCTGAATTTTTATATATATTTCTCCATCGTAACTCTTGTCACAGTACTTTTACTAACTCGAAGAGCTTTCGCAGTGCGTTCTTGAACTCTCTGGAATGGAATTAAAGGAACATTCCTTTCCGAAAAACTCTTAGCCTCCTCTTCAAAGAATTCCCTTGCGGCACATATAATTTCTCTTCCTTGGTGATGAATTGTCACACCATGACCGGCGGTATTTTTTTCATGAGGTGGACGAGTTCTGGGCCTCCCTCTCCCTCGAGGAATATTCATAATTCTCGAAATATATATTGCAATACAATATTTGTAGGTCTACGTAATTAGTATTTAAAATACCGTTAGATACTTAATGACGGCCTCCAAACAGA
This sequence comes from Meconema thalassinum, assembly GCA_946902985.2. Lineage (NCBI taxonomy): Eukaryota > Metazoa > Arthropoda > Insecta > Orthoptera > Tettigoniidae > Meconema > Meconema thalassinum. The sequence continues at coordinate 31,612,648 of OX336400.1, read as the reverse complement.
AACACAAATAGAATAACACTCACGCTGAACTGCTTGTGACAAGATCTAACTCAGAAGTGCGAGGTTTGGCAACTCCTACAAACTCCTCCTCAACACGAGCTGGCCAGAGGGCTTATCTCCATGGCAACCGCAGTCACCCCACCCCGTTTCCATGACAACCCCACCTCTCTTTAACCCACCCCGGTAGGCAGTAAAAGGACCTCCCTCTAAGAACTGTCAGACTTCAACTCTAAGTATTACAACTGTACGGTTGTGAGCCGTAGAGATTTCCCCCAGCACTGATCGGCTCGTTGGGATTGGAAACCCAACCTTCCAATGGGTTACTCAGCTTAACAGAGGCGCCTCTTTTGGGTTACGTGCTGGAGTGGGAGTGAAATAGGCTAGTTGGATTCTCTTGCTCAATCCAATATTTTAATACTAGCATTACCCGTCGCGGCTTCGCCCGCGAATATTCTAGTTGTAAAGAGTACACTTAGCAAAATCTCAATCATGAATGCTATGACTGATTTATCCTTGGTATGAATAAACAGACTTTATCAATTCAGCTACTGGTGCAGTGGTTAGGGGTTTGTCATTCCTTCACAGGTCTATCAGAGCGAAGTTAGTTTTCTGGGAATATCAAAGACACTGTTAATTTAAGGGCCTTTAAATGTGGTTTTCGGAGACCCTTTATAGTCGGGTGAAAAATACCTTTCGTACCACACTCACACGTGAAAATTGCGTGAAAAAATTCTACAGTACCCCTTGACCCCCTTAAGCGCATTATACTGTATGTATTGATGAATTTTACAGCTTAATTTGGTTCAGTGATAACCTTATAACCGTCTGGAAACTTTCACAGTAACTTAATGTAATAATTGTAACTAGTTGAAACCCGTCAATACATGACGGCCAATAAGAAAATATTTACTGAAGAATTTTATTATATACGTTTTTTGTACAATTATTTTTTGGCACTATTGAAACTTTAAGGGCGTCAAAAGATTGCACTCTAGACATTGCAACATACTGTTGGCCATGATTGAAAACGTGATGAAGCAAATTGAGACCTATACGTTCCAGAGTTCCCCCTTGAGCTTTATTGATTGTGATAAAGTATGCCAAGCGAATCGGAAAATATTGCCTCTTAAAAGAAAATGATTGTTTTATCCGGTGGTATTAAATCAAGTCGAAGGATTAGACCTCTCTGCCTAATTTTAACTGCACTTATTTCCAAATCCAAGCATTTTCATGCATATTTCATATAATTAATATGGAATCAAGTCGAAGGGTTAGATCTCTCCGCCTAATTTTAACTGCACTTACTATTTCCAAATTCGAGCAATTTTCGTACATATTTCTTATAATTAATATGGTAGCATTTAGATGCCCTTAGGAAATTTCAGATTTCTAAGGAGCATATCTATGGGTCAATCGTTTGGAGTATGTGGAAGCAATCACTTAATTCCAAGGAATTCAAGAATTCTGAGGAGTCTAATATATACAACTGGCCGCAGAAACCGTCGCTTATAATTTTGGAATATACATTAACAAAGAAATGCGATGATGTGCAATTCCATACATTTTAAAACAATATGGACCGTATGCATGTGGCACAGTGACATTGACACCAAATGAAACCAAGGACATAGCATTTGTTCTACTGCCGATTATTCTCTCTTAAATTCCTTGAGATAACATTTCCAGTGAAAAATTGTTGCAGTCTGTCAAATATTTTATATTTAGTAAGATTAATTTTGCCATTACAACACCAAAGGTCAAAGTAACCAAGCGTAGATTTCTCGCTACAGAAATACAGTGCGGAACAATGTTTACATTTGTTCGTCAAGGACCATACACTGTACGGCATAATATCTGGAATTGTTTCTGAAATGGCATTTTTATATTAGATTTTAAGAGTGGCTTCGTATTTTTCTACGATTTCCCACTTTTTTGTGGCTAATGTTCTTTTTCGTCAAATGGGTATATTTATTGCAGCATTTCTCTCCAAATTAACGCCATATTCAATAACACTATAGTGGCCTGCATCAACGCAGCCACCAAATATTAAATGGCAAATAATACTTCCATTGACAAAATCAACAGCGTGGTTAGACTCATTGTTATGTACTCTAAACAAATAATCAATAAACAATAATATTCACGTATACAATGAAGTTCAGATACTTTCATTCTCAAATTTATTGCTGATGAGAATGCGATGATACTGATCGCCAATAATAAAGTCCTTATAATTATTCATGCCAGCAACAATTTTTGCAATTTGCTTGCAAACGCAGCTCAGGATAACGTCCTGCATTTTGGAATAAACAGTACGAAACTGCTTTAAATAAGCAATTTCCATCACCTGATGTAGGTACAATCCTTTGCATTTCCATGACAGTAAATTAAGCAACGGAGCATACTTCGCCAACTACTGGAATGAGCATAGACTCACTTCGACAGCCACCGTAATGGAGGGAGTTGAAGAGTTAGACTATATGTTCAGTGCTTGTCAAAAATCGTATTAACACAGGGAAGCCCAATCTGAAGGCTACATTCTGAGCTATCACCCCGGAATCCAGGTTCGATCCCTGGTTTGCCAAGAAATTTACTTCTGGTCTGAGGGCTGGAACGGGGCGCACTCATGAGGCAAAACTAAGAAGGGCAAGGTTCGATTCCCATCTCAACAATCTGGGATTTGGTTTTCCGTGGTTTGCCACTTCCACTGCAGGTGTAATTCTGGTCTGAGGGCTGGAACGGGGCGCACTCTTGAGGCAAAATTAAGCAGGACAAGGTTCGATTCCCATCTCAACAATCTGGGATGTGGTTTTCCGTGGTTTGCCACTTCCACTGCAGGTAAATACAGGGATAGTTCCTAACTTAAAGCCTAGGTCGCCAATTTAATTTCAAATGCACACATCAGTACAGCCATCACAATAGCACAGGTTATCAGATAAAAATTTGACACACACGCCAAAGTATACGGGGCTGAGTGACCACGATGTCTGAGTCCAACAAATGAATTATGTTCGTCAATTGTCTCTCATGGCGAAAGCGATTGTGGCCATCTTTTATTTAATAATTTAAAAGTAGGCCTATATGGGAACGTAAATCGCGGAGAATTCCTTACTTTATGGGAATAATAAAAGTAAAATATGTTAAGACAATGTATTAAATAACGATTACATTAAAACGCGGTGCACATCCGCCATGTCTGTCATTAACCAAGGTGATTCTGCGCATTCGCTTGAGCCAGTAATTTTGCAGTTTTGTTTATAAATTTAACATATTTGTTTATTTTAAAGACACTCTGCAAATCTACAGGCCTATAGCTCTCGACAGATTGCTCTACGAAGTGAATCGGTTCTACCGTTCCCTCAATCTCGCGGTAACAAAAATCAGCTTAGTGTTTTAAATATATAGATTTTAAATATATAGATTGTATTGCGTCTTACATGGTCCTGTGAGATTCTGTTACCATGGTTACCGTGTTGCATTCTTTCATTATTTTACTGTAAATATACATGTTTTAAGGTATTTATTTAATTGTGAGGCATTTAAAGAGTAAGTGAGTGCGTTTCGCATTGGGTTATGCTGAACCTGTAGGTACCCCATATGTGTAGGTTGGTGTTAATGGGACCTTATTTTCGGTACAAAACTGGAATGGGACCTTAGCAGAATAATATAGGGAGGAATTGCTGAATTATGTAATGACGCATTTCGCTCCCATTTGCCAGAGCCGCAATAACTCTTCCTAGGTTGATTCCCAGGACCCTGTTTCATCCTAATATTAATATTAATTAATTAATTAATTTTTATTTTCTTTAACATATTAATGTTCTAAAAATTAAGAATATAAAAGTATTATAATATTAATTTTTATGAGCTTATATATTTTCAATTGTAATTTTATTAGGTCTACCATTTTTTAAACTTTTTAATTGTGTTTATGAAAAATTGTTTCATGTACTTTAAGTCAAGGAGATAAAGAGATAATATTTGGTTTTGAAAGTGAATATGCAATGCTGAGATCGGCGATGTCCTGGGAACTTTGCAAGAAGGCGTCCTTTGCGATGGTGTTCAAAAGGCTCGTCACGTTGCGTTCGGTGAATGAAGTCAGAACGGTCGACCTGGCAACATTGGCGACACACAACGCAACGTGTAAGACCTGACACAGTGCGTGTTGAGAAGGATGAATTTATGCAACCTACCATGCAGTGAGAAGGATGAATTTATGCAACCTACCATGCACATCTGTTTGACGGGTAGCAGTGAGAAGGGTGAATGTTCTGTGGAATGGAATGGCTCTGAAAACCATCGTCACGGGCGACGAGACCTGGTGTCTGAGGTACGACCCCGAAGGCAAGCGTCAAAATATGGAATGGCGGGGCCCAGGTCCAGGGTCACAGAAAATCCGTGAAGGGCCAGAGGTTTTCGAACATTTCGGACATCCAACGTAATGTGACGACCCAACTGAAGGCTATCCCTAAAGAGTTTCCAGGACTTGTACAGACATTCTCAGAAGTGCATAACCATCCACGGGGATTACTTCGAAGGACAGTAACTGCTGTTTCAGGTAAACCAACAATCCGTTCGTAATATAGACCCATTCACCGAATGCAACGTGACGAGCCTTTTAAACACCATCGCAAAGGACGCCTTCTTGCAAAGTTCCCAGGACATGTATCGCCGATCTCAGCATTGCATAGTTACGGGAGGGGACTATTTTGAAGGGCAATAGGGTCACTGTCGTGCATTGTTCATGTATGTTGATAGTATAGGACAGGGACGGTGCGTCATTAAGGGCCGAATGGGCCCTGCCCAACCAAAGCCGTTAGGCAGCATTGTAAAGAATTTGTTTAATTAATGTCTTTTAAAATTACTTTTTATTACAGATACTCAACTTAAAATAAGTGTTTTACCCTTCTAGAATCTCTAAAGAGGATTCATTATAATTAACTCATCCCTAGCTTAAAATCCTGACAGTCTCGTACGGTGTATCGTCATAGCAAGGGCCTCTCCACAGCACGTCCCATGTAAAGTATATGGCTTCATGGGCCAGGTGAGGAAACAGTGGACATAGCACTGTCTTGCACGCGAATTCTTCAGTGCTATGAAGGGAATTTTCTCTCTCTTCAAGGGCCAGCAGATTGGGCCCATAGCGTTGCTTTGAAGCTTCCTGCTTCTGTCTCTGTCAAACAGAATTACGGGAGAAGGGTTCACCCCACTGCACACTTTTAAACAGGTATTCAGCTATTGTTCGCAGATTGCTGACATAAGACAAACATATAATTATACATTTTCAGTTGTCTGATATTCCAAGTACAGTACAAATGTGTTAGCGAGTTCTGTCGATGAAGCTGTAATTTCTACTGTATAAATGTTTTTTTTTTAAATTTGTGGCACGGTACGTAGTTATTTAATATGTCGATAGTATGCCGAAATAGGAAAATGAAAGTGGAATTTTTAAACAAATCCATTTTCTTCTATAGCTCTGAACACAACGTTAGAAATTAAATAATTATGACCTCATCAACCAAGCTGATGGATAAATTTGCTTCATCCAAGCACAGGAGAGAATATAATATGTATTAATAAAGAGCCATGTGGGTACAGTTTTTAATGCATCAACTATTTATTAAACTTGTTACAAATTTAGTGTTGTGTGGAATTATGATAGAGGCAATATTGGTAACAATAAATGCCAAATATAAAACAATATTTAATATGTAACAACAATAGCATCATCTGGACCACCCTAGAATTTTAATCAGGAGCCGTCCCTGGTATAGGACTATTCACAGGATGTATTAACACTTCCAAAATAACATTTGTTGGTATATGGCTGAAAAATTCAAGCATCAGCAACATTGGCAATATAAGTTGCCCTTATATTAAATTGTAAATATATAGGGCACTAACCTATAAAGCTAAGGGAGGTAGGAGACTTCTGTTACTTAGGAAGCAAAATAACCAGTGATGGACGAAGCAAGGAGGATATAAAAAGTAGATTGGCCCATGGCAAGGAAAGCATTCTTACAGAAAAGGAATCTGTTTACATCGAATATAGATTTAGGTATTAGGAAGTCATTTTTGAAAGGCTTTGTCTGAATCGTGGTGCTCTATGGAAGTGAAACTTGGACTGTTGGTGCAGCAGAAAAGACGAGAATTGAAGCGTTTGAAATGTGGTGTTGCAGGAGAATGATGAAGATCAGATGGGTAGATAGGGTTACAAACGAAGAAGTATTAAGACGAGTGGGAGACGAGAGATGTTTCTGGCAACTGCTAATGAAGAGAAGAGATAGGTTGGTAGGACACATACTAAGACACCCATGAATAATGATAATAATAGCAAGCTTAGTTATGAAAGGAAGGGTCGAAGGATAGACGAAGGTTATAACTTAATACAGTATGATAAACAGATTGCCTCGGATGTAGGGTGTGGTAGCTATATAGAGATGAAACGATTAGCTCAGGACAGGGTGGCATGGAGTGCTGCATCAAACCAGTCAAAAGACTGGCGACTCATACAACAACAACCTATAAAGGGTTAAACACGGGTTTTCCAAATGGTACAGCAAGCAGCAGGTTCAGAAGACCTGATTACGAGAAAGAGCTTCCTTTGTCTCATTGAGTAAGATACCGCCCCAGGAGACGAATTTACCTCAGAGCAATTAGTAAACAAGGAAACTCCGAGTTATGTTACGTTACATCCTCCTTCCCCTTTTACAACCAGCGTGTTTCAACAGATTGGTCACACTGCAGTGAAGTGCAGTGTCCTTAAACCCTTACGCTGCCGATTTATTTTTGGACTCGACTCTCAAAAGATTGAATACTTACTTATTTACTTCGTTGGCCACACGAACCGAAGTCAGTTCATTGCCTCACTCTTTAGCTCTTCCATTGGTCTCTGTTGCTAGTCCTGTTCTCGTTGGCTCCCAGTGTCTCCAGGTCTTTCTTGACTCCATCCATCCACCGCAGTTTTGGTCTACCCAGGGGTCTCGTACCTTGTGGCTTCCCTTCTAGCACCGTCTTCACCATTTTCTCTTCTCTTCTCAGGACATGTCCCAGCCATTCAATTCTTCTGCTCTTTATTTCAGCTGTCACATCGGGTTCAAGAAACAGCGTGTGGATTTCAATATTTTTTCTTCTACTCAAGTTTCCATTTTCAGACATTGGCCCAAAAATTCTTCTTGACACCTTGTTTTCAAAAGTTATAATTTTTATCTCCATTTTCTTGCTCAGTGTCAATGTTTCCGCCCCAAACATTAATACTGGTCGCACGATTGTCTTGTAAATACGGAGCTTTGTTGTTTTCGTCAATAGCCTGCTGGTAAATAGTTTATTCATTGAGAAGAGACACCTCTCTGCAGATTTTAGCCGGTTCATTCATTCCTCCTCCTTGTTTTTGTTGGCATTTACTGTACTCCCTAGGTATTTGAAAGATCTAGTCTTCCTAAATGCCATATCTTCTATTGCCAGTACCCCCTCTGTTTCCTCTTCATTGTTTCTGGTTACAATCATACACTCTGTCATATCTTGATTGATCTTCAGACCCACTCTTTGTGCTTCTTCTATTAGAACTTAAGCTGATCTTTTTAGTTCCTCTTCCTCCTCCGCTAAAACCACAATGTCATCGGCAAACGATAAGAGTTTCACTTCACCACCTACAATCGTACCTTTTCCAATCGACGATGCTCTTTTTAGTGATCAAAAGATTGAATAAAGAAGTGAAAAGTTAATGTTTATTTTCACCTCGAATAACTTGTTTTTCTCATTACACACAAAAGCAAGGCCACATAAAAGCGACGCGTAGACCTACAGATACACTGCAAAAAACAATACGCTGTTAAAAATTGCAAGATCGTAAATAACTGTTAATTAGTAGCGGCTCTGAAACAAGGATACAGTGCACATACGAGCCTTACAGTAGTCGCATTTGATGTGTAACATGTGACTATGTGTGTGCCGGGAGCGCAAATCCCGTGTTTACAGTGAACTCTGTTGGTCATTGAAATAACTACTTGAAAAACTCCACTGCCAAATCCTGACGGTGCACATGCGCGAGGTACGTCGTAGTACCAACGATTTATTGTAGGAATATCTTTATTGGGGCCTCCAAACCTTGAAGTAAACCGTATGCGATAGACATTCCACATACCCTCATGACCGACAGTACGTCGTGGTACCAATCTCCGCCACCGCGCGAGCTCATTGTTTCTTCTTACACATTTCCGTTCTTTTCCAAAATCACTCCCACAAAAATATCCAGCAACCTAGTGGAAAGATGTTACATATAAAACATGAATGTGCTTTTATCAAATGTTTCTGTATGCTGAAGTCTTTGATTTCGTTTTTCTTCTGTTATTTCAAGCCCTTAACGCTGTATCAAAATGAAGTGAATTACTGTGTATATATGCACTCTAGAACAAATAAAATGAGTTAAATTATTGTACTTGATTAAATAAATAAGGAATTTGTGACATTGGAGCTAGGTGGCAGCACGCTACGGAACTGTGCAAAGCCTTCTGTCATTGGAGCTAGGTGGCAGCACGCTACGGAACCGTGCAAAGCCTTCTGTCATTGGAGCTAGGTGGCAGCACGCCACGGAATTGTGCAAAGCCTTCTGTCATTGGAGCTAGGTGGCAGCACGCCACGGAACTGTGCAAAGCCTTCTGTCATTGGAGCTAGGCGGCAGCACGCTACGGAACTGTGCAAAACCTTCTGACATTGGAGCCAGGCGGCAGCACGCCACGGAACTGTGCAAAGCCTTCTGACATTGGAGCTAGGAGGCAGCACGCCACGGAACTGTGCAAAGCCTTCTGACATTGGAGCTAGGCGGCAGCACGCCACGGAACTGTGCAAAGCCTTCTGTCATTGGAGTCAGGCGGCAGCACGCTACGGAACTGTGCAAAGCCTTCTGTCATTGGAGCCAGGCGGCAGCACGCCACGGAACTGTGCAAAGCCTTCTGTCATTGGAGCTAGGCGGCAGCACACCACGGAACTGTGCAAAGCCTTCTGACATTGGAGCCAGGCGGCAGCACGCCACGGAACTGTGCAAAGCCTTCTGACATTGGAGCTAGGCGGCAGCACGCCACGGAACTGTGCAAAACCTTCTGACATTGGAGCCAGGCGGCAGCACGCCACGGAACTGTGCAAAGCCTTCTGTCATTGGAGCTAGGCGGCAGCACGCCACGGAACTGTGCAAAGCCTTCTGACATTGGAGCCAGGCGGCAGCACGCCACGGAACTGTGCAAAGCCTTCTGACATTGGAGCCAGGCGGCAGCACGCCACGGAACTGTGCAAAGCCTTCTGTCATTGGAGCTAGGCGGCAGCACGCCACGGAACTGTGCAAAGCCTTCTGACATTGGAGCCAGGCGGCAGCACGCCGCGGAACTGTGCAAAGCCTTCTGTCATTGGAGCTAGGCGGCAGCACGCCACGGAACTGTGCAAAGCCTTCTGTCATTGGAGCTAGGCGTCAGCACGCTACGGAACTGTGCAAAGCCTTCTGTTATTGGAGCTAGGCGGCAGCACGCCACGGAACTGTGCAAAGCCTTCTGACATTGGAGCCAGGCGGCAGCACGCCACGGAACTGTGCAAAGCCTTCTGACATTGGAGCCAGGCGGCAGCACGCCACGGAACTGTGCAAAGCCTTCTGACATTGGAGCCAGGCGGCACCACGCCACGGAACTGAGCAAAGCCTTCTGTCATTGGAGCCAGGCGGCAGCACGCTACGGAACTGTGCAAAGCCTTCTGTCATTGGAGCTAGGCGGCAGCACGCCACGGAACTGTGCAAAGCCTTCTGTCATTGGAGCTAGGTGGCAGCACGCCACGGAACTGTGCAAAGCCTTCTGTCATTGGAGCCAGGCGGCAGCACGCCACGGAACTGTGCAAAGCCTTCTGTCTTTGGAGCTAGGCGGCAGCACACCACGGAACTGTGCGAAGCCTTCTGACATTGGAGCCAGGCGGCAGCACGCCACGGAACTGTGCAAAGCCTTCTGACATTGGAGCTAGGCGGCAGCACGCCACGGAACTGTGCAAAACCTTCTGACATTGGAGCCAGGCGGCAGCACGCCACGGAACTGTGCAAAGCCTTCTGACATTGGAGCTAGGAGGCAGCACGCCACGGAACTGTGCAAAGCCTTCTGACATTGGAGCTAGGCGGCAGCACGCCACGGAACTGTGCAAAGCCTTCTGTCATTGGAGCCAGGCGGCAGCACGCCACGGAACTGTGCAAAGCCTTCTGTCATTGGAGCTAGGCGGCAGCACACCACGGAACTGTGCAAAGCCTTCTGACATTGGAGCCAGGCGGCAGCATGCCACGGAAGTGTGCAAAGCCTTCTGACATTGGAGCTAGACGGCAGCACGCCACGGAACTGTGCAAAGCCCTCTGTCATTGGAGCTAGGCGGCAGCACGCCACGGAAGTGTGCAAAGCCTTCTGTCATTGGAGCCAGGCGGCAGCACGCCACGGAACTGTGCAAAGCCTTCTGACATTGGAGCAAGGCGGCAGCACGCCACGGAACTGTGCAAAGCCTTCTGTCATTGGAGCTAGGCGGCAGCACGCTACGGAACTGTGCAAAGCCTTCTGTCATTGGAGCTAGGCGGCAGCACGCCACGGAACTGTGCAAAGCCTTCTGTCATTGGAGCCAGGCGGCAGCTTGCTACGGAACTGTGCAAAGCCTTCTGACATTGGAGCTAGGCGGCAGCACGCTACGGAACTGTGCTAAGCCTTCTGTCATTGGAGCTAGGCGGCAGCATGTCACGGAACTGTACAAAGCCTTCTGACATTGGAGCCAGGCGGCAGCACGCCACGGAACTGTGCAAAGCCTTCTGTCATTGGAGCTAGGCGGCAGCACGCCACGGAACTGTGCAAAGCCTTCTGACATTGGAGCCAGGCGGCAGCACGCCACGGAACTGTGCAAAGCCTTCTGACATTGGAGCCAGGCGGCAGCACGCCACGGAACTGTGCAAAGCCTTCTGTCATTGGAGCTAGGCGGCAGCACGCCACGGAACTGTGCAAAGCCTTCTGACATTGGAGCCAGGCGGCAGCACGCCACGGAACTGTGCAAAGCCTTCTGTCATTGGAGCTAGGCGGCAGCACGCCACGGAACTGTGCAAAGCCTTCTGTCATTGGAGCTAGGCGTCAGCACGCTACGGAACTGTGCAAAGCCTTCTGTCATTGGAGCTAGGCGGCAGCACGCCACGGAACTGTGCAAAGCCTTCTGACATTGGAGCCAGGCGGCAGCACGCCACGGAACTGTGCAAAGCCTTCTGACATTGGAGCCAGGCGGCAGCACGCCACGGAACTGTGCAAAGCCTTCTGTCATTGGAGCTAGGCGGCAGCACGCCACGGAACTGTGCAAAGCCTTCTGACATTGGAGCCAGGCGGCACCACGCCACGGAACTGTGCAAAGCCTTCTGTCATTGGAGCCAGGCGGCAGCACGCTACGGAACTGTGCAAAGCCTCCTGTCATTGGAGCTAGGCGGCAGCACGCCACGGAACTGTGCAAAGCCTTCTGTCATTGGAGCTAGGTGGCAGCACGCCACGGAACTGTGCAAAGCCTTCTGTCATTGGAGCTAGGCAGCAGCACGCCACGGAACTGTGCAAAACCTTCTGACATTGGAGCCAGGCGGCAGCACGCCACGAAACTGTGCAAAGCCTTCTGACATTGGAGCTAGGAGGCAGCACGCCACGGAACTGTGCAAAGCCTTCTGACATTGGAGCTAGGCGGCAGCACGCCACGGAACTGTGCAAAGCCTTCTGTCATTGGAGCTAGGCGGCAGCACGCCACGGAACTGTGCAAAGCCTTCTGTCATTGGAGCTAGGTGGCAGCACGCCACGGAACTGTGCAAAGCCTTCTGTCATTGGAGCCAGGCGGCAGCACACCACGGAACTGTGCAAAGCCTTCTGTCATTGGAGCTAGGTGGCAGCACGCTACGGAACTGTGCAAAGCCTTCTGTCATTGGAGCCAGGCGGCAGCACGCCACGGAAAAGTGCAAAGCCTTCTGACATTGGAGCTAGGCGTCAGCACGCCACGGAACTGTGCAAAGCCCTCTGTCATTGGAGCTAGGCGGCAGCACGCCACGGAAGTGTGCAAAGCCTTCTGTCATTGGAGCCAGGCGACAGCACGCCACGGAACTGTGCAAAGCCTTCTGACATTGGAGCTAGGCGGCAGCACGCCACGGAACTGTGCAAAGCCTTCTGACATTGGAGCCAGGCGGCAGCACGCCACGGAACTGTGCAAAGCCTTCTGACATTGGAGCCAGGCGGCAGCACGCCACGGAACTGTGCAAAGCCTTCTGTCATTGGAGCTAGGCGGCAGCACGCCACGGAACTGTGCAAAGCCTTCTGACATTGGAGCCAGGCGGCAGCACGCCACGGAACTGTGCAAAGCCTTCTGACATTGGAGCCAGGCGGCAGCACGCCACGGAACTGTGCAAAGCCTTCTGCCATTGGAGCTAGGCGGCAGCACGCCACGGAACTGTGCAAAGCCTTCTGACATTGGAGCCAGGCGGCAGCACGCCACGGAACTGTGCAAAGCCTTCTGTCATTGGAGCTAGGCGGCAGCACGCCACGGAACTGTGCAAAGCCTTCTGTCATTGGAGCTAGGCGTCAGCACGCCACGGAACTGTGCAAAGCCTTCTGTCATTGGAGCTAGGCGGCAGCACGCTACGGAACTGTGCAAAGCCTTCTGTCATTGGAGCTAGGCGGCAGCACGCCACGGAACTGTGCAAAGCCTTCTGTCATTGGAGCCAGGCGGCAGCTTGCTACGGAACTGTGCAAAGCCTTCTGACATTGGAGCTAGGCGGCAGCACGCTACGGAACTGTGCTAAGCCTTCTGTCATTGGAGCTAGGTGGCAGCACGCCACAGAACTGTGCAAAGCCTTCTGTCATTGGAGCTAGGCGGCAGCACGCGACGGAACTGTGCAAAGCCTTCTGTCATTGGAGCCAGGCGGCAGCACGCTACGGAACTGTGCAAAGCCTTCTGTCATTGGAGCTAGGCGGCAGCACGCCACGGAACTGTGCAAAGCCTTCTGTCATTGGAGCTAGGCGGCATCACGCCACGGAACAGTGCAAAGCCTTCTGTCATTGGAGCTAGGCGGCAGCACGCCACGGAACTGTGCAAAGCCTTCTGTCATTGGAGCTAGGCGGCAGCACGCCACGGAACTGTGCAGAGCCTTCTGTCATTGGAGCCAGGCGGCAGCACGCCACGGAACTGTGCAAAGCCTTCAGTCATTGTAGCTAGGTGGCAGCACGCTACGGAACTGTGCAAAGCCTTCTGTCATTGGAGCCAGGCGGCAGCACGCCACGGAACAGTGCAAAGCCTTCTGTCATTGGAGCCAGGCGGCAGCACGCTACGGAAGTGTGCAAAGCCTTCTGTCATTGGAGCCAGGCGGCAGCACGCCACGGAACAGTGCAAAGCCTTCTGCCATTGGAGCCAGGCGGCAGAACGCTACGGAACTGTGCAAAGCCTTCTGTCATTGAAGCTAGGCGGCAGCACGCCACGGAACTGTGCAAAGCCTTCTGTCATTGGAGCTAGGCGGCAGCACGCCACGGAACTGTGCAAAGCCTTCTGTCATTGGAGCAAGGCGGAAGCACGCCACGGAACTGTGCAAAGCCTTCTGTCATTGGAGCCAGGCGGCAGCACGCCACGGAACTGTGCAAAGCCTTCTGTCATTGGAGCTAGGCGGCAGCACACCACGGAACTGTGCAAAGCCTTCTCACATTGGAGCCAGGCGGCAGCACGCCACGGAACTGTGCAAAGCCTTCTGACATTGGAGCTAGGCGGCAGCACGCCATGGAACTGTGCAAAGCCCTCTGTCATTGGAGCTAGGCGGCAGCACGCCACGGAACTGTGCAAAGCCTTCTGTCATTGGAGCCAGGCGGCAGCACGCCACGGAACTGTGCAAAGCCATCCGACATTGGAGCTAGGCGGCAGCACGCCACGGAACTGTGCAAAGCCTTCTGTCATTGGAGCTAGGGGGCAGCACGCCACGGAACTGTGCAAAGCCTTCTGTTATTGGAGCTAGGCGGCAGCACGCCACGGAACTGTGCAAAGCCTTCTGACATTGGAGCCAGGCGGCAGCACGCCGCGGAACTGTGCAAAGCCTTCTGACATTGGAGCCAGGCGGCAGCACGCCACGGAACTGTGCAAAGCCTTCTGTCATTGGAGCTAGGCGGCAGCACGCCACGGAACTGTGCAAAGCCTTCTGTCATTGGAGCTAGGCGTCAGCACGCCACGGAACTGTGCAAAGCCTTCTGTCATTGGAGCTAGGCGGCAGCACGCTACGGAACTGTGCAAAGCCTTCTGTCATTGGAGCTAGGCGGCAGCACGCCACGGAACTGTGCAAAGCCTTCTGTCATTGGAGCCAGGCGGCAGCTTGCTACGGAACTGTGCAAAGCCTTCTGACATTGGAGCTAGGCGGCAGCACGCTACGGAACTGTGGTAAGCCTTCTGTCATTGGAGCTAGGCGGCAGCACGCCACGGAACTGTGCAAAGCCTTCTGTCATTGGAGCTAGGCGGCAGCACGCGACGGAACTGTGCAAAGCCTTCTGTCATTGGAGCCAGGCGGCAGCACGCTACGGAACTGTGCAAAGCCTTCTGTCATTGGAGCTAGGCGGCAGCACGCCACGGAACTGTGCAAAGCCTTCTGTCATTGGAGCTAGGCGGCAGCATGCCACGGAACAGTGCAAAGCCTTATGTCATTGGAGCTAGGCGGCGGAACTGTGCAAAGCCTTCTGTCATTGGAGCTAGGCGGCAGCACGCCACGGAACTGTGCAAAGCCTTCTGTCATTGGAGCCAGGCGGCAGCACGCTACGGAACTGTGCTAAGCCTTCTGTCATTGGAGCTAGGCGGCAGCACGCTACGGAACTGTGCAAAGCCTTCTGTCATTGGAGCCAGGCGGCAGCACGCCACGGAACTGTGCAAAGCCTTCTGTCATTGGAGCCAGGCGGCAGCACGCTACGGAATAGTGCAAAGCCTTCTGTCATTGGAGCCAGGCGGCAGCACGCCAGGGAACTGTGCAAAGCCTTCTGTCATTGGAGCCAGGCGGCAGCAAGCCACGGAACTGTGCAAAGCCTTCTGTCATTGGAGCTAGGCGGCAGCATGCCACGGAACTGTGCAAAGCCTTCTGACATTGGAGCCAGGCGGCAGCACGCCACGGAACTGTGCAAAGCCTTCTGTCATTGGAGCCAGGCGGCAGCACGCCACGGAACTGTGCAAAGCCTTCTGTCATTGGAGCTAGGCGGCAGCTCGCCACGGAACTGTGCAAAGCATTCTGTCATTGGAGCCAGGCGGCAGCACGCCACGGAACTGTGCAAAGCCTTCTGTCATTGGAGACAGGCGGCAGCACGCCACGGAACTATGCACAGCCTTCTGTCATTGGAGCTAGGCGGCAGCACCCCACGGAACTGTGCAAAGCCTTCTGTCATTGGAGCTAGGCGGCAGCACGCTACGGAACTGTGCAGAGCCTTCTGTCATTGGAGCCAGGCGGCAGCACGCTACGGAACTGTGCAAAGCCTTCTGTCATTGGAGCCGGGCGGCAGCACGCCACGGAATTGTGCAAAGCCTTCTGTCATTGGAGCTAGGCGGCAGCACGCCACGGAACTGTGCAAAGCCTTCTGTCATTGGAGCCAGGCGGCAGCACGCAACGGAACTGTGCAAAGCCTTCTGTCATTGGAGCTAGGCGGCAGCACGCTACGGAACTGTGCAAAGCCTTCTGACATTGGAGCTAGGCGGCAGCACGCCACGGAACTGTGCAAAGCCTTCTGTCATTGGAGCTAGGCGGCAGCACGCTACGGAACAGTGCAAAGCCTTCTGTCATTGGAGCTAGGCGGCAGCACGCCACGGAACTGTGCAAAGCCTTCTGTCATTGGAGCAAGGCGGCAGCACGCCACGGAACTGTGCAAAGCCATCTGACATTGGAGCTAGGCGGCAGCACGCCACGGAACTGTGCAAAGCCTTCTGTCATTGGAGCCAGGCGGCAGCACGCTACGGAACTGTGCAAAGCCTTCTGTCATTGGAGCCAGGCGGCAGCACGCTACGGAACTGTGCAAAGCCTTCTGTCATTGGAGCTAGGCGGCAGCACGCCACGGAACTGTGCAAAGCCTTCTGTCATTGGAGCTAGGCGGCAGCACGCCACGGAACTGTGCAAAGCCTTCTGTCATTGGAGCTAGGCGGCAGCACGCCACGGAACTGTGCAAAGCCTTCTGTCATTGGAGCCAGGCGGCAGCACGCTACGGAACTGTGCAAAGCCTTCTGTCATTGGAGCCAGGCGGCAGCACGCCACGGAACAGTGCAAAGCCTTCTGCCATTGGAGCCAGGCGGCAGAACGCTACGGAACTGTGCAAATCCTTCTGTCATTGAAGCTAGGCGGCAGCACGCCACGGAACTGTGCAAAGCCTTCTGTCATTGGAGCTAGGCGGCAGCACGCCACGGAACTGTGCAAAGCCTTCTGTCATTGGAGCAAGGCGGCAGCACGCCACGGAACTGTGCAAAGCCTTCTGTCATTGGAGCCAGGCGGCAGCACGCCACGGAACTGTGCAAAGCCTTCTGTCATTGGAGCTAGGCGGCAGCACACCACGGAACTGTGCAAAGCCTTCTCACATTGGACCCAGGCGGCAGCACGCCACGGAACTGTGCAAAGCCTTCTGACATTGGAGCTAGGTGGCAGCACGCCACGGAACTGTGCAAAGCCCTCTGTCATTGGAGCTAGGCGGCAGCACGCCACGGAACTGTGCAAAGCCTTCTGTCATTGGAGCCAGGCGGCAGCACGCCACGGAACTGTGCAAAGCCATCCGACATTGGAGCTAGGCGGCAGCACGCCACGGAACTGTGCAAAGCCTTCTGTCATTGGAGCTAGGGGGCAGCACGCCACGGAACTGTGCAAAGCCTTCTGTTATTGGAGCTAGGCGGCAGCACGCCACGGAACTGTGCAAAGCCTTCTGACATTGGAGCCAGGCGGCAGCACGCCGCGGAACTGTGCAAAGCCTTCTGACATTGGAGCCAGGCGGCAGCACGCCACGGAACTGTGCAAAGCTTTCTGTCATTGGAGCTAGGCGGCAGCACGCCACGGAACTGTGCAAAGCCTTCTGTCATTGGAGCTAGGCGTCAGCACGCCACGGAACTGTGCAAAGCCTTCTGTCATTGGAGCTAGGCGGCAGCACGCTACGGAACTGTGCAAAGCCTTCTGTCATTGGAGCTAGGCGGCAGCACGCCACGGAACTGTGCAAAGCCTTCTGTCATTGGAGCCAGGCGGCAGCTTGCTACGGAACTGTGCAAAGCCTTCTGACATTGGAGCTAGGCGGCAGCACGCTACGGAACTGTGGTAAACCTTCTGTCATTGGAGCCAGGCGGCAGCACGCCACGGAACTGTGCAAAGCCTTCTGTCATTGGAGCTAGGCGGCAGCACGCGACGGAACTGTGCAAAGCCTTCTGTCATTGGAGCCAGGCGGCAGCACGCTACGGAACTGTGCAAAGCCTTCTGTCATTGGAGCTAGGCGGCAGCACGCCACGGAACTGTGCAAAGCCTTCTGTCATTGGAGCTAGGCGGCAGCATGCCACGGAACAGTGCAAAGCCTTATGTCATTGGAGCTAGGCGGCGGAACTGTGCAAAGCCTTCTGTCATTGGAGCTAGGCGGCAGCACGCCACGGAACTGTGCAAAGCCTTCTGTCATTGGAGCCAGGCGGCAGCACGCTACGGAACTGTGCTAAGCCTTCTGTCATTGGAGCTAGGCGGCAGCACGCTACGGAACTGTGCAAAGCCTTCTGTCATTGGAGCCAGGCGGCAGCACGCCACGGAACTGTGCAAAGCCTTCTGTCATTGGAGCCAGGCGGCAGCACGCTACGGAATAGTGCAAAGCCTTCTGTCATTGGAGCCAGGCGGCAGCACGCCAGGGAACTGTGCAAAGCCTTCTGTCATTGGAGCCAGGCGGCAGCAAGCCACGGAACTGTGCAAAGCCTTCTGTCATTGGAGCTAGGCGGCAGCATGCCACGGAACTGTGCAAAGCCTTCTGACATTGGAGCCAGGCGGCAGCACGCCACGGAACTGTGCAAAGCCTTCTGTCATTGGAGCCAGGCGGCAGCACGCCACGGAACTGTGCAAAGCCTTCTGTCATTGGAGCTAGGCGGCAGCACGCCACGGAACTGTGCAAAGCATTCTGTCATTGGAGCCAGGCGGCAGCACGCCACGGAACTGTGCAAAGCCTTCTGTCATTGGAGACAGGCGGCAGCACGCCACGGAACTATGCACAGCCTTCTGTCATTGGAGCCAGGCGGCAGCACGCCACGGAACAGTGCAAAGCCTTCTGCCATTGGAGCCAGGCGGCAGAACGCTACGGAACTGTGCAAAGCCTTCTGTCATTGAAGCTAGGCGGCAGCACGCCACGGAACTGTGCAAAGCCTTCTGTCATTGGAGCTAGGCGGCAGCACGCCACGGAACTGTGCAAAGCCTTCTGTCATTGGAGCCAGGCGGCAGCACGCCACGGAACTGTGCAAAGCCTTCTGTCATTGGAGCTAGGCGGCAGCACACCACGGAACTGTGCAAAGCCTTCTCACATTGGACCCAGGCGGCAGCACGCCACGGAACTGTGCAAAGCCTTCTGACATTGGAGCTAGGTGGCAGCACGCCACGGAACTGTGCAAAGCCCTCTGTCATTGGAGCTAGGCGGCAGCACGCCACGGAACTGTGCAAAGCCTTCTGTCATTGGAGCCAGGCGGCAGCACGCCACGGAACTGTGCAAAGCCATCCGACATTGGAGCTAGGCGGCAGCACGCCACGGAACTGTGCAAAGCCTTCTGTCATTGGAGCTAGGGGGCAGCACGCCACGGAACTGTGCAAAGCCTTCTGTTATTGGAGCTAGGCGGCAGCACGCCACGGAACTGTGCAAAGCCTTCTGACATTGGAGCCAGGCGGCAGCACGCCGCGGAACTGTGCAAAGCCTTCTGACATTGGAGCCAGGCGGCAGCACGCCACGGAACTGTGCAAAGCTTTCTGTCATTGGAGCTAGGCGGCAGCACGCCACGGAACTGTGCAAAGCCTTCTGTCATTGGAGCTAGGCGTCAGCACGCCACGGAACTGTGCAAAGCCTTCTGTCATTGGAGCTAGGCGGCAGCACGCTACGGAACTGTGCAAAGCCTTCTGTCATTGGAGCTAGGCGGCAGCACGCCACGGAACTGTGCAAAGCCTTCTGTCATTGGAGCCAGGCGGCAGCTTGCTACGGAACTGTGCAAAGCCTTCTGACATTGGAGCTAGGCGGCAGCACGCTACGGAACTGTGGTAAACCTTCTGTCATTGGAGCTAGGCGGCAGCACGCCACGGAACTGTGCAAAGCCTTCTGTCATTGGAGCTAGGCGGCAGCACGCGACGGAACTGTGCAAAGCCTTCTGTCATTGGAGCCAGGCGGCAGCACGCTACGGAACTGTGCAAAGCCTTCTGTCATTGGAGCTAGGCGGCAGCACGCCACGGAACTGTGCAAAGCCTTCTGTCATTGGAGCTAGGCGGCAGCACGCCACGGAACTGTGCAAAGCCTTCTGTCATTGGAGCTAGGCGGCAGCTCGCCACGGAACTGTGCAAAGCATTCTGTCATTGGAGCCAGGCGGCAGCACGCCACGGAACTGTGCAAAGCCTTCTGTCATTGGAGACAGGCGGCAGCACGCCACGGAACTATGCACAGCCTTCTGTCATTGGAGCTAGGCGGCAGCACCCCACGGAACTGTGCAAAGCCTTCTGTCATTGGAGCTAGGCGGCAGCACGCTACGGAACTGTGCAGAGCCTTCTGTCATTGGAGCCAGGCGGCAGCACGCTACGGAACTGTGCAAAGCCTTCTGTCATTGGAGCCGGGCGGCAGCACGCCACGGAATTGTGCAAAGCCTTCTGTCATTGGAGCTAGGCGGCAGCACGCCACGGAACTGTGCAAAGCCTTCTGTCATTGGAGCCAGGCGGCAGCACGCAACGGAACTGTGCAAAGCCTTCTGTCATTGGAGCTAGGCGGCAGCACGCTACGGAACTGTGCAAAGCCTTCTGACATTGGAGCTAGGCGGCAGCACGCCACGGAACTGTGCAAAGCCTTCTGTCATTGGAGCTAGGCGGCAGCACGCTACGGAACAGTGCAAAGCCTTCTGTCATTGGAGCTAGGCGGCAGCACGCCACGGAACTGTGCAAAGCCTTCTGTCATTGGAGCAAGGCGGCAGCACGCCACGGAACTGTGCAAAGCCATCTGACATTGGAGCTAGGCGGCAGCACGCCACGGAACTGTGCAAAGCCTTCTGTCATTGGAGCCAGGCGGCAGCACGCTACGGAACTGTGCAAAGCCTTCTGTCATTGGAGCCAGGCGGCAGCACGCTACGGAACTGTGCAAAGCCTTCTGTCATTGGAGCTATGCGGCAGCACGCCACGGAACTGTGCAAAGCCTTCTGTCATTGGAGCTAGGCGGCAGCACGCCACGGAACTGTGCAAAGCCTTCTGTCATTGGAGCTAGGCGGCAGCACGCCACGGAACTGTGCAAAGCCTTCTGTCATTGGAGCCAGGCGGCAGCACGCTACGGAACTGTGCAAAGCCTTCTGTCATTGGAGCCAGGCGGCAGCACGCCACGGAACAGTGCAAAGCCTTCTGCCATTGGAGCCAGGCGGCAGAACGCTACGGAACTGTGCAAAGCCTTCTGTCATTGAAGCTAGGCGGCAGCACGCCACGGAACTGTGCAAAGCCTTCTGTCATTGGAGCTAGGCGGCAGCACGCCACGGAACTGTGCAAAGCCTTCTGTCATTGGAGCAAGGCGGCAGCACGCCACGGAACTGTGCAAAGCCTTCTGTCATTGGAGCCAGGCGGCAGCACGCCACGGAACTGTGCAAAGCCTTCTGTCATTGGAGCTAGGCGGCAGCACACCACGGAACTGTGCAAAGCCTTCTCACATTGGACCCAGGCGGCAGCACGCCACGGAACTGTGCAAAGCCTTCTGACATTGGAGCTAGGTGGCAGCACGCCACGGAACTGTGCAAAGCCCTCTGTCATTGGAGCTGGGCGGCAGCACGCCACGGAACTGTGCAAAGCCTTCTGTCATTGGAGCCAGGCGGCAGCACGCCACGGAACTGTGCAAAGCCATCCGACATTGGAGCTAGGCGGCAGCACGCCACGGAACTGTGCAAAGCCTTCTGTCATTGGAGCTAGGGGGCAGCACGCCACGGAACTGTGCAAAGCCTTCTGTTATTGGAGCTAGGCGGCAGCACGCCACGGAACTGTGCAAAGCCTTCTGACATTGGAGCCAGGCGGCAGCACGCCGCGGAACTGTGCAAAGCCTTCTGACATTGGAGCCAGGCGGCAGCACGCCACGGAACTGTGCAAAGCTTTCTGTCATTGGAGCTAGGCGGCAGCACGCCACGGAACTGTGCAAAGCCTTCTGTCATTGGATCTAGGCGTCAGCACGCCACGGAACTGTGCAAAGCCTTCTGTCATTGGAGCTAGGCGGCAGCACGCTACGGAACTGTGCAAAGCCTTCTGTCATTGGAGCTAGGCGGCAGCACGCCACGGAACTGTGCAAAGCCTTCTGTCATTGGAGCCAGGCGGCAGCTTGCTACGGAACTGTGCAAAGCCTTCTGACATTGGAGCTAGGCGGCAGCACGCTACGGAACTGTGGTAAACCTTCTGTCATTGGAGCTAGGCGGCAGCACGCCACGGAACTGTGCAAAGCCTTCTGTCATTGGAGCTAGGCGGCAGCACGCGACGGAACTGTGCAAAGCCTTCTGTCATTGGAGCCAGGCGGCAGCACGCTACGGAACTGTGCAAAGCCTTCTGTCATTGGAGCTAGGCGGCAGCACGCCACGGAACTGTGCAAAGCCTTCTGTCATTGGAGCTAGGCGGCAGCATGCCACGGAACAGTGCAAAGCCTTATGTCATTGGAGCTAGGCGGCGGAACTGTGCAAAGCCTTCTGTCATTGGAGCTAGGCGGCAGCACGCCACGGAACTGTGCAAAGCCTTCTGTCATTGGAGCCAGGCGGCAGCACGCTACGGAACTGTGCTAAGCCTTCTGTCATTGGAGCTAGGCGGCAGCACGCTACGGAACTGTGCAAAGCCTTCTGTCATTGGAGCCAGGCGGCAGCACGCCACGGAACTGTGCAAAGCCTTCTGTCATTGGAGCCAGGCGGCAGCACGCTACGGAATAGTGCAAAGCCTTCTGTCATTGGAGCCAGGCGGCAGCACGCCAGGGAACTGTGCAAAGCCTTCTGTCATTGGAGCCAGGCGGCAGCAAGCCACGGAACTGTGCAAAGCCTTCTGTCATTGGAGCTAGGCGGCAGCATGCCACGGAACTGTGCAAAGCCTTCTGACATTGGAGCCAGGCGGCAGCACGCCACGGAACTGTGCAAAGCCTTCTGTCATTGGAGCCAGGCGGCAGCACGCCACGGAACTGTGCAAAGCCGTCTGTCATTGGAGCTAGGCGGCAGCACGCCACGGAACTGTGCAAAGCATTCTGTCATTGGAGCCAGGCGGCAGCACGCCACGGAACTGTGCAAAGCCTTCTGTCATTGGAGACAGGCGGCAGCACGCCACGGAACTATGCACAGCCTTCTGTCATTGGAGCTAGGCGGCAGCACCCCACGGAACTGTGCAAAGCCTTCTGTCATTGGAGCTAGGCGGCAGCACGCTACGGAACTGTGCAGAGCCTTCTGTCATTGGAGCCAGGCGGCAGCACGCTACGGAACTGTGCAAAGCCTTCTGTCATTGGAGCTAGGCGGCAGCACGCCACGGAACTGTGCAAAGCCTTCTGTCATTGGAGCTAGGCGGCAGCACGCCACGGAACTGTGCAAAGCCATCTGACATTGGAGCTAGGCGGCAGCACGCCACGGAACTGTGCAAAGCCTTCTGTCATTGGAGCCAGGCGGCAGCACGCTACGGAACTGTGCAAAGCCTTCTGTCATTGGAGCCAGGCGGCAGCACGCTACGGAACTGTGCAAAGCCTTCTGTCATTGGAGCTAGGCGGCAGCACGCCACGGAACTGTGCAAAGCCTTCTGTCATTGGAGCTAGGCGGCAGCACGCCACGGAACTGTGCAAAGCCTTCTGTCATTGGAGCTAGGCGGCAGCACGCCACGGAACTGTGCAAAGCCTTCTGTCATTGGAGCCAGGCGGCAGCACGCTACGGAACTGTGCAAAGCCTTCTGTCATTGGAGCCAGGCGGCAGCACGCCACGGAACAGTGCAAAGCCTTCTGCCATTGGAGCCAGGCGGCAGAACGCTACGGAACTGTGCAAAGCCTTCTGTCATTGAAGCTAGGCGGCAGCACGCCACGGAACTGTGCAAAGCCTTCTGTCATTGGAGCTAGGCGGCAGCACGCCACGGAACTGTGCAAAGCCTTCTGTCATTGGAGCAAGGCGGCAGCACGCCACGGAACTGTGCAAAGCCTTCTGTCATTGGAGCCAGGCGGCAGCACGCCACGGAACTGTGCAAAGCCTTCTGTCATTGGAGCTAGGCGGCAGCACACCACGGAACTGTGCAAAGCCTTCTCACATTGGAGCCAGGCGGCAGCACGCCACGGAACTGTGCAAAGCCTTCTGACATTGGAGCTAGGTGGCAGCACGCCACGGAACTGTGCAAAGCCCTCTGTCATTGGAGCTAGGCGGCAGCACGCCACGGAACTGTGCAAAGCCTTCTGTCATTGGAGCCAGGCGGCAGCACGCCACGGAACTGTGCAAAGCCATCCGACATTGGAGCTAGGCGGCAGCACGCCACGGAACTGTGCAAAGCCTTCTGTCATTGGAGCTAGGGGGCAGCACGCCACGGAACTGTGCAAAGCCTTCTGTTATTGGAGCTAGGCGGCAGCACGCCACGGAACTGTGCAAAGCCTTCTGACATTGGAGCCAAGCGGCAGCACGCCGCGGAACTGTGCAAAGCCTTCTGACATTGGAGCCAGGCGGCAGCACGCCACGGAACTGTGCAAAGCTTTCTGTCATTGGAGCTAGGCGGCAGCACGCCACGGAACTGTGCAAAGCCTTCTGTCATTGGAGCTAGGCGTCAGCACGCCACGGAACTGTGCAAAGCCTTCTGTCATTGGAGCTAGGCGGCAGCACGCTACGGAACTGTGCAAAGCCTTCTGTCATTGGAGCTAGGCGGCAGCACGCCACGGAACTGTGCAAAGCCTTCTGTCATTGGAGCCAGGCGGCAGCTTGCTACGGAACTGTGCAAAGCCTTCTGACATTGGAGCTAGGCGGCAGCACGCTACGGAACTGTGGTAAACCTTCTGTCATTGGAGCTAGGCGGCAGCACGCCACGGAACTGTGCAAAGCCTTCTGTCATTGGAGCTAGGCGGCAGCACGCGACGGAACTGTGCAAAGCCTTCTGTCATTGGAGCCAGGCGGCAGCACGCTACGGAACTGTGCAAAGCCTTCTGTCATTGGAGCTAGGCGGCAGCACGCCACGGAACTGTGCAAAGCCTTCTGTCATTGGAGCTAGGCGGCAGCATGCCACGGAACAGTGCAAAGCCTTATGTCATTGGAGCTAGGCGGCGGAACTGTGCAAAGCCTTCTGTCATTGGAGCTAGGCGGCAGCACGCCACGGAACTGTGCAAAGCCTTCTGTCATTGGAGCCAGGCGGCAGCACGCTACGGAACTGTGCTAAGCCTTCTGTCATTGGAGCTAGGCGGCAGCACGCTACGGAACTGTGCAAAGCCTTCTGTCATTGGAGCCAGGCGGCAGCACGCCACGGAACTGTGCAAAGCCTTCTGTCATTGGAGCCAGGCGGCAGCACGCTACGGAATAGTGCAAAGCCTTCTGTCATTGGAGCCAGGCGGCAGCACGCCAGGGAACTGTGCAAAGCCTTCTGTCATTGGAGCCAGGCGGCAGCAAGCCACGGAACTGTGCAAAGCCTTCTGTCATTGGAGCTAGGCGGCAGCATGCCACGGAACTGTGCAAAGCCTTCTGACATTGGAGCCAGGCGGCAGCACGCCACGGAACTGTGCAAAGCCTTCTGTCATTGGAGCCAGGCGGCAGCACGCCACGGAACTGTGCAAAGCCTTCTGTCATTGGAGCTAGGCGGCAGCACGCCACGGAACTGTGCAAAGCATTCTGTCATTGGAGCCAGGCGGCAGCACGCCACGGAACTGTGCAAAGCCTTCTGTCATTGGAGACAGGCGGCAGCACGCCACGGAACTATGCACAGCCTTCTGTCATTGGAGCTAGGCGGCAGCACCCCACGGAACTGTGCAAAGCCTTCTGTCATTGGAGCTAGGCGGCAGCACGCTACGGAACTGTGCAGAGCCTTCTGTCATTGGAGCCAGGCGGCAGCACGCTACGGAACTGTGCAAAGCCTTCTGTCATTGGAGCTAGGCGGCAGCACGCCACGGAACTGTGCAAAGCCTTCTGACATTGGAGCCAGGCGGCAGCACGCCACGAAACTGTGCAAAGCCTTCTGACATTGGAGCTAGGCGGCAGCACGCCACGGAACTGTGCAAACCTTCTGTCATTGGAGCCAGGCGGCAGCACGCCACGGAATTGTGCAAAGCCTTCTGTCATTGGAGCTAGGCGGCAGCACGCCACGGAACTGTGCAAAGCCTTCTGTCATTGGAGCCAGGCGGCAGCACGCTACGGAACTGTGCAAAGCCTTCTGTCATTGGAGCTAGGCGGCAGCACGCTACGGAACTGTGCAAAGCCTTCTGACATTGGAGCTAGGCGGCAGCACGCCACGGAACTGTGCAAAGCCTTCTGTCATTGGAGCTAGGCGTCAGCACGCTACGGAACAGTGCAAAGCCTTCTGTCATTGGAGCTAGGCGGCAGCACGCCACGGAACTGTGCAAAGCCTTCTGTCATTGGAGCTAGGCGGCAGCACGCCACGGAACTGTGCAAAGCCATCTGACATTGGAGCTAGGCGGCAGCACGCCACGGAACTGTGCAAAGCCTTCTGTCATTGGAGCCAGGCGGCAGCACGCTACGGAACTGTGCAAAGCCTTCTGTCATTGGAGCCAGGCGGCAGCACGCTACGGAACTGTGCAAAGCCTTCTGTCATTGGAGCTAGGCGGCAGCACGCCACGGAACTGTGCAAAGCCTTCTGTCATTGGAGCTAGGCGGCAGCACGCCACGGAACTGTGCAAAGCCTTCTGTCATTGGAGCTAGGCGGCAGCACGCCACGGAACTGTGCAAAGCCTTCTGTCATTGGAGCCAGGCGGCAGCACGCTACGGAACTGTGCAAAGCCTTCTGTCATTGGAGCTAGGCGGCAGCACGCCACGGAACTGTGCAAAGCCTTCTGTCATTGGAGCCAGGCGGCAGCACGCCACGGAACTGTGCAAAGCCTTCTGTCATTGGAGCCAGGCGGCAGCACGCTACGGAACTGTGCAAAGCCTTCTGTCATTGGAGCTAGGCGGCAGCACGCCACGGAACTGTGCAAAGCCTTCTGTCATTGGAGCCAGGCGGCAGCACGCCACGGAACTGTGCAAAGCCTTCTGTCATTGGAGCCAGGCGGCAGCACGCCACGGAACTGTGCAAAGCCTTCTGTCATTGAGGCTAGGCGGCAGCACGCCACGGAACTGTGCAAAGCCTTCTGTCATTGGAGCCAGGCGGCAGCACGCTACGGAACTGTGCAAAGCCTTCTGTCATTGGAGCTAGGCGGCAGCACGCTACGGAACTGTGCAAAGCCTTCTGACATTGGAGCTAGGCGGCAGCACGCCACGGAACTGTGCAAAGCCTTCTGTCATTGGAGCTAGGCGGCAGCACGCTACGGAACAGTGCAAAGCCTTCTGTCATTGGAGCTAGGCGGCAGCACGCCACGGAACTGTGCAAAGCCTTCTGTCATTGGAGCTAGGCGGCAGCACGCCACGGAACTGTGCAAAGCCATCTGACATTGGAGCTAGGCGGCAGCACGCCACGGAACTGTGCAAAGCCTTCTGTCATTGGAGCCAGGCGGCAGCACGCTACGGAACTGTGCAAAGCCTTCTGTCATTGGAGCCAGGCGGCAGCACGCTACGGAACTGTGCAAAGCCTTCTGTCATTGGAGCTAGGCGGCAGCACGCCACGGAACTGTGCAAAGCCTTCTGTCATTGGAGCTAGGCGGCAGCACGCCACGGAACTGTGCAAAGCCTTCTGTCATTGGAGCTAGGCGGCAGCACGCCACGGAACTGTGCAAAGCCTTCTGTCATTGGAGCTAGGCGGCAGCACGCCACGGAACTGTGCAAAGCCTTCTGACATTGGAGCTAGGCGGCAGCACGCCACGGAACTGTGCAAAGCCTTCTGTCATTGGAGCCAGGCGGCAGCACGCTACGGAACTGTGCAAAGCCTTCTGTCATTGGAGCCAGGCGGCAGCACGCCACGGAACTGTGCAAAGCCTTCTGTCATTGGAGCTAGGCGGCAGCACGCCACGGAACTGTGCAAAGCCTTCTGTCATTGGAGCCAGGCGGCCGCACGCCACGGAACTGTGCAAAGCCTTCTGTCATTGGAGCCAGGCGGCCGCACGCCACGGAACTGTGCAAAGCCTTCTGTCATTGGAGCTAGGCGGCAGCACGCTAAGGAACTGTGCAAAGCTTTCTGTCATTGGAGCCAGGCGGCAGCACGCTACGGAACTGTGCAAAGCCTTCTGTCATTGGAGCTAGGCGGCAGCACGCTACAGAACTGTGCAAAGCCTTCTGTCATTGGAGCTAGGCGGCAGCACGCTACGGAACTGTGCAAAGCCTTCTGTCATTGGAGCCAGGCGGCAGCACGCTACGGAACTGTGCAAAGCCTTCTGTCATTGGAGCCAGGCGGCCGCACGCCACGGAACTGTGCAAAGCCTTCTGTCATTGGAGCTAGGCGGCAGCACGCTAAGGAACTGTGCAAAGCTTTCTGTCATTGGAGCCAGGCGGCAGCACGCTACGGAACTGTGCAAAGCCTTCTGTCATTGGAGCTTGGCGGCAGCACGCTACGGAACTGTGCAAAGCCTTCTGTCATTGGAGCTAGGCGGCAGCACGCTACGGAACTGTGCAAAGCCTTCTGTCATTGGAGCTAGGCGGCAGCACGCCACGGAACTGTGCAAAGCCTTCTGTCATTGGAGCCAGGCGGCAGCACGCTACGGAACTGTGCAAAGCCTTCTGTCATTGGAGCTAGGCGGCAGCACGCTACGGAACTGTGCAAAGCCTTCTGTCATTGGAGCCAGGCGGCAGCACGCCACGGAACTGTGCAAAGCCTTCTGTCATTGGAGCCAGGCGGCAGCACGTTACGGAACTGTGCAAAGCCTTCTGTCATTGGAGCCAGGCGGCAGCACGCCACGGAACTGTGCAAAGCCTTCTGTCATTGGAGGCAGGCGGCAGCACGCCACGGAACTGTGCAAAGCCTTCTGTCATTGGAGCTAGGCGGCAGCACGCCACGGAACTGTGCAAAGCCTTCTGACATTGGAGCCAGGCGGCAGCACGCCACGGAACTGTGCAAAGCCTTCTGTCATTGGAGCCAGGCGGCAGCACGCCACGGAACTGTGCAAAGCCTTCTGTCATTGGAGCTAGGCGGCAGCACGCCACGGAACTGTGCAAAGCCTTCTGACATTGGAGCCAGGCGGCAGCACGCCACGGAACTGTGCAAAGCCTTCTGTCATTGGAGCCAGGCGGCAGCACGCCACGGAACTGTGCAAAGCCTTCTGTCATTGGAGCTAGGCGGCAGCATGCCACGGAACTGTGCAGAGCCTTCTGTCATTGGAGCCAGGCGGCAGCACGCTACGGAACTGTGCAAAGCCTTCTGTCATTGGAGCTAGGCGGCAGCACGCCACGGAACTGTGCAAAGCCTTCTGTCATTGGAGCCAGGCGGCAGCACGCCACGGAACTGTGCAAAGCCTTCTGTCATTGGAGCTAGGCGGCAGCACGCCACGGAACTGTGCAAAGCCTTCTGTCATTGGAGCCAGGCGGCAGCACGCTACGGAACTGTGCAAAGCCTTCTGTCATTGGAGCCAAGCGGCAGCACGCTACGTAACTGTGCAAAGCCTTCTGTCATTGGAGCTAGGCGGCAGCACGCTACGGAACTGTGCAAAGCCTTCTGTCATTGGAGCTAGGCGGCAGCACGCTACGGAACTGTGCAAAGCCTTCTGTCATTGGAGCTAGGCGGCAGCACGCTACGGAACTGTGCAAAGCCTTCTGTCATTGGAGCCAGGCGGCAGCACGCTACGGAACTGTGCAAAGCCTTCTGTCATTGGAGCCAGGCGGCCGCACGCCACGGAACTGTGCAAAGCCTTCTGTCATTGGAGCTAGGCGGCAGCACGCTAAGGAACTGTGCAAAGCTTTCTGCCATTGGAGCCAGGCGGCAGCACGCTACGGAACTGTGCAAAGCCTTCTGTCATTGGAGCTAGGCGGCAGCACGCTACGGAACTGTGCAAAGCCTTCTGTCATTGGAGCTAGGCGGCAGCACGCTACGGAACTGTGCAAAGCCTTCTGTCATTGGAGCTAGGCGGCAGCTCGCCACGGAACTGTGCAAAGCCTTCTGTCATTGGAGCCAGGCGGCAGCACGCTACGGAACTGTGCAAAGCCTTCTGTCATTGGAGCTAGGCGGCAGCACGCTACGGAACTGTGCAAAGCCTTCTGTCATTGGAGCCAGGCGGCAGCACGCCACGGAACTGTGCAAAGCCTTCTGTCATTGGAGCCAGGCGGCAGCACGTTACGGAACTGTGCAAAGCCTTCTGTCATTGGAGCCAGGCGGCAGCACGCCACGGAACTGTGCAAAGCCTTCTGTCATTGGAGGCAGGCGGCAGCACGCCACGGAACTGTGCAAAGCCTTCTGTCATTGGAACTAGGCGGCAGCACGCCACGGAACTGTGCAAAGCCTTCTGACTGATAGAATTTAGCCTGATAGAATTTAGAATTTGATATTGGGGTACGCTAGCTCCTATCCATGCCAATGAGCAATATGTAAGCAATGGACGTACCTTGCAGGTATGGATGAGTTGAAGTGGGCTAAGACCCCAGGAAACCCCTTTCAGTCGACGGATTAGCGCCAAACGTTGGCGCGCTCTGTGGGCTTGCTGTTTGATGTGAGGTCTCCAGGAGAGCTGGTGATCAAGTGTGACTCCCAAATACACTGCCTGGCGGGAGGGAGTAACGGCTTCGTCGATGTTGTTGAGGCGAAATGGTCGGTAGTGGCTGATGGTAGACTTGAGGCCAAATGGAATTAACTGGGTTTTGGTGGTATTAATAGTGAGGTGCCATTTAGAGAACCAGGCGACCAGTGTATTTAGGTAGGCCTGGAGACGGTTGCTGAGGGTTGTGAGATTATTTGCGAACGATAGCAGAGCTGTATCATCCGCAAAATGAAAGAGCTGAGGGAACTGGTTGGGTTGGGGCATGTCATGGACGTAGATTAAATAGAGGAGCGGGGAAATCGGGGAGCCTTGAAGTACTCCTGAAAATAGAGTGAAGGTGGAGGAGGACGCAGATCTAATTTGTATGAAGGCTCGCCTGTCCAGTAAAAAGTTACTGAGAAGGCGAACAATGGAGCGTGGGAGATGGAGGGACATTAGTTTAAAAATGAGACTACGGTGCCATACTAGTTCGAAGGCTTTTTCAAGATCTAGGAGGAGGAGGGCCGCAGGATAGCCGGAGTTGATAAGGCTGACTAATCGAAAGCATTGACTTTGTGTGGAAAATTGAGGGCGAAAACCTGCTTGAGTGGCGGGGGGGACGTTAATGGAATTGAAGAATGTGTAAAGTCGACGGGCTAAGATGGCTTCAAACAGTTTAGTGGAAACGGATAGCAAGCTGATTGGCCGGTAGAAGGAAAGAAGAGATGGAGGTTTACCTGTCTTAAGAAAAAGATAATTTTGGCTGTCTTCCAATGGGAAGGGATGTTACCGCTATGTAGAATTAGTGTGTAAACTATAGCTAGAAAATGTAGGAAGATGAGAGGAGCTTGTTTAATGTGTTGGTAAACCACCCCGTCTGTCGCGGGAGCAGTATTGCGTCGTTTGCCTAGCTGGAATGAAATGTCGTCGATCGTAATGGGTAGGTTTAGTGGTGATTCGGGGTCTAAGGTCGATATGTGGTCAAAACTGGGTGTCAGGAGGGGGAGATGGGGGTCAGTTTGCTCGCAAATGGTCGCATGGTTTGAGTAATCATGTCGGTTATGGGGTGCGTCACTGTAGATGTCAGTAAAGTAGTGGGCAAAGGTGTCAGCTTTGTCTTTGTCGGAGAATAAATGACCGTTGAGCCCTCGGATAGGGTACTGGCTTTCCTGGGTTTTTTGTCCAGTAAGTCGTTTGAACGTTTTCCAGAAGGGGCGAGCTTGAGTTTCCTGTGCTAGGCGGGAGCAAGAGTCAATCCACTTCTTTTTCTTTATGGCTTTAATATAGGACCGGGCATGTCTTTGGTATTGTCGGTGTCTTGTCAGTAGGTCTGGGTCAAAAGTCCTGAGGTAGGCCCTATAATAGCTACGGGAGAGTTTCAGAAGTTGGATTGCTTTGGCCGGAATAGGTGGCTTGCTCGGGGTAATTTTGGTCTTGGGGACATGCAGTCGGTCAGCGGAGGCTATGGTGGTTTACAGGAGTGTGATTAAATCGAACAGTTGTTCGGTATTCTGTGGGACTGCAGCCTGTGAAAGTGATTCTTCAATGTATGAACGATAAGCTTCCCAATTTGTCTTTGGAAAATTTGGTGTCATAAATGATGGAGGTGGGGCGGAGAGGGAACGGGGGAGAGTGAGGGCGTGAAGCTTAATATAGAAAGGATCATGGTCTTTACCGGCAGGGCCAGCTAAATCTATAGAACAGTTCTGGGCTATGGTGGAGGAAGCGAAGACTATCTCCGGGGTGCTCTGAAATCTTACCATGGTATGGGGGGGGATAGCTATTCGTTTGCCGTGCATGGAAGTGGTGAATGTTTCAAGTAAATCCTCCTCAGCTGAATTGAAGCAATTGATGTTAATCTCGCCAGCGAACATAAGTGTTGAAATGTGTTGTCCAGAAATTCAAGGTATTCAAAGGGTGGGCGGGAACGTGGGGAACTATATGCTGTGGCGACAATGACAGGGGTAGAGGGAAAGTAAACCATGGCTGTTAATATTTCACGAGTATGAACAAAACGTTGTGGTTGAAGAAGACGGGATGGGAAAAACTTATGGACTCCAATGGCTACTCCTCCCCGAGCGGCGTTGGGCCGATCAGCACGGTAAAGGGTATATTGGGGAAAGACAGGTTTCTGATTACTGGTCAGAAAAGTTTCGTTGAGTATGAAGATTGCGGGATTGTAAATTTGAATTTGAAGATCAAGAAAGGGGCGATTTGTTTTCAGGGAGCAGATATTATGGTAAAGCGCGCCAACGGAAGGTACTTTATTTCCCATACTAGCCATAATGGTTTAAATATTGGACATTGGCTGGAAGTGAAAATGAATTTTCTGGCCAGAGGTAGTGGCCTGCATATTTAGGCCGAACGTGGTACGGACTGCAAAATGCAAAACTTCCAATACCCGGGGGCGGTCGAAGGGAAGCAGGTTCTGTAAGCATATTGTTTTAGATCCCTTTGTTGGGGGGTGGTTGGATCTAAAAGGAAGAGTTATTGTGTTAATTTATAAAGCAGTGCCTGAAAGGGGGTAGCTTCCCGT
Organism: Meconema thalassinum; assembly: GCA_946902985.2. NCBI lineage: Eukaryota > Metazoa > Arthropoda > Insecta > Orthoptera > Tettigoniidae > Meconema > Meconema thalassinum. The sequence goes on along the minus strand of OX336400.1, from coordinate 31,580,146 downwards.
AGCAGGGTAAGCTGACCAGTGTAGAGTGTTGTTTAGTGTTAGGAACTAGGGGGCGCTCCTATAAAGGATGTAGATGTATCTTAGGGGATGGAGTTTGGCGTATAGGTCAACGTGCTGGTCGTCCAGCTGCTGCTTGTTATATAACTGAACGTGCTTGTGTCAGCTATGTCGCACACGCTGCTCTTAGCAGTCGGGCCGCCGCGAGGAATACAATGATACCTGAGTTGGCACTGTTGGGCTACCGTATGTCACGTCTAGCCGTGACGGGAATAAGGAAGGGCGTTGGGACGTAAAGAGGCGTATTAATAGTAAGACGAGTGTAATGCATAGACCAAGTGTTTATTGGTCTGTGATGTTGAATTATGAGTCCCTTTAGGGAATGTAATAATGGTCACAATGTAAAAGTACAATCTGTGGGTAAAGATTACAAATTATAGGAGATCTGAACACGTCTGACCAGGGGCGGATCCAGGCACTGGTCTTGGGAGGGGCGGTCATGATATATGTCCTCAAAATGGTGAGGGGGGGGGGAATATACCATAATTAGATATGCAAATTTAAAAGTTAACAATAAACATCGAATTATTTGCTCATACTTTTCCCAAAATGTGATATTTTTTCGAAATGTGAAATTTTTCGTTACTTTCCTACTTTCTGTGTGGTCACTAAACAATATTTTGTTGGCTCATACTTACCTATACCTATGTACACTCTATCAGTATCGGACTGGCCCTAAGAGGCCTCGACGGGAGCGGGAGAGTAGGGGCCTTCCCCTCCCCCTCCCCAGTGACTTGCTCCAATTTTTACGCGGAAAAATATTTTTATGCGGAGTTTACTGACCCGGGGATCGCGCGCATTGAAATACTGTGATCGTAATGAGCCCCCTTCGGAACTTACCCCCCCCCCCTTCCCAATTTTAGATACAATATGATAAGCTGATGTTAGAGGCCTACTGGCACAAGGGCCGAGGTCATTAATTTTAAGGCCCCGAAGCCCCTTGATGCCTCAGATGCCTTGAATGGTCCGAGCGAAGTCAAAAGTCCCCCGGACCTCCTCATAGGTAATGATTGACTTTGTCCCTTTTGCGAGTAGCCCTCCCTCTCTTAAGTTGTAAACAAAGACGCAGAATATATTAGCTAGCTAATAACTGGGGTCACAGGACTATTTGCGCTAGGGCCTAAGGGGCGGGGCTCGGCACTCAGAGTCTCCTAGAGGCCTCGATGGGAACTCCCGTTCTTCCCAATTGGCCAGTTCAACACTGCACTCTATTTTATCATTTGCCATGCCAATAATACCGCTAGAGCGCTTTCGTAAAGATAGACTTTTAATTTTATCCTAAACGCTATCATACCGGGTTCATAGTTTATAGTTACTGTATTAATGTAATTAATGGGTAGGAGAGTAAAATCAGAGTTATATAGTTTGCTGACTGACAACCGTAAGAAATAACTATACTGTATAGCTTAGACAATAGCTTCAAGATTAAATAAAAACCCGGCTCGAGGCTGGAGGAATTTTAATCGATCGACGAGAAAAAGATCGTTGAAGACATAATTTAATCAGATTTACGGGAGTTTAAAACCATATTTAACCTTTATTTTAGGAGTATAGGTCGAGCGAAATAAGAACAAGGCTACCCGAAATTATGACAGGTACATGTGTATTGCTAATTGTACGTAAATATTACAAATACGGCAATTTTGTTCATAAAATTTTTTTAAGCCGAACAACAAACTCTAGTCACCGGTATGTTTTTTTCGCGTACCGATCAATCACGCGAGATGGGTCCGCATAAACATCGTAGTGGACGTGCAACAAAGCAAGTCCGTTTAATCGTCCATCGGACATAGTTGACCGCAAACACGTTTTCAGCCTTCTCAAAGAAGAATATGACCTTTCCGATGAAGCGGCGCTGCCGGGTAAAGTAGCATAAATCTTGAGACATCGATGAATATTGGGGTACAACTCTTTATCACAGGCAATTAAAGCTTCCATAGCTTTCTTTCGGATGTTTGACCGCGATTCAAGCCATCGGGACCACTTTGCCTTCCACATACGAAGTTCAGCCTGTAGAAGCCTTGCCGCAAACGCGGCAGAATGTTGATGGTGAAGTTTGAAGTACTTTGCAGCGATTGTGTCCACATCCACTGACGTCCATGATGATACTGGCATCATTGCTGATAGGCAGTGTAACTCCTGCGTTGCTTAAGGGAAGCGAGTGTTTAGGTCTTCTAGGACGTAGTCGAAAATGGGTATGAAAACGGCCCGACGATAGTACTCTTCTACGGTTGACGCTGGATGATTTTCGCGGTGTTTTTCCAGTCGTGCGATGCGTGGGAGCAGAAGTTCGGTTCCAAGTTGTTTTGCCAGAGGTTCTGCTTCTTGGGAGAGCTCAGCAAATTGTGTTTCGCACTCTTCGCGCCTCTTGCTCAACACAGTAATAGTGTCGCCTAGCGCATCCTTGGCTTCCTTCAAGTCTATTTGCCCTTTTTGAAACAAAATGCTGAGTGTTTTAATGTCTCCAAGGATTTCTGACAAGCAAATGACGGTAACTATAAAATCACTCTCACAAAGAGCAGCTATGAGCGATTTAGCCTTAGAAGCACTTTCTGAATCCTTCCATAAAGTAATCGAGTATAAACTCTCGACTATGTTCGGGAGTAAAGAGCGAAATTGTACAAAACCGTCGAGCCGTTCGATCCACCGCGTCTCACAAAGTCCACATAAAGTTCTCCTAGAGTTGCTTTAAATACATAGGGGCGTTTTGAGGACGAATCAATGAATGTAATAGTGGCCTTCATAACTCCTATTGCATTTCGCACGGCGATGACTATTGAGGACTTCGAAATAGACAAATTCAGAGCGTGGTTATAACAAGGGCACATAACGGTATGCTCTGCTTCGGTTTGCACCTCGGTGACAGCACCACAAGCTTCTGATGCCATCATAGCGCACCCGTCAGTACCAACGCCAACACACCGACATAGGACAAGACTGTGATACTTGAAAATACTAAACACAGTTTTACCCACGTCTCTGCCTGTTACGGTAGGCTCTGGGACTCTTTGGTTTCTTGTTTCTTGCTGGTTCTCTCTTTGGTTTACGTTTTCTTCTTCTCCTCTAAGTTCTTGCATCTGGATCTTCATTTCTTGTTAGTTGGTCGTATTCATCTTCATCCTCTGGTTCTGCTACATTCTTTCTTTAGATCATGGAATAAAATTGATAAAAATTCATCGTGTGTTAAAGTTTAAACAAAGACCTTGGTTAAAGGCATACGTCGATTTTAATAACAACCTTCGAAAACAAGCCAAAAATGATTTTGAGAAAAATCTGTACAAATTATTCAACAATGCCATTTTTGGGAAAACAATGGAAAATATCCGTAAAAGAATAGACATACGTCTTGTGACTGACAGCAAAAAGGCAGAAAACTAATAGCTAAACCAACATTCATCGACAGAACAATTTATGGTCCTAACCTAGCTGCTTTCCACATGGCTAAACGTAACATTGTATTCAATAAGCCTATATATATATTGGAATGTGTATACTGGATATTTCAAAAACTCTAATGTATTCCCACCACTATGATGTCCTGCTACCCTATTATGGAATGAACAATCTTAAACTCATGTATATGGATACCGACTCGTTCATTTATTTGGTTAACACCCCAGATGTATATCAAGACAAGTTGGATTTCCTAGAACACCTGGACACATCAGATTATCCTACTAATCACATATGTTACTCTACATCAAACAAGAAAACGTTGGGGAAATTTAAAGACGAGGCTTGTGGACAAATTATAAAAGCATTTGTTGGACTTCGAGCTAAAATGTACGCTTTAGACATAAATGGTAAAGAAATCAAAAAGATTAAAGGTATTAACAGAGGTGTTGTCAAAAATTGTATAAGCTTTCAAGATTATAAGGATTGTGTCATGAAAAACAATGTAAAAAGAATACCAATGAACATTATCGCTTCTAAACAACATGACATATCATCTATAAGACTAAACAAAATTGCTTTGTGTCCTGGTGATGATAAAAGAGTGATTGATGCTGATGATATAGGTACACATGCCTATGGTCATTACTCAATCATTAACCATGCTTAAGGAGTTTAGTTATGAATATCAAAATCTTGTGCCTGCAACTAGCAAATACATAAAACAAAACAATTTAGGAAATAAAACAAGAGCACTACAAAAATAAAAAACCAAAATAAAAAATGGCTTTCATTATCAAAAATAAATAAAATAGAAAACAAAATAAAAACAAGTGTATAATTTATAACAATAAGGAATATATATAAAAATGTATTATGTGTAAATAGTGTACATGTATTTAAAATAAAAAAAAATATTGTACCGTATGGAAACTGCTTGTACATTTTTAATTACTACCCACCTCTCTCCACTCATAATGCAAAATGAACATGTAAAACAAAAATTGGAAAATCCATGTTTCCATATTGACAAAATAAAAAAAACATTAAACTGAAATTTTAAAAACTGTAAATGGGAATTTGGCAAATTGACAAATGTGTAAACAACAAATTGGAAAATCCATGTTTCTATATCATGAAATTGAAAAACTTTAAACTGACATTTTAAGAACTGTAAATGGGAAATTGTGAAATTAATAAATGTGTAAACAACATAATGCAAAATCCATGTTTCAATATTATGAAATTGAAAAACTTAAAACTAACATTAAAAAAACTGAAAATGGGAAATTGTGAAATTAATAAATGTATGCAAAATCCATGTTTCCATGTTATGAAATTGAAATACTTAAAACTAACATTAAAAAAAACTGAAAATTGGAAAATTGTCATATGTGTAAACGACAAAATGAAAAAAAAACGGTTGGGGTAGTTATCATGTTGTACAGTAACCTATAAAACTAGCATAAGGATAGTTGCTTGTACCCTTATATACTTTGTGTATGTGCATTAGCCTTTGGATTAGCTTAAGTTAGGTTTGGTAAAGTTAGGTATGTAGCCTTGTAGTTTACTCTTTTCGGAAAATGTAAAAAGTAAAATCTAAAATCAAAAAATCTTAAATTTAAAATGTAAAATCTAAAAAAAACTAACATCTAAAATACAAAAATCAAAAATGTAAAATGTAAAATCTAAAAAATGTAAAATGAAAAAATCAAAAATCTAAAATGTTAAAATATAAAATCTAAAATCTTTAAATGAGGTTTCTGTGGGTTAGGTTAGGTTATAACTCAGTTTATTATTTGTGCTCTCTCATTTGCTCTTACATTTTTGCTCTCACTTTGAAGTTAGGTTAGGTTAGGTGTGGTGTGGTTAGGTTATAACTAAGTTTATTATTTGTGCTCTCACATTTGCTCTCACTTTTTTCTCAAACTTTTTGCTAATTTTTTTCGCTTGCAATTTTAAATTAGGTAGGTTACGTTAGGTTAGGTTAGGATAGGTTCGGTGAGGTTAGGTTAGGTGAAGTTAGGTTAGGTTATAACTTAGTTTATTATGTGTGCTCTCACATTTGCTCTCATATTTGCTCTGACTTTGAAGTTAGGTTAGGTTAGGTTAGGTTTGGTTAGGTTAGGTGAAGTTGGGTTAGGCAGAATGGTTGAGGTATGAATCAAAAGCCAGCTCCTGTCAGTTTTGCCTCACAAGGCTGAGTGTACCCCGTTCCACTCCTGAGACCAGAAATTAAATTTCTTGGCAGAGCCGGGATTCGAACCTCAGGAATGACCTCCAAGAATGCTAGCCACTACACCAAGAGGTGGACAATATAAGGCTGGTATTGATTATACATGATCAATTAATAATTACCTAATAATAATAATAATAATAATAATAATAAATATTCCATTTGGCAACTACATGGCCGACCTCTCTCTGTGACGTCATTGACGGTCTCAGAGCGTGGCGGCCATTTTGCCCAATAGCCCCTGTGCCAGCTCTGACTGTCCCCTCCATAAGAATAACATAGGGCTGGTTGCGCGCGGCGGCCATCTTGCCCATTAGCCCCTGTGCCAGAACCACTCTATATTACCTACTATTATTGGCTTGGAATTTTCTCTTCGAATCCTCCTTAGTTTCATCTCCATCTTTATATCTTGCTTGTATTTCCGTTTCTGCTGTTCTCTTAATTTTTTCACACATTTGGATTTACATCGTCCTCTTCTTTTTCTGGTTCCTGAGGTCTCTTCTTTCTAGCGGCATCTAGGATTTCTTCTTCGGTTTCTGCTTTCTTTGGTTATTTTCCTTCCTGTAGCTCTCGCTCGGTTTCTGTTTCCGTCACGCTGTTTGCTTTTTCAGTATTGTCATCATTTAGCTGCTCTTCTCCAGTTTTCGGATTTGGCGACTCTTGCGCTAGCCCTTCAGTATTAATTTTATTTCTCTTTCCATCGACATTCCCTTCGTTTCGGGTGATATCTTCCTGTTCGGATACTGGGATTTCGTCTTTTTTTTCTTCCTTTTACTTTCCCTTTAATTGAGTCTTTTCCCCTTAAACGGTTGTGCACTGTTTCTCGGAGATTTATAGAGCTTATGAAGTCTTCATACAATTTGCCTCGATAGACATATCTCAGGCGCGGGTGGAGCGGGCCGATGAGGATTGTTCGTTTGTGCTCGGCTCCATTCGGACAGGCGGCGCGGCGGCTGCGCTGTGCACAGTCAGCTCGGCTCGTCACAACAATAGCAACAGTGCGAGCGGGGTAGCGATAAGAGAGCGTCCCAGCTAGATAATTTAATTTATATTGCACGATTATTAACTGAATAGTAGTTAGGTTAAAATCGTTGTTTATAGTTCGTTTTGTGCGTCTCCTCTTACGCTTATCTCCTCCCCCTTCTCTCCTCTCTTTCGCTTTCCCCCTTTTCCTTTCTCTTTACCCTCTTTTCTTTTCTCTTGGAGGGGGCGATCGCCCCCCATCGCCCCCCGCTGGATCCGCCCCTGCGTCTGACTCACCTCTGATGATAACGTCGATAACCTTCGGCCGCTGCACTGTAAGACTGGTAATGGAGAGCTTTGTCCTACATAAGGCTCTCTTTTATAGCTTTCGGCGTTGTTCTGTCAGCATACTGCTGCCTAGATGACCTAGTTAGTTTGTGTGTCGCTGTTTGTGGTAGTGATGCAATTATTGGTCAAGCTTCCCATACTGGCTAGCTGCCATTGCGGTGTCAATAGATATGTTCTGGCCTTACCAGATTTGCCAGTTAAGGGTGATTTAAATAGATGATGGGGGGATGTCCTCCAGGGGATGCAGAACCCTGGGGGGCTGTACAAGCGTCTTCCCCCATTTAGTTCGCGTCCAAGCGAACGGGAACGGAACTTGAGGTTGGGATGTTGATGTACAATACAGTTGTTCTTGAAGTCCCCTCGTATCTTCTGTAGATGTCTTCTTCGTCGTCGTCGTCGTGTCGTATAGAATGGGTGATGTCGTGTTGAAGTGTAGGTGTGAGATCAGCCCGTGTTCAGAGGGGAGGGTTATGGGATGTACATATATATATAACAGTGACATTGGCATTGTAAAAATGGAAACTGACATTTAAAAAAAATTGACATTGCCATTGTTGGCATATTGCAAGTTTCAAAAAGAAGGGAAAAAAACATGGTGTTGATACTTATCCGTTATATTGTTGTGCAGGGAGGAAAAACCCAGCTAGACGAAGAATTGTGCCGTCTGGCTTTATTTTGGAGAAAAAGTGCTCCCTGCAGTAAGAAAGATAGAAGAGAATAGAAAAAATGGGTGTTCCAGGGTATAATTTAAGGGAAATATTCAAAGTGCATTTATTGGTTTGGGATAAAACGGAACACCCTCACGAATTTGGGCGTTAGTAGAGTAGAAAGGAAAAAACAAAACCGTGTATTCAGTGTTGCCATTATGGCAGTGTTGAATGGCGTGACATATTGTAAGTTTATGTGCGTAGGCGTACACTTGAGCATTAATATATATTTGTGTACGCTTTGGGTTTACATTTTATTTTACAAGCATGATATAACATAAAATAATAACCTTATTACTAGACCGGTTTGCTCATGAGCCTGGTACCTCGTCCCATTCTCTAGGCCTTCTGTAGCGCTCTCCTCTGTCGACTCATTCTCCCTTCACTTTGCTATTCGCTGAGCTGTAGGTACCTCTCACCTATGGCTGTGGGTTAGTGGTCATGCCGTTAACCTTACCTGTCGCAAATTTTCCCCGTGGGTGGAAAAATTCACCTTGGCAGCGAGGGTAGGTGCTCACAATCTCTGCACCGCCCCTGGCTACCGTATATTGCTTATTATTGAAGCGTATCCATACGTGTGTTTGCGTCAGCGTCGCTCGGTGCCCCACGTCACCTTACGTCGCTGATCGCGGTGCCGTCACCTTATTGGCGCGACTGAAAAATGATGAGGAGTAGTGTGTTTGTGTGACAGAGATAAGGGTATGTGTAATTTGGTGTGGGAAATATATTTACAATAGACATGCTCATGCTCCTTGCTATATGTAAAAAAATGTATTAATGGCAACTCTTTTTCTGTTGTGTATATCTGTGGACGCGTTGCTCCCTGGGTTTCCTGTGTTTGGGAAAGCGGATTAGTTGTTAGCAATACATGACAATACATTACAATATATTATATATGACATTTTCGTGGCAGCGCTTAATTTATAAAATTAAGTGTGGCGCCACTGAGGTCTAACTTACTTCTAGGTTAGCCTATGTTAACCAATCTTAGCCTAGTGTTGTCGGGCTTACCTTGGTAACGGATTTTTAGTCACCAAGTGCCGAGATATTCTACTGTAATCTATATATATATATATATATATATAATAAAAAAGGGGCCGATAACCTAGATGTTAGGCCCCTTAAAACAACAATTATCATCATCATCATCAATAAAAAAAACATTGCCTTAAATGTAGGCGTATGCTATATTACAACGAATTATCATGAGTTGTCCTGAGTTGTCATGAGTTATCATGAGTTGTCGGACTTACCCTGATGCCGGGTTTGTGGGTCATCAGGAGCCGAGCGGCGTTATCTTACCACTACTTATCTTACTAATTAATAAAAAAATGGCTGCTATTGCTAAACCGAAAGGGTGGCCTTATTCTATTGCCGAAATGTGCTGTGCTATTATGAGCAACAGCGGTTAGTGAATTTGCTTAATCCTAAGTTGCGTACCGAAGTGCAACTATCTTACAGCTAAAATTTGGACCAGAACGATCGCCTGAGGCAATTTACTTCCTCAGGACACCACCCGTACGAGTCCTAGAAACACCGGTTGTCTCTAGGGTCGCCGGATTCCGTTCCCTTAATTCTAGATGTCGACGTTTATCAACTAGTATTAACCTAGTCGCAGGCGGCTTACGGTGCCACTAAGCAAACCGTTTCGCCCGCTGTACCTTCCTGCTCATTGCCGTTATCGTTCATAGTTGTCGTAGTTGAGCCGCCCACTTTGGCTCCTATGAGGTGCCCGCAATGCCCCTCTCTTAATGCCCATTGGCTGCCCGATGCGTCGCCATTTATGTGGGCATTGGACATTGTCGTCCAATGGCATAATATTATTTTCGCCTTTATAGGCAATCGTAGTCTGCTTTTCGCAGTAATATTTCTACCCGCCGTTGTCGGCCGCAGTAGTATTTTCTTCGCCATTGTTGGCCGCAGTTATATTTCACTCCAACGCACAGGAGCCTTGCTTCCCGCTATAGAAGCCTTACTTACTTAATTTTAACTAAAAGTCTAGTCATAATGGGGTCGTCTCTAGAGTCATCCCCTGAGTTCGGCGCGGAGTGGGCTATTTCTCCCACCATCCTCAGAAAGACTTCCCTGCAGGTCTTGGCTTCGACGACCGTGGCACATAGTGGGTGTAACTGTCTCCGACAAGGGGGATAGGCTAGATGCACCCCTAGATCTTGACGTTTGCCCGTGTCAGGTCCCGAATGCTTCAACCTTACGTGGTTCGTCTGTTTGGTCTAGTCAGTGATTTGTTGAGCCAACTGGGGTAAGGGTCATCATCACCTACCCCAGCTCTGCCCCAGTGTGGTGCCTTTGGCCTTTGGCTTACGCCGCTATCACCAATCAGAGTGTCTCAGATTCCTTTATATTAAAATAAAATAAAAAATGGGCGTAACCTGTGTAAATAATTTAAAAATGTAAAATATTTCCAGTGTTGTGGGGTTGTAGAGCTTCTAAGTACATAGACTACTTCTGGTCTACTATTGCTACATCAGCTTTCCAGCAATAATGCTCTATTAACCCTTTATGGAGGTGTTAGTAGGGTCTGTGTTGTCAGGTACCCTGTTATTAGGATCTGGGGGTAGTTATTCGTAGAGTGGGCTGAAACAAGGTAGGAAGAGGTTATGCATCTTTGGACTCAAATAAATGGTGGCCTTGAGCCGGTAATGCTACTAGGATTGCTCCTACGATGAGTGGATTGGGGCAGGTAATTCCCGGGATTGCAAAAATATGAAAATTCCATGAAGGTTTGATAGTAATACCCCTGGTGAATGGATGGGATACTCATGCAGGTATCTGGATATGAGGCATCTGCACTCATGTAAGGATAGGTGTATGCTGAGGCGTGATAATAATATATCCCTGTCATGCGTGAGTATTTAATTAACAAAGAATGGTTAATATATATAATTGTGGCCTCATCTCTCATTTGGAGATGCGCATTATGCTTATTTAATGTTTGCCGACCCACCCCTAATACTCAGGTGGTAGCATCGTGATCCAAGGCGTAGTAGGCCTTCTCTTTAGACGCATGAAGTCTATCAACCCCTTGTGTATACTCTGTAATGTAGTGTAGCTGTTTTGGTCGTGTTCATGTGTCTGCGTTGTTTATGTTGGACGTGAGAAGGTTATTGGAAGGGAGTAAGGTGGTACGCTGGTAGCCTGTTCTCCTGTCATCCTCCCTTGGTCCATGTTGGCTTTCTATTCGCGCCTTGGGATAGTAAAGCTTCACGACCTAATCTGGTCTGCCATTTGTAGTGTGAATGTGGCCAGTGGTCGTAGTGCGATTGGCCATGTCCTAATCGCCTGGAATGATTTATTTTAGGAATAGAATCGCGAAAAGAAGTTATTGGGGGGGGTCTTGTTTCCTCAGAGCCCCTATCTGTGTTCGCTTCTAGTTAGTGAGCGCGTGTGTGTGTGCCTATGTTCCGCTACACCACGCGGACGGTTGGTCTGTGCTAGGCTAAGTCCTAATATGTATCGCGTGTATGGGCAAGAAGCGCCCGTGGCCTGTCAACGTCTTTGCGAACGTGCTCCTGTAGGTCCAGGATAAGTTCCGGTCTGTCACGTTTGTCTATTGCTAAATGTCATAAATGTTTTAGCAGTGTTAAAAATGTGTTGGCATTTTAATTGGTTTGTGTTCGTGATTTCATGGTCACTGCCGATATAACAATAGAATCTGTCGGCAGGAGTGTTGTAATGCGCTGCCCTCTGCAAGTCAGCGGTTTGTATGTGTAATGGCCGGCTGGGACGTTATGTATGTCAGCTGTCGCCATGTGCTTCTTGCACGTATGCCATGCTGTTATTGTTCTAAATTCCTGCCGGTCTAATGTGGCAATCCGCCCTAATTAGCTAATGCTGTTGTGTGGCCATTATTTCATAAGACTTTTGTCTTACGAAATTTTCCTACCTGTGTCTGGGAAATGTATTTTCTATGTCTGGTGTAATTTGAAATTTTATACCTGGTTTTTGGCGGGAGGAAATGTAGTATTCCCTGTTCATGTATTTGTATGGGCCAATTTCGGTGTGGTTGGCAACCTGGATAATTGTTTTCCATGGTGTCCAGTTTTTTTACTGGGATTGGAACCCGTGATCTCATGTCATTCTCTGTGTTCTATGTCTGCGTTGTTCATGTTTTGTGCGCTCCTTGTATGTATTTTGATTGTGTTTCCCGTACCAAAAATACCGTTGGCTAGTTAGTTTATGGTACGAGCGTGTTGTGTGGTCATGGGTTCGGACCCGGTTGCCTGTAAAGACTTGGTGTGACCCTCTCTGTGCCGCATATATTATGGCACATGTACTGTGTATTTGCAATGCGCAAACGAAAGTACGCATTCCTGTGAGGAGTTTGCGTATTTTTGAACTCTCCTCGTAGTGTAATTTTGGAAGATATAGGGTCCTTGGATCGGACGTGAATGATGCGTGTACCTCCCAGGTTCGTTTGTAGTGCTCCCAGTCTGTCTGTGCCAGCGAAGGTCGCCCACGATGAGTGCGTTATCGCTTACGCGATAGTGTCTAATTTCACTCACGTGTGCGCTATCTTGTTACTTGCTTGACAATGCTCTGTGACTGTATGTTTGTGTCTCTCAGCCTGAATTCTATCTCTGTAATTGTGAGTGGGGCCGTCCGCCATACAAAAGAACCTCTCACTAACTACATTCGTGTCTCCAAATTTTGTGTTACTGTGACGTGGTTCGAGTATGTCCCTATCCGTTGTTCAAAATGTCGTTATACACGAGTGTCTCCGGGCCGCTAGTCGCCTGTTTGGTGACTATGTGCCGGAGGTGATTTTGTTGTTTTTCATTTATAACCATCTTTTAGTGGAACTGTCCCAATCTGTTTTAGCTTCCTATTTTTTTCTATTCTAGAACTGGATAGCTACCCGACCTTATGTTCCTGTTATTCAGAAGGTTGCGGGTTTTGAGACCGTCTTTTACCCAGAGTAATTGTTTCTGGCACTATTCAGGTTGTGTCTCCGGGACAGTTTGGTAGTGTTAGGATCGTATCCCGGTGCGGTCAGTGAGGTTTGAAGGCTATTTCTTGGCCTTCCTTCCACGTCTGCCATCGGGATCATTTCCTTTTCTTTTAGTAGTGTTTTACTGTCATGTGGCAATGTAAACTGATTGTGTGATTTCCAAAAATATGCAGGGTTTCCCAAAGTCTGGGATTTTCATCCTACGGTGTGATAGCGTTTTAGCTTGCGTGTTGTTGTGGAAGTGAGAAAAAAGTCATATTACAGGCAGTGTAACGTGTCACGTATGCCTATGTATGCAATATATATATAGTTCAACTTGGCCAATTTTTCCTTCATCGGGCCTAATGACTGAGGCAGAGAAAAAAAATGAGCTATGCCCCGCTCCGTATTAAGAGAGCACTGTGAAAAGGTATAGAAGATATATTGTATGTCGCCTGCACCCTGCCTTATGCTGATTAAAGCGGGTTGCCCGATGGCGATAGTCTGTCAAAATTGTGTCGTAAACACTATGAAAAAAAATGCTTAAAAATGGTAAGTAGGTCCTGATCGTACTATCCACCTAGTAGGTGACGTTAGCACTATAGTAATCTAGTTACGTCTCAGGGAAATCTACCACTTTTGGACCGGAACATAGAACACTTAGTCATTTCTACCTAGAAAGACCCGCTTAAGCTCTATGCTGTGATTTGTTGCTTAAGCTGTGTTCGGAATATCTCTTTCCGGCTTTAAGCCGCGTAGCTCACCTGATGGGCTTTTACATGGCTTTGGATATTAGCACTTTACGTTATCCAAGTTATAATATGGACCCTATGTTCAGTAACCATTGATGGCCTGAGAAAAAAAATGCTAGGTGCCCAAAATAAATCAAGAAGGATTTAGAATTATACCTCTTTGGTTTAGCCATGTTGTACTGCATATAGATGCAAAAAAGGAAGAAAGAAGAAAAAAATGTGCAGTTTATATTTGTGAGTACTTGTTTGTCTATTATCTTATTTCCCCCGTGTAAAAGAACTTATGTGTGCTATACTATTGGTGCAAGTGATGTCGGAATATATTGTATTCCTAGTGAAAGCCGTTATCCTTTTTCGAGCGCCAGTGCTCGGAAAGATGGATACCGTCGCCCCGTCACTAGGGTGTAAGCCCCTGGGATCCACTGAGGTGCCCCTCTGCTATTTTTCGGAGGAGTTTGTAGCAAAGTACGACCGGGCTTGCTTTCACCGTATCGCTTGACCGTTGGTCTAAGTGTACCTGTGTTCGCGGAACTACTCGTGCTCTGTGCTACTCTAGTAGAGTTTACGGGGGTGTGTGTATTTTCGACTGATCTGTTCTGTGGGGTAGGTAATAACACTTTTCCTAATCCCCGTGTACTGTGTGGTAGTGCCTGGTCACAATGTGCAGGCGTGTATCGTGCATCCTGAGGGACTGAATGCAACACCCTCTTATGCATTCGCGCCTGGGGTGCTAATGCTGGTGTTCGCCTTCGTTCTGGCAAACTTGCCCTTTGAACTGGCGGAAATGGCCGCTCAATTGCCTGTCTCTGCCCTGGCAATGTGGTGGCGTGTAGCCTGACCGCTTTTTGGCCTGTAGCCACGGCAGACTCCTGCCATTGTGTTAGCCTATCTGTGTGGGTGTATGTAGGTTTTATGTACTGTAGGGCGGGCTCTACGTCCTCAGCCCATGACGTGGTTACGTCCCGTTGTCTCCTTGTCATATCATATGTGTCTGAGGGTCCTGGCTTCAACTCCCTCTCGTCCCTTTGTTCCGAGGGGGTTGTTCTAGGCTCTGCCCCTCGGTTTGGCAAAATTGCCTTCCGATCCGGAGCTGAAGGACGTGTGTTTGTGTAACTTTGTGCTTGTAGCCTATTGGAGCCTAACCTGGCCGTCTTCTGGACTGTGGCCACGGTGAATTCCTTCTCATGTGTGGCAGTACATGGCGAGAGGGACATCCTCGCAAATTGTCGAGTTAGCGTATCTAGCTTATGTCCTCTCTCGGCTGGGCTGGTGGCCCTACCATGTACTCAGGAATGGCCTAGTTAGCCTGGGATTTTCCGGTAATCGTCGTAAATTTTGAACGTGTTTTTCTCGTGGATGGGATAGTGTGCTACCAATTGTGTGTGGTTATGTATGTGCGCCGAGTGTGGATTTCCGTGTGTGTCCACGTCTGCACTCGCACTCGGGGTCCTGGCATTGAATTAGTCATTGCGTGCCTATTTAGGCCCGTGTGCCCGGTGGACATGTGTGCCCTTTCATCATATCGTTCCGTGGACCTCCAAGTGTCGTGTAAGTGTCGCTCTTGCCCGCCCCCTCGGTCGTTTCGCCGCCGATCGCGGGTTTCATCCCTTGTTGTAGCGTGTACTCCTATTGTCGTCCTAGCTGGGTCCCTATAGTCCCGGGAATGTGTTCGCCTGTAGGCCCTTGCCCGCTCATCCCTTCTGTGTCTTCCTGTGTCCTCCCTGGTTGTTTGATTGTCTGTCCTTCTGCGTAACGTCGGGGTGGGTAGTCCCGTTCCTCCCTGTATTGGTGTTGGGGGACGTGTCCCCGGCCTCGCCTGTTCTCAGTCTTGTTAGGCTTCCGGGCCGGTTCCGGGAATTGGTGGTGTGTGTGTGTGTG
This sequence comes from Meconema thalassinum, assembly GCA_946902985.2. Classification (NCBI taxonomy): domain Eukaryota; kingdom Metazoa; phylum Arthropoda; class Insecta; order Orthoptera; family Tettigoniidae; genus Meconema; species Meconema thalassinum. The sequence goes on along the minus strand of OX336400.1, from coordinate 31,564,864 downwards.
CTCCCGCAACGTGTTGGAGGGTGGTCTGCCCGCTTTCTTGCCTGAGGCCACGGTAGACTCCCGCCCCTGTGTTGCGGTACGGGTCGAGAGGGACGTTCTCGCAAATTGCTGCGTTAATGTGTCTATGGCGATGTCGTTTGCGTGGTTCTTGAGTTTTTCATTTGCCCGCTCAAAATGAATATTCCTCAGCCTGGCCTGTCGTGCATGTGAGTTCATGCTTGTGTATTATGTTGCGGATGAAAGAAAAAAATGACTCTGGTTGGGGGTTGTTTTGGGGAAAAAATTCCCTGTGTAAGTAGTACGGAGCAAAAATGCTGCTCTCTGTCTGGGAAAAAAATTCACAATTTTTGCTTGGCTTTTTGCGGTTCGGAAGGGGTCGTTTTTACTACGAGGGCTCGTTGGTTGAGTCCTATTTTACTGTGCGTAGTACCCCGCCTCCACCAGTGTTTTAGATCCCTTTGTTGGGGGGTGGTTGGATCTAAAAGGAAGAGTTATTGTGTTAATTTATAAAGCAGTGCCTAAAAGGGGGTAGCTTCCCGTAGCAGGGTAAGCTGACCAGTGTAGAGTGTTGTTTAGTGTTAGGAACTAGGGGGCGCTCCTATAAAGGATGTAGATGTATCTTAGGGGATGGAGTTTGGCGTATAGGTCAACGTGCTGGTCGTCCAGCTGCTGCTTGTTATATAACTGAACGTGCTTGTGTCAGCTATGTGGCACACGCTGCTCTTAGCAGTCGGGCCGCCGCGAGGAATACAATGATACCTGAGTTGGCACTGTTGGGCTACCGTATGTCACGTCTAGCCGTGACGGGAATAAGGAAGGGCGTTGGGACGTAAAGAGGCGTATTAATAGTAAGACGAGTGTAATGCATAGACCAAGTGTTTATTGGTCTGTGATGTTGAATTATGAGTCCCTTTAGGGAATGTAATAATGGTCACAATGTAAAAGTACAATCTGTGGGTAAAGGTTACAAATTATAGGAGATCTGAACACGTCTGACTCACCTCTGATGATAACGTCGATAGCCTTCGGCCGCTGCACTGTAAGACTGGTAATGGAGAGCTTTGTCCTACATAAGGCTCTCTTTTATAGCTTTCGGCGTTGTTCTGTCAGCATACTGCTGCCTAGATGACCTAGTTAGTTTGTGTGTCGCTGTTTGTGGTAGTGATGCAATTATTGGTCAAGCTTCCCATACTGGCTAGCTGCCATTGCGGTGTCAATAGATATGTTCTGGCCTTACCAGATTTGCCAGTTAAGGGTGATTTAAATAGATGATGGGGGGATGTCCTCCAGGGGATGCAGAACCCTGGGGGGCTGTACAATATGGCCGTAAAACGGATCATATCCTCGATGGAGGGGGGTGAAGGGGAAACAGATGATTGAGGGGGAGTGACGGGGTCGATGGTACGAACAGGGGCAGTGAATTCTGGTTTAGAAACGTCAGCAGTGGGGCGGTTAGGGCAACGGGGAGAGTAAGCTGGGTGGGTACCCTGGCACTGAGTGCATTTGGGAGGAAGTTGGAGATTGGGGCAATTGCGGGTCATGTGGGGTTGACCACAGTGAGCACAAACTGGTTGGCGAGTGGGGCAATGGGCGGTTGCATGGGAGTTATATACCTGGCATCGGTGGCAGTGGAGGGGAGCAGGCATGTTGGTGCGGGAGGGCTCTACTCGGTGGCGCTGCCAGTACAAGTAGGCTCCCTCGGAAAGAAGACGGTCGATAGTGGAGCGGTCGGGGGTAAGGACGCGCACTAGGGAGGTGGGACCACGGTCACTCTTTATGCGCAATACTTTATGAATATTAAGGGTGTTGTACTGCAATTCTGTAAGAATGTCCGCGTCACTGTAACTGGTGTCCACTCCGCAAATGACTACGGAGAGGAGGGGGTCTCGGCGGATTATTGGGGGGAGAATGGAAGACTTGGGGGGAAGGAGTTCAAGGGAGACGTGTTCTCCTAGACGAGCCAGACCCATCTTGTGGATGAGAGTGGTTCTGGCATCACCTCGGGTTTTGAGGATGATGCCATGGGGTTGGGGAATAAGTTGAAGAATTGAAGTAGCTGGAAGAAAGGACCGGAGAATGGCGGCTACTCGCCGGATATCAGGACGTGGTTCGCTGAAGTTGGACAGTCTGTAAGTGCAGGTGGAGTCTTGATGTTGAGTGTTGGGGGTGGTTGGAGGCGGGATGGTTTGGCTCAGAAGAGGTGGAGGAGAGGGAGGAGTGGATTGTGGGAGAGCAAATGAAGATGGCATGGGTTGGGGTCTGGATTGTCTTGCGGGTTGGAAGTAGTTGGGGATATTTGAAGGGAGATTAAATTGGAAAGGAGGAAAGGAGGAAGGAGAAACAGAAGCCTGTGAGGTAGGGAAGTTGGGGGTGGACATTATGGGTGATTGATAAGAGGTGAAGGGAATAGTGGAGATGGGCTGGGTGGGGGCAGCAATGGTGGCATTTATGTGGTAGTAGGGCTGGGGTCTGCGGAAAGAGTGACCGTGCAGGAGGTGAGAGGGGGGTAAGAGACGGAGTCAACTGGAGGTGGGTTTGGGAGCACTGATGTCGTCGGATAATTACCGCACACGATGTCAAACGATGAGGTGAGTGTCGGTGCGGTGGTCCTCTTCTTGGAGCGGCTGCGGCGAGTTGTGGCGTTGTTGGAGTCCGTGTCACTCTCGGAGTCGGACTCTCCGGCTGGGCGGATGTCCTGTCCTAGGAGTGACCCAGCAGTGGCTGTTTCCCTGGCGGCTTCTCTGTCCCGGTTCCTCTTCTTACGGTCCCGTCGTTTCCGGCTGGGAGAGCTACTAGCGCTCTTCCCGGCGCCGGTTGGAACCGGAGTTCCCGGCATGGTGTAGGTTAAAGTCTGGCGAAGTTTAGGTTGATGCGACTATTGTATCGAAAGTGAAGGAAGATGTGGCGTTTCGTAAATGTAGGGAGCTAGTGACTTTTTAGGGTCTTAATTAGTCTCTAAAAGTCGTGTTGGTAGTGCTCAGTCAGATGTCACGTTGTAGTATAGTTGAAAAATGTGTGCTGATGGGGTAATGCGGTCTAGTAGTAACTCTTGAGTACTTTTTTTAACACTAGACAATATGTTGCTATCAATGAAGTACAATAAACAATTAATAGAATTGCTTGCTTTCAGCGTAACGCATACCGACGGCCGTTAGCACATCTATTCAATATTAGAAGAGGTGTATTGCGAATGTTTTACATTTCTTATATTGGTGGATGATTTGATACAAAGAATTAGCACATTCACACAGTTCTTCAACAAAGCTGATTGCAAATGTAATGGTTGCACATACATTTGTAACGTCCATTATGCAATCTTTCGTTTGTTGCACAAGCTTCAGATATTGATTTAACTGGATTATAAAATAGTTACATTAATGTTTTCTTGTTCGTTTATGTGTATTTTGTTTTCTAAAGCATTATCAACGTTGATTATAGAAATAATTACCAATGTACTGATGAAGTTTGACGTACAGAGCATTCTTACGGTCAAGGAGTGAACTCACGACCGCTTCCGCAGAGCTTTAGAAATTCTCCGCGCGGAGCGCGGTAGAGTGGTTGGTTCCTCCGTTTAGGGATGACAACGCCGTAGATTGTCCATTTCATATCGGGGATTTAGAAATCACAATGGGGGCATTATACATGGTTGGTTGGTTGGTTCCTTACTTCAGGGGCTGCTGGTAAATGTACACTATTTTAGCCTACTTTCGATTTTTGCAAAAAATGAAAGTAGACTTATGAGATCAACACAGGGCGAAAAAAGTGTGTCTGTCTGTGTGTGTGTATGTGTGTGTGTGAGTCTGTGTGTGTGTGTGTGTATGTGTGTGTGTGAGTCTGTGTGTGTGTGTGTGTGTGTGTGTGTGTGTGTGTGTGTGTGTGTGTGAGTGTGTGTACTCTGAATGTCTGTCCCCCCCTATCAATTCGAACACGGTGAAACCGAATTGAACGAAATTTGGTACAGAGGTAGCACTAGTAAAGGACACCTCAGTGTCATACTTTATATCGCCGCCATCTTTACCAAAACAGAATGGCGGCCACTCAAATGTTCAAAACGTAAAATCAAATTACGGCTAAACTAATCATCCGATCTCTACCAAATTTGGTGACAACATACCTTTATATAGGACGCGTCTTTCACCCAAAATTCAAGGTCATCGGCCATGCCATTTCAGGATGGCGGCCGTGTGAATTATGCAACCATTTTAATAAATAGCTTAAGACCCACCAATTCCGATTATCGAGCCTAGGGGGGTTTAAGCTATCCTGAAGGTCGTGATCCGTTATTTATTATAATTTAATATTATAATATTATGCAGTATGAGTGGCTTAAAAGAGCTGAGCCGTTTGTGTCACACGACAAGATGGCAGCTGTCCTCATGTGCCTGTCTTATATTTCAGTAGTTTTAGTATGTTGTATGTGATATACCGTACTGATACAATAATATAAACTTTGTATGAAATGATCTTTAATGAAGATGTACTGCAGTGAAGAAATCGTTTATTTAAAGTCATTATTTGCCAACAGTTTGTATCTAATATGTCAGTTAAGAACACCTGACGTCATGGATACGCTTAGCTCTGGGCTAGCATGTTAGTCTGACACGCAGTTGACTGGGGATCGAATACTGCTACAGTTAGTTTTTTTTTTTTCTTGAATTCTTTTACAAATGATGTGCACGAGCTTTTCCCACAGATACTGAATAAAATGTCATTTAGCTCAAAGGAGAGGATAAAGTATACACTCGTATATTAATAAAATCACAGTCCCAGCATCGCACATAAACAGAAGACATTAGAAAAAGGAGAATAGAAGAACTAGATACACGTTGTCATTAACCACAGCCTTCTTAATGCCTCTGTACGGTGCTGTCCTCTTGTGGGTTATGTGGGTAATATTGTTCCAAACATAATGCCTGAGCTGGCCTCCTGAAGTATGGCAATTTTGTAATACTGGTAGTTCAACTATTAGCCACGATCGCGCTCCGAATACCTTTAAACACTGCCAGCTGGATCGCCTCCCTCTTGGCTACTTTAAACTGCCTACTCATTCAACACCCATAGAACACTGCCATCGTAGTACATTACGATGGCAGTGCATAGGCGTACAAGATAAAGATTAATTCACTGATAGGTCGCAGCACCACCTACTGTGATTGGGGCGGAAGATGATTGGGGCGGAAGATTCTTAATTTTTCAGGCTGGCTTAATATAGAGATTAACGGACGTGAATGCATTACAATAAGTTAGTAGTTTTGTTATTCAATCATCATAAAGTATATAATATTGATCTTGACACTTACTGGCTTATTATCAATATAAAAGAAAACAAACAATACATTGTGGTTGGGGTGATTGTTTTAGGGATGAGGACAAAGAGTCATAAAGATACCCATACATTTAGGAGAAAGTAGGCTATATGTTCTTTGCTGAACATCTTGTTTAGCCTACTTTCGATTTTTGCTAAAAATGAAAGTAGACTTATGAGATCAACACAGGGCGAAAAATTGTGTGTCTGTGTGTGTATGTGTACTCTGAATGTCTGTCCCCCCCCCCCCTATCAATTAGAACACGGTGAAACAGAATTGAACGAAATTTGGTACAGAGGTAGCACTAGCAAAGGACACCTCAGTGTCATGTATTATATCGCCGCCATCTTGACCAAAACGTAATGGCGGCCACCCAAATGTTAAAAGATTAAATCAAATTACGACCAACCTAATAATCTGATCTCTACCAATTTTTGCAACGTTATACCTTTAAGTACGAAAAATCTTTTGACCGAATAACTGGGCCATCAACCCAATAATTTGCGGATGGCGGCCATGTATGTGTGCAAATCGATTCCCCCTATCTATTCAAACACGGTGGAACCGAATTGAACAAAATTTGGTACAGAGGTAACACTAGCAAAGAGCACCCCAGGGTTATGTTTTATATCGACGCCAACTTGACGGAAACAGAATGGCGGCCACCCAAATGTTAAAAACGTAAATCAAATTACGACCAACCTAATTATTTCATCTCGGCCAAATGTGGCAACAACATACCTTTTTGTGTGAAGCATCTTTTGACTGAATTACAAAGTCATCAGCCCAACAGTTTGCAGATAACGGCCATGTATGTGTGCAAATGGATTTACCATATCAATTCAAACACGGTGAAACCGAATTGAATGAAATTTTGTACAGAATTAGCACTAGCAAAGGGCACCTCATATTCATGTTTAATATCCGTATAACACGTTGTATTTCAACAAGCTACTACAACCAACATTCAATAATACTCCTTGAAAAAAACAAAGAGTTATAACAATACCTATGCATTTAGGAGAAAGTAGGCTATATGTTCTTTACCGAACATCTTGTTTTTCTATTTATAATGTCTAACCCGTCATTTGAATCCTATTGACAATGCATTTTCTGACAAAATTCACATTGAAAATATATCTCATCTTCAGTGCTTTGTCTTATTTATTACTGAAACAGCGCACAATGTGCAAATTACAAAAGTGAGTAACCTGCTGTACATTATTCCAATCCCAATTGGGTTATTGATGATGTCTTTGTCGGCAATGTTTTGCATGATATCGAGAACAGCATTCACTGCATTCTTCAGTTGGTTGGTGGCAGTGGCGGCTCGTAGATCAAAAATCAGGTGAAGGGCGAATCTCTAATTTCTGCAGTGCTTGATTGTTTGCATTTGTGAATATTGACATGTTCTTTTTCGTATTTTAATGCCAAAATATATTCTCAGTCGTCCTGAAAATGATTTCCGTGGTTTCCCATTTTCACCACCAGGAAAATGCTGCGACGGTTCCTTTTAATAGGTCCACGGCCAATTTTCTTCCAAAATCCCTTCCCTGACCCATCCTGAAAAGGAAATGCATGGCCATTGCCTGCATTAATAGAATTAATATATTTCCTTAAAGTTCCCATGGGTTACAGTAAAGTTTAAAGTTGATAGGAACTCTCTTCTAGACAGGGGCGTATATAAGGGAGGATGCTGAGGGGGCTCCAGCCCCCCCCCCCCCCCACCGAAAAAAGCCAATAAAATTAAGAAAGTGCTGCTTTGGTAAGAGCATAAAATAATTGTAAATTTTGTTGTACCCTAATCTTAACTTATCGGCTAAGTTATAAACAATATTAAAATAAAAATTATACTAAATCGTGGTGTAGTGGGTAGCATTCTTCGCTGCCGGCCCGGAGATCCGAATTCGATTCCCGGCTCTGCCAAGAAGTTTTAATTCTAGTCTGAGGGCTGGAACGGGGTGCCACTCAGCTTGTGAGGTAAAGCTGTGAATTCCACAGTATGTTTTTTGAGAAATACATGTAAAAAAACTGTTTACCTTTCTGCTTAGTTAATTGACAAATATTTAGATATTTGCCATTCATACTCCATAAGCCATAATAGAAAGTTCATTATGTATAATGTGTTGTGTTTTACACCTTTTTTGTATTGCCAGTAATTGTAGGCTATATAAACTTTGAATCTTATCTAAAATAATTACACAAAGTTATTTGCTCTAAGATATTGGTTGATATTTCCGGGTATTCTGCGATTTCCGGGTATTCTGCGATTTCCGGGTATTCTGCGGTGACAATCCCCTGAGAATACTCACAATTTTCGAGGAAAGTCACCCCCCCCCCCCGATTTTTTTTTCTATATACGCCCCTGCTTCTAGAGGTTATGACGAGAGTGAGACCTCAAGTTGGCCTATAGAACAATTTTAAATACAAGTCTCAAAATCTGCCTATTTAAAGTCACATTCTCATTATACATCTAAGTGCACATACAGTAGTCTTGCATTTTCCCTCAAGGCGTCAGAAAACGTGTTAGTGTTTCTTTTGAGTGTTCAATGTTGTAACTGGCACTTCAAATGTTCTTCACAGTCTTTGTGTTTGTTCAACCCGCGTGTAGGTCTAATGTCTTGGAAATCACCGAAACTTGTTTATTCCAGACACATTTGTTACTAAAAAGTAAGCAAGTCTAACAGAGCAGGTTTTTTTTTTTAGAATACAACTACTGCACAATCATGAGAACTGTTCGAACCAAGATCCCTTGCAATGAAGGTAATAAGATTTGCCGGTTTTCTTGATACTGTATATTTTTAGTGCATAGTTTAATCAATTTATTTGGCCGTCCACAATTTAATAATTCCCCTTTGTCTTCGTCTTTCCACCTACAGAAGGGAATTGTTAATAAAATTAATACTGTGTCTTTCACTGGAAACATTATTACACTAAAAGCCATCAACTTTCATCAACGACAGGGTAATTAACGTTATAAATAAATACTATTTATTGGGAAAATATTACAAGCTTCAGCATAAAAGAAAAGAAGCCTGGCGCAATGCCAACTTTCATCAACTGGACTTGACGTGTTGCCTTGAAGACGCCTTCACTCGACTGTCTAACGGCAGGTAATGACGTCACACCTCATGTCAGGTTACCATGGCAACGGGACGAAGTGGCTGTTACTTCGTCTCCCGCAGATTCCCCTCCAAGTTACGACAGTACAATCTAGCGACAGGGAGTTCAACTGACACAAGGACGTCGCGTCGTACAGCCTCGCTTGCGTACCATCTAGCGACGGAGTGCAGAAATAACAGTACGCTACACGATAAATAAGCCCAAGACAATTGCAATACTTTTTATTTAAATTTGAAAAAGTAATGTTTATCTTACGAGATGGCGAGTGAAGAGGCTCTTCACTCTCTTCACCTGAATAGCCGCTACTGGTTGGTGGAATCTCTTGTTTTGGCAGAACTTGTAGTCAAAGCCTTAATATGTAGCGTATCGTGTCATTATGTGTCGGAGTTCATAGTTTGCCTGTTTCCATTCGTCAGTTGAGTAGAAATCATCCCAGATAGCGTTTTGCTTTTCTTTGAGTATTTGAAGGGAACACTCATAGGCCTCGGTGCGCGGCAGTAGCATCTGCAGTCTAATGTCTTCTGTGAAGACATAAGTGTGGACAGCGCTGTCTTCCCGATAGCCAAGACTCTTTTTATATAGCGGAGTTTGACTTTCTCTAATGTTAATAGGACGTCTTCTTTATTTAGTTAGTCCCAAATTATGTGGATACCATACGTCGCTATTTGTGCTATGGCCGTTTTAAATAATGCCATAGCCGTTTTTATTGAGAGTTTTTGAGGCTGATGAACATTATGATAGGCGGCTTCGGTGGCGTAGTCGGTAGCATGCTGAGCTTCTATGCCCAATATAGCGGGTTCAAACCCGGCAGAAGCCGTCGGATTTAAGAGCGTTAAAAATCCCTCAGTATGCCTTCCTTCGGAGGGGAAGTAAAGCCGGCGGTCCCATGTCATAGATTTATGGCATGTTAAAGAACCTTCCACTAATTACACCTGTGTGAAGCTAAATTGGCTAGGTTAAGAATGTAAACAATGCTCTTAGGTTTCTAGGTTCGTTGCCAAGAGCCGACTGCGGTGGCGTCTAGTAGCTGAGTTCTGAACTAAGCCTAGTAGTCGTTGACGGTGGCGTTTGGCGGCAAAAGTAGGACAATTTGAAAAATTCTAAGTTGCAGTCTGTACTTAAATTAAAAACCAGACAAAACAGCAATACAGCCTTCACAATTAACACCGGTTATCAGACAGATTCTACACACACCCAAAGTACACGGGGCTACATGACCGCGTTGTCGCAGCCCCTAAACTTAAGAACCAACCAACCGAACATTATGATAACTACTTGAAAATACTACGCTTATCAATACCAATTATCATGAAATAGGAGTCCGCATTTCCTTTAAGGGAAACTGTGAAGGAGAAATTAAAGGAAGTATACGTATGGCTAAGAAAGCACTGTCTAAGCTAACAAGACTATGGAAAGTTCGTCATATTACCAAGGAAATAAAGAAGCGACTGGTTGTATTTCCTATCGTCACGTATGGCCCTAGAGTGCTGCACCATAAAAGCTGCATGCCGTAAGAGAATCGAAGCCTTCGAGATGACGTGTTATCGAAGAATACAGGGTCATCGAAAAATAATACCAACATTTCAAAAAATTATAGCACCGAAACCCTTTATGTTAAACGTGTAATTCTTTCACTGAACGCCAGCTGGTTAAAGTAAGTTTTGTTTTCGAGGGGACGTGACCTTGCTATGCGCACACTAGATGCGCAGTAGCCAAGGTCGGCCGGGGGCGCACGTGCCAATGACTGCACCGCCCGACAAACTGCACCTGATAACAAAGCTGTCATTCGATGGTTTAATCAGTTTAAGGAAACAGGGACTGTAGAGAAAATATCTAGGCCAGGCCGACCACCAACATCAGCATTGAACGCACGCATTCCCAATGGCTGGATTGGTACGTGCAATCATTTCATGAGTAACTGTCAAGATGGTGGCAGAAATTCGCTCCCGCAGGTGCTCCAAATCCCGAATTTTTCCTTCATACACAATGTTTTAATGTACCTCCAGAAAGAAATCCAAAGGGTTGAGGTCGGGACTTCAATGGTGCGCGCGCCCCCGGCCGACCTTGGCTACTGCGCATCAAGTGTGCGCATAGCAAGGTCACGTGCCCTCCAAAACAAAACTTACTTTAACCAGCTGGGGTTCAGTGAAAGAATTACACGTTTAACATAAAGGGTTTCGGTGCTATAATGTTTTGAAATGTTGGTATTATTTTTCGATGACCCTGGGTAGCAAGAAGATCAAATGAATCTATTCTGAAGGAGCTAAGGATTCCTCCTAAACTTCCAAACGCAAATGTTGAGATTTTTCGGCCATGTCATCCGACGAGACGGTATTAAGAAGCGAATCATCCAGGGTAAAGTCGACGGAAAACGGCTGAGGGGACTGGTACCTTGACCAGATAAAGAGTCTGACTAATCTGCCACTTCAGAAATTAATGCACACAGCAGAAGACCACGGTGAACGGCGGGGTATTGTTAACAGAATTGCGTGAAGGGTCACGACGTTCGAAATCGAACTACGACCAGGAAGAGGAAGAATAAGATTCAATTGCACATGTTTCGATATTCATTGATAGCATCTTCAGCATTTAAAATTACTAAAATAAAATGGATACCCTTACATTAATTTGATTAAATAAAAGTTCCAAGTATCGAGAAATCCAGAGCTGCATTTTGTAAAATGGCTAAGTTTTATACATTGCTATATATTTTCCATTCTTTTCTATGGAGCCCCCCCCCCCTCCCCGGCCAGGGGCTCACATCTAGTGAGTCCAGCATTGCTTCCACTTACTTGTGCCGGGCTCCTCTCTGTCTTTTTTTCTGTCAACCTCTCCTGGTCAACTTTTGTTCTCTTCCGACCCCCGACGTTATTAGGGTATCCGAGGTCTAGTGAGTCTTTCACTTTCTCACCTTAAGTGGCCCTTGTCTCATCTTTCCTGATACCCTCCTTCTGTGAGGGGTCAGCCTTCTTTTTCTTTTCATGTTATCTCCTGCCTTCTGCTCAAGGCCCTCAAGGAAGCAGGGTGTGTGTAGCCCCACCGCTTCTGGTGCACCCTGGATAGTGCTACCCCCTCAGGGGCTCGCAGTATCTCCTGTCTTCTGCTTAAGGCCCTCAAGGAGGCAGTGTGTATGTAGCCCCACCACTTCTGGTGCACCCTGGATGGTGCTATTCCCTCAAGGGCTCACAGTATCTCCTGCCTTCTGCTCAAGGCCCTCAAGGAGACAGGGTGTATGTAGCCCCACCACTTCTGGTGCACCCTGGATAGTGCTACCCTCAAGGGCGCACAGTATCTCCTGCCTTCTGCTCAAGGCCCTCAAGGAGGCAGGGTGTATGTAGCCCCACCACTTCTGGTGCACCCTGGATATTGCTACACCCTCAAGGGCTCACAGTATCTCCTGCCTTCTGCTCAAGGCCCTCAAGGAGGCAGGGTGTGTGTAGCCCCACCACTTCTGGTATATCCTGGATAGTGTTACACCCTCAGGGGCTCATAGTATCTCCTGCCTTCTGCTCAAGGCCCTCAAGGAGGCAGGGTGTGTGTAGCCCCACCACTTCTGGTGCACCCTGGATAGTGCTACACCCTCAGGGGCTCACAGTATCTCCTGCCTTCTGCACAAGGCCCTCAAGGAGGCAGGGTGTGTGTAGCCCCACCACTTCTGGTGCACCCTGGATAGTTCTACACCCTCAGGGGCTCACAGAATCTCCTGCCTTCTGCTCAAGGCCCTCAAGGAGGCAGGGTGTATGTAGCCCCACCATTTCTGGTGCACCCTAGATAGTACTACACCCTCAGGGGCTCACCGTATCTCCTGCCTTCTGCTCAAGGCCCTCAAGGAGGAAGGGTGTGTGTAGCCCCACCACTTCTGGTATACCCTGGATAGTGCTACACCCTCAGGGGCTCACAGTATCTCCCGTCTTCTGCTCAAGGCCCTCAAGGAGGCAGGGTGTGTGTAGCCCCACCACTTCTGGTGCACCCTGGATAGTGCTACACCCTCAGGGGCTCACAGTATCTCCTGCCTTCTGCTCAAGGCCCTCAAGGAGACAGGGTGTGTGTAGCCCCACCACTTCTGGTGCACCCTGGATATTGCTACACCCTCAGGGGCTCACAGTATCTCCTGCCTTCTGCTCAAGGCCCTCAAGGGGGCAGGGTGTGTGTAGCCCCACCACTTCTGGTTCACCCTGCATAGTGCTACACCCTCAGGGGCTCACGGATTGTGAGTTTCGGCTTTGGCGATCCCGAGGGATTCCTGAGCTGGGTCCATTTAGTCCCCTTTCTCCTCTGACCATGGGAAGGGCCCTCTCATCTTTCCCTTTCCTATCTGCCTTTCATGGCTGTCCTTCCTTCCAAGTCCCTCAATCCTCATTCTTTGTGGGTTGAGGGCATTTCTTTTCTTCCTGTCCTTTATTTGCCTTAATCTTTATTTGTTTACCATTCCTTCTTCTTGTATGTAAGTCTGTAGTTATTAGTAACAGTTTTCATTCTCATCTCACTATCATCCAACTATTAGGGGCCGATAACCTAGATGTTAGGCCCCTTGAAACATCAATTATCATTTTCTATGGTGCTGAGACTTGGACTTTGACAGAGACAATGGGCAAGCAACTTGAGATGTGGCTCTACAGGAGAATGCTTCGAGTGCTATGGACAGATACAATTACAAACAACGACATTCTACACAAAATGAAGAAAGAAAAGTAAATCCTGAAAACAGTAAAATACAATATTTAGGTCATGGATACAGGTATAAACCGCTGCAGAACATTTTTAAAGGACAGATTCCTGGTAAAAGAGGACGGGGAAGAAGAAGAACGTCTTGGCTTGGAAACTTAAGAACATGGACTTCACACACGAGTGAAGAACTATTCAGAACATCCAAAACTAGCATAACTATGACGGTCACCAACATCCGGAACGGATACGAATAAGACGAGTTCCAAATACTTAAATTTAAAAAAAAAAAACACTTAGATTTTTTTTTTAATAATTATATTTAAGTATTTGGAACTATTATTTTATCGAATTCTTCTTCTTTCATCGACTTTGGCCATCCTTGGCCCGCGTGAAACAACCCATTGCATTCACTGTCTCTCATTTCCTTCATCCTTTCTCGCCTTCCAGTAGTTCTTCATTACTTCACTTTGTCTCCTTCTCTCTTCCGTCCAGATGTTAACCCGCTTCTTCTTTTCCTTCTCCTGGAAACCCTTGAAAATTTTTGATCATATTTCTGAAAAGTGGTCTGTTACTTCCGTCTCTTCCATATCCCTTTTTATACTTTGTACCATTGATCACCATTCTTGCTTTCGTATACATCACTGATAATGTGTTTTGTGAGTCTGGTGTTATTCATCCTCATTACGTGTCCAAAGAAATTAACTCTCCTTTTCCTGATCGTATCGTAGATTTTTTTCAATTTCTTTATTTTTATAGAGGTTGTCATTTTTAGCCTATTTTCATTTTATGAAAAAAATAGGCATATGAGATCACCTTTTGTCCGTGTGCCTGTCTCTGTGTGTGCGTGTGTGATTCGTGTGTGTGTGTGTGTCCCCCCCCCCTAATAACTTTTAAACGGCTGGAGAGATTTCAATGAAACTCGGTAAGATCATAGCACCATTCTGGCCGACCCCGACCGTACCCTTCAAATTGTATTGTGTCTCACCAATCCAACATGGCGGCTGTGCGAAATATTTCATCAGCATTTAGTATCTCCGAAACTATTACAGATATCACCCTGTACGGCGATAAAGAGCACCACTAGACGTTCCCCTATGTTACATTTAAAAACCTGGTAACTACAAAACCAACATGGCGGCCGAGCGAAATTGAGACTTTTAAATAGACTTTTCTCGCGATTTAACCATCCGAACGTAATGTAACTTGGTACAGCAAATATGTATACACATTGTAATGCACTGGAGTCTAATTTAGTTCAATTGTTTACATAACCTCAAAATGGCGGCTGTGCGAAATATTTCACTGGCATTCTATATCTCCGAAACTGTTACAGATATCACCGTGAAATTTTGTACGGTGATAAAGGGCACTGCTACGAGTTTATCTATGTAACTTTCAAAAAGCTGTAAAGTACAAAACGAACATGGCGGCCAAGCGAATTTGAAACATTTTAATAGACTTTTCTCGTGATTTAACCATCTGAGAGCATTGAAATATGGTACAGTAAATGATTATACATATTGTAATGCACTGGCGTCTAATTTAGTTCAATTGTTTACATAACCTCAAGATGGAGGCTGTGCGAAATTTTAAAATTAGGTTTTTATTTCTTGTGTCGTAATCGTGCGATCGAAGTGAAAGTTTGAATAATGTTGCTACGCAATAATTTTCCTTTAATGGTAGCTACATAATTATATGGCCTATACATATAAAAATAAAAAATGGCGAGCGTCCGAAATATTTTGACGGTTCTCAATATCTACGAATCTATCACAACAATCAAACTGAAATTTTGTATGTTGATAGAGGCTATTAACATGAGTAGGATATATGAAAATACGCTTTATAGTTCTTCACGGAACTACTTGTTTCTGTATCTGAACTCTCCACTTTCTGTTTTTAATGGTCCCAATATGTTTCTAAGTATCCTTCTTTCCTTTCTCTAGCTCTTCTATTTCGTCTTTTCTAATGGAAAACATACATTCTGAAGCATAGAGACTTTCCGGCTTAATTACCGTCTTGTAATGTCGGATTTTAGTTGCAATAGAAAGATTTTTCTTATTGTAGGTATCCTTCGTCAGTTGAGGAGCTTGTTCCAATTTCCGTATTCTTGCTCTATTTGCTTCTTTGTCTAGTCCAATAATTTGAATCATTTCTCCCAAAGAACTTTTATTTATTGTAAGGTATCCATTTTATTTCATTTTAGCCATGTTAAACGCTGAATATCGATACAATTGAATAGATATTGTATCGATTGCCGTACTTTATTAATCGATACGGCAAATATGTTGCTTTCTCCTAGCATGGTTAATGTATTGCACCTGTGATACAGTCACGTCACGTAATTATGGCTGAATAACTAAACAATTATCGGAAGTGTTTTGAAGTCTGTTCTTTTTACAGTGATTTTGGAAGCATTTCGGAGTGAGCTGCATCCTTATAACTAGAGCTCTGCGTGGAGAAGCAAAACTTTATTCGCATCCACAAAACTGTTATCCGCATCCGCCCCACATCCACACGACTGTTATCCGCATCCGCCCCACATCCACAAAACTGTTATCCACATCCGCCCCACATCCACACGACTGTTATCCGCATCCGCCCCACATCCACACAACTTTTATCCACATCCACACGACTGTTATCCGCATCCGCCCCACATCCACACAACTGTTATCCGCATCCGCCCCACATCCACATGACTGTTATCCGCATCCGCCCCACATCCACAAAACTGTTATCCACATCCGCCCCACATCCACACGACTGTTATCCGCATCCGCCCCACATCCACACAACTGTTATCCGCATCCGCCCCACATCCACATGACTGTTATCCGCATCCGCCCCACATCCACAAAACTGTTATCCGCATCCGCCCCACATCCACACGACTGTTATCCGCATCCGCCCCACATCCACAAAACTGTTATCCGCATCCGCCCCGCATCCACACAACTGTTATCCGCATCCGCCCCGCATCCACACAACTGTTATCCGCATCCGCCCCGCATCCACACGACTGTTATCCGCATCCGCCCCGCATCCACACGACTGTTATCCACATCCGCCCCGCATCCACACAACTGTTATCCGCATCCGCCCCACATCCACACGACTGTTATCCGCATCCGCCCCACATCCACACGACTGTTATCCGCATCCGCCCCACATCCACAAAACTGTTATCCGCATCCGCCCCACATCCACACGACTGTTATCCGCATCCGCCCCACATCCACATGACTGTTATCCGCATCCGCCCCACATCCACAAAACTGTTATCCACATCCGCCCCACATCCACACGACTGTTATCCACATCCGCCCCACATCCACACAACTTTTATCCACATCCGCCCCACATCCACACGACTGTTATCCGCATCCGCCCCACATCCACACAACTGTTATCCGCATCCGCCCCACATCCACATGACTGTTATCCGCATCCGCCCCACATCCACAAAACTGTTATCCACATCCGCCCCACATCCACACGACTGTTATCCGCATCCGCCCCACATCCACACAACTGTTATCCGCATCCGCCCCTCATCCACATGACTGTTATCCGCATCCGCCCCACATCCACAAAACTGTTATCCGCATCCGCCCCACATCCACACAACTTATATTCACATCCGCCCCACATCCACACAACTGTTATCCGCATCCGCCCCACATCCACACGACTGTTATCCGCATCCGCCCCACATCCACACGACTGTTATCCGCATCCGCCCCACATCCACATGACTGTTATCCGCATCCGCCACACATCCACAAAACTGTTATCCACATCCGCCCCACATCCACACAACTGTTATCCGCATCCGCCCCGCATCCACACAACTGTTATCCGCATCCGCCCCACATCCACACGACTGTTATCCGCATCCGCCCCGCATCCACACAACTGTTATCCGCGTCCGCCCCACGTCCGCACGACTGTTATCCACATCCGCCCCACATCCACACGACTGTTATCCGCATCCGCCCCGCATCCACACAACTGTTATCCGCATCCGCCCCACATCCGCGCGACTGTTATCCACATCCGCCCCACATCCACACAACTGTTATCCGCATCCGCCCCACGTCCGCGCGACTGTTATCCGCATCCGCCCCACGTCCGCGCGACTGTTGCACGCATCCGCCCCACATCCACACGACTGTTATCCGCATCCGCCCCACATCCGCGCGACTGTTATCCGCATCCGCTCCGCATCCACACAACTGTTATCCGCATCCGCCCCACGTACGCGCGACTGTTATCCGCATCCGCCCCACGTCCGCACGACTGTTACACGCATCCGCCCCACATCCACACGACTGTTATCCGCATCCGCCCCACATCCACACAACTTTTATCCACATCCGCCCCACGCCGCACGACTGTTACACGCATCCGCCCCACATCCGCACATTTGTTATCCGAAACTACTGGCATCACAATAATAATTTTAACTAGATAGCACAAATTACTAAAGCAACACCTTTAGACATTTGAGGGGAAAGTTGTTCCTCTAGGCTTTGTATGTCAAGTGCTATGTTACACAGCCCTTCCCTGTTCAGAATGTTCATGACATACAGTAATATGAATGAGATTCGCTTAAATCATCATTTTACATTTGTCATGAATTAAAAAAAAACGGAAAAATATAATATTTTAAAAACTCTCGCACACAATAAGAAAACGGAGAATTAATTTTTATGGGCCAATCCTCCGGATGAATTCAAATAGAGTAACCAAAACGATCTTCGGCCACTTCCGTAATAAAAAACAAAACCTCTTTGGTTTAAGGGGGGAGACCCAGCCTAACAGAGGAAAAAAGGCCAATATTCATTCGATTGTTAAATATGCTACACACATTGTTGACAAATGCTGCACATATCCCAGTGTGTGCTTCCTGGCAACCAGAAGCAACTTCAATAATGTAAAAATTCTAATTATAACATTTCAAAATAACATTTTCAAAATTTTCCCGCCTTTTAAGAATATATCACTGTTTCCCTTCTAAATTCCAAGTTGTACTTTTCCTTTTTTAAAGTGTGTATCAAACCTCAACCTACAAAATGAACCTCAATCACTAACATACACAGTGATTTAGATATTTTTAAAAAGTTTTTATTCATTTTATTTTATTTAATTCAGGTGCTCAGAATAAAAACTCTGTAAAAATATCTAAATCACAGTGTATGTTAGTGATTGAGGTTCATTTTGTAAGTTGAGGTTTGATACACACTTTAAAAAGGAAAAAGTACGAAAATTCTTATAAACTTGGAATTTAGAAGGGAAACGGTGATACATTGTTAAAAAGGCGGGACATTTTGAAAATTTTATTTTAAAAAGTTATAATTAGAATTTTTACATTTGAAGTTGCTTCTGGTTGCCAGGAAGCGTATCAATACTGGGATATGTGCAGCATTTGTCAACAATATGTGCAGCATATTTAACAATCGAATGAATATTGCCCTTATTTTCCTCTGTTAGGCTGGGTCTCCCCCCTTAAGGAAACCGAGAAAGACCTCGTAGAACTCCAAATTACAGACACCATGCTCACGGACAAAACAGCCAAAACCATCACCAAGGATAAGAAACAACGGTTCCAAGTGAAACTCAAACAAAAGCGTACGTTCCACATTGTAATGGTTTAGATAGAACTGAAATTTTCCTCGTTGAGGCAGCCATTTGTAATGTGTTAGAGAGAACTGAATCTTGTTAATAAACTGATTATATATATGCAAAGGTTAATAATTTAAATAGTCGCCCACTTTTGGGTGATCAAAATGAAACATTTAATTGTGTATTAATCTAATAGTGTATCTGTATTGTTGTCAGCTTCACTAAAAAAAAGTACATAATGTGTAGTATTATGTGTAGCCAAGGGCGCCAGACCATTTATATATCATGATCAAAATAATATATTAAACCTCGGTTAAACAGAGGTAGAGCATCGAAATTCCTATCTCCAGCCGTAGTGAAACTTACGTAATCTAACCTTACGATAATTAGTTCAGGAGTATGGTGTTGCCTTATAGTAATTTCTAGCTACTAAAGGAAACCAGTCAACATTTGAATTTAAAAATGAATGTAATATATAAAAACAACAAGTGCAAAAAGAATAAAATACTAAAGATAATAATAATAAATTAAATTAAAGAATCTACTGAATTTACTTGTATTATGGGTCTTGATTGGAAACTGGAGTATACTGAGTTAATTGAATAAAATATAGATTGAATTTAATAAGCATGAGAGCCTTCTGATTTGACTGGAGTAAAACTGATTTAAATCGCTCACCGCATTGAAGATCATTTTAGTTGGATTGTTGCGTAGAGAGTTCCTGATGGCCCTGATGAATTTATATGTGGATGACGGAATAAATTCCATAAATCATCCCTGTGACAATAGCCTCGTACACAACCATGTCACAGTTTGATAAGACTTTCTGTCTTATCAAATTCACATACTTAAATAGTCAACTGTCTAGTTTAGCACTGCGTTACAGACTCCATCTCGCTACAAGTTCCACTCTTCTGCTCCGAACAGCACCATTTCCTCTCCTCCAGAAATTCAATAATAATCCATTTGGGTGGCCGTCATATATATAACGTTCCCAGGTAAGGCACGTGTCTATCCCCTCTTCTGAAGTCACTAGCCAATATTAGCCCGTCTTTCACATATCAATATTGACAATACTTCTTTGTAACATTTCTCGGGAGGTCCAGCCCACCTTTTGTATAAAGTTGCAAAGGACTCATTCATCGGCCCAGCATTGCTAGTGGCAAGTCTTCATAGAATCCCTTCTTAGTATGATTTGTATACTGGTAGAATACTTGATGTGAAAGACATAAGTGTCTATTTATGTCATTTCCAAGAAGCGGTATATAAGCCGGCCTTCCGAGAACACCTTCTTCTTCTTCTCTTGTTCGTATTTTCTTCAGAAATAATATTCAGTCAAGCGTCTAACTTATTTCAAATATACTGTGTATCGCTCCAAATCCTTTCAATTGCCATAATATTCTACATAACCGCATAATAATAGATATAAACATATTAGTTAACATAATAACTAATAAAAGGTAAAATGTAAACTTAAAAAATATTGATACTTATAATAATAATAATAATAATAAAATATATAAAATTATTTCATTCTGGTCACAAATTGGGACCATCACAACATCTCTGCCGAAGAAAGGGAAGCAAAATCTCAAAGGATGGGGCAATACTGGGCCAAAAGGTAAGCTCATAACAATAAAAAGTGATTGATTTCATGGACCCCAAAGTTGGGTGAAACAAATAAAGAAGAAGATTTTAAAAATATTGAAATATACTATATTCTGTGTAGTCAATAGTTCCAGTGTTTATTTAACCACTCGTACATGTTTCGAGGAGTAGTATTATTGAAAATCGGCCCCTCGAAACATGTACTAGTGCTTAAATAAACAGAATAAGTGTTGACTAGACGGAATATGGTGCATTTCAATATTTTTAGCCTACTTTTCACATGAGTTCGATCCGTGCAAATGTGTGTCTGTCTGTCTGTCTGTCTGTCTGTCTGTCTGTCTGTCTGTCTGTCTGTCTGTCTGTCCCCTTTCAACTCCTAAACGGCTGCAGCAATCGAAACACAATTTGGTAGGAGTAAAGATCTATACATGAATATCTCAATGCCGTATTTGAAAATCATGTCAGTGCTACCAACTGCTGAAATATCGCAATTGAAATTTGAGATCCATGTTGGATATCTTGGAAGATATGAATGGAAGCTATTTCAAAATTGGCACACGTATAGATAATAATATTTCAGTTTAATTTCGAGGAGGCCATACATGGCAGTGTTGCCAAAATGATTATAAGCCTGCTGATAAGTCCAATTTTTAAAAGCATATATCTTCTACACTATCAATTGGAATTCAACCAAATTTTGTAAGTGCTATGTGTACATAAACAGATATGACCGAGCGTATTCTTAAGATCCACCAGGGCTGCCAACTGTTAATAAATGCTCTCAATTTCTTTCATCCAAATACCAATATATCAGAAAGTATGCAAGGCGACAGCTTTAAACTATGCACACGTATAGTACCTGACATTCTGTATTAATTTGAGTAACTTCCTTCGAGCATACTTGACAATAGACAACGTTATCAGTTTAATAATCACGACCGCACTGTGCCAACGTTGGTTGGTTCTTAAGTTTAGGGGCTGCGACAACGCGGTCATGTAGCCCCGTGTACTTTGGGTGTGTGTAGAATCTGTCTGATAACCGGTGTTAATTGTGATGATTGTATTAGTGTGTGTTATCTGTTTTTTATTTAAGTACTGCAACTTAGAATTTTTCAAATAGTTCCTACTTTAGCCGCCTAGCGCCACCGTCAACGACTACTAGGCCAAGTTCAGAACTTAGCTACTAGACGCCACCGCAGTCGGCTCTTGGCAACGAACGTAGAAACCTAAGAGCGTTGTTTACATTCTTAACCTATCCAATTTAGCTTCACACAGGTGCAATTAGTGGAAGGTTCTTTAACATGCCATAAATCTATGACATGGGACCGCCGGCCTTACTTTCCCTCCGAAGGAAGGCATACTGAGGGATTTTAACGCTCTTAAAAAATCCGACGGCTTCGGCCGGGTTTGAACCCGCGATCTTGGGCATAGAAGCTCAGCATGCTACCAACTACGCCACCGAAGCCGCCAGAGTGTGCCAACGTTACGACAGAATTTTTCAAAGAATTCAAGTGTGAAGTTTTGGACCAAAACAGTACTGAATGATTTTCACCTTTTTCTAGAATTGAAGGTATGATTGGGCGCCTCACCAAAAAGTGAAAACTTCAGGAGACTTTCCAGACGTACCCTCCTCAGCGGCGGCAGAATATTTTGCCGAGGGCATTGGAGAGCTGGTGTAACGATACAACAAATGTTTCAATCGCTTTGGCAATTATGTTGAGTCACAAGAATAAAACAAGCAAACATTTAGTAGTAAAATCAGTTTAGTATGTCAATCTGTTATTTTTATACAGTCCATCGGAACTTGAAAATAAATCAGCCCTCATATATGCTAAAATATTCTGTTATGGTCAGAATATGCAATAAATCCAATATACCTACAAAATATGCGCATATGGATTTTCAAACAAGATGTTCAGTAAAGAACATATAGCCTACTTTCTCCTAAAGCGTGGGTATTTTTTAACTCTTTGTCCTTTTCAAGGAGTATAATTGAATGTTGGATGTAGTAGCTCGTTGAAATACAACGTGTTATACGTATATTAAACATGAATATGAGGTGCCCTTTGCTAGTGCTACCTCTGTACAAAATTTCATTCAATTCGGTTTCACCGTGTTTGAATTGATATGGTGAATCGATTTGAACACATACATGGCCGCTATCTTCAAACTATTGGGCGGATGACTTTGTCGTTCAGTCAGAATATGCTTCCCACAAAAGGGTATGTTGTTGCAAAATTTGGTAGAGATCAAATGATTAGGTTGGTCGTAATTTGATTTAAGCTTTTAACATTTGGGTGGCCGCCATTCCGTTTCCATCAAGATGGCGGCAATATAAAACATGAAACTGAGGAGCCCCTTGCTAGTGCTACCTCTGTGCCAAATTTCGTTCAATTCAGTTTCACCGTGTTTGAATAGATAGGGGGAATCGATTTGCACACATACATGGCCACCATCCACAAATAATTGGGCTGATGACCTTGTAGTTTGGTGAAACGATTTTTCATAGATAAAGGTATAATGTTGCAAAAATTGGTACAGATCAGATGATTAGGTTGGTCGTAATTTGATTTAAGATTTTAACATTTGGGTGGCCGCCATTCCGTTTCCGTCAAGATGGCGGTGATATAAAACATGACACTGAGGAGCCCTTTGCTAGTGCTACCTCTGTGCCAAATTTCGTTCAATTCGGTTTCACCGTGTTTGAATTGATAGGGGGAATCCATTTGCACACATACATGGCCGCCATCTGCAAACTATTGGGCTGATGACCTTGTAGTTTATTCAAAAGACGCTCGCCATATAAATATATGTTGTTGCAAAGTTTGGTGGAGATCTTTTGATTAGGTTAGTCGTAATTTGATTTAAGCTTTGAACATTTGGGTGGCCGCCATTACGTTTCCTTCAAGATGGCGGCGATATAAAATATGGCATTAGGGTGGCCTTTGCTGGTGCAATCTCTGTACCAAATTTCTTTTAATTCGGTTTCACCGTGTTTGAATTGATAGGGGGGTACAGACATTCAGAGTACACACACTCACAGACACACAGGCTCACAGACACACACAAAGACAGACACACAATTTTTTGCCCTGGGTTGATCTCATAAGTCTACTTTCATTTTTTGAAAAATCGGAAGTAGGCTAAAAATGTGGTCCCTACTTCTAACAGTGCACAATGTAATCAAGACTCGCACATTCCCCCGTCATGAAGCGAGCTGTGGCGGCGACTATCGATTGTCACCGAGTACTTGGAGCCCACTCGTGCATGTGCGCTCGATAAACAAACAGGACGTCTCACCGCTGAGTCTCCCTCCAACTGTAAGACTGCTTTTGAGTCTGAGTCATGACGAACATGTGTTCGTCTATTAGCACGATTATAACTTGCATTTACAGGCATGGCTCCATCATTGCTATAATATTTCACTCTAATGCCCTTGCTTCAAGTTATCGTTGATTTTATAATAAACATTATGTTCGACCCTGACAATTATATATCTGAAAACTGTACTATAATGAGGCTCATAATAACACTATTTTTCATTATGAAACTTCTCACACCAATCAGAGCTCAAGAAACAGTTGTTTGACCAATTAGATAATTAGATGCGCTGAGGTCCATCGCCTTCTAATTTAAATTTCACTGCCTGGCCTAGTGACATAGTAGGGTAATCGAGGAGGCCATGGTCTAATACAAGGCATTCCCTGCGTCTCATGCGCTCTGTTCAGTACATAAAACTGGCGAAATCTCGACAGATATTTATGAATATTTATGTTCGAACATAAAATAGTTATAATAATTATCGTCGAACATAAACAGTCGTATGCAACTCGCCTATAATGGTAATTAAGACACTCGTGTCTTAAGTATTGCCATGATAGCCTCGTTGCATAATGTACTATTATATAACCGTTGTTGTTGTTGTTGTTTGAGTCTTCAGTCTTTTGACTGGTTTGATGCAGCTCTCCTTCCCTCCCTGTCCTGAGCTAATCGTTTCATCTACATAGCTACTACACCCTACATCCGAGGCAATCTGTTACACATATTCTAACCTTGGTCTACCCCTACAGTTCTTGTCCTCGACCCTTCCTTCCATAACTAAGCTTGCTATTCCTGGGTGTCTCAGTATGCGTCCTACCAACCTATCTCTTCTCTTCATTAGCAGTCGCCAGAAACATCTCTCCTCTCCCACTAGTCTTAATACCTCTTCCTTTTACGGTGAAAAAGGGAACTACTAGAAGTTCACCTATGTGACTTTTGAAAACCTGGTAACTCCAAAACCAACATGGCGGCCAAGCGACTTTTAAATAGACGTTTCTGGTGATCTAACCAACCGAACGCAATAAAACTTGGTACAGTATATATTTATTGTTTACATAACCTCAAGATGGCGGCTGTGCGAAATATTTCACCGTCATTCTATATCTCTGAAACTATTACCGGTATCACCCTGAAATTTTGGTCGGAGATAAAGGACACTACAGGAAGTTAATCTATAAGACTTTCAAAAACCGGTTAATTACAGGACGAATATGACGACCAAGCGAATTTGAACATTTTAAATGGACCTTTCTCGCGATTAAATGATACAAACGCAATAAAACTTGGTACAGGAAATGTTTATACACATTGTAATGCACTGGTATCTAATTTAGTTGAATTGTTTACATAACCTCAAGATGGCGGTTGTGCGAATTTTAAAATTAAATATTTAGATGGATCTCAATATCTACGAATCTATTACAACAATCAAAATGAATTTTTTAATGTTCGTAGGAGCTATGAACATAAGTTTACCTATAGGACTTTCAATAACCTGGTGATCACAAATCCAACATGGCGGCAACGCGAAGTATAAATATTCACATGGTCGTTTCTCGCAATTTAACCATCCGAGTGTAGTGAAACTTGGTACAGTAAATCATTATATAAATGTTAAGCCATTGGCATCTAATTTTTGAATTGTTTCCATAACCACAAGATGGCAGCTGTGCGAAATTTTAAAAATCTCGTTTTTACTTCTTGTGTCCTAATCGTGCGATTGATGTTTGAATACTACACGTGCACAATAATCTTCATGTAACAGTACATAACACGAAGACCTTCATATATACAAATCCAACATGGCGACCATCCACAATATTTAGTCGGTTCTCAATATCTACGAATCAATTACAACAATCAAACTGAAATTTTGTATGTTGATAGTGGCAATTAACATGAGTAGGATGTATGAAAATAGGCTGTATAGTTCTTCACGAAACTACTTGTTTAAATTTTAATTTGTGAGCTTTTAATATACAACATATATTGATTTATGGTTATATATATAAATCCACGTTCCACTCTCGTGTTCTGGGGGCGTACCGGCACTCATGATTACATAAGCCGCTATCTTAAACTCAGACGAAATTGAACTGGCCGTGAGCTGACCAAGTTGCCATCCAAATGAACTACCTGCAGCAGGCATGCCAACGAACGCACGACAAATGTGTGTGTGTGTCTCTCTCTCCCTGCTTTGTTTTTCTGCAAGGCAAACTATCCCACCCCGTCCCCACGCCTACTACCTCAGTTCCCCGCAAATCGACTCAAGATGCTCCAAATCGTTTTTGTTTTGGCGCCTTTTACCTTGTTTACGTGCGCGCATCGACGTCGCTGCGTAGGCTACGTCCGACGTTCGCTTTATGACCGGTTCAGAAAGATACGTCCGTTGCTCGGTAAAACGTAGTTAGTTATTGTTATTTTAAGGGGCGGAACTAGGAGGTCATCTGCCCCTCGCTAAAACGTAACAAGTGGGTAGCACATCGTGAACGCCCGAGAAGCAAAACGTAAGAAGAAGACAAATGCAAAATTGCGCACGTGGAAATTACCCAAGAAATGTAGACGTGTTTTGTTGGTAGCCCGATTACCTTTTGCGGCAAAGATGCAATATAAATACGTAGAGTACAATAGGTTTCATTTTTTAATAATCTTGAGGTTGCGAATATTTCGAGCCCTACTGCAAAGTCGTCCATGAATGTACATTTGTCCAAGAATGCTGTTGCAGTGGGGTATTCTTCACGATGCAATGTTGCCAATTGCCGAAGTGTGGCTGAGAGAAGAAATGGACTGCTGGTGAGTCCGAAGCTAAGGCGAATAAAATGGTACGCTATGACGTTTCCCGTGGTATGGTAGTTACAGTCAGGTGATACCACAGAAATCGTATCAAATCTCTGTCCTCTTTGTTTAGGCTCAATTGCAAAAATGGCTGACGTCCATCACACACAACTGCAATAAACAAACTGAAGCGTAATAAGGTGGTAACAATATCAGGTAACAAATTTGGTATTATTTCTAAGGCATCGTTTAATGAAGGAAAGTTCCTTTCGTGAGATGAGCCATCAAAAACGAACCTTCATTTTGTTACATTCCTTCTCGTCTTCTTAGGCGCGTGATGAGGTAGGTAAAAGACATTCCAATAGCGGTGGCATCTAGAGCTATTTCTCCCTGACCCTTTCTTATGTCATCATCATCTTCATTTCCCGTTTCCAGCTTCCTGGGTCGGGTTGTGAATTAAGGACCTCCAACGTTTCCTGTCTCTCCACCACTCCTCTCCTGTTTTTAGTACTTCTTCAGGTTTTCCTCCTCTCTTCTCTACACACTCCCACACTGTATCTGCCCATCTCTTTCGGGGCCTTCCTCGTGGTCTCTTCCCTGTCATCTTTTCACAGAAAGTTTTCTTTGGTACTCTCTCCTCTCCCATTCTCATCATATGTCCATACCACTTTAACTTTGTTGTTTCTATCCTGTCCTGCAGCTTCAAGATTCCTGTCCTTTTTCTAATCTCTTCATTTCTAACTCTATCTCTTCTGGTCTTGCCCTCTATACCTCTTAGGAATTTCATCTCCGCGGCTTGTATTCTACTCTCCTCTCTTTTTGTAGTAGTCCACGCTCCAGCTGCATATGTTAGTATGGGTCTGTAGTAGGTTGAATATAATACATTTTAGGTAGATTTCATTAGAAAGCTAACTATTGCAATGGGTCCCATGTTTCGACTTCCGGAAAATTTCGACATATCTTCGCGTTTCACATCCCCCAGACCCCAAAACCACCGTCAGTTCAAAAGTTTATATATAATTTATGTATATATATATATATGTATATATATATATGTATATCAGTTTCTTGTGGACACGATAACTGCCGTAATTTTGCACCAATTACTTCGAATTTTTTACCGAAGATGTATACCTATAAAATCTCGGTCGAGTTCGTTACTGGGCTAAATCGGTCGAAGGGGGTGAAAATGGGGGGCTTTTTTCAAAAAAGTGAAATTTCGCTATAACTCTCTTAATACGTGCAATATCGAATCCATTCAAAGTTCATAATATGTGTCGGATAAGTGCCAAAAATTTATGTCAAATAAGATTTTTGATAGCACCAACCATTGACCAAAGGGGTGGAAAAAAGTGGGTTTTTCGGGAAACATTAATCATATCTCTCTTAATAGGCACAATATCAAAACCGTACAAAATGGACAATATTTCCCTAATAATTACCTAAAACTTTTGTCTGAAAGAATTTTTGATATGACCCACCATTACGCCAAGGGACGAGAAAAATGATTTCGGAATTATAAGAAAATGCCAAGAGCTATCAGTGGTTGCCATGGCAACACTACTAAATTGATGAGGCATGGACCATCAGACGTTGCCATGACAACGCACTTGCACGAGATCAGATTCAGTATTTCCATCTGATTAAGTGGTTGGTTGGTTGGTTGGTTCTTAAGTTTAGGGGCTGCGACAACGCGGTCATGTAGCCCCGTGTACTTTGGGTGTGTGTAGAATCTGTCTGATAACCGGTGTTAATTGTGATGACTGTATTAGTGTGTGTTATCTGTTTGTTAATTTAAGTACTGCAACTAACAATTTTTCAGATAGTTCCTACTTTTGCCGCCAAGCGCCACTGTCAACGACTACGAGGCCAAGTTCAGAACTGAGCTACTAGACGCCGCCGCAGTCGGCTCTTGGCAACGAACATAGAAACCTAAGAGCGTTGTATACATTCTTAACCTATCCAATTAGGTAGATTTCATTAGAAAGCTAACTATTGCAATGGGTCCCATGTTTAGCTTCACACAGGTGCAATTAGTGGAAGGATCTTTAACATGCCATAAATCTATGACATGGGACCGCCGGCTTTACTTCCCCTCCGAAGGAAGGCATACTGAGGGATATTTAACGCTCTTAAAAAATCCGACGGCTTCGGCCGGGTTTGAACCCGGTATCTTGGGCATAGAAGCTCAGCATGTTACCGACTACGCCACCAAAGCCGCCTGATAAAGTGGGAAGCGGCTTCGGTGACGTAACTGGTAGCATGCTGAATGTCTATGCCCAATGTCGCGGTTTCAAAGCCGGCCGAAGTCGTCGGATTTTCTAAGAGCACTAGAATCCCTCAGTATGCTTTCCTTTGGAGGGGAAGTTCCAACGTTCGTTGCGAGTTGATGGTTGGGGTGGCATCTAGTAGCCAAGTTCACAGCTAGGTGTCGTTGACGGTTGTACCTGGTAGCAACATTAGGAACTACTGCTTGAAATTGACCGTCTGCAGTACTTACATGAATTAAGACTAATACAGCCATTACAATTCACACCGTGTATCAGACAGATTCTACACTCACCCAAAGTACACGGGGTTAGATGACCGCGTTGTCGCAGCCCCTAAACTGAGGAACCAACCAGAGGTAGATTTCGTTAGAAAGCTAACTATTGCAATGGGTACCATGTTTCGACTTCCGGAAAATTTCGACATATCTTCGCGTTTCACATCCCCAGGCCCCAAAACCACCGTCAGTTCAAAAGTTATATATAATTTATGTATGTATGTATATCAGTTTATTGTGGACACGATAACTGCCGTAATTTTGTACCAATCACTTTGAATTTTTTACCGAATACGTATACCTATAAAATCTCGGTCGAGTTCGTTACTGGGCTAAATCGGTCGTTGGGGGGTGAAAATGGGGAGCTTTTTTTTTTCGAAAAAGTGAAATATTGCTATAACTCTCTTAATATGTGAAATATCGAATCCGTTCAACATTCATACTATGTGTCGGATAAAGCCCAAAAATGTATGTTTGAAGAGTTTTTTTTATAGCACCAACCATTGACCAAAGGGGTGGGAAAAAGTGGGTTTTTCGGGAAACATTAATCATATCTCTCTTAATAGGCACAATATCAAAACCGTACAAAATGGACAATATTCCCATAATAATTACCTAAAACTTTTGTCTGAAAGAATTTTTGATATAACCCACCATTATGCCAAGGGATGAGAAAAATAATTTCGGAATTATAAGAAAATGCCAAGACCTATCAGTGGTTGCCATGGCAACACTACTAAATTGATGAGGGATGAGCCATCAGACGTTGCCAAGATAACGCACTTGCACGAGATCAGATTCAGATTTCCATCTAAGTGTGAAGCGGCTTCGGTGACGTAACTGGTAGCATGCTGAATGTTTATGCCCAAGGTCGCGAGTTCAAAGCCGGCCGAAGTCGTCGGATTTTCTAAGAGCGCCAAAAATCCCTCAGTATGCTTTCCTTTGGAGGGGAAGTTCCAACGTTCGTTGCGAGTTGCTGGTTGCGGTGGCATCTAGTAGCCAAGTTCACAGCTAGGTGTCGTTGACGGTAGTACCTGGTAGCAAAATTAGTAACTACTGCTTGAAATTGACCGTCTGCAGTCCTTACCTGAATTACAGACTAATACAGCCATCCCAAAGTACACGGGGTTACATGACCGCGTTGTCGCAGCCCCTAAACTGAGGAACCAACCAAAATCTCTGCGGTAGATATAATTTTGCGTGAAGAAGTAACAGACCGTTACATAGTTGCACATCAGTGTCGAAACCTAGCATAAGGACAGTGTGACCACAAGTATAAAAATGGACCCCAAATGACAAGAAGGTTACCGTTCCCATAAGACAATAAAATGTTTAAAATAAGCATAAAATGACGAAAAACAAAGTTAATTAAGCTCCAATTATAAAATACCTTCTCGCATTAAATGAGGTCTGATCCTTCTACGAAAATCTGCATATTCTGCCTATTTTCGCCTATCCCCAAGTTTGTCCGGTGAAATCTACCTCCGCCTTCCGGCGTGCCGAGAGGACTTTTTTACATTTCTTTGGGACATCTCGGTTCCACAGAATACCCCTTATGCTCTGGTAAAAACTGTTCGCTTGTTGTATTCTCTTTCCAATTTCCTCAGTTATCCTTCCATCTTCTGTGATCACACTTCCCAAGTACTTGAAACTTTTAACCACTTCTAGAATTTTCCCATTCAATTCTATCTTTCCTCTTCCTTCCTTCCTTCCTCTTGACATTACCATTGTCTTGCTCTTCTCTGTGCTTACTTTCATCCCAAATTTCTCTATTTCTTGATTCCATACATCTAGTTGTTTTTGTACTTCCTTTTCATCCTCGCCCCATATCACTATATCATCTGCAAACAGCATGGCCTTTGTTGCCTCTTGTCCCAATCTCTGTTTAACATTCTTGTGAATTTCATCCATGACTATGATGAATAGTAAGGGGGACAATACACTTCCCTGTCGTAGACCTGTTTCCACTTTAAACCATTCTGTTTCTCCTATACTGGTCTTCACGATAAGTAGTGGAGTAGTAGGGCTTCTAACGAGTGTCATGGCCGCCGCGCGAAATTGAAACATTTAAATAGACTTTTCTCTCGAACCCATGGTCGGAGTTTCATGAATGGGGTGTCGGAGGACTTGAGGTAACGCCCCTTTGCTATGGACCACTCGTTATACTTTTCAAAAAAAAAATGAAATTTTTGTTTTCGAAAGTAGGCGATAGTTTGAAAACCAAACATGATAGAACGTTGTGCCATGGCTCAAACAAACAGTCTTTATGACCTTTATTTTTTGTAATAAAACGTTTTTACTTTTTATGTTTTTTTGAAAACACTCGAATTTTGAAAATCCCATATTTTGGAAACTAGGAACTCTACAAAAAAAATTGTTTGACGTAAATCAATGGTCCCTACCCCCTCTACCCCCAAAATAAATTTCAAGTCTCTATAGAAAAAAATTGTGTTTTGTAAGTAGTGGGATGAGGGGAAAGCTGCTTACAAAAGCAAGTGGTGAGCCCCTGCGACCTTGGAATGGAAGGAGCCATGCTAGGAGGGCGTGCTTGGATTCGTTTTTTTCGTCTCGTCGTGCTCTTTACGGGAATGTAGGTGTCGAAACGGTGAAAATCTGGAAACACGGTTTTTTTTAGGGTAAAACCGTGATTTCAAACTTTTTGCTATATTTTGCGAACCAATCATGCTAGAGGCATGAACGAGGGGTCCAAGGACTCGGGCTGACGTCCTCTTTGCTATGGACCACACGTTATATTTTTTAAAAAATTTGGAAACTCGATTTTGGGGTAAACACGTGTTTTTTGTGATTTTTGCCGATATCTCATGAACCAATAACGCTAGAGACGTGTACGAGGTGTCCTAGGACTCGGGCTTTCGCCCCCCCTTTCAAATGTGGTAGATATTTTTTTTTCAAAAAATAATTCACAAAGGGCCTAACGCCATACATGTTGAAATAACGTTTTCTTTTTCTTTACTTGTTTATAATGTTTATGAAGCGTGGTGGTTGAGAGAGACGATACGGCTGTGTGTGTGTGTGTGTTTTTCAACGAACCTGTCGCTAACCACAAGGACCATGCTTAATAGAACAATCGCTATTTCGGCTGGTCGGTGTATGACAGAACGAGCATGCGTTTTCTGATATTTTACCTTTAACGTGTAAACGGTGATGAGAACTTGATTCTATGTTGGTCGAAGCGAGTACAGAAAACAAACTTACAGGAGGTGAAGGTCATTTGAGCTTATTGGAAGGCATTGATCTGACTTGACAACAAGTGCAATGGAAAAAATGACCAAGACGCTTGAAGGTGAAATAATCTGACCATCGTGGTGGCAGGGGAGTGTGAAAGGCATGCACACACATTTGTGAAACCACATGTATGCTAAACCAGTGACATCCTGTTTTGCTTCGTACGTGACAAAATGCAAGTTCATGTGAAATTTGATCTTCCACAGGTGTTCGCTTGGGTGTTATCTGTCCACGTGCGCGATAACTGTTAACAAGTCACATCCTGTTTTGCTTCGTACGTGACAAAATGCAAGTTCATGTGAAATTTGATTCGCCACAGGTGTTCGCCTGGGACGTTAGCTGTCCACGTGCCTGATAACAGAATGGTCAAAGCGTGGGAAAAAAAAGATTATACATGCAACGTAGCATATATAAAGACATGTCGTTATCATTTCCACGCTCACTTAGGTGACTACCTTTGAACACACTGCGTTTATCAGTTTTGGTGTTGGTGGAAAATACTTAACCTTGTTGTGGGGTAGGTGTATATTTATTCATTTATATATTTATTGATTTTTATATAAATACATGCAATTATTTATTGATTAGGTAATTAATGATTTTATTTATTTATTTGTTTGCAGATAACGTGTATAGCCTACCTGTCGTGTGTCTGTGGGAAATATATTAAAGAAAGAGAGAAAGACAGAAAAGAAAACCATTTCCATACTAGCCCACGAGACGGGAATATAGCAAAGCATTACACGTCAAGGTGAGATTTGTTTCTTTTTAATATATAACCTGTTTGATTTTGTTTTGTTTATGAAAGGCATAAACTATATGGAATGGATATACTTATGGTGGTTTATTTTATTTCTTTTTAGATATTTGGAAAAAAAAAGGGTTCACTGCTATAGCAAATACAGTTGAAAACCAAGTGGCTTTAGAGTGGAACCATTGTCAAGCAGTCTACAGCTGAAAACTCAGGTGAGAGTGTTCTTTCAAAATAATGTCTTTTACTGCTGCGGATACGTTAACTTGGGAGCCCCTTGAGTCTTGTTTCAAATCGCGTGTGTGCTCTGGCCGCATAGTGAATGTTAGAAAAAGTTTGATTCCCAAAGAATCTTTAGAATCTTGTTTTGAAATTTTTAAAATTGAAATTTGTACAGCACAAAGGTTGCATACGGCTTTAAAGGTGAATACAGAACTGGTGTGCGATTTCGTATATAAAAAGAAGGACGTGGAGCATAAAGATACATTCTATATTTGCAGTAAAATGCAAGAGCTATTCATAGCCCATAATTTGGAACAGTGGTATGAAACCCACGTGGTGAATGCCTTGCTATCAAAATTTGATAAACTGCAACAAGGACCGAGTGGTCTAGCCTTAGACAAAATTCATCATTTGCAAATCAACATTTGTCAATTCAACCCGTTGAATGCTGGGTCTAGCTATATTAAAACACCACCAGCAATAGCTTCGAAAAAGGCTGTGGTGAATATTAAGAATCGTGACAATGATTGCTTTCTGTGGTCTGTGGCTGCGTATTTGCAGCCGGTACAACATGATGGTTGTTGGACGGGAAAGTACAAGGCCAAGTTTGATGAATTAAAACAAACGTTAAATTTAACTCGAGTATCGTTCCCTATGGACTTAACCGAGATCCATAGGTTTGAACAAGGCAACCAGGACTTTTCGTTCATGGTGTATGGCCTTAATGGTAATGAGATTGTGGGTCCTCTTTATGCCTCAAAAGAACCAAAACGTCACCACATTCATCTTTTATATCTGTCTGAGGGAGAGGTGAATCACTATTGCCTCATTAAAAGCTTGAGTAGATTGCTAAGCAGACAAGTGTCTAAATATAAATGTAAAAAGCATATTTGTGATCGATGCTTGCAATATTTTAAAACCCCTACGCTTTTGGAACGTCATAGGGTAGATTGCGTTACTCAGGAAGCGGTGAGATTGATATTGCCACAAGGGGACAAGGCTGTGTTAAAGTTTAAGGACATTCATAAGCGTGACACTGTCCCCTATGTGGTATATGCAGATTTCGAAGCTCACACTACACCCCTGGCGGGATGTGAACCAGATCCCACCATCAGCTCAACCACACCCATTCAAAAACATGAACCTTTTGCCATAGGATTTAATGTGGTGTGTGCCTATGACCCCACACAATCCGTTTACAAATACCGTGAGGGGCCAGATTGTGCCAAATGGTTCTTGGATGGACTTGTCAAGTTGGCTCATGATGTACAGGAATTATTGGACCACCCAGTACCCATGAGCCTATCTCCAGAACAGCAGCAGCAGTATGAGCATGCCATGACATGCCATATTTGCGAAAAGCCACTGATCAGTGCTGAAGACACCGTTCGTGATCACTCACACTTTACGGGGCAGTTTCGTGGAGCTGCGCATAGTAAATGCAATTTGAACTTTCCAGCTCCTCGCTTCATCAGTGTCTTTTTCCACAATCTGGCAAATTATGACATTCAGTTTTTGATTCGTGAATTGGGCCATGTCAACAAGGGCTCGTTTACCATTATTCCCCAAAACCATGAGCGTTTTACGGCCCTGACATGGTGGTTGGGCGACTTTAGCATTCGATTTTTGGATTCCTTTAAGTTTATGGCATCCTCGCTAGACAGCCTTGTGAATGGCTTGAATGAGGAGGAATTAAAAAATACTAGAATGCATTTTAATGATCCTGAGGAATTTCAATTGTGCATTCGGAAAGGTATATTCCCGTATGATTTCTGCAATAGCTGGGACGTGTTAAAGCAAAAAAAACTCCCACCACAAGAGAAATTTTACTCGAAACTAACACGCAGTACCGTTTCCGATGAAGACTATGCACATGCATGTCAAGTTTGGCGAGTGTTTGGCATGAACACGCTAAGTGAATATGCTTTACATTACCTAAAACTGGATGTATTGCTGCTCACTGATGTGTTTGAAAAATTCCGTGAGTTGTGTCAACACATTTACGGTCTTGACCCGGCTCACTATTATACGAGTCCTGGACTCTCGTTTGATGCTGCTTTGAAATACACTCAAGTGGAATTGGATTTACTCACTGATGTAGACATGGTTCTATTTTTTGAAAAGGGCATTCGTGGTGGTTTTGTGTCACTTAACCAGCGCCATGCCAAAGCGAACAATGTCTACATGCCTGATTATTCACCAGACAAACCAGAATCGTACTTAATGTACTATGACGTGAATAATTTGTACGGTTACGCCGTGAGTCAGCCTTTGCCCTATGGGAAGTTTGCTTGGCTGACAGACAAACAAGTGTCAGAATTTGATGTGATCAAGGCTAGCCAAGAAACAGGCCGTGGATATGTGCTAGAAGTGGATATTGAATATCCCTCATCCCTGTATGATGAACATGCCGATTTCCCATTCTGTCTTGAGCAAATGGTTCCCCCTGACAGTAAAGTGAAAATTGAAAAACTCATGGGCACACTTTACAACAAAAATCGGTATGTGCTACATATCCAAATGTTGGTGCAATGCCTCGCCCAAGGCTTGGTGTTGAAGAAAATCCACAGGGGTATTTCTTTTGCTCAAAAAGCATGGCTTGAGCCATACATGCGACTCAACACAGAGCACCGACAAATGGCAACACAGCAGTTTGAAATTAATTTTTTTAAATTAATGAACAACTGCATCTATGGCAAGTCCATGGAGAATGTCCGCAAATACCGTGACATTAAATTGGTGAATGTCTGGGAGGGGCGGTGGGGTGCCCGGCGGTACATTGCCAAGCCAAATTTCAAATCGATCAAAATTATCGATGAGGATTTGGCTACTATTGAAATGAGTAAGACCAGCGTGACCATGGATAAGCCCATTTACTTGGGTCAAGTCATTTTAGACTTTTCTAAATCGGTCATGTATCGATTCCACTATGAGTTTGCCAAACGCCATTTTGAGGACGTCTCTCTTTTGTATATGGACACGGACTCATTCATTTACCACATTCGCCACTGCAACCCCTATGACGTCATGAGGCAACATAGTGACTGGTTCGACACCTCTTGCTATAGCGCTGACAACGTGTTTCAGCTGACCATAAAAAACAAGAAGGTAATGGGCGTTTTAAAAGATGAATGCGGTGATTCCATTATGACGGAATTCGTAGGTTTGGCTTCAAAAATGTATGCTTACCGCACACTCGACTGTAAGGAAGCCAAAAGAGCAAAAGGTGTAGGTAGGGCAGTGGTAAAATCGCTACGTGTTGATGACTATCTAGCGGTTTTACGCACGGGCAAAGCTATGTCTCATACACAGTGCAGGATACAATCCAGCAACCATCATCTGTATCTTGTGGAACAGAGAAAACGCACCCTCGCCTCCATAGATAACAAGCGTGTGTGGGCTGATGACCTGCTCACTAGCCTGCCCTGGGGTTATGATCGCAAGGAGGAGGAGGTGTGATTTCACTGTATAATCGTTTATGGGACATAGCTTTATGTAACTTGTAGATTTAGTATTTTGTAAATATTGGTTTCTGTCATTGTAAATAGTAGATTTTGTAAATAGTGGCAAACCACTTGGACCATATGCTCTTTGAAAAGTTCTATGCAAACTTATTTTTTAAATTTTTTGATTGGTAAATAGTGTGATTCTTTTAACGCTGTACAAAGTTGAGTTTTTTTTGTAAATATGAAATAAGTAAGATTTTTAGTAACTTTAATAACTAGTATTTAATTATTTTTCGTAATGTAAATGATAAACTAAAAAGTTCTTTTGGGATGAGTGAGCATGTCGAGAATGTGCTTTTGGGAATAAATAAAGTGGTTGTGTTTGTTCCCAAAGACAGGTGTGAATGTATGAATGGAGAGAGAAAACTGGTGTGTATGGTTGACCAGAGCAAACACGGTGAGGTAGGGTGGGTGGGTGGGGAGGGGTAAATAGTCTTTTATATACTTATTTTGTTTTGTCATTAGTTTTTTTTATTGAAATGTGGCAGTCAAAAGACATTATTTTTGTAAAAACAGTCTTACCTGCAGTAGTCGTAGACCTCGACGTTTCTCCAAACACACATCAAAACATTGCAGTATTATCAAGGTCAAGCACTTGCATCAACATCATTGTCAAATCTCAACTTTCGACATACACTAAATGGAAAAATGTGAAAACAGCAAAATGGAAATTCCATGTTTCCATATCACCAAAACAGCAAAACTTAAAACGGACATTTTTAAAAACTGGAAATGGCCATGTGTGAAATTTGAAAATTCAAAAACTTCAAACGGACATTGTTTAAAATGTGTCATCAGCAAAATGGAAAAATCTATATCATCAAAACGAACGTTTTCAAAAACTGTAAATTGCAAATTAGCAAAATGGCAATGTGTGAAATGTGAAAATGAGAAATCAGCCATCAACATCATGGTTTTTTATAAATAATAAAAACAAAAAACATCGTGCTCTGTCAAACCTTTGTTTTTATTTCATAGTCATAGTGAATTGACAAAAGAAAAATAGAATACAAACAAATCCCAATTCCTCACTCCTCAATGTTTATGTCCATGCATCATCAACTTTCCTTTCATAGCACTCATGACAATCAAGGCTGCCATCCTTTCACCCACTGAGGCATCACTGGATGTGAAACGTTGTTTAGCTTTCTTTAATAACAATTTATCTGCCACATGTCTTAAACCAGGATGACTATGGCGATAAGAAAGGTCATGTTCCTTGCATGCTTGATCCAAAAGATTAATGGGTACATCACCACGTTGTAAACGTTTTTCGAGACGAGTTCCAGGGCCGCAAAAACGATAACCTGGAAGATGGATTTCGAAAGGTAGGTATTGAATCACTTTGTCAATGACGCCATTGCCAGTACAGGTCTGGCATATCCTTTTCCATCGATGGTAAAAAGGTTTGGTCTTCCTCCTCCTCTGTGGACGATGTTTGTGTTTGTTGTTGTTGTTGTTGTTGCTTTTTCTCGCCATGACACCCATGGAATGATTCAACAAAGTCTTTACATGGACTTTTATGACCGTGATACAGTTTCACTAGCTGGCAAGTCGCACACTGACGCATAGACGGTATTTTTGCCATGGCCACTTGCTTATGGTGATCGTAATCCGTACAGGGTTGCAATTCACTCAACACAGGGTCTTGAGTCCATGATTTTGGTACATGTTGCCAGATTTCTTTCACTGCGTTGGCGGCCACATAATAAATGAACGACTTGGGCAGCGCCAAGAGTTCCTCTTTGGTAAAACTGTCTAGTTTCTTTTTGCACACAAAGAACTTGCCGATGGCTTTGTCCGTAGCATTGCCTTTCTCCATGGTATCACGTGCTGTAGATGTTTACACGTCGCTTGTAGAAATCTCACTGACGTCATTCACAGGTAAATCTTGAGTTATAATTTTGTTCAACAACTCCCAACAGGTATGGGTGGTTAACCAATGAAAGAGATGCCACGCATGCGATAGGGCTGTATGGGTAATGTTGCCACAGGAACAAGTATCCATGAGCGTTTGCAGGGAGGGGCAGCCCAACTCCATGAGGTCGATACATTGGCAGTAAGACGCCAAAAATGGTTGCAACCTTTGACGTTTTTCATTACCTTTCACAAATACCACATTGGCCGAGGACAAGTGTGCTTTCATGACCACGTCCAAATATTTATAGGAAATAGTTCCCTGATTCCAGTCTAGTTGCCTATGATTTTCAATCCACTGGGTTTGTTTACGGTCTTTTTCACACAACAAATCAAAAGCATGGGGTGGTTTAAATAGCAAATGCGTAGCTTGCGATATCCAAAACGTGGTACAATCGATCATGGCCACTTGTTTAAATATAAATTTGTTGTCACCAATTTTAAACCCTTGGTAATCCACAATGAGTGTGCGCAACATGTTGACGCTTGCCTGGACCGAGTTCAACTGACGACTGACTGACGATCAGGTGTGATCATGTCATGGACTTACCTCCCATGCTAGTTTCAAATTGAGGTTAGGGTAGGACAGGGGGACATGCAAAAATTAGAATTTAAGAATTACATCATTTTATTATCATAACACGTCTTACAGGCTTTTCTCATTTTGGGATAAGGACGATAGCAACTGATACAACAATATAGTCTCTTGTGTTTGTAACGTCCATAACACCGATGATGTCCCAATGTCTCTAAACTTGGCGTTTTTTATGGTGAGCTGCTCACCGAAGCACCATGGATACCATACGGCCCACATGTATCGTAACTTGTTTTTTTTTCATCACCCAAAGACACAAGCGAGGGATAGCTTGAATGACAGGGTATATTTCCCACTTTCATTCTGCACAGGTAGGGGCAGGTGGGTGACCAGCGCTGATGTTCCTGCATGGGTTCATCGCCCTCCTGCCATTGGTCTATGATGATGGGACAAAAGGCACATTTCACTTCATCTCTCGTTTTTAATTAGTAGAATCCAGCGGCCGCCAAGGCTTGAGGGTTTATGAAAGGCACTGGCCACGTGGCAAAAGTCTTGAAACGTTGTTCCTCAGAGTTTAAATTCATGGATGTAACGTCTCTTGAGGCTTTAAAGCAAGACATGACTGAGCGACTTGACGTGGGTTGAGCTGTTATTTATACACTCGTCACTTGGTTGGACAGTGGATAATAG
Source organism: Meconema thalassinum (assembly GCA_946902985.2). NCBI lineage: Eukaryota > Metazoa > Arthropoda > Insecta > Orthoptera > Tettigoniidae > Meconema > Meconema thalassinum. Next base: position 31,525,023 of record OX336400.1, on the reverse strand, counting down.
TTGACTTGTTTGTGATGAATAATCAGACAGTAGGCCGTCGTATTGGCTGGTACATTGTCATGCGTTTCAAAATCTAGTCGAATGTCGATATTGGATGGCTTGACAGACTCTTCCTGGTAAGAACAGTCAAAGACAATCAGTGGTGCTCTTGCCTTAAACGCTTGGGGTAGCAGCATGGGGTCGTTCTCTTTTTGATAATACGACCATCGAAATTTAGAAAACAAGTCGTACAGGGGGCCAAACTTATTTTTTGAAAAATCCAAATCCAGTCCTTCATAGGGAAACACAGCTCCGTTGAGGAAAAGACGTGCATTTCTCAATTGCAGGTGATCAAATTGCGTGGCATCTTTGGTTTGTTGATACTTGCGATTCGTTTGAAAACCCACAATCAGGTAGAGAGGTCTCTCTGTATAGCGAGCTGTTTTTACAGACCAACTGTGTGTGTTGGTGGTGGGCAATAGCGGATACTCATGGAGTGCCCAGCTTCTAAATTCCATGGGTAGAGGCATATCTCTCTTTACCATCTTGAGTATGTCCAGTTTTTTGCTATCTTCAAGGGTCACATGAGGCACTTTCCATAGCAAGCGTTGTAGTTGAACTTTTGAATCGATGGGGGCATTGTCAGCTCCCTTGAGTGCATTATTATCACTCCTGTCTCTCACCAGATAAAGCACTTGCCTTGCGTTGACCACAATGCGTTGGTGATCTTCGGCAAAGCCTAAAATCAGTTTAAGAGGTAAATATCCAGTAAAGGTTCCATCGGTGTGTACCATCCAGTCATTGGTCGAGTCAGGACACCAACCTGCCATGCAAAGTGTTTTACCTTCTTCCTCACTATAAGAGGGGTATAGTTTCATGACACTGGAAATGCCCACATTTCGAGTGCTATCCACCACGATATCGTTAATGACATACCGCACTTCAGAAAACAGAAAGGCTAAACCATGGTTGGCCAACTTGGATGTGGTAGGTGTAGAGCCATCGGCTTTGGTGAGCCGACCTTCAATCTGAATGACACTTTCATGAGGTAGGGTGTAAATATCTTGGTTGTTGATAACAAATTGAATTTCATCATTGTTATTGAGTCCAGGTGTTTGAGCTTGATAGGAATGGAGATCAATTCTTACCACTCCTGGTTGCTCCTCGATGTGGTTCGCTATCTCTAGGATAGAATTCATTATGAGGGTTGACGTGGTAACCCAAATGCTGTAAAATCTGCTTGCCTTGAGATGTTAACGTGTATTCACGTGGCAAACAACTAACACCATTCCTAGACGGTGTTGTTGCTTTATACACAAACTTCATAGTGGCTTTAGCACCAACTTGTAAGTCACTGGTGTGGTAGAATCTAGATCAATGAGTTGTTGATCTCTATTGATCAGTCTTAATGTTATATTACTAATACTATCAACAGCCACAGAATGAAAAAGCACCACTGGAGGGTTTTCACGAATAATATAGCCATTGGGCGATGTCACAATAAAGTCATAAAGTGAATGCGATGGTTCCTGATTGGTGTACACTTGGCTAATAATATTACACGTCACCGACACATGATGGTCCTCAATGAATTTCACTTCATGGTCTGATTCATGTTTTTTGTTGGGCTCCAACACACGTGGTTTAAATCCTAGTAATGGGCCAATGGAATCGGGGTGTGTTTTAAAGTCAATGTTGAATGAGGAGAAAATACTGCAGCGATGAGTGTTGGTATTGCCTACAAGTTCAAACTTGTGCGTTCCGTCGAGAAATGACTTTAAACCATATTGATTGATCAACACCACATAAATGTGTTCATAAATATCATCGATCGTGTATCCACCAGAGTTCAGGGTGAGCACAGAATCATCATAGTAAAACTTGTTGTTCACATTTTCACGTATGTTGTATATTCGATTGTACGTTTCAAGAGAAACAAGTCCTAAACCATAGGGTTTTTCACTCAATTCGATAGGCGGGTAAAAGTCTAGGCTGACTTCAGGTCCACGTCCATGCACTGTAAACGTTTTACTTTCTGCCGACATACTGGTGGCGTTTTTGCTTATGCTGCGTCTTATATAAAAAAATTAAACACAAACGTCCACACTGTTGGCTGTTAAACGTTTGCTCTCGTTTCACATTATAATATATCTTGATCCTGTTTCCAAAATAGGTCACTAGTTCCATGGGCGGGGGCAAATTCCCAAAACTGTCAAAGTACCATACCGTGGATCCCTCTTTGACATAAGCTACATAATGCGTTCCTGGTCCTCGGTGATCATCCAAATTGACAACAGCACATTCCTGTTTCCAGGGTCGTGGGGGTAATTGGTTTCGCATAAACACACCTCGAAAATGAGAAAGCTTTAGTTGTTTAGCATAGCTTTCCACTTGTTGATGCGTCAGGGCATGTCTCGCTATGGCTGAGGTTATTTTTTTTTTAATATTTCGAAATGGTGAAATCCCAAATCCTTGTTGATAAAAGGCTGGCTTTAAATTGGCATTTCTAGCCCCCATGGCAATCGCTTCCATCGTTTCATTGTGTCGCTGACTTTCTTTGAGTTGTTGCTTGCCCTGCTGCGCGGCTTTAATGGTTTTCGCCACTGCACTGGCACCGCCCAAAAGTGAACCCAGAGCAGCCAAACCAGCAAATAATGCAGGTAAAAATCCAGCTCGTTTTGGGACGGGAACCACTCGCCCTTGGTTTGAAACCTGTCGCCGACGTTTTGGAATAACATGTCTCTGTGCTGCTCGAAGGGCTTTCCTTATGGTCAATACATTATTTTTTCTTTTTTTCTTTCGCAAGGGCTTGTCCTCGAATGTTGTAAGCCCAGGCTTTGCCAAGGACAAAGTCCTTTTTTTAGTCTTTCTCACTGCATACCTTTGTTTCACCATGATGATAATGACCCACAACCTTTCACAAGAAAGTTTAAATCACAACTAACGTCAGATGGTTATTTCATGGCTGTATATTCCAATTCCACATAAAGTGGGAAATCGTTTATGGTTTTTCCCGCTTGCTTTTCATCCCATGTCAACATGAGATGAAGAGATAATTCGTCCCCTGCATTGACCATTTCATGGTTATGGATCAACATCCTATGACCATTTATCTTTATTTGTAAATGGTTCTCATCAGGTATGGCATATTTGATGTGAATGGTTCCATCATAGTGTAATCGATAGTGGCTTAAACCCGAAGCAAGCACATAGGTCGAGTGCTGATCATGGACTAGCGGTAAATGGTTTCTCTCATTCAAAGGTTTTTCATTTGTCAGATACACTAAAAATACACATGGGATAAATTTATAAAGCCTTTTCATTTCATGGGTCACGTAACGCTTGGTACAGACATCGTCTTCGTCTTGTGGGTCTTCCACGTGAATAATCCGATGGTGATTAGCGCTATAGCCATTCACCATAAGCTGTGGCACTTTGTCATAAAACTCATACACTTTGTTATCCACATACTTTTTCGTAGTAACGTCTGTAGACACTTGAGGATGTTTTACATGGGTTAACCGCTTTCCCTTAAAGTCATAATCTCCCTGTTTTGTGCGTGGCACTACTGACGTATCCACATAGTGTTTATTAGCAGGATCTGTTTCTTGTTTAGGATCATGTATGGGGACAGGCCTACCTTTGGCCATCAACGCACGTCCAAAGACATCCATCGTCAACCTGTAGTACCAGTCTACTGTTTCTATGACAAGGCTCGGTGTCCTGTATATAGACAGCCTGCTAGCCTGTCTAAGCCTTAGTTGAAATGAAGATTATTAAGCAGCAAGAGTCATTCCCCGTGGGGGACATGGTTTCCCATCTCTGTCCCACATCACGTGAACAACGCCATGGTTCACTGTTTCCATCTTCCATTCGCTGCATCATTGTGGGGCCTTCCGGCTGTGGAAAGACTAATCTTTTGCTAACGCTCATCACAGCGCCCAATGGTCTGCGTTTTCAAAATATTTATATTTTTGCAAAATCTCTCTACCAACCCCTCTACGTGTTTCTGGATCAAGTAATGTCTGGATTACAAAAAGAGAATATGGGTTATTTTACATTTCCCATACAAGAAAATGTGATTTCACCGGATGAGGTAAAGCCTGATTCACTCATGATTTTCGATGATGTATCCACTGAACGTCAAGGCATCATTCAAAGCTATTTCAGCATGGGTCGTCACAAACATATCGATTGCTTCTATCTTGGGCAAACGTATTCTAAAATGTCCAAACAGTTGATTCGTGACAATGCCAATGTCATTGTTTTATTTCGTCAGGACGAGAGGAACAGTCGTCACATTTATAATGAACATGTGAATCCTGATATGACCTTTCAAATGTTTACAGAATTGTGTGCCAAATGCTGGAACACTCAACGTCATGCCTGTTTAGTGATTGACAAACAAAGTGAACTCAACCAAGGACGGTATCGCTTAGGATTTGATCATTTTATTGCTATTTAAGGCCCTGTCTCATTCCCCGGCAAGTCATTGGTCAAGACACCATGGCGTTAGCAGAGAGTCAATTGAAAAAGCATATTATTAAAGCAAAAAATACTATTCGCCAAAAGTTTCGTCAATTGAAACAATCACGTGCAAATCATGCTTTGTTTATTCAACAACATTTAGCACCTCCGCTAAAAGCCATGTTGAAACCCTCTTTCAAGCCATCTGAAACGCTACCCATCGTTTCACAAGCCACGCAGACGCTGCACGAGGACCCTGAGGAAGAGGAAGAGGAACAGGAAGATTTGACTAGTGTTAGTGAAGTTGAGGATGAGGAGGAACAAGTGTTTACGCCTCAAAAAAAGGCCGCACCCCTTGCAGAGTTTTTGAGAAAAAAGAAATCCTTGGCCATGGTCGAAACACCTTGCCCTTCCAGAGCGTCTCCGTTTTCACAACTCTTGGCCACCCCTCAACATAAAGCTCAACTGAAAACCATTTTAATAAAATATTATGGATCAACATTGGAACCCTATTTCACCGATCTATTTATTGGAAACACAGATACCACGTATGGTGTTCGCTATGAGAATGATAGTTTTAAAATTGGCGATTCATCCATTAAATTTGCTCGTACTAAAGCTGTCATTAAAAACATCAACTATAAATTAACGCCAGGACTGTTAAAGCTGCTCTTTTCTCGGACCCCCTCTTCCCATGATTATACGTCAGAGGATCTTGACAAATATAAATCCATTTTATTGGATACCCATGCCCATAAGAGACAGTATGATCCCACGCAACAAGTGAATGCCAATATATCTCAAAAATATAAAACCATCATTGCAAAAATGTTTCCCACCAGTCAAAGTACTCGTCGTAAAGTGTCCGCTTCGGGAGTGACATTTAAACCATTAAAACCCCTTGTGGATGTTACCTACTGGCACAATCCCAATAAGCTCGTCCAGCGGCTAATGTTGTTGCATGCCTCACGTCAAGCTGGCCACACCGGTCACGATTGGGAAATTCAAGAAATTGAACAAGAACTTCGAAATGCCAAAATTATTGTTTAAGCCCTCACCCATTAAAATGGGTATTGCTCACGAGTTGCATCGCCCAGCTAGGCGTCATTATCCACGACTCAAGGTGATTTCACGAGGTGTGGATGAACTTTGGCAGGCTGACTTGGTTGAAATGATACCCTATGCTGGCGTTAACGACGGTGTACGCTATATGTTGACCGTCATTGATGTCTATTCCAAAATGGCCTTTGTTGAACCTGTGCGTCGCAAGTCTGGTCCACTAGTTACCAAGGCCTTTCAACATATTATTCAACACTCCCAACGTCAACCTCAGCTGCTACAAACTGACCAGGGGAAAGAATTTTTCAACAAGGATTTCTCCAGTTTTCTCAAATCTAAGGATATTCACCATTACACCACGTACAGCAATCTCAAAGCCAGTGTGGTCGAGCGGTTCGACCGAACATTGAAAACCCATATGTGGAAAGCGTTTACCGCTCAGGGCAGTTATCGCTGGTTGGACATGTTACCTGAGCTAGTGTCACGTTACAATGACACCAAACATAGAACGATTGGGACCAAGCCACGCCTCGTGACTAAAAATATTCAGCGATTGGATAAACTGTTTAACCCCATAAAAGCAGCCGATCCTAAACGTCACCGACTGAACATTGGGGATTTTGTTCGTGTGAGCAAATTTAAGTCTGCCTTCAATAAGGGCTACACGCCTCAGTGGGGGACTGAACAATTTCGAATTCGTCGAGTCAACTTGGACAGTCCAGTCACCTATTTACTCGAGGACCTCAACCATCAACCCATAAAAGGTAGATTTTATCTACATGAACTTCAGAAAACAGCATTTCCTCAGCATTATCTTGTGGAAAAAGTGTTGAAACAAAAAGGAAATAAACTCTACGTCAAATGGTTAGGGTTTAACTCTACGTTTAATTCTTGGATCAATAAACTACATGTTGTGTGAACCTGTGTACTTTTTATTTATTCACACATGTTGTACACCACCTATAGCTCTATGTATACAGCGCTCCGCGCTTCATGCATGTTCATACATGTTTGTCTTTCCCTTTCCTCCTGTGTTCTCTCATACATCACCCCCTCCCCTCTCCCTCCCTTCACCTCCCACCACTGCTGTTTGCAGCTCTTGCCTGTCTATTGGTTGTGACATCATTCCCACAAGTTGCATCATACTTTTTACTGATTCAGCGATTCCCACGCTTTGAACATTCTCTTATCGTGCACGTGGACAGCTAACGTCCCAGGCGAACACCTGTGCCGGATCAAATTTCACATGAACTTGCATTTTGTCACGTACGAAGCAAAACAGGATGTGACTTGTTAACAGTTATCATGCACGTGGACAGATAACGTCCCAGGCGAACACCTGTGGTAGATCAAATTTCATGTCAACTTGCATTTTGTCACGTACGAAGCAAGACAGGATGTCACTGGTTTAGCGTACATGTCATCTCACACATGTTCACATGCATTTCGATCTTCCCTGCCACCACGATGATCATTTTTCCATTGCACCTGTTGTCAAATCAGATCAACGCCTTCCAATAATCTCAAATGACCTTCACCTCCTGCTCGTCTGCAAGTTTGTTTTTCTGTACTCGCTTCGACCAACATAGAATCAAGTTCTCATCACCGTTTACACGTTAAAGGTAAAATATCAGAAAAACACACGCTCGCTCTGTCATACACCGACCCGCCGAAATAGCAATTATTCTATTAAGCATGGTCCTTGTGGTTAGCGACAGGTTCGTTGAAAAACACACACACACACCCAGCCGTATCGTCTCTCTCAACCACCACGCTTCATAAACATTATAAACAAGTAAAGAAAAAGAAAACGTTATTTCAACATGTATGGCGTTAGGCCCTTTGTGAATTATTTTTTGAAAAAAAAATATCTACCACATTTGAAAGGGGGGCCGAAAGCCCGAGTCCTAGGACACCTCGTACACGTCTCTAGCGTTATTGGTTCATGAGATATCGGCAAAAATCACAAAAAACACGTGTTTACCCCAAAATCGAGTTTCCAAATTTTTTTAAAAAATATAACGTGTGGTCCATAGCAAAGAGGACGTCAGCCCGAGTCCTTGGACCCCTCGTTCATGCCTCTAGCATGATTGGTTCGCGAAATATAGCAAAAAGTTTAAAATCACGGTTTTACCCTAAAAAACCGTGTTTCCAGATTTTCACCGTTTCGACACCTACATTCCCGTAAAGAGCACGACGAGACGAAAAAAACGAATCCAAGCACGCCCTCCTAGCATGGCTCCTTCCATTCCAAGGTCGCAGGGGCTCACCACTTGCTTTTGTAAGCAGCTTTCCCCTCATTCCACTACTTACAAAACACAATTTTTTTCTATAGAGACTTGAAATTTATTTTGGGGGTAGAGGGGGTAGGGACCATTGATTTACGTCAAACAATTTTTTTTGTAGAGTTCCTAGTTTCCAAAATATGGGATTTTCAAAATTCGAGTGTTTTCAAAAAAACATAAAAAGTAAAAACGTTTTATTACAAAAAATAAAGGTCATAAAGACTGTTTGTTTGAGCCATGGCACAACGTTCTATCATGTTTGGTTTTCAAACTATCGCCTACTTTCGAAAACAAAAATTTCATTTTTTTTTTGAAAAGTATAACGAGTGGTCCATAGCAAAGGGGCGTTACCTCAAGTCCTCCGACACCCCATTCATGAAACTCCGACCATGGGTTCGAGAGAAAAGTCTATTTAAATGTTTCAATTTCGCGCGGCGGCCATGACACTCGTTAGAAGCCCTACTACTCCACTACTACGATACTCACACAATATTTGTACATAGCTTTTAACATTTGGACATCAGCTCCGTTAACTCTCCTTTTCCTTAATACACTCCAAACCACCTGTCGAGGCACACTGTCGTACGCTTTCTCAATATCAATAAATGTCATCACCATGTCTTTTCCAAATTCCCATCTTTTATCCATCATTTGCCTTAATGCAAAGATTAGGTCAAATGTTGATCTGTCTTTCCTAAAACAATACTGTTCTTCTTCCATCTCTCCTTCTATCTTCCTCCTCAGTCTGCCTTCCAAAACTCTCTCAAAGATCTTAGCTACGTGAGCGATAAGAGTGATCCCTCTGTAGTTATTGCATTCCTTTTTGTCACCTTTCTTAAAAATCGGGATAATTAATCCCTTTCCCCATTCTTTTGGAATCTCTTTCTTCTTCCAAATTCTTCTAAATAATCTATACAACCACTGTACACCTATTGGTCCCGCTGCTTTTATCATTTCCGCGGACACCTCATCCTCTCCTGCTGCTTTACCGCTCTTCATCTTCTGTATGGCTTCCTCTATTTCTAGCATAGTGATCTTCTTTTCTTGTTCTTCTTCTTCTTCCATATTTTCTTCTTGTTCTTTTTCATCTTCCAGTTCGATGTATTTAACATTTAGTAGCTTTGAAAAGTATTCTTACCATCTTTTTAATATATCATCTCTTTGATACAATATCTGTCCTGCTTCAGTTTTTACAAATTTTGTGTTTTCCCTACCTTTTACACTGTTTTTCACCAATCCATATAGAACCTTTTTACTTCCTTGGATATCCTCCTTCAAAGTTTCCGTGAAACCTTCCCAACTTTTCCTTTTTTCTTCTTGTACAATTTTTTGGCATGCCTTCTTTGCTTCTCTATATTTTTGCCATTTCTCTGTATTTTTACTGCCTATCCACTTCCTCCATGCCATTTGTTTTTCTTTAACAGCTTCCTTTACCCTGTTGTTCCACCAAGGAGTCTCCCTTTCCTTTTTCTTCCCTGATAGTCTTCCACAAGTGTTTACTGCACACTTCGCAAAACAATTTCTAAAACATGCCCATTCCTGTTCGATACTTTTTGCTTCGTCTTTGGGAATTTCCTTTTTCAAGTCTTCTTGGAACTTTTCCATTGCCTCTCTCTCTTTTAGCTTCCACACCTTTATTTTTCTTTCCCTTTTCTCCGCAAGCTTTGTGATTTTCCCAAGCCTTAATTTGGCTATCACCACTTTATGGTCTCCTTCAAAATCTCCTCTTGGCATAGCTGTCACATCTACCAGTTGTCTACGTTTATCCTTTTCCACTAGGATAAGATCGATCATTGTTTTTGTCTTTCTGTCTCCCCATCCATACCTAGTTATTTTTTGGGAGTTCTTTTTCCTAAACCATGTATTTCCAACAATTAATCCATTCCTTCTACAGAAATCTATTAACATTTCTCCTTCTTCATCCTGATTTCCATAGCTAAATGGGCCAATTATCTCTTCTTTTCCCTGCCTATCTGTTCCCACATGTGCATTCATATCTCCCATTATTATAACCTCTTTGTCTTCTATACACTTTTCCAGTTCTTCTAAGAAATCCTCTAAACATTCATCTAGCTTCCCTGTCTGGGGTGCGTAAATCTGTATAAAATCCTTTGTTCCACTCTCAAGTCCTAGTCTAATTTTCATAATTCTGTCATTAATTTGGTCTACTTTCTCAACATACTGCACTAAGTCTTCTCTCAATATTATTGCAACACCATTCATTGCCTTATTTCCTCCACTCCAATATATTCTATATCCCTTCCCTTTCTTGACTTCTTTCGCACCTTTTCCCTTCCATTTCGGTTCACTGACTCCCATCATTGCTATTTCCTTCTTTTCCATGTAGTCCACCAATTCTTCTGTCTTGCCATTTAGGCTCATCACGTTTATGAAGGCGATGTTTGTGGTGTCTGGTAGCCTACTTCTCACAGTTCCCCCAGACCCCTGGGAACTGCACGTCGCCTGCAGGGGACGCCCTAGCACTTTCCGAGGCCTCAATTCACACTTACTCATTTTATAGGCTATTAGTACGATGAGTTCGCCACTCTCAAAGGCATTTTATGACCTACTGCTAGGTATTGTTCTAGGCCGATCCACTGGATAACAGACGCCTTTTGTAGCCGCTCCTCTGGAGTACAGACCCTACAGAATTCCCTCTTCCGCCATCGACGCCGTACCGAAGTCCATCCTCTCCGCCTTTCTTATGTAATCCAATATAAGTGCGTGATAAACAGTTTTTAATTCCGGATCGCCACTCATGCGTCCTTGGAATGTGCGAAATCGTTTCTCGGCTGTAGGAAAATAGCTGGATAAGGCAATATTGTGTTTTCTTGGGAGTGATACGACCCTTCTTCCATGTTCTATTTTATATGACTCGTGGAAATCATTGAGGATAGCGGCATCTTTCTTTGGTAGTTCTGTCTTCTGTGTTTCTCTAATTCCAATGGTTCCCAAATTCCAGAATCACCTCATGGATTCGTCGGAGATTTCATTTTCCGTGCTAGAGATGTGTTGCGTCATGACCTGATTGATTGTTGTTCCGGATCTCTTCCCCGTAAGGACCCAACCAAAATTGTTGGAAGCAGTGTGAGGGAGGGTATGATACTTATTGCCTGTTCTCATTTCACAATTTTCCAATAGTGATCAGCTCCAATAAGTATCGCAATGGGAATGTCGTCTTCATCAAATTTTGCATCTGCCAGTGATAGACTTCCGAAGAGACTTGGAAGAGAAGTGTAGGAAGGTGGGCCACAATGAGACATGGGCCACAGTGAAACAAGCTCATTAAAACTATTTTTTGAAAAAGGGATTTTTTTATATATCTTAGAGGTTGGCTCTCCTGGTAGCAGACATTTTGATCCTGTTTACACTTTGAAAGAAGCATGTTATGTAGGAGATAAACAACATCATCGTTTTTGATGTAAGAAAAGTAAAATTTTCTTCCTTTATTGTTTTTTTTAATGTGTAACGTCTTTCCACTCTGTAGCTGGACATTTTTGTGGGAGTGATTTTGAAAAAGGGACGGAAGTGCATGGGACGGAAACAATGAGCGTGCGTGGTGGCGGAGATCGGTACAACGGCGTACTGTAGAACAAGTGGCTATGAGAAATGTATATCGCATACAGTTCAGTTCAAGGTTTGGAGACCACATTTAAGATATTCCTACAATAAATCATCTTCAAGTTGTCGTTCTTTGGTGTGAAAATATTCATTATTTGCTGAAAACAATTACGATTTATTAAATCTTCATACTTTTGCTGGTTTTTTTTTTTGTTTTTTTTTTGTTTTTTTTTAGCGTATGGCTTTTAGTGCCGGGAGTGTCCGAGGACATGTTCGGCTCGCCAGTTTTGTAGCTGCTTCGAGACGGACACCCAATGGGTGAGCTACAAGTACCGTTGGGGAGGGAAGGAGGGAAGTTGGAATGTAAGGACGAGGAGTTGGAAGGTAGCGGCTGTGGCCTATAGTTAGGGACCAACCCCGGCATTTGCCTGGAAGGAAGATGGGAAACCACAGAAGACCATCTTCAAGGTTGCCGGCTGGGGGATTCGAACCTCCTCGCCTCCCAGATGTGAGCGACTGCCATCAGTCATGCCGTAACCACCACGGCTAACTCACCACTTTTGCTGTATTCTTATTTAATGTAAGCACTCGATGTACTATCGCCCAAGTGGCTATGTGGAATCTATATCGCATCAACAAACACTCCAAACAACGCAGGAATTCAGTATATTAACACCGACTACTAGCAATAATTGAAACTTCGTTGGTCTAAACGTATCACGGGGAGAAACACATGTAATATATCTTCTGCACACCTAATTTTAATAGCACCTATACTTGGCTGTGCGCTCTGTTGGCAAAAAAAGAGGCCATTTTCAATAACATCGCTGGCATGGGTTCACTAACTGGCCGGTATAGAGCGCAGCTCGCATCAAGTAGGCAGTGGATTGCTTCCGCATACCGTAGTTCAACTAGTTGAAGGTAGATGTCACTACTGCAGATCCATTGGAGAACTTTGTTTTAATTAAATATATATTTTCCATTGCAGAATGCACAATATAACGCTCAATTGTATAAAGCCTCAGTACTAAAAAAAACAATAAATATAAAAAATTAAGCAAAATAAATACAACTCAGTTAGGATTAGAACCCCAGTAGGCCGGTTGAGAGACCAGCGCTGTAACCACAGACCTAATTATGTCCTCCCAAAATGAACGTTATCAATCGATTAAGATACTACGTCTTAGCCAATAATGACTTTGACTGAAGGATTTCTTCACTGTAGTATATTTCAAACAAAGTTCATTTCATACAAAGCTCCTATTATTGTTTATATCTGTAGGCTATATTGCATGCAACATACTCAAATTAGTGAAATATAGTTCAGAACGAGAGATCAGCAGCCATCTTGTCTGCAACCGAGACGGCTCAGCTTTTTAAAGCCACTTCTGCACTTAAATAATACACTATACACTTTTAATTTTCCATATCGAACTGCACAATATGTTATCAATCGATTAAGATAGCCTACAACGTCTTAGCAAATAACAATTATGATTTATTACGCTCAGGATATGGCACTGGAGTTTTACATGTAGTTATTTCAATGACCAACAGAGTTCACTGTTAACAAGGGATTTGCGCTCGCGGGACACACATAGTAGGATAACATGTCACATGTTACACATCATATGCGACTACTGTAAGGCTCGTATATATACATTTTATAGCTATGTGTATCATTCTACATTAATGAATATGATATGGTCGAAATACATACATATTACTAAATAATTTATTGGAATTGTCAGCTTGTTCAGCATTGTAGGTTAGATAGTAATCATAATTGCTTTACATGTCGCAAGTGGGCCACAGTGAGACACAGTAGGGTGGGCTACAGTGAGACAGTGAGAAATATATACAGAGCTACCCCATAGCTGAGGAGAGGGCTGAGTCAACTTCTAGAAGAGAAAAGGGGAGATCTTTCATTCCAACTGACACCCCAGAAGAAGAAAAAACTTGCTCTTAAGTCCACAAATAAAAAATAAAATGAAAAGAACTGCAAGAAGAGTTTGTTCAGCCAAAGGATAGCTACAGACATTTCCATGGATGATGATGATGATTCTTCTAATTCAGACAGCTCATCAGATAATGAAGAAATCGAGCTCCTAACATTTCATCAACTTGCTCGCAAACCTAAGGAAGGTGACTTCGTTCTGGTTGAGTTTTCAGGGAAATGCTCAAGATTTTACATCGGGGAAGTGAAACGAGATTTAGAAGATGAAAATTATGAAGTAAAATTCTTAAGAGTCGCCTCCGTAGCGTAGCGATCAGCATGGTTAGCTGCCGCCCCCGAGGTCCTGGGTTCGATTCCCGGCTCTGCCACGAAATTTGAAAAGTGGTATGAGGACTGGAACGGGGTCTACTCAGCCTCGGGTGGTCCAAATGAGTAGAGGGGGGTCGATTCCCACCTCAGCCATCCTCGAAGTGGTTTTCCGTGGTTTCCCACTTCGTCTTCGGGCAAATGCCGGGATGATACTGCACCCGTATCCACGTGGTCTTACCTGTTGAAATCCGATGGAACTGATGGATCGTAGAATCTGGAAGCGCCCGGCTGAAATGCCCCTAAAATTCTACCAACTAGGATCAACCAGGTATAAGGATACCTCTCTTATAAAGAATGCGATAGGAAGACGCCAGTGGTCGATAAAATGAAAACGAAAAAATTAACTCAAAGTGAGCTAACGAGACTCTAAAAATGACTAAATTAATCTCGAGCGTGGCGCTAGGCATTCTAAAAACTGACCCACTGCTCCTCGTAGCGCATCCTATTTCTAGTATAAATGACCAAGACATCCGAAGTATTTAAAATTGACCAACAGTTTATTAATCTAAGGACTGTTGCATGGTGGACTATCTCTCCAGTAAACAAAATAATTCACCTCTACTGAAGCGTAGAATTCTCATAATAACATTAGCATCGAAATATATTCAAAAATGCTCTCAAAATACAGCATCCTAATCGCATGTAGAAAAAGAACAGTTTCAAAAATATTTAAACATTACTATATACACACGTTACATATTTAAATGATCTTCAAAGTTTATGATATTATTTACATTTATACATTATTGTACACGTTCAAATTCTTCATCAGTAATAAATTCGATTCCATCAATTAGCATTCTATAGTATTAGTTAAAGTCAAATTAGGGCATGTTCGACGAATGGTTAAGTTTATCGAACGCATTATCATAGCATAAAAATGTTAACAACATTTTAAATCACCTAGTTATTCATGGTATTATTATTATATCAAAGCTTTTAGTGGTTATTATTACAGGACTATATCAATATTATTACTCGTCTTTCCAATTAACCTTTCTCCAAAAACAAATTTTATTAATTTGAACAATCCATTCTAGAACAATTATTATAATGCTGTTTTACTTAAATGTTGGATGTATTAACCTCATACTAGCCTTCTAGTATTAATACTCGTGACTATACTGCACGGTCAAAATATACACATAATTGTATTCAGACATAGCTCAATAGCTAATTTATACTGGACAGAAAAATGACATAGATCATCCATTGATGTCTAATATCTCATTATAACAATCAAATTCGCAAATATACGTTGCTTCATTCATAGATAAGCTCTCCATAGCTTGTAAACATTTTACAAACATCATTAAGTTCAAATAAGCTTTAACATAAAAGTCATGAAATATCGTGCATCAAATTAACATAAGTTAAAGTATCATGGACAATTTTTATCAGAACTAAGGCAAATATAATATAATCAGCTGTTTAAATAACAGTGCTTGAGAATTTTTGAAATTATCATTTCGCTTTGTAATGAAAATATTTTATACAATCCTTTTACAATAGTAATTTATTTCTCATTATAATCTCATGTTCATAACTATATCTTTCAAGAAATTGTGGATAGATCATTGTGAAAAGAACGATTCAGCTCCACTAGACAAAAACTCGACTGGAGATCCTCACCCAAAGAAACACGAAAGATTCTACACCATAGAAATGAGCCTGTCTTAAGAAGGTACACGAAAACTATTAGAATCCAACGCTTAACCAGGATGGAGTTCAACAAATGAATCATGAACAAAAAGAAACTGAACGATCTAATAGTGTCTAAGACCACTCCTAAAAGAAAAATCTCAAGAGCTGTAGATTAACAAAATCAATCCGAAAATCGCAAGTATCTGCTCCATAAATCATTATGTTTCCATATTTATACTGCACGTGATGAAAAATAGACCCGCACGTCTATTAGAGAAACTCGCATGAAATGCATAAGTGTTCAAGTTCAAATTCGAAATTCGTAGAAATGTCTATTCAAATAATCTTCAAGTATACGTAGCGTATTGGTCATCTGCTTGCTAACTACTATTCTTATATAAAGTTATCGTAGTCTTCTCTCTACTCTTCATATTAATCTTCTCACCAAGTTATATAATTCCATTAAATGCTCAGATTTAGAAAGAAAAGGAAGTGAATTAATGCATAAAAAATTAGCATAATAAAAATATTAATGTTAACTACAAAAATAAAATACACTACAAAACAGAAGCGATAGAGAATCGGGTCTAGCCCTGGAATGCATTTTCTAACTACTAAGAAAAATTGGTGTAAAGGGACACTCTAGAGTATGTCTAATTCATACTGTGTACTATGAAAATGGGAGGTCAGCTACCTTGTACGTTGCCATCTGATTGAAATATGATTATGCGAGAAACACACTGTCCTCGTTCTGGAACTGAACCCTCGTTCATCAGGTCGCGTAGTCCTCGATACGACTGGATCTTGTAAAGAACCGAACGCGAGTCCAAACGTTTGAAAAGTAAAAACGGCTGTTCGCGAAACAAGTTCATCGCTCTCACACGTTCCCAAGATATAGCTGGAGCTTATTCGTAGTATGCGATTGTATTTCATGCAGTTACAGTATGAATGTATAGTAAACATCTCCAAGACGTCTTCCACCTCTTCTTAAAGAGTTTTCTGCTGTTATAATAATCCATGTTTGGTTTTGGTGATCATCCTAAGTAGTCAATTCCACTATTGCATCGCATTCCTGCTTTCCATTTTAGCCCATACGTGACATAGTCATGTCTTGGTGAAGTCTCCGTTCAATCAACTTCTGTTCTGAAGTCATAATGATAATATGCTTGTATACTGTAAACTGTACCGTTGTAGAATAAAGTCTTGTACTGGCATGTAAAATACTATCGATATCGACACTGGATCATGTTCGATAATATTCTGATATTTTGTTATCTGCATTTATATATGTGTGAAATACACTCAAGTTTCCTCTTCTTTAAACATAATGCATTTGTCCATTACTATTCTGTTTCATGGCTACTATATCAAAGTATATCATGTTGCATCAGATTGACGTTACTGCTGCCTCCATTTTGTAGAGCTCCCTTGTACTAAAATAAAGCACGTGCTCCAGGCTGTATGGCGTGCTGCCTATCTGCTCCTAACCTCGCCACGGAGTATCCCTGCGCTGTGAGCCGTGTAAGAAGCGCCTCAGGAATGCACCTAAGTACACACCTGTCCAACATAGATCCAACTCAATACAAAATACGGTATCAGTACTTATTGTAAGGCCACGGCCGCCTCCTTCTCTCTTCCTCGCCTATCCATCCCAATATCCCATCCCTTCCCATCCCTCATGAGGCCCCTGTTCACTTTGCAGGTGAGGCCGCCTGGGCGAAGTGCTGTTCACACCACCCCAGTTGTATCCCTCCTGACCAGATGATCCAGGCTCCAGGACACTGCCCATAGAGGCGGTAGTGGTGAGTTCCCTCGCTGAGTCCGTGGAAACCACCAACCTAGAGGGTAAATTGACTAAATAACAAGAAGTTCCGTGACGAACTAAACAGCCTACTTTTCTTAAAATTTAATATTCATGCCAATGATTAATCTATATGGCTCTATCTAGAATAATGACGAAATTAAGTTGGTAATATCGAAATTTCTAATTAGTTCGAAATACTGTATACCAGGCATAATGTAGCCTAATATATTCTTAGTTCCATCTCTTAAGGTATAGATTACAAAATTTGGCTGAAGTCCAATGGATAGCATGGACGTTACATGCAGTTAAACATTGGATCCAACAGCATGCGTAAAATCATGTTGGCAACAATGACATACATGTATTGGTCAGAAATAATCTGAAATAATATGATCTATTGTTGTGTCAATTTTGAATGAAATCCATTAGTTTGTGTAGAAGTTACATGCATTTTAAAATTGGACCTATCAGCAGGCTTAGAATCATGTTGGCAGCTCTGGCGCATATAAGTTACTCCAAATTAATAAAGAATGTCAGGAACTATACGTGTGCATAATTTAAAGCTGTCGGCTTGCATACTTTCTGATATATGGGTATTTGGATTTTAACTAATTGAGAGCATTTATTAACTGTTGGCAGCCCTGGTGGCTCTTAAGAATACGCTGAGTCATATCTGTTTATGTACACATAGCACACACGAAATTTGGTTGAATTCCAATTGATAGTGTGGAAGTTATACGCATTTAAAAATTGGACATATCAGCAGGCTTATAATCATTTTGGCAACACTGCCATGCATGGCCTCCTGGAAATTAAACTGCAATATTATTATCTATACGTGTGCCTATCTTGAAATAGCTCCAAGATATCCAACATGGAGCTCAAATTTCAATTGCGATTTTTCAGCAGTTGGTAGCACTGACATCATTTTCAAATATGGCCGTGAGATATTCAGGTATAGATCTTTACTCCTACCAAATTTTGTTTCGATTGCTGGAGCCGTTTAGTAGTTGATAGGGGGGGGGGACACACACACAGCCAGACAGACAGACAGACACACATTTGCCCGATCTCATAAGTCTACATTTTCCTCATTTTTGCAAAATGTGAAAAGTAGGCTAAAAATTAAAAAAATCATAAGAAAAAGTGCAAAAATGATGGGCAGTTCTTTTTTTTTACCCAAAGGTTGCAGATATTGCTTCAGTCCCCGCGAAAGACAACAGATCACTGATGCCGGTTCCCTTTGCATATGGCAAAACGAAAAGACAAAAGTCATATCTCAAATTTTCTGTAAATTTTAGGAATCTGAATGTGCTTTAGTGTTTTCTGGCATTAATTCTTTGTTTTAGTGTGTATCTATGTATTTAACCAGTTAAATTAAATTCTTTTCATTGTGTCTCAGTGTGGACCATGGGTGGGCTACAGCGAGACGGCTGCAACATGTTCACAATTTATTATTTTTACAGAAAAGTGTGAAAGTTTTGGAAATTCTAAGGGTATGAAATTGATGAGCAACAATCAACTTATATTTCAGTATATAAATACATTTTCATATATTGAACAAGTAGTTCCGTGAAGAACTATACAGCCTATCTTCATATATCCTGCTCATGTTAATTGCCTCTATCAACATACAAAATTTCAGTTTAATTGCTGTAACAGATTCGTAGATATTGAGAACCGTCTAAATATTTCAGATGGTCGCCAGGTTGGATTTTTATTTTTGTACTATTACATTAAGATTATTGTGTACGTGTGGTATTCAAACTTCAATCGCATGATTAGAACACAAGAAGTAAAAACGAGATTTTAAAATTACGCACAGCAGCCATCTTGTGATTAACAAACAATTGAAATAAATTAGATGCCAGTGGATCAACATTTGTAAAAGCATTTAACGTGCAACGTTTCACGGCACTCGGATAGTTAATTCGCGAGAAACGTCCATTTAAATATTTATACTTCGCGTCGCCACCATGTTGGATTTGTGCTCACCATGTTCCTGGAAGTCCTATAGGTGAACATATGTTCATAGTCTCTATGAACATAAAAAAAAACAGTTTCGTTGCTGTAAAAGATTCTTAGATATTGAGAACCGTCTAAATATTTCGGAAGCTCGCCATTTAGGATTGTTATATGTATAGGCCATAGAGTTATGTACCATTCAATGACAATTACTGCCTAGGTTCATTATTCAAACTTTCACTTCGATCGCATGATTACGACACAAGAAATTAAAACTTAATTTTAAAATTTCGCACATCCGCCATCTTGAGGTTATGTAAACAATTGAGTTAAATTAGATGGCAGTGCATTACAATCTGCAAAATAATTTACTGTTCCAAATTTCCCTGCGTTCAGAGAGTTAAATCACGAGAAAAGTCTATTAAAATATTTTAAATTCGCTTGGTCGCCATGTTCGTTTTGTACTTTACAGGTTTATGAAATATACATAGGTAAACTTGTATCAGTACCCTTTATCGCCGTACAAAATTGCAGGGTGATATCTGTAATAGTTTCGGAGATATAGAATGTCAGTGAAATATTTCGCACAGCCGCCATTTTGAGGTTATGTAAACAATTGAACTAAATTAGACTCCAGTGCATTACAATGTGTATAAACATTTGCTGCACCAAGTTTCATTACATTTGGACAGTTAAATCGCGAGAAAAGTCTATTTAAAAGTCTCAACTTCGCTTGACCGCCATGTTGGTTTTGTAGTCACCAGGTTTTTGAAAGTCTCATAGGTGAACTTCTAGTAGTGCCCTTTATCACCGTACACAATTTCAGGGCGATATCGGTAATAGTTTCGGAGATATTGAATGCTAGTGAAATATTTCGCACAGCCGCCATGTTGGATCGGTGAGACGTAACAAAATTTGAAGGGCACGGTCGAGGTCGCCGGGAATAGTACTATGAACTTACCGAGTTTCATTGAAATCGCTCCAGCCGTTTAGATTTTATTAGGGGGACACACACACACACCTCTCTCTCTCTCTCTCTCACACACACACACACACACACACGCACACACACACACGGACAAAAGGTGATCTCATAGGCCTATTTTTTCAAAATTGAAAATAGGCTAAAAATAAGACAGTATACTAAAATATATTTTTTCTGTCTCACTGAGGCCCACCCTCCCCTATCTGTTCTGGCTTTCGAAGGCGGATATAGAAATTGAAGTCTTCGTGGAGATTCCAAATAAATCTAACTTAAGAAGTCGGCGTTGCTTGGAGGCGGAGAAAGTTCCTTCAAAGGCTGTGACTGTCAAGTTGCGATTTCCTGTGACGTGAAGTTGCACCTTCAAAGGCTGTGACTGTCAAGTTGCGATTTCCTGTGACGTGAAGTTGCAAGCTATCCACCAAGGATTTCTCCATGAAGCTAGTTTGGCTTCCTGCGTCCAGTAAATTTCGAGTAATCCTGGAATTTTCTGTAGGTCCTTTAATCAAAATACGACTGTTTGTAGGTAAGAAAAGCTAGGCGTTTCTACCTCGCTCTTGCTGACTGAAGTGTGGTGTGAGTCGTCTTGACGACAAATAGAGAAGTGGTGCTGTTGTTTACATTTAGAACAAGATACCTTGGTCTTCTTAGGGCATTCTGTCACAGCGTGTCCTTTATCTGAGCAGAGAAAACCCCTATATGATAGTTTTAATTTGTCCAATCTGTTGTCAAGATTGGTAATCGTTCGACAGTCTTGTGTCCAGAGACTTTGACCTTCACAGAAAGCACAGAAGGGATTTTATCATTTACAATAATGATCTTGTCGACTTCGTCGTTATGCTTTGGGTCTAACGCTATGCGAGACCGAGACGGTTGCGTTACGGAAACGGAGACTGTGACGTCATGCAGCCGTGCGGGAAGCCTAAGTTAATGGGTAAAGGACGGCGAGTGCGTGACGTCATGCAGCCGTGCGGGAAGCCTAAGTTAATGGTTAATGGAGCGACCTGGGTCTTCGAGCGAAGCGAAAAGAATACAGGGTGACCCCTAAAGAGGTGTACAAGATGCCAGATAAGAATACAGGGTGACTCCTAAAGAGATATACAAGTCGCCAGATAAGAATACAAGGTGACTCTTAATTTAATGGTTAATGGAGTCTGTTGAAAGAGTCCTGGGGCGTCGAGCGACCTGGGTCTTCGAGCGAAGCGAAAAGAATACAGGGTGACCCCTAAAGAGGTGTACAAGATGCCAGATAAGAATACAGGGTGACTCCTAAAGAGATATACAAGATGCCAGATAAGAATACAAGGTGACTCTTAAAGAGGTGTACAAGATGTCACACAATAATACAGGGTGACTTCTAAAGGATATACAAGATGCCAGATAAGAATACAGAGTGCCCCCTAAAGAGGTGTGCAGGATGTCAGAGCAAAATACAGGGTGACACTTAACGAGGTGTACAGTATCTTAGATTCAATTCAAAAGTTGTAAAAGATGCCAGACTCAAGCACAGGGTGACCCATAAAGAGGTGCCCGCGCGGGAAGCCTAAGTTAATGGGTAATGGAGTCTGTTGAAAGAGTCCTGGGTCTTCGAGCGAAGGGAGAAGCCCTCCTGAGCCTTTCTAACATGTGTAGCATTTGTAGCATGCGTCATTTGAAGTGATATAACGTCTAGTCTTTCAGACCGACTGTAATTTTTTGTTTGCCTTGGTTTTCTTTAGCCGTGTATTTATTTGAAGGGCACGTATGAATAATTTTAGAACTTACAAGGTTCATTCTGGTTCCGTATTGATAAACAGGTTAAAAGTTCCGCCTGATCAATACTTTTATTAATTAAGATCACTGTGTGGTCATTAATGGGACATGTTGGCCCCCTCATCAGCCGATATGTCAGAGAAACGATACAAGAATATTTTTTTGCGTAGCACTTAAAATTCCCTTGAAATAGAAACTTGTATGGTGCACCATACAGTGAGATTGAAATATTTTACGCCTAATATGAGTTATGTCAAGAGTCTTATGAACTAGGCCTATAAACACTTTGAATGGACGCCTCACGGTGGTCTTTAGATGTTATTGAAGACACAAATGTATGGTACCGGTTCGGTACGACAGCAACAGTTCAGAACACCTTTGTTGGAATCAACAGTACGAACACTTACCAGCAATATAAAGATAATAAAACCAATTAAGTCACCGCACTGAAATCATATCTTACCAAACATAAAATTTACCAATTTAAGAAGTTTGGTTATTAATCGTTGCTCTAACAAGACGGATTAGAGGCCAATCTCTGCCATTACAACTGTTGAAGTTATGAAGTTAAGCGGATGCGGGGACGATACGGATAATAGTCGTGTGGATGTGGGGCGCATGCGGATAGCAGTCGTGCGGATGCGGGGCGGATGCTGATAACAGTCGTGCGGATGCGGGGCAGATGCTGATAACAGTCGTGCGGATGTGGGGCGCATGCTGATAACAGTCGTGCGGATGCGGGGCGGATGCTGATAACAGTCGTGCGGATGCGGGGCAGATGCTGATAACAGTCGTGTGGATGGGGGGCGCATGCGGATAACAGTCGTGCGGATGTAGGGCGGATGCGGGGCGGATGCGGATAACAGTCGTGCGGATGTGGGACGCATGCTGATAACAGTTGTGCGGATGTGGGGCGCATGCTGATAACAGTCGTGCGGTTGTGGGGCGGATGCTGATAACAGTCGTGCGGATGCGGGGCGCATGCTGATAACAGTCGTGCGGATGCGGGGCGGATGCTGATAACAGTCGTGCGGATGCGGGGCAGATGCTGATAACAGTCGTGTGGATGGGGGGCGCATGCGGATAACAGTCGTGCGGATGTAGGGCGGATGCGGGGCGGATGCGGGGCGCATGCTGATAACAGTCGTGTGGATGTGGGGCGCATGCTGATAACAGTCGTGCGGATGCGGGGCGCATGCTGATAACAGTCGTGTGGATGCGGGGCGCATGCTGATAACAGTCGTGTGGATGTGGGGCGCATGCTGATAACAGTCGTGTGGATGCGGGGCGGATGCTGATAACAGTCGTGTGGATGCGGGGCGCATGCGGATAACAGTCGTGTGGATGCGGGGCGCATGCTGATAACAGTCGTGTGGATGCGGGGCGCATGCTGATAACAGTCGTGTGGATGCGGGGCGCATGCGGATAACAGTCGTGTGGATGCGGGGCGGATGCTGATAACAGTCGTGTGGATGCGGGGCGCATGCGGATAACAGTCGTGTGGATGCGGGGCGCATGCGGATAACAGTCGTGTGGATGCGGGGCGCATGCTGATAACAGTCGTGTGGATGTGGGGCGCATGCGGATAACAGTCGTGTGGATGCGGGGCGCATGCTGATAACAGTTGTGCGGATGTGGGGCGCATGCTGATAACAGTCGTGTGGATGTGGGGCGCATGCGGATAACAGTCGTGTGGATGCGGGGCGCATGCTGATAACAGTTGTGCGGATGTGGGGCGCATGCTGATAACAGTCGTGTGGATGCGGGGCGGATGCTGATAACAGTCGTGCGGATGCAGGGCGGATGCGGGTAACAGTCGTGTGGATGCGCTGTGGATGCGGATATCGTTTTGTTTATCCTCCCAGGGCTATAGAAAAGTCACCAAAATCCAGGACAATTTTTCATACAGACCCTGAACTGAGGAACCAACCAATTATTCCTAGCCTCCTTCTAACACTGCCGGTCCGCCTCCTGATCCTATAATATCCTTTATATTATTTTATGTTCGACGATGTCGAAATGTAAACCTCATCTGTCAGAAAACTGTATCATAATGAGGCTCATTATAACACTAATTTTCATTATGAAACAGTTTCTCCCACCAATCAGAGCTCAAGAAACAGTTGTTTGACCAATTAGGTAAGGATACCTTTGCGCATGCGCTCAAAATCCAACATGTCTATATAAAATACCGGTGGCGTAGTTGGTAGCATGCTGAACTGCTGTGCCCAAGATAGCGGGTTCAAATCCGGCCGAAGTCGTCGGATTTTTTAAGAGCGTTATAAATTTTTTAGTATGCCTTCCTTCGGAGGGGAAGTAAAGCCGGCGGTCCCATGTCGTAGATTTATGGCATGTTAAAGAACCTTTACTAAATGCACCTGTGTGAAGCTAAATTGTTAGGTTAGATTTCGTCGGGACGCTCTATACAAGTTCCAACGTTCAGCACTAGGTATCATTGATATCTGGTAGCGAAAGTTGGAACTACTTGAAATTGAACGGAGCTTGTAGCTCACCCTAATAAGGGTGTCCGCTGGAAACAGCTACAGACTCAGGCGAGCCGAACATGTCCTCGGACACTCCCGGCACTAAAAGCCATACGATAGATAGATAGACCAATATGGAAAGTGCACCGTCCATAATGTTCGCGTAAATAAACTGGCGAATATGAGACAAGAAATAGCACTGTACCTTAATATCCCCAACTACAATTTCTACACAGCCCATTGCTTTCAAACGACTTCGGTGACAGTTTGACTGAATGCTGGGGCAGATGACCTCGTAGTTCCGCCCCTTAAAACAACAATAGCTAACTAACTAACTAACTGGTGCACATATGGAATTGCCAAGCACACAGAGCGCATGCGTCGGTCGGTCAGAGAACTTGGAAAACAGAGATATCAAACCCAGCGCTTGCACTCCGATCACAAAATTTAAGTGACTGAATCTCAACAGATATTTATGAATATTTCTGTTAAAACATATAATAAAGTTATAATTATCGTCGAACATAAACGGTCGTACGCAACTCGCCTATAATGGTAATTAAGACACTCGTATGGAAATTATAAAACTCATCTACGATCGTTTTATGAACATACTCGTGTCTTAATTAACATTATAGGCTCGTTGCATAATGTACTATTGTAATGAACTGGATCTGTAGTTCCCATATTAGTTTACAATTCTAGATTGTGTATGACAGCAGATAGCACTTGGTGGAGGGAGACTGTTTTTCAGTGTTGCAACATTGCAGATATTAAAATAAACAGTTCTTTTTCGGTCGTTTGTTGCTTTAGTATTTATCAGTAACAGTTGGCACACTTTCTAAGTTTTTGCCGTACGTTTTGCTTTTGGAGGGCAGAGACCATTTGGATTTGATGATGATCGCTTGACGGGTATCAACCATCATGGAAGTGGTTTACCTCACCTCGTGGTGTAGTGACTAGCATTATCGGCTGTCGCCCCGGATGTCCTGGTTCGATTCCCACCTCAGCCATCCTTGAAGTGGTTTTCCATGGTTTCACCACATTTACTCCAGGAAATTGCTGGGTAGCTCCTAACTTAAGGCCACAACCACCTCCTTCCAAATCCTCACCTGACAATAACTACAGCGATCACTATGACACCAGTTACCAGACAAACATCAACCCATATCCAAGTGCACGGGGCTAAATGACCACGATGTCTAAGCACCCGAAATTAAGCAACAACAACAACAACAACAACAAACGAGCGCAGAGCTGGATGGAACGTGTATGTCCACCTGTTCGACACCTGGGCTGGATGTGAGCCTCCCTCACACCTGTTAGGAGACAGTGTTGCCAGTTCGTTCACACACAAACAAACCGAGTGTCTCCATACGCAATGTAAAATCATAAAATGCTATAATTTGAGATAATAATAATAATAATAATAATAATGCCTGGCCATGAACTACAAGCTGATGGGAGGTGTTCACGTAGCTCTTTCACTCTGTATGTTGCATACCACCAGAATTTTGTATTTTTAGCCAATTTTCATTTCATGAAAAAAAAATAGACTTTTGAGATCACCTTTTGTCCGTGTGTGTATATTCCCAATAACTTCCAGACGGCGGGAGCAATTTCATTGAAACTCGGTAAGGTACCATTTTGACCGACCCCAACCGTGCACTTCAAATTATATTACGGCTCACCAATACAACATGGTGACTGTGCGAAATATTTCACCAGCATTCTATATCTCCAAAACTATTACCGATATCACTCTGAAATTCTGTACAGTGATAAAGGGCACTACTACAAGTTTATCTATGTAACTTTCAAAAGTCTGTTAACTACAAAACGAACATGGCGGCCTAGCGAAATCGAAACATTTAAATAGACTTTTCTCGCCATTTAACCATCCAAACGCAGTGAAACTTGGTACAGCAAATGACTATACAAATTGCAATGCACTGACACCGGATTTTTTTTCAATTGTTTACATAACCTCAATATGGCGGCGGTGCAAAATTTTAAAATTATGCTGTTTATGTCTTGTGCCCTAATTATGCGATTGAAGTTTGAATAATACACCTACACAATAATTTTCATGTAATAGTACATAAATCCAAGCCGTATATATAAAAATTCAACATGGTGACCATCCGAAATATTTAGACGGTTCTCAATATCTACGAATCTATTACAGCAATCAAACTGAAATTTTGTATGTTGATAGAGGCAATTAACATAAGTAGGATATATGAAAATAGGCTATATAGTTCTTATGGACCTACTTGTTAAAACATAATATTTCAGGTGGCTTCGGTGGCGTAGTTGGTAGCATGCTGACTTTCTATGCCCAAGATTGCGGGTTCAAATCCGGCCGAAGTCGTCGGATTTTTTAAGAGCGTTAAAAATCCCTCAGTATGCCTTCCTTTGGAGGGGAAGTAAAGCCGGCGGTCCCATGTCATAGATTTATGGCATGTTAAAGAACCTTCCACTAATTACACCTGTGTGAAGCTAAATTGTATATGTTAAGAATGTAAACAACGCTCTTAGGTTCCTACGTTCGTTGCCAAGAGCCGACTGCGGTGGCGTCTGGTAGCTAAGTTCTGAACTAATAGTCGTTTGGCGGCAAAAGTAGGAACTATTTGAAAAATTCAAAAGTCTGCAGTCCTTACTTGAATTAACACACACTAATACAGTCATCACAATTAACACCGGTTATCAGACAGATTCTACACACACCCAAAGTACACGGGGCTACATGACCGCGTTGTCTCAGCCCTAAACTTAAGAACCAACCATAATATTATCACGCCACCGCTATCTCAATAATGTTCATTCAGGGTCGCTTTTCTCCTAATCCATGTGATGTTAGATAATTCCTTTAAAATATAAAATACATTAGATTTCGTTTAGAAGGGGCTTAAGTTTCAAGAAAAACTTTGGGATTATATACTTTTAATTTTAAAGATTTTCTAACTTTTACCCTTTTAGAGGAACTGCTTTAAAAGTTTCGGTCTTATGGTTCTAAAGGACTTTTTGCGTCAGATAATTTGTTGGAATACAGTGACGTTCGTGTTACAGTGAAAGGTGATGATATCGTTTTATCTCTCTTCTGCTGCTACGCTCGAGTGTCGCTACTGTCGTTTTTGGATGTCCTGGTGAACCTCTGGATGGATTTTGATGCGGGTTTCACCATTCTGTAAAGGATGTCTCGAGGAAGATTTCTGTAGAAAATCGTTTATTTATGATCAAAGGAAGCCGAGCAGTAACGATTTCAGTGAAAAAGTCGATAAAAACACATGGCATCCGTGCGCTTCTTAAGCTTACCCTGAGTGTAAGAATTGTTCAGCATGAAAATTTCTAAGTCCGGGTGAGCATATCTCTATCTTCAATACATTGCCCACTATAACTGATTTTACGTTTTCATTTCTTCCAACAATTTCCATTCAAATACTGGGGCGATAGTTTACGAGCTGGCTAGGGGCGAGCCTATCACCCCAGTTACAGCCTAGCTATCGGGCGAGCCTAATACCCCAGATACAGCCAGTAGCCAACTGTCGAGTCGTGTTGAGTTAAAACTTCAGAGAAGAGTGGTTGTGTTTGGAGTTTCCCTGGAAGTGCAATTCGGCTTTTCTTCATTTCGCCTCTGAACTTTCCGTTCCACAAAGTACATAATTAAACAAGAAGTTCCGTGACGAACTAAAGAGCCTACTTTTCATGCCAATGATTATTCTACAGTATACGAAACTATCTAGAATAATTACGAAATTAAGTTGGTAATATCAAAATGTCTAATTAGTTCGATATATTCCTGGTATAATGTAGCCTAATAGAGCACTACAGTTGGAAGCCCTGGTGACTGAATATATTCTTAGTTCTATCTCTTAAGGTACAGAATACAAAATTTGGTTGAAGTCCAATGGACGTTACATGCAGTTAGACATTGGATCTATCAGCACGCGTAAAAGCATGTTGGCAACAATGGCATGCGTGTGCTGGTTAGAAATAATCGGAAATATTATGATATCTTGTTGTGCCAATTTTGGATGAAATCCATTAGTTAGTATAGAAGTTACATATATTTTAAAATTGGACTTATCAGAAGCCTTAAAATCATGTTGGCAGCACTGACGTATATTAGGTACTACAAAAAATCTAAAATGTCAGGTACTATATGTGTGGAAAGTTTAGAGCTGTTGGCTTGCATACTTTCTGATATATTAATATTAGGGTAAAAATATAGAGACAGCATTTATTAACGGTTGGCAGCCCTGGTTGCTCTTAAGAATACGCATAGCCATATCTGTTTATGTACACATAGTACACACCAAATTTGGTTGAAATCCAATGGATAGTGTAGAAGTTATATGCATTTAAAAATAGGATCTATCAGCAGGCTTTGAATCATGTTGGTAGCACTGACGTATATTACTTACGCCAAATTAATCTAGAATATCAGGTACTATACGTGTGCATAGTTTTAAGCTGTCGGTTTGCATACTTTCTGAAATATTGGTATTTGGATAAAGAAAATAGAAAGAGTATTTATAAACAGTTGGCAGCCCTGGTGGCTCTTAAGAATACACTCAGTCATATCTGTTTATGTACACATATTACATACAGAATTTGGTTGACATCCAATTAATAGTGTAGAAGTTATATGCATTTAAAAATTGACCCTATCAAAACGCTTAAAATAATTTTGGCAACACTGTCATGTATGGCCTCCTGGAAATTAAACTGAAATTGTATTATCTACGTGTGTGCCAATTTTGGAATAGCTCCCATGCATACCATCCAGGATATCCAACATGGAGCTCAAATTTCTAGTGGTTTTCTCAGCAGTTGGTAGCACTGACATCATTTTCAAATACGGCATTGAGATATTCAGATAAAGATCTTTACTCATACCAAATATCTACAGCCGTTTAGGAGTTGATAGGGGGGGGGGGACACACACACAGCCAGACAGACAGAAGGACAGACAGACACACATTTTCCCGGATCGATCTCATAAGTCTACTTGTTCCCCATTTTTACAAAACGCGAAAAGTAGGCTAAAAATTTACGAAGCTGAAATTTCGCAAGAGCGACACTTGAAAGAAATCAGTCCGAGAAGATGTTGTCACGTTCGAATATCGTCGCGCATATGTCTACCAATGAAGATACAACGCAAGATAACGTCATGTCGTACACCGAGGAGAACCTTAACTATAATGATAAGTGTGAGACACAATGGGCAACGGCACATGTACGGAAAAGCAAACGGAATGTCAATCAAGAAAAATTCATCATCGGGACAGGATTAGATGAAAACAATGATCTTCAATCTGCAGAAAAAGAGGCTTGTTTACATCTAGGCAATCTTAAGGGCAACACCACTACAGAAAATGTAAGAAGTTACCTTGAGAGAAAAGGAATTGAAGGTAGCATAGAATGCGAAGAACTCCGTGCATTGGGAGATAAAGGCTTTCAAAATAGGATTGAAGGATTCCAATTTCTTGCGGGTACAGAACGACCAAACTGTTGGCCCAAAGAAGTGAGATCACGCTACAACGAAGGAGGAGAACTATAATAAACAAACAGATATTCTTCTATGGAATATTGAAGGATTACGAAACGCGATACCTTTCATACCAATAGAGACGCTAACAAAATATGACGCTCTTATCCTCACGGAAACTTCCTTAACAGAAGAATCTCTACTTACTATAAAACAAAGTCCCCGATTCTTGTATGTCACAGGTAATTTCGAGAACCACTCAATGGATTTTGTTGCGGTTTTCACCATTCTGTAAAGGATAACTCGAGGAAGGTTCCTGTAGAAAATAATTTATTTATGATCAAAGGAAGCCAAGGAGTAACGATTTCAGTGAAAACGTAGAAAATAAACCGGGTGTCGGTGCGTATTTTAAGCTTACGCTGGGCGAACGGTTAAAAATACCAATATATTATGAGTGTACGAATTGTTCAGCATGAAAAGTTCTACATAAAAGTCCGGGAAAGCAGATCTCTACCTTCAATACATCGCCCACAATAAGTGTTTTTAGATTGGACGGAAGGGGGATTTGTGTTTCATGCATCTCGCCATTCTTAAATTACGTCTGACAAGAATTCGTTGCACATGCATCTCCATGATAATATAATTAGTAGTCCAGTCAGTGATTTTAACCCATCATGCCGAGACGTAAAACGGATATAGGTCGTAGTTCATTGACATCGAAAAAGAAACGCTTATCACGCAATGCATTCATAACTGTTCCCGGGCGAAGCCGGGTCGGGTTGCTAGTACTCTATAAAAGGATACTATGGCATTCACTCTTTTGCACGCCAAACCACAGGTAAACCAGCAGGAGGAGTTTCCATCTTCATCAAATCATGTTTGTAGGTTCTATAAAGGAAGTAGTAAGAGATGAATATACGATAAATGTCAAAACAAGCCATGTTACAATAATAGGTATGTTTGCTCAACCAGAGATGACGGTAGACAAAAAAAGTAATTTTCGCAGGCGATGATAGGCTAAGCCAAACATTTAAACAGAATTGATTCTGGAAACATTACACTGGTCTGCAAAAAAATCAAAAAAAGTTCGAAAATGTAAATGTCTAGGGGAATGGATTACCACTAATAATTCAGAAATATTTGCCATTGAGAGCAGATGTAACAAATTGGAAGGTGCCTTTCAAACCTGCAAAAACATTTACAAAAGTAAATGCTTGTCCCGGAATGTCAAACTTTGTCATTATAACACAGTAATTAGGCCGTCAGCACTATATGCCGCAGAATGCTTACAGATGACAAACAAAGGCCCATTGAGAAAATTAGAACTTAAGGATCGGAAAATTCTAAGGAAAATATTAGGACCTGTTAATGATAAAGGTACTTACAGAAGAAGACATAACAATGAATTATTTGAACATATAGAAGATTTGGTGAGTGTGATGAGAAAAAGGAGAATGTCTTTCTTTGGAACGACTTTCATATCGAAT
Source organism: Meconema thalassinum (assembly GCA_946902985.2). NCBI lineage: Eukaryota > Metazoa > Arthropoda > Insecta > Orthoptera > Tettigoniidae > Meconema > Meconema thalassinum. The sequence continues at coordinate 31,493,735 of OX336400.1, read as the reverse complement.
ACACTCATTAATCTAAAAAAAATCCTATTGTAAATGGCCGATGCAAGTTAAAAAGGACGTAACAGAAACTCGATTCAATCAAGCTCTGGTTTGGGATAGGAACCTGTTCAGAAAGGCGGTTAAATCAACCAGTAATCTACACCCTTTAACATCTGTGATGCCTCGCCCTCACTGCAAGTGGACGGAAGAAAGGAGAGCTGAACATTCGTCAAGAATGAAGATCTACTGGCAGACAAGGAAACAAGCATTACAGTGATCATATGAGTGAAGAACATCGTGGTCCATTGATGGCCGAAACGAATAAAAGAAGAATAAAAAGAAGGAGGTTTCATGCTAATTAACAAACCTGATCTGATTACATACTGTGCCCGTTTAGACCTAAGTCCAGACGAGCACATATGCATTTTCACCAAAAATCAGTCAGCACGAGAATCTGAACATCCCAGGGCGCCATATGGGTTAAAGCGTGGCCTACGTTATATAACGTGGGCCACGGGTTAAAGTGAGCACAATAACACACAAAAATTGCTTTACTGATTTTCGGCTCGATGCAACAATAAGGATAGAAGGAGATTTTCTGAAAATAACACAATCCGTAAAATTATCTCATTTTATTTAAAATGTTAAAAAGTTAATGAAGAAATGCTAAAAATAGCATAATGGATGCATGACGAATCATACATTATATACACAAATTTACAGATTCACCAACACATGAACACTAGGCATTTGAAACGAAAGTCAAATTAATAGTTCTGTTGACTTCGTTCAAAAGAATTATTTACAATCGTAAGGTTTGTCAGTGCAAATTTAACTGTCCATCCTGATTCCTAACTTCAAGTATTCAAACGTTGAAATGAAATATTATCACTCGATGAAAAAATAATATCAGTAGTGTGTTTTGGACAGTTCTAAATCCTCCTCCTCCACACCCTCCACACAAGATGACGGCAGCCCGATATCTCTCGAACGCATGGTCGGATTTTGACAAATAAGGTGTCATTGAACTCGGGCTGATACCCCCTTTCCTATGGACAACATATTTCAACCCCCCCCCCAAAAAAAACCTACCCCTACTAGGGGGTGAAATTGTATTTTTTTAGAGAATCTCTCTTTCCAATTGCAACATGTGAGAGTTTGAATGCTAATATGGAATGAAAAGTTGTTCTACACAAGAGACATGTGTGCGGTGGAAAGCCACTATGAATTAGCATGTCCACTCATGGCTTTTGAAGAGGGTGGGGGAGCGGTTCCCTGTGGACGGGTCCTTGTTGACAGGTCCCTGTGGACGGGTCATTGTTGCCGGGTCATTGTGGACGAGTCCTTGTGGACAAGTCCTTGTGGACAGGTCCTTGTGGACAAGTCCTTGTGGACAGGTCCCTGTGGACGAGTCCTTGTGGATGAGTCGTTGATGAGCCCCTTTGGACTGATCCCTTTGGACCGGTTCCTACGGACTGGCTCATGAACTTATTTAAATTATGTCAAAGGGCTTAACTACATTTCGCGTGTGTTGAACTGACGTTGTTCCCCAGTCTCTACTACTATAATGGGATAACGATATGAAAGGAAAGTGGCGAAATACATGTGAACACGTGCGAGATGTCATTATTAGCATTCTCCTTGTGAAACAAGTCACATCCTGTTTTGGTTCATACGTGAGAAAATGCAAGTTCATGTGTAATATGACCTAAAACACAGGTGTTCACCTGTGCACGTGCACGATAAGAGCTAACAAGTCACAACCTGTTTTGACAGTGGTGAGAGGTGAAGGGGGGAGAGTCAGTGAAAGAGAGAACACAGGTGAAGAGAGAAAGAAATATGTATTGCTCATCTTATGAATCAATAAGGTTAGGGACCTGTATGAGAGGTCGTTGGACTTGAGGTGACATTCTGTTTTTGAATATATTATTTATTTATGTCAAAAGGGCCTAACTACACTTTTGTTGATATCTCGCTAACTAATAATCAGAGAGGGTCAAGTGAGGTGTCATGGGACTCAGGATGGTCAACCCTTTTCCATGACCAATGAATTTACCCAAAAGATCTAAGGTCATTAGCTTTTTAATATCTCATGAATCAATAAGGCTAGGGACCTGTATGAGAGGTCGTTGGACTTGAGGTGACATTCTGTTTTTGAATATATTATTTATTTATGTCAAAAGGACCTAACTGCACTTTTATTAATATCTCGCTAACTAATAATCAGAGAGGATCAAGTGAGGTGTCATAGGACTCAGGATGGTCAACCCTTTTCCATGATCAACGAATTTACCCAAAAGATTCAAAACAGCAAGGTCATTGACCTATGATTTTATAAGCTAATAATCAGAGAGGCTCAAGTGAGGTGTCATGGGACTCAGGATGGTCAACCCTTTTCCATGACCAACGAATTTACCCAAAAGATTCAAAAAACAGCAAGGTCATTGACCTAATATTTTATAAACTAATAATCGAATATCAACATGTGAGGTGTTATAGGACTTAGAATGGTCAACCCTTTCCAATGGCCAATGAATTTACCCAAAATACCCAATACATCAAGGTCATCGACCTGAGATTTTATAAACTAATAATCGGATACGAACATGTGAGATGTTTACCATGTATGTGATGAAACATAGCTAGGTAGAGAAAGAATTAGTGTATGCTACATGTATAGTGATTGACAAGTCTTTTACCATTGAAACTTGTTTTTCAGATCAAACTGCAGTATAGAGAGAGTATAGGTTGTAGGTATGGGTTAATAAATGACGAACGGTGTACACACAAACTCTGATTTATCGATTCAAGAATTAAGAGTAGACTATCTTTAATTAATTGGTTAAAGAGGATAGCTAAAACGCAAAAATGCTCAGTGGTTACCGGGACAAGATGGTCGCTACACACACAACAAGCTTTAAATACTTGAGGCTAATAATCTATACACACACACTCGCTTGTTCTAAACTAAACTGTGTTGCTGTCAGTGCTCAGACAGTAGGCTGATGACAAAAAATGCATTGCTATCAGAAATATAATCATTTCCGGTTGTATAATGTTACCAGCTATCAATTTTATGTTGCAGTGTTAAGCACTTTTAGCTCTTGTACTGGTGGTCTTAACTCGATTTCCAGGTCTCATGCCTAGAACGAGTCAAACTAAGAAACAAGGGCATGGTGGTGTAGTGGTTAAGCTGTTAGCCTTTTCACTAGGGTTCTATTTCAGGTTAATATGCATGTCATAAACATATTAAACAAAACAAAACAGAGATAACGTTCAAAACTGATTACATTTGTGTCTTTCCAAATTATTACTTGGATTACAAATACAAAGGTGAACTGGGTTTGATATACAGTTAATGCTGTCTATCACACACTAGACTGTAAGAAAGCCAAAAGAGCAAAAGGCGTAGGTAGAGCAGTGGTAAAATTGTTATATGTAGAGAACTACCTAGCGGTTTTATGAACTGGCAAAGCTATATCGCATAAACAGTGCAGGATACAATCCAGCAATCAAATTTGTATCTTGTGGAACAGAGAAAATGCACTTTTACCTTGATGGATAGCAAATGAGTGCAGATGAATGACCTATGCATTAGCCTACCATAGGGTTATAACCACGAGGTGGAGGTGTGATTCTATATTTTATTGTTTAGAGACATGGCTTTTTTTTGTAACCAGTAGATTTAGTATTTTGTAAATATTCATTTTTGTAATTGTAAAATAGTGGAAACATTTTTTTTTGTAATAGTAAATGTTAAATGTAAACCTAAAAGTTATTTGGGATAAGTGTGCATGTCAAGGATAAATAGCGTGCTTGTATTTGTTTTTCAAAGACAGGTATGGTTGTGTGAATGTATGACTATAGATAGAATGATAGAGAGAGAGAGAAAGTGTGTGTGTGTGTGTAGCATTGATTGTTCAACCAAAGCAAACACGGCAAGGTGGGATGGTGGGGTAATTAATGTATATAGCAAATGGTAAATAGTATACTGTAGTTTTTTTAACACTTGTGTTTTTTAAATGCAGCGGTAGATAGGTGTTATTTTGTAAAACAGTCTTACCTACAGTAGTAGTATTAGTAGTAGTAGTAGTAGTAGTAGGCCTATATATTTTTGGAAACAAACAGAAAGAGAATGCACTATTGCCATGGCCAAGCACTTCCATTAAAATAATTTCAAGAAAATTTTAATCAGCAAATGTGTGTTTTACAAAACTAAACTTTCAGCATGGACTAAATCATAAACGTGTCGTCTGTGATATGAAAAAATAGGAAATCCATGTTTCCATATCAACACAATTTAAAAAACTTAAAACTGACATTTAAAAAATGTAAATGGGAAATTGACAAATGTGTAAACAACAAAATGGAAAATTCTTGTTTCCGTATCGTGAAATCCAAAAACTTTAAACTGACATTTTCAAATCGTGTACATGGAAAATTGACAAATGGCAATGTGTGAAATGTGAAAATGAAAAAAAATGAACAAATGGCTATCATTATTTAAAATAAATTAAAAACCGTCGTGTTCTATCGTTAAAGTGTGAATCAAACCACATCTACTTATTTGAATCACCCGAGACTTAGTAGACCTGTTATAGTTCTAATATACTTTTAAAATTTTATGATAAAGCTCGAATTGAACTCAAGAGCTTTAGAGTGTCAGCTAACTATTATAACAGTTACATCACAAAGACAACTTTACACTACTCTTAATGAACAATAATAAGAAAAAGAATATTAGATATTGAAATTTTTTAAAGAATGAACATGGTGACACTGTTTCTGTTGCACTGTCTGCTAGCTACTAGCCAGCAGCTGGGGTCTTAGAAAACGATACAGTTGACATTTTGCAATGAAATGTGACATGTTTCAAAGTATAGTATTATGGGTTGCTGTTGAGTAAAAACTAATCCTGTACAAGGAAGCAAGGGTTCGAACCCCTTACCTAACATTACTATTGCCTGAACATGGCTTGACGACACTGTATTATTATGATACTCGGTACACAAACCATAGATCGAGTGTATTGTTTAAGATCACTTTCTTTCTGAACATAGGTGGAGATTGTTGATGGTTAACAATGGCATTAATATAGTAGGACGTGGGTATAGCAATTAAGAAAAAACAGACAATACCCATACAATATTTTTATTTATTTAATATAAGTACTTGTACAATAGTTACATTCAAAATACATTTCTTTTTTCTCTATTATTATTTAGTCCTTTTTGATTCTCTTGCATATGAAGGGTAGATAACCTTGTAGTTCAGCCCCTTAAAACAACAACAACAACACAACCTTTTGCATAGTTTGTGATGTTGATGACTCTTGAGATGTGGAAGATGTATTAAACATAACTTTTACAGCAGGGGTTAAATGTTGCTCAATAAACACTGCACTATTTTGAGTAGCAACATTTTTTCTTGTACTAGCTTTTTAGCATTGTCATGATTAATTGTTGACACCAACAGTGTTTCATTTGGTGCACCACATTGATGATCACTCACACTTAAATCTTACCATTTCTACTTTTTAGATTGCCTCGACATTATTTTTTTTGACCTGTCTTTTGAGCATTGCCAAAATATTATCCCTTTTACATTTTGACGATTATAGTTATAAGAGTAGCCTTTATAGAGTACACGTTGTTTACCTTTGTTAGTTTTAGTAAGTTCCATATTAGCAACTAACCTGTTAGTATGATTTGCTCACTTCAAAGGTTATAACTGTTCTGATAATAAAATCATTTAGCTTTGGCTTTTATATTTAATATGTGCAGTTTGAAGTGATAGCAAAAGTGAGAGCAAAGTGGTAGCATAGTGGTAGAAAATATAACATGTATTGTTAAGAAATAGTTTAAGCGGTTATGTGGATCCATTACATAATAATTTTAGCACGACGAAGCTCATTTTCTATATCCAATAGTTCTTCCTCATATTCAGTATAACCAGCCTGTTTATAGACATGCAGTTGCTGCAGCCGCCGGATTAGCTTACTTGGATTGTTCCAGTAGACAAATTTAACAAATGATTTTTTAGGTGTAAACAAAGCATTACCATTATCATTATTATCTTCATCATCAACATCATCATCATCATAACCATTATCATTATCATCATCATCATCATCATCATCATCATGATCATTATAATCCTCATCACTATTACTATATAGTCATTTTTGATCCTTTTGCAATACCACATTTTGCACAGTCTGTGTTGTCTTTGATAATGTTGGGAGTTTTTCAGACATTGACAACTGTCCTAACACGACTTTCTGAGGAGATGATACATGCTTCTTAACAAACAATGCACTATCTTGAGCTGCAATATCTTTTTCTGGGACAAGTGTTTTAGCATTTTGAAGAGTTTTTTTAAACAGCAACGATGTTTTATCTGGTACACTACATTGATGATCACTCACACTTAAGACATCACTATTTTTACTTTTCAGCTCACCTCGACAATGTTTTGAACGATGTTTTGAACAACGCCAAATAACAATTCCATTTTTATTAATTCGTTTTACAATATATGTATATCCTTTATAGAATGCGTATGGCATACCATTGCTATTTGTTGATACTTCCATGTCAATTGTCAAGCATAAACTAATCTCTAGCAAAGTTCACTCGATAATATAAATAATAGTTTAAAGTGAGAGGAAAAGTGGGTGCAAGAGTGGGTGCAAGAGTGGGTGTAAGAGTGGGTGCAAGAGTGGGTGCAAGAGTGGGTGCAAGAGTGGGTGCAAGAGTGGGTGCAAGAGTGGGTGTAAGAGTGGATTCCCACCTCAGCCATCCTTGAAGTGGTTTTCCATGGTTTCACCACATTTACTCCAGGAAATTGCTGGGTAGCTCCTAACTTAAGGCCACAACCACCTCCTTCCAAATCCTCACCTGACAATAACTACAGCGATCACTATGACACCAGTTACCAGACAAATACAACCCATATCCAAGTGCACGGGGCTAAATGACCACGATGTCTAAGCACCCGAAATTAAGCAACAACAACAACAACAACAACAAACGAGCGCAGAGCTGGATGGAACGTGTATGTCCACCTGTTCGACACCTGGGCTGGATGTGAGCCTCCCTCACACCTGTTAGGAGACAGTGTTGCCAGTTCGTTCACACACAAACAAACCGAGTGTCTCCATACGCAATGTAAAATCATAAAATGCTATAATTTGAGATAATAATAATAATAATAATAATAATGACTGGCCATGAACTACAAGCTGATGGGAGGTGTTCACGTAGCTCTTTCACTCTGTATGTTGCATACCACCAGAATTTTGTATTTTTAGCCAATTTTCATTTCATGAAAAAAATAGACTTTTGAGATCACCTTTTGTCCGTGTGTGTATATTCCCAATAACTTCCAGACGGCGGGAGCAATTTCATTGAAACTCGGTAAGGTACCATTTTGACCGACCCCAACCGTGCACTTCAAATTATATTACGGCTCACCAATACAACATGGTGACTGTGCGAAATATTTCACCAGCATTCTATATCTCCAAAACTATTACCGATATCACTCTGAAATTCTGTACAGTGATAAAGGGCACTACTACAAGTTTATCTATGTAACTTTCAAAAGTCTGTTAACTACAAAACGAACATGGCGGCCTAGCGAAATCGAAACATTTAAATAGACTTTTCTCGCCATTTAACCATCCAAACGCAGTGAAACTTGGTACAGCAAATGACTATACAAATTGCAATGCACTGACACCGGATTTTTTTTCAATTGTTTACATAACCTCAATATGGCGGCGGTGCAAAATTTTAAAATTATGCTGTTTATTTCTTGTGCCCTAATTATGCGATTGAAGTTTGAATAATACACCTACACAATAATTTTCATGTAATAGTACATAAATCCAAGCCGTATATATAAAAATTCAACATGGTGACCATCCGAAATATTTAGACGGTTCTCAATATCTACGAATCTATTACAGCAATCAAACTGAAATTTTGTATGTTGATAGAGGCAATTAACATAAGTAGGATATATGAAAATAGGCTATATAGTTCTTATGGACCTACTTGTTAAAACATAATATTTCAGGTGGCTTCGGTGGCGTAGTTGGTAGCATGCTGACTTTCTATGCCCAAGATTGCGGGTTCAAATCCGGCCGAAGTCGTCGGATTTTTTAAGAGCGTTAAAAATCCCTCAGTATGCCTTCCTTTGGAGGGGAAGTAAAGCTTGCGGTCCCATGTCATAGATTTATGGCATGTTAAAGAACCTTCCACTAATTACACCTGTGTGAAGCTAAATTGTATATGTTAAGAATGTAAACAACGCTCTTAGGTTCCTACGTTCGTTGCCAAGAGCCGACTGCGGTGGCGTCTGGTAGCTAAGTTCTGAACTAATAGTCGTTTGGCGGCAAAAGTAGGAACTATTTGAAAAATTCAAAAGTCTGCAGTCCTTACTTGAATTAACACACACTAATACAGTCATCACAATTAACACCGGTTATCAGACAGATTCTACACACACCCAAAGTACACGGGGCTACATGACCGCGTTGTCTCAGCCCTAAACTTAAGAACCAACCATAATATTATCACGCCACCGCTATCTCAATAATGTTCATTCAGGGTCGCTTTTCTCCTAATCCATGTGATGTTAGATAATTCCTTTAAAATATAAAATACATTAGATTTCGTTTAGAAGGGGCTTAAGTTTCAAGAAAAACTTTGGGATTATATACTTTTAATTTTAAAGATTTTCTAACTTTTACCCTTTTAGAGGAACTGCTTTAAAAGTTTCGGTCTTATGGTTCTAAAGGACTTTTTGCGTCAGATAATTTGTTGGAATACAGTGACGTTCGTGTTACAGTGAAAGGTGATGATATCGTTTTATCTCTCTTCTGCTGCTACGCTCGAGTGTCGCTACTGTCGTTTTTGGATGTCCTGGTGAACCTCTGGATGGATTTTGATGCGGGTTTCACCATTCTGTAAAGGATGTCTCGAGGAAGATTTCTGTAGAAAATCGTTTATTTATGATCAAAGGAAGCCGAGCAGTAACGATTTCAGTGAAAAAGTCGAAAAAAACACATGGCATCCGTGCGCTTCTTAAGCTTACCCTGAGTGTAAGAATTGTTCAGCATGAAAATTTCTAAGTCCGGGTGAGCATATCTCTATCTTCAATACATTGCCCACTATAACTGATTTTACGTTTTCATTTCTTCCAACAATTTCCATTCAAATACTGGGGCGATAGTTTACGAGCTGGCTAGGGGCGAGCCTATCACCCCAGTTACAGCCTAGCTATCGGGCGAGCCTAATACCCCAGATACAGCCAGTAGCCAACTGTCGAGTCGTGTTGAGTTAAAACTTCAGAGAAGAGTGGTTGTGTTTGGAGTTTCCCTGGAAGTGCAACTCGGCTTTTCTTCATTTCGCCTCTGAACTTTCCGTTCCACAAAGTACATAATTAAACAAGAAGTTCCGTGACGAACTAAAGAGCCTACTTTTCATGCCAATGATTATTCTACAGTATACGAAACTATCTAGAATAATTACGAAATTAAGTTGGTAATATCAAAATGTCTAATTAGTTCGATATATTCCTGGTATAATGTAGCCTAATAGAGCACTACAGTTGGAAGCCCTGGTGACTGAATATATTCTTAGTTCTATCTCTTAAGGTACAGAATACAAAATTTGGTTGAAGTCCAATGGACGTTACATGCAGTTAGACATTGGATCTATCAGCACGCGTAAAAGCATGTTGGCAACAATGGCATGCGTGTGCTGGTTAGAAATAATCGGAAATATTATGATATCTTGTTGTGCCAATTTTGGATGAAATCCATTAGTTAGTATAGAAGTTACATATATTTTAAAATTGGACTTATCAGAAGCCTTAAAATCATGTTGGCAGCACTGACGTATATTAGGTACTACAAAAAATCTAAAATGTCAGGTACTATATGTGTGCAAAGTTTAGAGCTGTTGGCTTGCATACTTTCTGATATATTAATATTAGGGTAAAAATATAGAGACAGCATTTATTAACGGTTGGCAGCCCTGGTTGCTCTTAAGAATACGCATAGCCATATCTGTTTATGTACACATAGTACACACCAAATTTGGTTGAAATCCAATGGATAGTGTAGAAGTTATATGCATTTAAAAATAGGATCTATCAGCAGGCTTTGAATCATGTTGGTAGCACTGACGTATATTACTTACGCCAAATTAATCTAGAATATCAGGTACTATACGTGTGCATAGTTTTAAGCTGTCGGTTTGCATACTTTCTGAAATATTGGTATTTGGATAAAGAAAATAGAAAGAGTATTTATAAACAGTTGGCAGCCCTGGTGGCTCTTAAGAATACACTCAGTCATATCTGTTTATGTACACATATTACATACAGAATTTGGTTGACATCCAATTAATAGTGTAGAAGTTATATGCATTTAAAAATTGACCCTATCAAAACGCTTAAAATAATTTTGGCAACACTGTCATGTATGGCCTCCTGGAAATTAAACTGAAATTGTATTATCTACGTGTGTGCCAATTTTGGAATAGCTCCCATGCATACCATCCAGGATATCCAACATGGAGCTCAAATTTCTAGTGGTTTTCTCAGCAGTTGGTAGCACTGACATCATTTTCAAATACGGCATTGAGATATTCAGATAAAGATCTTTACTCATACCAAATATCTACAGCCGTTTAGGAGTTGATAGGGGGGGGGGACACACACACAGCCAGACAGACAGAAGGACAGACAGACACACATTTTCCCGGATCGATCTCATAAGTCTACTTGTTCCCCATTTTTACAAAACGCGAAAAGTAGGCTAAAAATTTACGAAGCTGAAATTTCGCAAGAGCGACACTTGAAAGAAATCAGTCCGAGAAGATGTTGTCACGTTCGAATATCGTCGCGCATATGTCTACCAATGAAGATACAACGCAAGATAACGTCATGTCGTACACCGAGGAGAACCTTAACTATAATGATAAGTGTGAGACACAATGGGCAACGGCACATGTACGGAAAAGCAAACGGAATGTCAATCAAGAAAAATTCATCATCGGGACAGGATTAGATGAAAACAATGATCTTCAATCTGCAGAAAAAGAGGCTTGTTTACATCTAGGCAATCTTAAGGGCAACACCACTACAGAAAATGTAAGAAGTTACCTTGAGAGAAAAGGAATTGAAGGTAGCATAGAATGCGAAGAACTCCGTGCATTGGGAGATAAAGGCTTTCAAAATAGGATTGAAGGATTCCAATTTCTTGCGGGTACAGAACGACCAAACTGTTGGCCCAAAGAAGTGAGATCACGCTACAACGAAGGAGGAGAACTATAATAAACAAACAGATATTCTTCTATGGAATATTGAAGGATTACGAAACGCGATACCTTTCATACCAATAGAGACGCTAACAAAATATGACGCTCTTATCCTCACGGAAACTTCCTTAACAGAAGAATCTCTACTTACTATAAAACAAAGTCCCCGATTCTTGTATGTCACAGGTAATTTCGAGAACCACTCAATGGATTTTGTTGCGGTTTTCACCATTCTGTAAAGGATAACTCGAGGAAGGTTCCTGTAGAAAATAATTTATTTATGATCAAAGGAAGCCAAGGAGTAACGATTTCAGTGAAAACGTAGAAAATAAACCGGGTGTCGGTGCGTATTTTAAGCTTACGCTGGGCGAACGGTTAAAAATACCAATATATTATGAGTGTACGAATTGTTCAGCATGAAAAGTTCTACATAAAAGTCCGGGAAAGCAGATCTCTACCTTCAATACATCGCCCACAATAAGTGTTTTTAGATTGGACGGAAGGGGGATTTGTGTTTCATGCATCTCGCCATTCTTAAATTACGTCTGACAAGAATTCGTTGCACATGCATCTCCATGATAATATAATTAGTAGTCCAGTCAGTGATTTTAACCCATCATGCCGAGACGTAAAACGGATATAGGTCGTAGTTCATTGACATCGAAAAAGAAACGCTTATCACGCAATGCATTCATAACTGTTCCCGGGCGAAGCCGGGTCGGGTTGCTAGTACTCTATAAAAGGATACTATGGCATTCACTCTTTTGCACGCCAAACCACAGGTAAACCAGCAGGAGGAGTTTCCATCTTCATCAAATCATGTTTGTAGGTTCTATAAAGGAAGTAGTAAGAGATGAATATACGATAAATGTCAAAACAAGCCATGTTACAATAATAGGTATGTTTGCTCAACCAGAGATGACGGTAGACAAAAAAAGTAATTTTCGCAGGCGATGATAGGCTAAGCCAAACATTTAAACAGAATTGATTCTGGAAACATTACACTGGTCTGCAAAAAAATCAAAAAAAGTTCGAAAATGTAAATGTCTAGGGGAATGGATTACCACTAATAATTCAGAAATATTTGCCATTGAGAGCAGATGTAACAAATTGGAAGGTGCCTTTCAAACCTGCAAAAACATTTACAAAAGTAAATGCTTGTCCCGGAATGTCAAACTTTGTCATTATAACACAGTAATTAGGCCGTCAGCACTATATGCCGCAGAATGCTTACAGATGACAAACAAAGGCCCATTGAGAAAATTAGAACTTAAGGATCGGAAAATTCTAAGGAAAATATTAGGACCTGTTAATGATAAAGGTACTTACAGAAGAAGACATAACAATGAATTATTTGAACATATAGAAGATTTGGTGAGTGTGATGAGAAAAAGGAGAATGTCTTTCTTTGGAACGACTTTCATATCGAATACACTCATTAATCTAAAAAAAATCCTATTGTAAATGGCCGATGCAAGTTAAAAAGGACGTAACAGAAACTCGATTCAATCAAGCTCTGGTTTGGGATAGGAACCTGTTCAGAAAGGCGGTTAAATCAACCAGTAATCTACACCCTTTAACATCTGTGATGCCTCGCCCTCACTGCAAGTGGACGGAAGAAAGGAGAGCTGAACATTCGTCAAGAATGAAGATCTACTGGCAGACAAGGAAACAAGCATTACAGTGATCATATGAGTGAAGAACATCGTGGTCCATTGATGGCCGAAACGAATAAAAGAAGAATAAAAAGAAGGAGGTTTCATGCTAATTAACAAACCTGATCTGATTACATACTGTGCCCGTTTAGACCTAAGTCCAGACGAGCACATATGCATTTTCACCAAAAATCAGTCAGCACGAGAATCTGAACATCCCAGGGCGCCATATGGGTTAAAGCGTGGCCTACGTTATATAACGTGGGCCACGGGTTAAAGTGAGCACAATAACACACAAAAATTGCTTTACTGATTTTCGGCTCGATGCAACAATAAGGATAGAAGGAGATTTTCTGAAAATAACACAATCCGTAAAATTATCTCATTTTATTTAAAATGTTAAAAAGTTAATGAAGAAATGCTAAAAATAGCATAATGGATGCATGACGAATCATACATTATATACACAAATTTACAGATTCACCAACACATGAACACTAGGCATTTGAAACGAAAGTCAAATTAATAGTTCTGTTGACTTCGTTCAAAAGAATTATTTACAATCGTAAGGTTTGTCAGTGCAAATTTAACTGTCCATCCTGATTCCTAACTTCAAGTATTCAAACGTTGAAATGAAATATTATCACTCGATGAAAAAATAATATCAGTAGTGTGTTTTGGACAGTTCTAAATCCTCCTCCTCCACACCCTCCACACAAGATGACGGCAGCCCGATATCTCTCGAACGCATGGTCGGATTTTGACAAATAAGGTGTCATTGAACTCGGGCTGATACCCCCTTTCCTATGGACAACATATTTCAACCCCCCCCCCCAAAAAAAAACCTACCCCTACTAGGGGGTGAAATTGTATTTTTTTAGAGAATCTCTCTTTCCAATTGCAACATGTGAGAGTTTGAATGCTAATATGGAATGAAAAGTTGTTCTACACAAGAGACATGTGTGCGGTGGAAAGCCACTATGAATTAGCATGTCCACTCATGGCTTTTGAAGAGGGTGGGGGAGCGGTTCCCTGTGGACGGGTCCTTGTTGACAGGTCCCTGTGGACGGGTCATTGTTGCCGGGTCATTGTGGACGAGTCCTTGTGGACAAGTCCTTGTGGACAGGTCCTTGTGGACAAGTCCTTGTGGACAGGTCCCTGTGGACGAGTCCTTGTGGATGAGTCGTTGATGAGCCCCTTTGGACTGATCCCTTTGGACCGGTTCCTACGGACTGGCTCATGAACTTATTTAAATTATGTCAAAGGGCTTAACTACATTTCGCGTGTGTTGAACTGACGTTGTTCCCCAGTCTCTACTACTATAATGGGATAACGATATGAAAGGAAAGTGGCGAAATACATGTGAACACGTGCGAGATGTCATTATTAGCATTCTCCTTGTGAAACAAGTCACATCCTGTTTTGGTTCATACGTGAGAAAATGCAAGTTCATGTGTAATATGACCTAAAACACAGGTGTTCACCTGTGCACGTGCACGATAAGAGCTAACAAGTCACAACCTGTTTTGACAGTGGTGAGAGGTGAAGGGGGGAGAGTCAGTGAAAGAGAGAACACAGGTGAAGAGAGAAAGAAATATGTATTGCTCATCTTATGAATCAATAAGGTTAGGGACCTGTATGAGAGGTCGTTGGACTTGAGGTGACATTCTGTTTTTGAATATATTATTTATTTATGTCAAAAGGGCCTAACTACACTTTTGTTGATATCTCGCTAACTAATAATCAGAGAGGGTCAAGTGAGGTGTCATGGGACTCAGGATGGTCAACCCTTTTCCATGACCAATGAATTTACCCAAAAGATCTAAGGTCATTAGCTTTTTAATATCTCATGAATCAATAAGGCTAGGGACCTGTATGAGAGGTCGTTGGACTTGAGGTGACATTCTGTTTTTGAATATATTATTTATTTATGTCAAAAGGACCTAACTGCACTTTTATTAATATCTCGCTAACTAATAATCAGAGAGGATCAAGTGAGGTGTCATAGGACTCAGGATGGTCAACCCTTTTCCATGATCAACGAATTTACCCAAAAGATTCAAAACAGCAAGGTCATTGACCTATGATTTTATAAGCTAATAATCAGAGAGGCTCAAGTGAGGTGTCATGGGACTCAGGATGGTCAACCCTTTTCCATGACCAACGAATTTACCCAAAAGATTCAAAAAACAGCAAGGTCATTGACCTAATATTTTATAAACTAATAATCGAATATCAACATGTGAGGTGTTATAGGACTTAGAATGGTCAACCCTTTCCAATGGCCAATGAATTTACCCAAAATACCCAATACATCAAGGTCATCGACCTGAGATTTTATAAACTAATAATCGGATACGAACATGTGAGATGTTTACCATGTATGTGATGAAACATAGCTAGGTAGAGAAAGAATTAGTGTATGCTACATGTATAGTGATTGACAAGTCTTTTACCATTGAAACTTGTTTTTCAGATCAAACTGCAGTATAGAGAGAGTATAGGTTGTAGGTATGGGTTAATAAATGACGAACGGTGTACACACAAACTCTGATTTATCGATTCAAGAATTAAGAGTAGACTATCTTTAATTAATTGGTTAAAGAGGATAGCTAAAACGCAAAAATGCTCAGTGGTTACCGGGACAAGATGGTCGCTACACACACAACAAGCTTTAAATACTTGAGGCTAATAATCTATACACACACACTCGCTTGTTCTAAACTAAACTGTGTTGCTGTCAGTGCTCAGACAGTAGGCTGATGACAAAAAATGCATTGCTATCAGAAATATAATCATTTCCGGTTGTATAATGTTACCAGCTATCAATTTTATGTTGCAGTGTTAAGCACTTTTAGCTCTTGTACTGGTGGTCTTAACTCGATTTCCAGGTCTCATGCCTAGAACGAGTCAAACTAAGAAACAAGGGCATGGTGGTGTAGTGGTTAAGCTGTTAGCCTTTTCACTAGGGTTCTATTTCAGGTTAATATGCATGTCATAAACATATTAAACAAAACAAAACAGAGATAACGTTCAAAACTGATTACATTTGTGTCTTTCCAAATTATTACTTGGATTACAAATACAAAGGTGAACTGGGTTTGATATACAGTTAATGCTGTCTATCACACACTAGACTGTAAGAAAGCCAAAAGAGCAAAAGGCGTAGGTAGAGCAGTGGTAAAATTGTTATATGTAGAGAACTACCTAGCGGTTTTATGAACTGGCAAAGCTATATCGCATAAACAGTGCAGGATACAATCCAGCAATCAAATTTGTATCTTGTGGAACAGAGAAAATGCACTTTTACCTTGATGGATAGCAAATGAGTGCAGATGAATGACCTATGCATTAGCCTACCATAGGGTTATAACCACGAGGTGGAGGTGTGATTCTATATTTTATTGTTTAGAGACATGGCTTTTTTTTTGTAACCAGTAGATTTAGTATTTTGTAAATATTCATTTTTGTAATTGTAAAATAGTGGAAACATTTTTTTTTGTAATAGTAAATGTTAAATGTAAACCTAAAAGTTATTTGGGATAAGTGTGCATGTCAAGGATAAATAGCGTGCTTGTATTTGTTTTTCAAAGACAGGTATGGTTGTGTGAATGTATGACTATAGATAGAATGATAGAGAGAGAGAGAAAGTGTGTGTGTGTGTGTAGCATTGATTGTTCAACCAAAGCAAACACGGCAAGGTGGGATGGTGGGGTAATTAATGTATATAGCAAATGGTAAATAGTATACTGTAGTTTTTTTAACACTTGTGTTTTTTAAATGCAGCGGTAGATAGGTGTTATTTTGTAAAACAGTCTTACCTACAGTAGTAGTATTAGTAGTAGTAGTAGTAGTAGTAGGCCTATATATTTTTGGAAACAAACAGAAAGAGAATGCACTATTGCCATGGCCAAGCACTTCCATTAAAATAATTTCAAGAAAATTTTAATCAGCAAATGTGTGTTTTACAAAACTAAACTTTCAGCATGGACTAAATCATAAACGTGTCGTCTGTGATATGCAAAAATAGGAAATCCATGTTTCCATATCAACACAATTTAAAAAACTTAAAACTGACATTTAAAAAATGTAAATGGGAAATTGACAAATGTCTAAACAACAAAATGGAAAATTCTTGTTTCCGTATCGTGAAATCCAAAAACTTTAAACTGACATTTTCAAATCGTGTACATGGAAAATTGACAAATGGCAATGTGTGAAATGTGAAAATGAAAAAAAAAATGAACAAATGGCTATCATTATTTAAAATAAATTAAAAACCGTCTTGTTCTATCGTTAAAGTGTGAATCAAACCACATCTACTTATTTGAATCACCCGAGACTTAGTAGACCTGTTATAGTTCTAATATACTTTTAAAATTTTATGATAAAGCTCGAATTGAACTCAAGAGCTTTAGAGTGTCAGCTAACTATTATAACAGTTACATCACAAAGACAACTTTACACTACTCTTAATGAACAATAATAAGAAAAAGAATATTAGATATTGAAATTTTTTAAAGAATGAACATGGTGACACTGTTTCTGTTGCACTGTCTGCTAGCTACTAGCCAGCAGCTGGGGTCTTAGAAAACGATACAGTTGACATTTTGCAATGAAATGTGACATGTTTCAAAGTATAGTATTATGGGTTGCTGTTGAGTAAAAACTAATCCTGTACAAGGAAGCAAGGGTTCGAACCCCTTACCTAACATTACTATTGCCTGAACATGGCTTGACGACACTGTATTATTATGATACTCGGTACACAAACCATAGATCGAGTGTATTGTTTAAGATCACTTTCTTTCTGAACATAGGTGGAGATTGTTGATGGTTAACAATGGCATTAATATAGTAGGACGTGGGTATAGCAATTAAGAAAAAACAGACAATACCCATACAATATTTTTATTTATTTAATATAAGTACTTGTACAATAGTTACATTCAAAATACATTTCTTTTTTCTCTATTATTATTTAGTCCTTTTTGATTCTCTTGCATATGAAGGGTAGATAACCTTGTAGTTCAGCCCCTTAAAACAACAACAACAACACAACCTTTTGCATAGTTTGTGATGTTGATGACTCTTGAGATGTGGAAGATGTATTAAACATAACTTTTACAGCAGGGGTTAAATGTTGCTCAATAAACACTGCACTATTTTGAGTAGCAACATTTTTTCTTGTACTAGCTTTTTAGCATTGTCATGATTAATTGTTGACACCAACAGTGTTTCATTTGGTGCACCACATTGATGATCACTCACACTTAAATCTTACCATTTCTACTTTTTAGATTGCCTCGACATTATTTTTTTTGACCTGTCTTTTGAGCATTGCCAAAATATTATCCCTTTTACATTTTGACGATTATAGTTATAAGAGTAGCCTTTATAGAGTACACGTTGTTTACCTTTGTTAGTTTTAGTAAGTTCCATATTAGCAACTAACCTGTTAGTATGATTTGCTCACTTCAAAGGTTATAACTGTTCTGATAATAAAATCATTTAGCTTTGGCTTTTATATTTAATATGTGCAGTTTGAAGTGATAGCAAAAGTGAGAGCAAAGTGGTAGCATAGTGGTAGAAAATATAACATGTATTGTTAAGAAATAGTTTAAGCGGTTATGTGGATCCATTACATAATAATTTTAGCACGACGAAGCTCATTTTCTATATCCAATAGTTCTTCCTCATATTCAGTATAACCAGCCTGTTTATAGACATGCAGTTGCTGCAGCCGCCGGATTAGCTTACTTGGATTGTTCCAGTAGACAAATTTAACAAATGATTTTTTAGGTGTAAACAAAGCATTACCATTATCATTATTATCTTCATCATCAACATCATCATCATCATAACCATTATCATTATCATCATCATCATCATCATGATCATTATAATCCTCATCACTATTACTATATAGTCATTTTTGATCCTTTTGCAATACCACATTTTGCACAGTCTGTGTTGTCTTTGATAATGTTGGGAGTTTTTCAGACATTGACAACTGTCCTAACACGACTTTCTGAGGAGATGATACATGCTTCTTAACAAACAATGCACTATCTTGAGCTGCAATATCTTTTTCTGGGACAAGTGTTTTAGCATTTTGAAGAGTTTTTTTAAACAGCAACGATGTTTTATCTGGTACACTACATTGATGATCACTCACACTTAAGACATCACTATTTTTACTTTTCAGCTCACCTCGACAATGTTTTGAACGATGTTTTGAACAACGCCAAATAACAGTTCCATTTTTATTAATTCGTTTTACAATATATGTATATCCCTTATAGAATGCGTATGGCATACCATTGCTATTTGTTGATACTTCCATGTCAATTGTCAAGCATAAACTAATCTCTAGCAAAGTTCACTCGATAATATAAATAATAGTTTAAAGTGAGAGGAAAAGTGGGTGCAAGAGTGGGTGCAAGAGTGGGTGTAAGAGTGGGTGCAAGAGTGGGTGCAAGAGTGGGTGCAAGAGTGGGTGTAAAAGTGGGTGTCGCTTATAGTAGGCATGAATTTTACTAGAATGTGATTTGAGTAAATGTAATTTCTAAACCCAAGTAGTGAATAGTCAGTTGGTTTTGATCTATGCAAGCGTAAACATGTCACATACACTGGTGATGGATACTCAAGGCTTTAAGGTCAACGAAAACAAGTACAGTATATATTTAAAGAGGTGGCTATCATTGATTGCATAACACGCGGTTTACCATACCTTTTTTCGGACTAGTGTTTTAACATTTGAAGTATTTTTTTAAACAGCAACGATGTCTTATCTGTCACACTACATTGATGATCACTCACACTTAAGACCTAACTATTTTTACTTTTTAGTTCACTTTGACACTGTTTGAAACGGTGTTTTGAACAATGTCAAATAACAGTTCCATTTTATTGGTTCGTTTTGCAATATACGTATAACCTTTATAGTATGCATATGGCTTACCATAACTATTCGTTGATACTTCCATATCAATTTTCAAGCATGAAATAATCTCCAATAAATTTCGCTCGATAATAGAAATAATAGTTTAAAGTGAGTGCAAATGTGGGTGCAAAAGGGGGTGCAAAAGTGAGTGTAAAAGTGAGTGCAAAAGTGGGTGCAAAAGTGAGTGCAAAAGTGAATGTAAAAGTGAGTGCAAAAGTGGGTGTAGTTTATAGTAGGCATGATTTTTTACTAGAATGTGATTTGAGTAAATGTAATTTCTAAACCCAAGTAGTGAGTAGTCAGTTGGTTTTGATTTATGCAAGCGTAAACATGTCTCATACACTGATGATGGATACTCAAGGCTTCATGGTCAACAAAAACAAGTATATAGTTAAAGAGGTAACTATTATTGATTGCACAACACTGAATCTATTTTTGAAATTTTGACAAAGGGCCTAAGTGCACTTTTGTTAATATCTCGCGAACCAATAAGACTAGGGCATTGTATGAGGTATTGTTGGACTTTTTGCCGAAGACTGCTGGTAAACACCTATGTTCCCACGGCCTTTTTAAAGATGGCGGCTAACCCACGAGGGGTGATTAAAAAGTAATCCAAGCGGCGCTTGTCGATAAGCAAACCAATAATCAAAAGGGGGGGGGGTATGACAGAGCTTGAGGCGATAACCCCTTTTGATTGATCCCTGTTGATTTGCCCCTTTGGACTGGTCCCCGTTGACTACTCCCTCTGGACGGGTCCTTTTTGAAGGGAGTCATTTTTGACGGGGCCCTGCTGACGGGTCACTGTGGACGGGTCCCTGTTGACAGGTCCTTTTGACTAATCCCTTTGGACCGGTCCCTTTGGACTGATCCCTATGGGTTGACCCATGCATTTAGCCAAATTATGTCAAAGGGACGGATCCAAAGGGATTAGTCAAAAGGACCTGTCAACAGGGACCCGTCCATAGTGACCCGTCTGCAGGGCTCCGTCAAAAATGACTCCCTTCAAAAAGGACCCGTCCAGAGGGAGTAGTCAACGGGGACCAGTCCAAAGGGGCAAATCAACAGGGATCAATCAAAAGGGGTTATCGTCTCAAGCTCTGTCATACCCCCCCCCCCTTTTGATTATTGGTTTGCTTATCGACAAGCGCCGCTTGGATTACTTTTCAATCACCCCTCGTGGGTTAGCCGCCATCTTTAAAAGGTCGTGGGAACATAGGTGTTTACCAGCAGTCTTCGGCAAAAAGTCCAACAATACCTCATACAATGCCCTAGTCTTATTGGTTCGCGAGATATTAACAAAAGTGCACTTAGGCCCTTTGTCAAAATTTCAAAAATAGATACAGTGTTGTGCAATCAATAATAGTTACCTCTTTAACTATATACTTGTTTTTGTTGACCATGAAGCCTTGAGTATCCATCATCAGTGTATGAGACATGTTTACGCTTGCATAAATCAAAACCAACTGACTACTCACTACTTGGGTTTAGAAATTACATTTACTCAAATCACATTCTAGTAAAAAATCATGCCTACTATAAACTACACCCACTTTTGCACTCACTTTTACATTCACTTTTGCACTCACTTTTGCACCCACTTTTGCACTCACTTTTACACTCACTTTTGCACCCCCTTTTGCACCCACATTTGCACTCACTTTAAACTATTATTTCTATTATCGAGCGAAATTTATTGGAGATTATTTCATGCTTGAAAATTGATATGGAAGTATCAACGAATAGTTATGGTAAGCCATATGCATACTATAAAGGTTATACGTATATTGCAAAACGAACCAATAAAATGGAACTGTTATTTGACATTGTTCAAAACATCGTTTCAAACAGTGTCAAAGTGAACTAAAAAGTAAAAATAGTTAGGTCTTAAGTGTGAGTGATCATCAATGTAGTGTGACAGATAAGACATCGTTGCTGTTTAAAAAAATACTTCAAATGTTAAAACACTAGTCCGAAAAAAGGTATGGTAAACCGCGTGTTGTGCAATCAATGATAACCACCTCTTTAAATATATACTGTACTTGTTTTCGTTGACCTTAAAGCCTTGAGTATCCATCACCAGTGTATGTGACATGTTTACGCTTGCATAGATCAAAACCAACTGACTATTCACTACTTGGGTTTAGAAATTACATTTACTCAAATCACATTCTAGTAAAATTCATGCCTACTATAAGCGACACCCTCTTTTGCACCCACTCTTGCACTCCCTTTTACACCCACTCTTGCACCCACTCTTGCACCCACTCTTACACCCACTCTTACACCCACTCTTGCACCCACTCTTGCACCCACTCTTGCACCCACTCTTGCACCCACTCTTGCACCCACTCTTACACCCACTCTTGCACCCACTCTTGCACCCACTTTTCCTCTACTTTAAACTATTATTTATATTATCGAGTGAACTTTGCTAGAGATTAGTTCATGCTTGACAATTGACATGGAAGTATCAACAAATAGCAATGGTATGCCATACGCATTCTATAAAGGATATACATATATTGTAAAACGAACTAATAAAAATGGAACTGTTATTTGGCGTTGTTCAAAACATCGTTCAAAACATTGTCGAGGTGAGCTGAAAAGTAAAAATAGTGATGTCTTAAGTGTGAGTGATCATCAATGTAGTGTACCAGATAAAACATCGTTGCTGTTTAAAAAAACTCTTCAAAATGCTAAAACACTTGTCCCAGAAAAAGATATTGCAGCTCAAGATAGTGCATTGTTTGTTAAGAAGCATGTATCATCTCCTCAGAAAGTCGTGTTAGGACAGTTGTCAATGTCTGAAAAACTCCCAACATTATCAAAGACAACACAGACTGTGCAAAATGTGGTATTGCAAAAGGATCAAAAATGACTATATAGTAATAGTGATGAGGATTATAATGATCATGATGATGATGATGATGATAATGATAATGGTTATGATGATGATGATGTTGATGATGAAGATAATAATGGTAATGGTAATGCTTTGTTTACACCTAAAAAATCATTTGTTAAATTTGTCTACTGGAACAATCCAAGTAAGCTAATCCGGCGGCTTCAGCAACTGCATGTCTATAAACAGGCTGGTTATACTGAATATGAGGGAGAACTATTGGATATAGAATATGAGCTTCGTCGTGCTAAAATTATTATGTAATGGATCCACATAACCGCTTAAACTATTTCTTAACAATACATGTTATATTTTCTACCACTATGCTACCACTTTGCTCTCACTTTTGCTACCACTTCAAACTGCACATATTAAATATAAAAGCCAAAGCTAAATGATTTTATTATCAGAACAGTTATAACCTTTGTAGTGAGCAAATCATACTAACAGGTTAGTTGCTAATATGGAACATACTAAAACTAAAAAAGGTAAACAACGTGTACTCTATAAAGGCTACTCTTATAACTATAATCGACAAAATGTAAAAGGGATAATATTTTGGCAATGCTTAAAAGACAGATCAAAAAAAAATGTCGAGGCAATCTAAAAAGTAGAAATGGTAAGATTTAAGTGTGAGTGATCATCAATGTGGTGCACCAAATGAAACACTGTTGGTGTCAACAATTAATCATGACAATGCTAAAAAGCTAGAACAAGAAAAAATGTTGCTACTCAAAATAGTGCAGTGTTTATTGAGCAACATTTAACCCCTGCTGTAAAAGTTATGTTTAATACATCTTCCACATCTCAAGAGTCATCAACATCACAAACTATGCAAAAGGTTGTGTTGTTGTTGTTTTAAGGGGCTGAACTACAAGGTTATCTACCCTTCATATGCAAGAGAATCAAAAAGGACTAAATAATAATAGAGAAAAAAGAAATGTATTTTGAATGTAACTATTGTACAAGTACTTATATTAAATAAATAAAAATATTGTATGGGTATTGTCTGTTTTTTCTTAATTGCTATACCCACGTCCTACTATATTAATGCCATTGTTAACCATCAACAATCTCCACCTATGTTCAGAAAGAAAGTGATCTTAAACAATACACTCGATCTATGGTTTGTGTACCGAGTATCATAATAATACAGTGTCGTCAAGCCATGTTCAGGCAATAGTAATGTTAGGAAATGGGTTCGAACCCTTGCTTCCTTGTACAGGATTAGTTTTTACTCAACAGCAACCCATAATACTATACTTTGAAACATGTCACATTTCATTGCAAAATGTCAACTGTATCGTTTTCTAAGACCCCAGCTACTGGCTAGTAGCTAGCAGACAGTGCAACAGAAACAGTGTCACCATGTTCATTCTTTAAAAGTTTCAATATTTATTATTCTTTTTCTTATTATTGTTCATTAAGAGTAGTGTAAAGTTGTCTTTGTGATGTAACTGTTATAATAGTTAGCTGGCACTCTAAAGCTCTTGAGTTCAATTCGAGCTTTATCATAAAATTTTAAAAGTATATTAGAACTATAACAGGTCTACTAAGTCTCGGGTGATTCAAATAAGTAGATGTGGTTTGATTCACACTTTAACGATAGAACACTACGGTTTTTAATTTTTTTTAAATAATGATAGCCATTTGTTCATTTTTTTTCATTTTCACATTTCACACATTGCCATTTGTCAATTTTCCATGTACACGATTTGAAAATGTCAGTTTAAAGTTTTTGGATTTCACGATACGGAAACAAGAATTTTCCATTTTGTTCTTTACACATTTGTCAATTTCCCATTTACATTTTTAAATGTCAGTTTTAAGTTTTTTAAATTGTGTTGATATGGAAACATGGATTTCCTATTTTTTTTTTTCATATCACAGACGACACGTTTATGATTTAGTCCATGCTGAAAGTTTAGTTTTGTAAAACACACATTTGCTGATTAAAATTTTCTTGAAATTATTTTAATGGAAGTGCTTGGCCACGGCAATAGTGCATTCTCTTTCTGTTTGTTTCCAAAAACGTATAGGCCTACTACTACTACTACTACTACTACTAATACTACTACTATAGGTAAGACTGTTTTACAAAATAACACCTATCTACCGCTGCATTTAAAAAAACACAAGTGTTAAAAAAAACTACAGTATACTATTTACCATTTGCTATATACATTAATTACCCCACCATCCCACCTTGCCGTGTTTGCTTTGGTTGAACAATCAATGCTACACACACACACACACACACACACACACACACACTTTCTCTCTCTCTCTCTATCATTCTATCTATAGTCATACATTCACACAACCATACCTGTCTTTGAAAAACAAATACAAGCACGCTATTTATCCTTGACATGCACACTTATCCCAAATAACTTTTAGGTTTACATTTAACATTTACTATTACAAAAAAAATGTTTCCACTATTTTACAATTACAAAAATGAATATTTACAAAATACTAAATCTACTGGTTACAAAAAAGCCATGTCTCTAAACAATAAAATATAGAATCACACCTCCACCTCGTGGTTATAACCCTATGGTAGGCTAATGCATAGGTCATTCATCTGCACTCATTTGCTATCCATCAAGGTAAAAGTGCATTTTCTCTGTTCCACAAGATACAAATTTGATTGCTGGATTGTATCCTGCACTGTTTATGCGATATAGCTTTGCCAGTTCATAAAACCGCTAGGTAGTTCTCTACATATAACAATTTTACCACTGCTCTACCTACGCCTTTTGCTCTTTTGGCTTTCTTACAGTCTAGTGTGTGATAGACAGCATTAACTGTATATCAAACCCAGTTCACCTTTGTATTTGTAATCCAAGTAATAATTTGGAAAGACACAAATGTAATCAGTTTTGAACGTTATCTCTGTTTTGTTTTGTTTAATATGTTTATGACATGCATTTTAACCTGAAATAGAACCCTAGTGAAAAGGCTAACAGCTTAACCACTACACCACCATGCCCTTGTTTCTTAGTTTGACTCGTTCTAGGCATGAGACCTGGAAATCGAGTTAAGACCACCAGTACAAGAGCTAAAAGTGCTTAACACTGCAACATAAAATGGATAGCTGGTAACATTATACAACCGGAAATGATTATATTTCTGATAGCCATGCATTTTTTGTCATCAGCCTACTGTCTGAGCACTGACAGCAACACAGTTTAGTTTAGAACAAGCGAGTGTGTGTGTATAGATTATTAGCCTCAAGTATTTAAAGCTTGTTGTGTGTGTAGCGACCATCTTGTCCCGGTAACCACTGAGCATTTTTGTGTTTTAGCTATCCTCTTTAACCAATTAATTAAAGATAGTCTACTCTTAATTCTTGAATCGATAAATCAGAGTTTGTGTGTACACCGTTCGTCATTTATTAACCCATACCTACAACCTATACTCTCTCTATACTGCAGTTTGATCTGAAAAACAAGTTTCAATGGTAAAAGACTTGTCAATCACTATACATGTAGCATACACTAATTCTTTCTCTACCTAGCTATGTTTCATCACATACATGGTAAACATCTCACATGTTCGTATCCGATTATTAGTTTATAAAATCTCAGGTCGATGACCTTGATGTATTGGGTATTTTGGGTAAATTCATTGGCCATGGGAAAGGGTTGACCATTCTAAGTCCTATAACACCTCACATGTTGATATTCGATTATTAGTTTATAAAATATTAGGTCAATGACCTTGCTGTTTTTTGAATCTTTTGGGTAAATTCGTTGGTCATGGAAAAGGGTTGACCATCCTGAGTCCCATGACACCTCACTTGAGCCTCTCTGATTATTAGCTTATAAAATCATAGGTCAATGACCTTGCTGTTTTGAATCTTTTAGGTAAATTCGTTGATCATGGAAAAGGGTTGACCATCCTGAGTCCTATGACACCTCACTTGACCCTCTCTGATTATTAGTTAGCGAGATATTAATAAAAGTGCAGTTAGGTCCTTTTGACATAAATAAATAATATATTCAAAAACAGAATGTCACCTCAAGTCCAACGACCTCTCATACAGGTCCCTAGCCTTATTGATTCATGAGATATTAAAAAGCTAATGACCTTAGATCTTTTGGGTAAATTCATTGGTCATGGAAAAGGGTTGACCATCCTGAGTCCCATGACACCTCACTTGACCCTCTCTGATTATTAGTTAGCGAGATATCAACAAAAGTGTAGTTAGGCCCTTTTGACATAAATAAATAATATATTCAAAAACAGAATGTCACCTCAAGTCCAACGACCTCTCATACAGGTCCCTAACCTTATTGATTCATAAGATGAGCAATACATATTTCTTTCTCTCTTCACCTGTGTTCTCTCTTTCACGGACTCTCCCCCCTTCACCTCTCACCACTGTCAAAACAGGTTGTGACTTGTTAGCTCTTATCGTGCACGTGCACAGGTGAACACCTGTGTTTTAGGTCATATTACACATGAACTTGCATTTTCTCACGTATGAACCAAAACAGGATGTGACTTGTTTCACAAGGAGAATGCTAATAATGACATCTCGCACGTGTTCACATGTATTTCGCCACTTTCCTTTCATATCGTTATCCCATTATAGTAGTAGAGACTGGGGAACAACGTCAGTTCAACACACGCGAAATGTAGTTAAGCCCTTTGACATAATTTAAATAAGTTCATGAGCCAGTCCGTAGGAACCGGTCCAAAGGGATCAGTCCAAAGGGGCTCATCAACGACTCATCCACAAGGACTCGTCCACAGGGACCTGTCCACAAGGACTTGTCCACAAGGACCTGTCCACAAGGACTTGTCCACAAGGACTCGTCCACAATGACCCGGCAACAATGACCCGTCTACAGGGACCTGTCAACAAGGACCCGTCCACAGGGAACCGCTCCCCCACCCTCTTCAAAAGCCATGAGTGGACATGCTAATTCATAGTGGCTTTCCACCGCACACATGTCTCTTGTGTAGAACAACTTTTCATTCCATATTAGCATTCAAACTCTCACATGTTGCAATTGGAAAGAGAGATTCTCTAAAAAAATACAATTTCACCCCCTAGTAGGGGTAGGTTTTTTTTTTTTGGGGGGGGGGGTTGAAATATGTTGTCCATAGGAAAGGGGGTATCAGCCCGAGTGCAATGACACCTTATTTGTCAAAATCCGACCATGCGTTCGAGAGATATCGGGCTGCCGTCATCTTGTGTGGAGGGTGTGGAGGAGGAGGATTTAGAACTGTCCAAAACACACTACTGATATCACTGTTTTTGTTTAGCTTTCAAATAGTAGCAGAAAACTAACTAACACTTTTCATCCAGGAATCAGTGTCTCAAAATTGGTTCAGATATAAAGATACAACAATGAATATAACACAATATTAATTACATGGACATTCGAACATGGATTCGAAGAACTTCGATAAACAGAAAAAATATTTATTGTATCATCTGTTCTCGATCCAACATTAATATTCTGAGTTCTTGACTCAATTATCAATATTATGGTCAAAAATTTATTATTAACAAAATATCAACTCTTTTAAATCTGAATTTAACCATTCAAATTTTTAAATATCAATTTGAAATAGTATTTAGAAAAATTATCACAAAAATAATATTAGTTTTTGCTATTATCAAAATTACAATTCTTTTGACAGAATGTCAAAAATGTTAATCATCAAATTAATTTGCAGAATGTTTATATTCTTAACAGGATCACATATATCCTCTAAATTGTAGTGGTTGTTTAGGAAATAACAGTTTTAATTTATTTACAGCGTCGGCCCATTCGATTTAAATGTGTCAAAAATCACATCATAATTAGCATCTAGACAACGGTAAAGTCTTCTCATAATGAAATAACAAAATTCCGGGCTAACAATTACTAGGAAATACTTATAGAACACGTGGGCAAGCTGTGGATTGACATGATGGTTCCATAATATAACCCTCGGTTATGAATTCGACGAAAGTGTGGCTTACAAAAATATTTCAACTCCCAACATTATTTCAAAATCATCCAACCTACAATATGGTTGATGCTCCATTATAACAACCTCATTCCTGCGACTTAAAATGCACAATCAGAATGGCATATTCAACTATTTCCACACACACACACAAAAATTCTTCCCAAATTATACATAATAATCAAGCCTTTGCTTGTTACTCAAACTGGAAGATTTATAAGCTAGTAAGTTCCTCAATGAGTTTACAGTAATTTTACCATCAGTTTAAACATTAATAATTTCACAACGTGTCTATTTCTAGCCAAACGTTCTATCACAAGACGTTGCTCAAAATGATATTATATTTATACAAACTCTAGTAAAACCCTAATTTATACATGCTATTTGCTTCCCGTATCATTACTTTCCGTGTCTTTCAAAAGATTTAACTGCACAATGCAAGTGTGAAATGTTCCCGTAGGATTATTCTGCTAGTTGAATGTGGGCATGCGTTAACCACTACCCTTTGAAAAACAAGTCTCCGATCTAGCAAACTGTTAAAAATATCAACTTTACAAATCACACTACATGATATGATTATTAGAAATATAAATCCTAATTATTATTATTATCTCTGACAAATATTGAAAATGATTATTATTATTAAATCAGCATTATTATTATTATTATTATTATTATTATTATTATTATTATTATTCCACAAATGGAATTAACGTTGCTAAACTGTTCGGGAAATATCATCCTCGACTTCTTAAATATGGATAAAAATCCATTCCTCAACATAAATTTATTATTAAATTTACAGTTACGACGGCTGATGACCACGATTAGAAAAATAATTTCAAAATCAAATAAATGCTGGTTTTGCTCGTCCGTTAATTCAAATCATTGACTTCTCATGTCTGAGTGTAAAAACTGCTCAGATCAAGGCTTCCACATGCCTTGCAAAAATATTTGCAACAATTACACATTATTGTAAGCGTTCTTCGCCGCCCAAAATCTACGCATTGTTCCTGTCCAAGCACTGTTCAGTTTTGGTTCGTCGTGGAGTCTGGGAATTTGTCGATAACTGACCTATAAACATAGTGCGGTTTGAAATGTCTTCCGAATTCAGCCAACCTGATGAAGATCCTTCCGCACCTCCCTGAACCATTTGTCAGACAGCTTGGTATTATCATTATTATTTGAGGGGAAACCCTTGTTTAAGAATGGAGTATTTTATCATTCTGGTGTAGTTGCGAACGGCTCCGCTGGGAATAAGCTCGCCCGCCGCTGGGTACGTGACGTAACGCAGACCAAGATACGGCAAATATTGCGGTCGTTTCTCTTCCCATCTGGAGGCTAACTGACGTTCTTAGTGAATAATAATGATAATAATAATAACAATATTAATAATAATAATATATATATATATTTTTTTTATTTTTTTTTATTTTTTCGAGGGAAACCGTGGGGAAATCTTCAAAAGACAGATTGCAAGCTTCCGGACTTACAACTGTGCAGGATTCTTACCTACTAAAAACCCACAAACCCTATACTTGGCTTAAGGCCACCCCGGAACTGCCTGTTCAGCCTTACTTCAGGGTGGAGCCACTGTTACGACCAGAGGTCTCAGTCAATTTCATTTAACGTGATGATAATGACATAACTCATCATCATCCTCACTGTCTTCAGCAACCAATCTTCTAGGTTCCTTTTTTTTTTTTTTTTTAGCAG
The DNA here is from genome assembly GCA_946902985.2 of Meconema thalassinum. NCBI lineage: Eukaryota > Metazoa > Arthropoda > Insecta > Orthoptera > Tettigoniidae > Meconema > Meconema thalassinum. The sequence continues at coordinate 31,463,231 of OX336400.1, read as the reverse complement.
CTCAGAGATGTAGACAGCAATCTGTGCCCAACTTTCTCTGCTGCTGAGCATTTTATCCACCACATTGTCTGGTGTAATGACTCCAACGTTTGTCTCCAGAAGCCTTCGAAGATTTCTCCACCTCAAGCATGCAAAGAATGTGTGCTGAACATCGTCCCATTGATCATCACAATAACGACACCGTGAACTCGGTGAAATTCCCATTCGATGGAGGTATGCATCATAATAACCATAGCCAGAGAGAAACATGGTAATGTAATAATTAACCTCACCATGTTCCATCGACAACCATGGCTTCAGTTGCTCGATGAGCCTAGCGGTCCCCCTGCCACGATGTTCACGTTCCCATTCTTCTTGCCATTCCAGAAGAGATCTGTCTCTTTCCTCCATCTTCACGCGTATCTTAGAATGCTCGTCTTTGCGCAAGTATATACGGCGCCTTTCCTTGGCCAGGATGTAAATGGGTATCGCCCCAGCTATTACTAACACTGCCGGTCCAGACACTGTACGATAGGCAGAAGTTATTCCGAGGGCAGCTCTTCTGTGAACATTAATAATAATAATAATAATAATAATAATTACGGTAATTATAATAATAAGGGAATGGGAAGAAAGACTCAAGGAAATAGGACTGTACCATGAAATAAGTCTTGGATCGAAATGGTATCAATTGGTTGGCCTTTGCTGATGGCATTGCCATTCCTTCAGAAAATATACAAACAGCTTGTGTCCAAATAAACCTTTTGAGAAATATAGCAGAGAAAGTTGGACTTCAGATATCTTTTGAGAAGACCAAATTAGGAATTCTCCTACAGTTTTAATAACAGACTCCGGAAAAATTTATAAGGTTGAAAAGTTTAAGTATTTGGGAGAAATGATTCAAATTAACGGACTATAAAAATAAAAACCAGAGGTCGCCAAACAGCATATCGGCTGCACTCCAGAGTGCAGTGATGGTGGGGGAAGACCATATGTCTGTCTCTCTCGCTCCCTTTCTCGTCTACCCCCTCCTGTACTGTCTTTGCTGTGTCGAAGGTCAAACGGTCGCGATGTGGTGTACCTTATACAGGGTCATCGAAAAGTAATGCCAACATTTCAAAAAATTATAGCACCGAAACCTTTTATGTTAAACGTGTAATTCTTTCACTGAACGCCAGCTGGTTAAAGTAAGGTTTGTTTTGCAGCGGAAGTGACCTTGATATGCGCACAATAGATGCGCAGTAGCCAAGGTCGGCCGGGGGCCAATGACTGCACCGCCCGACAAACTGCGCCTGATTACAAAGCTGTCATTCGATGGTTTAATCAGTTTAAGGAAACAAGGACTGTAGAGAAAAAATCTAGGCCAGACCGACCACCAACATCAGCAGTGAACGCACGCTTTCCCAATTGCTGGATTGGTACGTGCAATCATTTCAGGAGTAACTGTCAAGATGGCGGCAGAAATTCGCTCCCGCAGGTGCTCCAAATCCCGATTTTTTCTTCATACACAATGTTTTTAATGTACTCCCAGAAAGAAATCCAAAGGGGTGAGGTCGGGACTTCATTGGTGCGCGCGCCCCCGGCCGACCTTGGCTACTGCGCATCAAGTGTGCGCATAGCGAGGTCACGTCCCTTCCAAAACAATACTTACTTTAACCAGCTGGCGTTCAGTGAATGAATTACACGTTTAACATAAAGGGTTTCGGTGCTATAATGTTTTGAAATGTTGACATTATTTTTCGATGACCATGTATTGCTCACTTGACATTATTTCGTCGCAGGGATTAGTAATGTTTGCCTATGGCGAAGTAGTGGCGGCTGGTTCAGTTTTGTGCTGTAACCCTTCAAAGAATAAAAAAAATTAGAAACATAATTTATGGAAACACTCACTCAGTAACACTTAAGAGGCTCTTCACTGAGTTTTCCATACTGAACAAACTATAGATCATTGATTTACAAAATGTGACTAGGCTATAGGATAGGTAAGTTGGGAGTATTAAAATACCTTCTGGAGGGAACAGCTGATGGCTTCATCTATTTTTGCCACCGGTTGCTTTGAGCGATTCCCTCTAAAATGCTACCGCAGAGTTAACAAGGAGCCACCTTCTACGTTCTTATTTCATGTGATCAGTGCTGCCGCTATGTGCTCGAACGAAGAACTACTGTGATGTCTTGGCTGTTGTCCCAACAGCACAGCGGAAAAGGTGAACACGCATGCGCAAAAGGCAGAGCTCATGTTTGCTGGCAATAAACGTAGAAATTATCGCTGAGCTGCGATCAGCACAGCCAGTGCCGGACAATGTGCTGCAGCACTTCAGCACATCAGGTGGAGCCGCCCCTGAGTAGAAGTTCGACTTCTTTTAAGAAAGAGTGGAAACAATTTATTTTCATCTCGCACAACGGAAACGCGACGTGTGTTATTTGCCAATGTGTTGTTTGTTTGCGAAAGTATTCACTGGAGCGGCATTTCAATTGGATCTATGCCCAAGATAGCGGGTTCAAACCCAGCCGAAGCCGTTGGATTTTTAAGAGCGTTAAAAATCCATCAGTATGCCGTCCTTCGGAGGGGAAGTAAAGCCGGTGGTCCCATGTCATAGATTTATGGCATGTTAAAGAACCTTCCACTAATTGCACCTGTGTGAAGCTAAATTGGATAGGTTAAGAATGTAAACTACGCTCTTAGGTTTCTACGTTCGTTGCCAAGACCGACTACGGTGGCGTCTGGTAGCTAAGTTCTCAACTTGGCCTAGTAGTGGTTGACGGTGGCGCTTGGCGGCAAAAGTAGGAACTATTTGAAAAATTCTAAGCTGCAGTCCTTAAATTAAAGAACAGATAACACACACTAATACAGTCATCACAATTAACACCGGTTATCAGACAGATTCTACACACACCCAAAGTACACAGGGCTACATGACCGCGTGGTCGCAGCCCCTAAACTTAAGAACCAACCAACCATTTCAATTGGAGACATCATCAGGAATTTGGGGCTCTCGAGTTCGAAGAGCGTCAACTTAAATTTATTGAGTTGAAATCAACGCTAGAAATAGGTACTGCACTCGTAAGTGCCTCGTTTTCTTGCAAATGTTTGTTGTTTTAATTACCTCGTGGTGTAGTGGCTAGCATTCTTGGATGTTGCCCTGGAGGTCCGGGTTTCAATTCCGGCACTGCAAGAAATTTAATTCTGGTCTGAGGGCTGGAATTGGGTACGCTCAGCCTCGTGAGGCAGAACTTAGAATAGATGGGTTCGATTCCCATCTCAGCCATCTTGGAAGTAGTTTTCCGTGGTTTCGCACTTCTACTCCAGGCAAATACCGGGATGGCTCTTAAATTAAGGCCATGGCTGCCTCCTTCCCAGTCCTCATCCGGATTACAAATACACACACTAATACAGCCACCATAATTACACAGTTTATCAGACAAATTCTATACACACACCCCAGTACACGGGGCTACATGACCACGATGTCACAAAGCCACTACATCAATCAACAACAAGAAAATGTTTAAATGCTAACCACGTAATCTTCAAGTGCAGGAACGCGCAGAAACACGCGAACAAAATGTAGATGTTTCGGACAACCAACACATTGGAAGAACAGTTTGTTTCCATTACGTCCAGTGCGAAGGCAATCCCAACTTGAGTCGGTCCAACGCACCGGCAGTCAGGGCAGGCAGCCCAGCCCGAGAGAGTTTTGCCGGAGTGCTGCGGAGTGCGACGCAGTGCAGTCGGCACACCGGAAGTGCAAAGCCTCTGGACTAGACAAAGAAGCAAACTGAGCAAGAATACGGAAATTGGAACAAGCTTTTCAACTGACGAAGGACACCTACAATACGAAAAATCTTTCTATTGCAAATAAAATCTGGCATTACAATACGGTAATTAAGCCGGAAAGTCTCTATACTTCAGAATGTATGTTTTCCATTAAAAAAAAAACGAAATAGAAGATCTAGAGAAAGGAAAGAAGGATACTTAGAACAAGTAGTTCCGTGAAGAACTAAAACCTATTTTCATATATCCTACTTATGTTAATTGCCACCATCAACATACAAAATTTCAGTTTGATTGCTGTAATAGATTCGTAGATATTTAGAACCGTCCAAATATTTCGGATGGCCGCCATGTTGAATTTTTATAAATGAAAGTCTTAAAGTAATATTCTATCATATGGCAATTATTGTGAAGGTGTAGTATTCAGACTTCAATCGCATGATTAGGTCACAAGAAATGAAATCGAGATTTTAAAATTTTGCACAGCCGCCATCTTGAGGGTATGAAAACAATTGAACCAAATTAGTTGCCAGTGCATTACAATGTGTATAAAAATTTACTGTACCATATTGGACTGCGCTCAGATGGTTAAACCGCGAAATTTTTCAAATTCTCTTGGCCGCCATGTTCGTTCTGTACTTTACAGGTTCTTGAAAGTTACATATATGAACTTGTAGTAGTGCCCTTTATCACCGTACAAAACTTGAGGGTGATATCACTAATAGTTTCGGAGATAGAGAATTCTGGTGAAATATTTCACACAACCGCCATTTGGAAGTTATGTAAATAATTGAACTATATTAGATGCCTCTGCATTACAATGTGTATAAACATTTTCTGTACCAAGTTTGGTTGCGATTGGATAGTTAAATCGCGAGAAAAGTCTATTTAAAGGTTCAATTTCGCTTGGCCACCATGATGGTTTTGTAGTAAACAGGTTTTTGAAAGTCTCATTGGTGAACTTCCACCCTACAAAATTTCAGCGTGATATCGGTAATAGTTTCAGAGATATAGAATGCCAGTGAAATATTTCGTACAGCCGCCATGTTGGATTGGTGAGACGTAATACAATTAGAATTGCACGGTTGGAGTCGGTCAAAATGGTGCTATGACCTTACCAAATTTCATTGAAATCGGTTCAGCCGTTTAATAGTTATTAGGGGGACACAGACACATACACATACGCCGACACACACAGACACACGGACAAAAGGTGATCTCATAAGCCTATTTTTTCGTAAAATGAAAATAGGCTAAAAATATTGGAACCATTAAAAAAGAAAGTAGAGAGTTCAGATACCGAAAAAATGACGACCTCTACAAAGGTAAAGAAATTGAAAAAATCCACGATACGATCAAGAAAAGGAGGGTTAATTTCTTTGGACACGTAGTGAGGATGAATAACACCAGACTCACAAAACACATTTTCAGTCAAGCAGTGGCGGCCGGTAGAATGTAAAGCTGGGTGTTGCACCAAAATTTCTGATGTCGCAATTTTATATTTTATATATTATATTTTATATGGGAAGTTTACACATGTAACAAAAATGAATTAACGTTAGATAAACTACAGTTCTATAAAATGAAATACATGGGTTTTCCAAAATAACTGTACGTTCGACAAATAGACACATTTTAATGGCTCTTTTTGGGCTTCTTCCTATAGGAATTCATAAAAAATCAGATTTATGTATTTAAGCCCTATGCCTGAGTTAATGGGAAGAATTCTAAACACAGCAGGTTGTCTAAGGTTGGGTCTCAAACTCCGGGATAATAAACATTCTCAACATAAAAACATGGCAACCGAAAAGTTTGTACGTTAACGAAAAATGTTATTACTAACAAAGACGGGCACATATTCTGCATAAGGATAGGATTTTTATCATTTTAAATGATCTTGTCGACTTCGTAGTTACGCTGGGGTCTGGCGCTACGTTACGGCGACGGGACGAAATGTACCGAGAATGCACTGAGGTGTGTGACATCATAGTACTGCTTGAGCTTCCTCCTTTCCACGCGCGCTCCGGTGAGCGTAACGTCATCTAGCCAGCTACCTCCTTTGACCTTGGTTTGCACTTGCTAACGGACTTTGAGTTCACGCAGCATTTGTAACATTTGTAGCATTTAAAATGATATACTATGATTTACTATAGCTTGCACCCCATCAGAGGAACCAGCCATGAAGTGCGCTCTGTCATACGTCTGCGCAATTCATTTTTGCGGAGTTTCATTCAATTTCTGCTTCTTTAATTCATCCAGTAAACACGCTGCTAATGTGTGTCCATCATGTTTTGTTTGCCTCTTACTACGTATCGGTACACGACAGCCAACTGAAATATCTTTGAAATATCACTAGTTTCATCTGCTATAATGGCTAAAATATCCGATTCCTTTATTTGCTTTGATACTTCTTCTTGGCAAACCTCCAACATAATCTGTAAAAGTTAATTTTGAATTGTTTTGGACGTTCCTTTGAAAACAGTTGCCCTTACCAAATGACCTTTATCACAGCATCCAACTCAGCGCTAAAATTAATTAGTTCTCTCAAAACACCTGGATTTGTTGATGTTACACTTTCATCATGATCACGCAAGGCCAGTTCGAAAGAGCCACAGAAACGAATACAGTGTATTACAATATTTAACACATACCTACTGAGCCTAACTTATTCGTTATATTCCGCAATTTACCTTCTATAGGCACTGTCCAATTGTGCAGCTTCGTTAACAGTTCCAATTTATTATTTATTTATGTATCGTATGGCTTTTAGTGCCGGGAGTGTCCGAGGACATGTTCGGCTCGCCTGAGTCTGTAGCTGCTTCCAGTGGACACCCTAAAGGGTGAGCTACAAGTTCCGTTCAATTTCAAGTAGTTCCAACTTTCGCCACCAGATATCAATGATACCTAGTGGTGAACGTTGGAACTTTGATAGAGCGTTCTGACGAAATATAACCTAACAAATTTCGCTTTACACAAGTTTAGTCTGTGGAAAGATCTTTTACATGCCATAAATCTATGACATGGGACCGCCGGCTTTACTTCCCCTCCGAAGGAAGGCATACTGAAGGATTTTTAACGCTCTTAAAAAATCCGACGACTTTGGCCGGGTTTGAACCCGCTATCTTGGGAATAGCAGTTCAGCATGCTACCAACTACGCCACCGAAGCCGCTAACAGTTTTAAAAAGTGTCAATTTCAAACAGCTGAAGATTGATTGGTTGGTTCCTCAGCTTAGGGGCTGCGACAACGCGGTCATGTAGCCCCCTGTATTTAGGGTGTGTGGAGAAACTGTCTGATAACCGGTGTTAATTGTGATGGCTGTATTAGTGAGGACTGCAGACATTGAATTTCAAGCAGTTCCAACTTTTGCCGCCAAAGGCCAACGTAAACGACTACTAGTTCAGAACTTGGTTACTAGACACCACCGCAGTCGGCTTCTGGTGATGAACGTTGGAACCTAAGAGCGTTGTTCAAATTTTAACCTATAATTTAGCTTCACACAGGTGTAATAAGGAAAAGTTCTTTAACGTGCCATAAATCTATGACATGGGACCGCCGGCTTTAATTCCCCTTCGAAGGAATGCATACTGAGGGATTTTAACGCTCTTAAAATATCCGACGACTTCGGCCGGGTTTGAACCCGCGATCTTGGGCATAGAAGCTCAGCATGCTACCAACTACGGCACCGAAGCCGCTCAGCTGAAGATTCATGTTTCTTTATTTTAGGGATTAATTTCCATAACTCCTATTTTGGTCCACGCGTATTCTCCACCAACGAACATGGAAAACAGAATAAAGCGTTTTTAATATCGCATTCACATAACCAATTATTATTGCCTTAAATATCTCCTTTAAACGCCCTCCTATACTTATATTTTCGACAATACTTATCTGGTAATGGTCTACCGAGTGTTTTACTTTAAGTTTATTGTCATCAGGGAGCTGGGAAAACTGTCTAACTAGTAAATTACTTACTCTATTAATTTTCACTCACACTCCACAATACAATTAATGTTTCAAACTAAACATTCCGTTAAAATAAAATAGTAACTTACAAGATGCACAGATGATAAATCTGGGTGCTATATCGGAAAGTTGCGCGAAAGGCAAACTAACAAAACACTGAATTTTGCTAGCCTAGAAATTTCGCAGTGAATGCATAGGTCTACTCACAATCAACCAAACAATAATAATAATAATAATAATAATAATAATAATAATGCACAGTTATGTATCTGCCTGGAACCAAAATACTCAAATCAACTAAATACAGAACTAATCGCAACCCAAATACCGCAAGAACAAGAGTGGTAAAAGCAAACATAAACCGCTTAAGTACACCAACAATACGTCGCAAAATAGTTCAGCCACTTATCTACTGTACTTATAGCACGGTGGCATTCTTAGGCTCGCTTCACAGAACAATTGACAAAAATATTAAATGAAGTTATGATGAGAAAACATCTAAAAATAATTGGGTGTGAACCAACTAATGTCTCCCTATGAAATTCCGATATTTGTACCGTTGTGGGTGGTGTAGCATTCTCTAGTGGTGTGGGAAAGAGACTACCCTTCAGGGACAGATGACCTCGTAGTTCCGACCCTTAAAACAACAATAACTAACTAACTAACTAACTAACTACACTGCCCTTCGCGGGGGGGGGCGGGGGCGTGGTGGCTCAGCGGTCTAGCTGTATGCCTCTCACCAAGGTGGTCCGGGTTCGATTCCCGGTCAATGCATGTGAGATTTTCGAAGTGAAATGCCATGTCCTGTGGTTCGGATTCCACGTAAAAAGGAGGTCCCGTGGCTCATGATCTCAAGATTAACGGTCACGTTAAACTACAAGCTTCCTTCCTTTTTTCCTTCGCGGGGTAAGAGAAATCGCGGGTGTTGTCAAATCCAAAGAGGTGGTATAGTCTAACGGTGCTATTTGGAACTGAGTGTTGCCAGGGGGCTGGCAGCTCGTCTGCAACTCCCTACTACCCATGCAGGCCAGCAAGCTATGTACAAGCTTGGCCTCGTCCAAAGAGAATATAATATCAGAGTCCCAGCTCCCATGTTAAATACTTTTCCTTAAATCCGCCCATAATCCGGCTTCAAAAAAACAATCATTTCTCTTCGGTAGGGGAAACATAAGGAACTAAATCCTTAAGATATCAGCTTATTTTTATGAATATTACGCAGAGCTAGTCCCTTTGTGAATCAATTAACAATAATAGCTATTACCTTTGACAATATTAGCTCTGACAAAATGTATCACAAGCAATCAACAATATACTGATACATTATGAAATTTGTTGTCCACTTTGTAATGTTGGCAGTAAACGTACTTATGTAGCTATTATTTTGAAAATTATAATAATGTATTGACGTTAGTTTATCAACTATACACCGTACAAATCAATTATATAACACGTTTTATAAGTTGAATGCTATAAAATGAAATATCGAGTCATGTCTGCTGACATAACCTCCAAATTCCAGAGCTTATCCCATACCCGCCCCCCTTTCTCGCCCTAACCTACATAACCTCCAAATCTGACTATAGAATAATTAAAATAATCACCCCCACCCCCCTACCCGCTATCCTACACAGGTTCCAAATTCTTGTTTGAACCGCATGACCCTCTTGCAAATGTGATATGAGAAGGAAGGAGAAGGATAAATGAAAACCATAGGTGATTGAAACATTTCTTTTTTATTTTATTTTGCATTATACAATGTAAAAATAAAATTGTTGTATATGTATAGGTCTAGTATAGAAAGAACGACACAATTGAAATTGCATTCTCGTCCAGTTCTGCTCTTGCAACTTGCTGTTCACCTGGATCCAGTGGACAGATCTGTAAGAATACAAACATCAAGCTATAAATACAATAAATTTGGAATGTAACTTATAAGACACTAGACATGGAAGAATGTAGGCAAGCTTCTCAAGGAAATATCCTGTAAATGGGCAAGGAGGATTTCAGTTATTTCAGTGATCTCTTTCGACTGCACGGAACTTTGAATATAACTTCACTGACGGGAAGAGTGGAGGAGGTTGTGGATATGATGGAGAGGAGAAAACTGGATGTACTCGGACTGGCAGAGACCAGATGGAGAGGGGAAGGAAGAAAAGAACTGAGAAATGGCTTGCAGCTATACTGGATAGGAAATGAGGAGGGGAAGAGAAATGGAGTGGGAATGGTGGTGAGAGAAGGGCTGAGGGAGGAAGTAAAGAGGGTAAGTGATAGAATAATTAGAGCCAGAATCACTGTGAAAGGTAGAAACCTGGACATTCTGCAAGTCTATGCACCACAGGTGGGATGCACAGAAGGCGAGAAGGACGAGTTTGAAGAGGAGTTGCAGAAGCAGTTAGTGGGGAGAGACCTGATAGTCATGGGAGACCTAAATGCCCATGTCGGAACTGATAGAAGAGGTTTTGAGGAAGTGATTGGTGGTGAAGGATGGGGAAACAGGAATAAGGAAGGAGAGAGATTGTTGGAACTGTGCAAGATAAATGGGCTAATGGTTGGAAACACATGGTACAAGAAGAGAGAGAGCCATAAAATTACTTGGTACAGCAGGAATTTGACTACGAAATCAGTGGTGGACTATATTCTATGCGGGAAGGAGACAAAGAAGAGTATCAGGGCTATAAGGGTAATACCTTCAGAAGCCCTGGACAGTGACCACCGTCTGCTGGTCGCCAAGGTGAGAGGACTGAAGGAAAAGAGGAGAACTGAGAACCAAGAAAGAAGAATAAGGACATGGAAGCTGAAGGAGGATGGAAATAAGGAGAAGTTCCAGATATTAGTGAGGAACAAATTACCGAAGGATGATCCGAAAACAGGTGAAGAAGAATGGAATAGGTTCAAGGACGTGTTGGTAGAAGCAGCGGAAGTCGTGTGTGGCAGAACTAGTGGAAAGAAAAGGTGGAAGGAAACACCATGGTGGAACCCCAGAACTAAGGAAGCAGTGAAAAAGAAAAATGAAGCATTCAGGAAATGGTTCCAACAGAGGACAGACAGAACAAGAGAAGAATACCAAGAGCGGAAGAAAGAAGCAGGAGAAGTAGTGAAGGAAGAGAAAAAGAAATGGCTGGAGAAATGGACAGAAATGATGGAGGAGGACTGTGATGGCAGTAAGAAAGTGTTGTATGGAATGATAAAGGCAAAGAGAAGAGATACAGGGGAAAATGTCAGAATGGTGGACAGGAATGGAAAGGAGGTCGAAAATATGGAAGAAGTAAAGGTTATCTGGAGAGAATACTTCAAGGAACTCCTATATCCAACTAAAACCAGCGTAGTGGACATTGTGGAGGAAGAAACAGACAGTGACCAAGACATTTCAGAGAAGGAATTGACATGGAAAGAAGTGGAGGAAGCATTAAAGAAGATGAAAGGGGGAAAGGCACCGGGAATAGACGAAGTGAGTGTGGAGATGGTGAGAGCAGCAGGGGTGATAGGAACACAGTGGCTCTTTCGAGTAATGAAAGTGATATGGAGGGAGAAGAAAATACCAGAGGACTGGAAAAGAGGGATAATAATACCCATATTTAAAAAGGGAAGTAGGAAGGAATGCAAGAACTACAGGGGAATTACACTCATGTGCCACTGCGCCAAAATATTTGAGAAGGTACTGGAGAGAAGAATTCGGACAGAAGTTGAAGATGGGCTGAGGGAAGAACAGTATGGACTCAGGCCAGGAAGGTCAACAGTTGACCTCATCTTTGCAGTAAGACAGCTACAAGAACACCATTATGAATATGGGAAAGATCTGGTGATGACCTTCTTGGAGATTGAGAAAGCATATGATAGTATTAATAGAAACAAGGTATGGGAAGCAATGAGAGCAAAAGCAGTGAACAAGGAGACAGTGGCAAGAGTGAAAGCAATGTACGAGGGAAGCAAAAGCTGTGTGAAGGTGGGAAGAGAGGGAACGGAATGGTTTCAACTGGAGAGTGGTCTGAAACAGGGAAGTGCCCTCTCACCCCTGTTATTTATAGTGGTGATGGATGAAATCATACGAAAAGTGGTAAATAGCATTGGGGAAAGGAAAATGAAGGCAATGTTGTTTGCTGATGACCTTCTGGTATGGGGAGAGGATGAGGAAGAAGTACAAGAGCAATTAGATGAGTGGGAGAAGGTAGTGTTATCATATGGGATGAAGTTCTCAGCACAAAAGAGTGAAGTGGTCATCACAACGAGGAAGAAGAACAGACTGGATATGGGCATAACACTTGGAGGACAACAGTTGCAGAAAGTAGAATGCTTCAAGTACTTGGGAAGCATAATTGAAGAAAAGGGAGGCAATAGGATGGAACTAAATGAGAGGGGAAGGTGCGCAGATGGATTTTTCAAGAGTGTTAGGGGGATGATATGGAATAAATATGTACCACAAAAATGTAAAGGAATCATCTACAAGACCTACTTTGTGCCAATTTTGACATATGGTTCAGAAACATGGGTGATGAAGGAAAGGGACAAGAATAAAATACGAGCAGTGGAGATGAAGTTCCAGAGGAGTAGGGTAGGAGTGACAAGAATGGACAGAGTAAGGAATGAGAGAGTCAGGGAGATGGTAAGAGAGGAACCATTGCAAAATAGAATAGAGCGATCTAGGCTACAATGGTATGGACATGTGAGGAGGATGGAAGAGGAGAGGATACCGAAGAAGATGTTTGGAATGGAAATGACGGGAAGGAGGCCAAGGGGAAGACCAAGGGACAGATGGACAAAAGGAGTTAAGAAGAGTGTGGAGGAAAGAGGAGCGTGCTGGGACACAGTAAATGACGAGAGATGGTGGATGGACAGGAAACGATGGAGAGGCTTATGTTCCAAGCAGACCCGACCAGCGGTTGGAAACTGCTCAAGATGATGATGATTTATTAATTTTCATCATGAATCCATACCATTTAAAAACTCATTCAAATCCTCTGGTGTGTCAGCTAAGATGATGACGATGTCATCAGCAAATCTCCAAGTTGAAATTATTTCTCCTTGAATTTTTACTCCTACTTTGAATTTTTCTCCAATTTCCTTTATTGCTTGTTCAATGTATAGATTAAAAAGTATGGGTGATAAGTTGTGGCCTTGCCTTACACCTTTCTGAATACCAGCTTCTCTCTCATGTCCTTATGCTCGAATAACTGCATATCCTAAGGAACACAACGTGCTAAACCTTAAAACAGTAGGCCTATTGGTATGGCACAAAATTGTAACGAAAATTGAAAGGAAAGTGATTAGTCCCTTGCTCATAAATTTACATGTGTCAACATTGTTTGGTATCCTTTAAACATGAGTCACTTTCAGTGATCTCAGGAGTAGCCTACATATTGAGACTCATGTCCTAAAGGTCCTGGGTTTTATTGCAAATAAATAATTAATTCTAGTCTGTTTGGAACATGCAAAATTGAGACGTGTTTGGCTTAGTTCACACCAGAATGATCCACTCAAATGATGGTTCCTAAATTAAGGCCATGACTGCCTCCTTCCCAATCCTAGTCTCATCTACAAATGCATATACCACTACATACAACCTATACATACAGTTACCGGGAAGGTATCTGTGTACTTCCCCATCCCACTCTCCCGGTATACTACTGCAACTGAAAAAATTTGACACACTGAGTGTGTCTGTTTCTGATTGTGACAACCTACTGTCACACGCGTCAATGTTCTCAGATAGGGAAGTATTCGGCTTGCTTCCTGCGCCACTCTACATCTACCTCCTACCTCTCAAGGTCAAGTGCACAGCTGAATGCCGGCATCTGTAAACAAGTTGATATGGCTAATGGTGGCAACATGGTTTTGCAGCAGACACTAATTTTCATCCAAGTTAAAACAGCGCACTGATGATTTGTTCTGAAATAGTTATTTCAATGCTCCCAATATTAGGTATTTATGTTGTTTTTGACAACCTTGACATGAACATTGTCAGGAATACTGTATGCCAGCCTCCTAGTTTCTCATCTGGGTGACAAATTGGTTATGCAGTTACAAGCTGAGGTATCTATGACATAAATGCCAAGAAATATGGATGCATAGTAAGTTACAACTATTGTATAATGTAACATATCAACGTGAATATTTAACGGCTGGAGAAAAAAATTATTTGATAATAAAATAACATCCAAGTAGGCATTCAAACAATTGGCCTCAATATGTAAGCATCATAGTTTGATCATACCAACATGTATTTCTCATTTCAATAGCCTGGGACATAGTGTTCATCAGCCCGAGGAACTAAGGTGTATCACTTTTCTGTGATGAGTGTAATAGTATGTGTAAATGTATTCGGGACAAGGATGGAATAATGCCCCAGGATTTGAAATAAGGTACGGTACAATCCCAGCATTTGTCCCAAGGGAGTGTCGAAATTTCACACTCAGGATAGCCTCTGTCAATGCCAGGATAAACCGTTGATTTCTCGACTTGCTGCAGGTGCCTATCACGATCATAGTGCATGACTTGACGAGCATGGCTACGCTGCAGGATGTCATTCCAACTGAATGGTATCATAACTTGAAAAAATAAAAAAGGTTTTTAAACGTTTCTAAAGACTATCACCGGCTCTAAGAATACGTCATTAATTGTGGAGTTTACCAGAACCGGAACCAAAACGAGAACGTGGTAGATTATTGAACATATACCATTCACATACTTTCTGGGAGTCATTAAGAATGTAATTCTGTTAGTATCAGTGTAAGCCAATCACATTTAAGACATGAAAAACAGGGCGCTAGGTCTACCAACACACATCGTCCGTTCGTACTATTACGTTTCCAAAGTTGCATAACCGGAGCGTAATAAAAAAAACTGGCCCAAAATAAGGTTTAGCCAATCCCATCTAACTTATGACGGCCTGTCCTCGTCCCTGCGGGCCGCGCTGCCTACTTGGGAGTCGCCACAATAGAGCTAACCCCCTGGAGTTTGATTTGAAGGCGGCAGCTTTTATAGGTACAGTGTGAAGCATTAGGATAAATAATATCAAAATATCAATGATGTTAACACATTTTTGAGTGCATTAGATCTATAAAACTAAAACATTAAAGGAAAAGAAACGACGAATTAGGTGTAACATTATTGGGAGTTGTGCAACGCTGCAACAATGTCACCAGCCGCCACTGCAGTCAAGTATACAAAAGCAAGAATGGTAATCAGTGAACACAAAGTATAAAAAGGATATGGAAGGGACGGAAGTAACAATAGATATTATTCAGGACAGACCACTCTTTAGAAATATCAAACATTTCAAGGGTTTCCAGGAGAAGAAAAAGAAGAAGCGGGTCAACATCTGGACGGAAGAGAGAAGAAGGAGACAAAGTGAAGTAATGAAGAACTACTGGAAGGCAAGAAAGGATAAAGGAAATAAGAGACAGTGAATGCAATGGGTTATTTTACGCGCTCCAACGATGGACAAAGTCGAGGAAAGGAGGAAGAAGAAGAAGAAGACTAACTAAGAACCACATGATTGACGAACCGGATCTTAATCTCAAATTATAAAAGCCGCCTTGCCAAACACTTCTAAAAACGTTCAATATTTAAATTAATACGTACATGTTTCGGCAGGGCTAGATTTGTGACGGTATCAAAACCTCTGATCGGGGGAAAAGTCGAATCAAAATTAGTTTGCTATTTTGCCCACTGATTCATTTTTAAAGGTGTTCAGAAAAGCGTAAAAATATCGTTTTTATAATTCCATGTTTCAATATTCCATAAGCCCCCACCCCCTCCCACCCCCACTCGGAAGTCCACAGTACCGGAACCTCTTTTTAGCCTACTTTTCACATTTTGCAAAAATGAGGAAAATGTAGACTTATGAGATCGATCCGGGAAAATGTGTGTGTGTCTGTCTGTCTGGCTGTCTGTGTGTGTGTCCCCCCCCCCCCCTATCAACTCCTAAACGGCTGAAGCAATCAAAACCAAATTTAGTATGAGCAAAGATGTGCACCGGAATATCTCGCGTCCATATTTGAAAATAATGTTAGTGCTACCAACTGCTGAAAAAACGCACTAGAAATTTGAGCTCCATGTTGGATATCTTGCAAGGTATGCATGGGAGCTATTCCAAAATTGGCACACATGTAGATAATACTATTTCAGTTTAATTTCCAGGAGGCCAACTATGACAGTGTTGCCAAAATAATTTAAGCCTTCTGATAGGTCCAATGTTTAAATGCATATAACTTCTACACTATCAATTGGATTTCAACCAAATTTTGTATGTAATATCTGTACATAAACAGATATGACTGAGCGTATTCTTAAGAGCCACCAGGGCTGCCAACTGTTAATAATTTCTCTCTCTTTTTTTAAATCCAAATACCTATATATCAGAAAGTATGCAAGCCAACAGCTTTAAACTATGCACACGTATATTCTGACATTTTAGATTAATTTGGAGTAACTTATATACGTCATTTCTACCAACATGATTATAAGCCTGCTGATAGTACCAATATTTAAATACATGTAACTTCTATACTATCAGTTGGAGTTCAACCAAATTTCGTATGTGCTATGTGTACCATAACAGATATGACTATAAGTATTGTTAAGAGCAATCAGGGTTGCCAACTGTTAATAAAGGCTGTCTATATTTTTTTTACCCTAATATCAATATATCAGAAAGTATGCAAGCCAACAGCTCTATACTTTGCACACGTATAGCGCCTGACATTCTAGATTAATTTGGAGTAATTAATACAAGGCAGCGCTGCCAACATGATTCTATGCCTGCTGATATGTCCATATGTAACTTCTATGCTAACAAACGGATTTCATCCAAAATTGGCACATCAGATATCATAATATTTCAGATTATTTCTGACCAGCACACGCATGGTATTGTTGGCAACATGCTTTTACGCGTGCTGATAGATCCAATGTCTTACTGCATGTAACGTCCATTGGACTTCAACCAAATTTTTGTATTCTATACCTTAAGAGATGGAACTAAGAATATATTCAGTCACCAGGGCTGCCAACTGTAGTGCTCTATTAGGCTACATTTTACCAGGTATATTTTGAACTAATTAGATATTTCGATATTACCAACTTAATTTCGTCATTATTCTAGATAGGTTCATATACTGTAGAATAATCATTGGCATGAAAAGTAGGCTCTTTAGTTCGTCACGGAACTTCTTGTTTTTTTACAAATCAAGCGCTGTGTTTCGGTATATAATGATACCCTCGTCAGCCTAGATTGAAATAATAAAAGAATCCCAAAAAACGATGTTAACAAAATTTAATGAGTCGTCCAGTTACAAAACTCCACTTGTGAATAAGAATCATTTTCATGAGGAACGTTTCTCTGGACTTTGCCTCGCGTATGTTTTGTGTTTGTTGTTTTCTACTTTTGGTTGGTGTTTGCTTTGTGCTTTTGAATTTAACTTTTTGCTTTTTGTTTCGTCATTTTTGTTTTGGTTTTGTGTTTGTTTTCTGATTTTGCTTTTTTTGAATTTTGCTTTTTCCTTTATGTTTCATTTTTTTTGTTTTTTTGTTTTTTGTTTTCAGCTTTTGCTTTTGTGTTTGAATTTCGCTTTTTGCTTCGTGTTTTTTGTTTTTGGTTTTGTATTTGTTTTCTGGAAAATCAAAATAAAACAAAACAAAATAAACAAAACAAAATCAAAGTTAAAGTAAACAAAACAAAAACAAAAATAAATAAATAAATAAATAAAATAAAACAATTTAAAACAAAATAAAACTAAACAAAGTACAGTAAAATAAACTAATTAAATAACAAGCAGTTCCGTGAAGAACTATGCAGCCTATTTTCATATAACCTACTGATGTTCCTTGCCTCTATCTACATACAAAATTTCAGTTTGATTGCTGTAATAGATTCGTAGATATTGAGAACCGACTATATATTGCGGATGGTCGCCATGTTGGATTTTTTATATGTAGGTCCTAGAGTTATGTACTGTTACATGCAGATTATTGTGAACGTGTAGTATTCAAACTTCAATCGCATAATTAGGACACAAGAAGTAACAAGGAGACTTTAAAATTTTTCACAGCTGCCATCTTGAGGTTATGGAAACAATTGAAATAAATTAGATGCCAGTGGATTATCTTTCGTATAAGGATTTACTGTACCAAGTTTCACTGCACGCGGATGGATAAATTGCGAGAAACGTCCATATGAATATTTATAATTCGCGTCGCCATGTTGGATTTGTGATCACCAGGTTATTTAAAGTCCTATAGGTGAACTTAAGTTCATAGCCCCTATGAACATTAAAAAATGCAGTTTGATTGCTAAAATAGATTCGTAGATATTCAGTATCGTCTAAATATTTCGGATAGTCGCCATGTTGGATTGTTAGATGTATAGGCCATAGAGTCATGTACCATTAAAGGAAAATTATTGCGTAGGTTCATTATTCAAACTTTCACTTCGATTGCATGATTACGACACAAGAAATAAAAACTTAATTTTAAAATTCGCACTGCCGTCATCTTGAGGTTATGTAAACAATTGAACTAAATTAGATACCAGTGGATTACAATGTGTATAAATATTTCCTGTACCAGGTTTCAGTGCGCTTGGAACATGAAATCGTGAGAAATGTCTATTTAAAATTTTCAAATTCGCTTGGCCACCATGTTCGTTTTGTAGTTAACCGGTTTTTGAAAGTCTTATAGATGAAGTTCCAGTAGTGCCCTTTATCCCCGTACAAAATTTTAGGGAGATACCGCTAATAGTTTCAGAGATATAGAATGCCGGTGAAATATTTCGCACATCCGCCATCTTGTGATTATGTAAACAATTGAACGAAGTTAGATGTCGGTGCATTACAATGTATATAAACATATACTGTACTAAGTTTCATTGCGTTTGGTTGGTCAAATCGCGAGAAACGTCTATTTAAAAGTCGCAAATTCGCTTGGCTGCCATGCTGGTTTTGTAGTTTCCAGGTTTTCAAAAGTCACATAAGTGAACTTATAGTAGTTCCCTCTATCACCATAGAAATTGTCAGGGTAATATCGGTAATAGTTTCGGAGATATTGAATGCTGGTGAAATATTTCGCACAGCCGCCATGTTGGATTGGTGGGTCGTAACAAAATTTTAAGGGCACGGTCGAGGTCGCCCGGAATAGTGCTATGAACTTTCCGAGTTTCATTGAAATCGCTCCTGCCGTTTAGATTTTATTAGGGGGGGACACACACACGAATCACACACACACGCACACACACACGGACAAAAGGTGATCTCATAAGCCTATTTTTTCAAAATTGAAAATAGGCTAAAAAATGTTACGACATGATCCTTATTCACAAGTGGACTAAACGAGTTTTGCAACTGGACTACCAACCTGAAAATGGATATCCTAACAAAGAACACATTAAAATTTAAATAAAATGAAAGGTCACAAAAAACAAGAAAAATATATAAAAGAATCAAAACTAAAGTTGATATAAATCTACCAATAGATTGCCTATATTATACTTCTTCAATATGGTTCTATATAATGAATCGGATCCCCTGTTGATTGCAAAAAGATGTTGTTTCCACGTATAAGGAATTGGTGAAATGCGTAGCAATTTTTGACTGATCAAGTCCTCTATTTGGTTGGTTCCTCAGTTTAGGGGCTGCGACAACGCGGTCATGTAGCCCCGTGTACTTTGGGTGTGTGTAGAATCTGTCTGATAACCGGTGTTAATTGTGATGACTGCATTAGTGTGTATTATCTGTTTTCAATTCAAGTAAGGACTGCCGCCGAACGCCTACGTTTTCAGTCCTTTTTCAACATTTGGAAAATTAAATTCAAAGGGAGGGGGGGGGGGGTCACCCCGATTCCTACAACACATCACACATCTAAATCCAACCATGGGTTCAGGAAGTATCAACAAAAGCCCTTTTGACAAAAAATAAAAAATAAAAATAAATGGTAAATAAAAAATTATATAAATAATACATTAAATGAAAAATGAAAATGAAAATCCACAGTCTCCGACCGAGTCAGGAATGGAATGAATGAAGCCCCCATCTAGCGGCGAGGATATGAACTGTGCCGGCTGCCGAGGTCTGACGCACTCCTCTGGGGCAATGATTAAATGAATGACTAATGAAATGAAATGATAGTGGAGAGTGTTGCTGGAATGAAATTTTGACAGGGAAAACCGGAGTGACCCGAGAAAAACCTGTCTGCCTCCGTTTTTTTCAGCACAGATCTCACATGGAGTGACCGGGATTTGAACCACGGACTCAGCGGTGAGAGGCCGGCGTGCTGCCGCCTAAGCCACGGAGGCTTCATAAATAATACATTAAATATTAAATAAAATTAAAAAAGTCAATAAATCAAAATTTTTAAAATGTGTAGTTAGGCCCTTTGGCAAAATTTGGAAAAATAAATAATAAATTCAAAAGGGGGGGGGGGGCACCACCCCGAGTCCTAGAACACCTTGTATGTTCAAATCCGATCATTGGTTATCAAGATATTAAAAAGCCAATGACCTATTAGTTTTGGGTGCTTTGGTTAAATTTAAGAATTAAAAAAAACTCATCCATAAATAATCATTCAAAAAGTCCGTCCTCTTACAAAAGTCACACGTGAACATGCGTGCAAAACAGGAAATGTTGATTCATAATAGTGTAAAATCCTATTCATGCGATACATGTTGAGCAAAGTTTAATTCATAGTAGTATATTACCTTATACTTGTCATACATGTAAAGTAAAGTTTACTAAAAAAAATACTATTTCACCCCCGGGTAGGGGTCGTTTTTATTTTGGGGTAAAAATAGGTTCTCCATAGTAAAGGGAGCGTCTGCCAGAGTAATTTGACACCTGACACAACTTCCTCTAATTACTCGTCCGAAAGATATCGCTATCTTAGAATTCTAAAGGAGGAGCGGTAGGAGGAGGCATTAGAACCGCCACAAATATACTACTAATACACTCAATTTTTGGTAACGTCTAATGAATTAAAATAGATTTACTAATTCAGAAACCTTTTGAGCTCGCACAACTGCTGACCAAAGTTCATTTGATCAAACGAATCGCACCCCATCTATTATAAAATGGATGTTCTAATTCAGACACATTGGTGGGCATGCGCACAATTCCATACCAAAGTTCATTTGTTGAAACGATTCGCGCGCCAACACTCATTTGTTGAAACAACTTGTGCGCCACCTATTGAAAAATTGGATTTAGTAATTGAGAAACCTTCGCGGGAGTGGTCTCAACAAGTCACCGAAGTTTCATGGCTTTCGGATGAATGCCATATGAACGTATACGGGACATACATTATCGCGTAACATTCATGTTTATGTATAGGGATACCATAAGCCTTACTTGTAGACATATATTTAATGGGATCTGATGATGATCGCTTGACGATCAAAACTGGTCATCCAAGTGTATTCATTAATCTCATGTAAATTGTTCTTAGACCGACTGAAAAACATTAAATTTCGATGACAGGAAGAAGTTGTGCTACTTCGGTTAGTTGGTTCCTCAGTTTAGGGGCTGCGTGTAGAATCTGTCTGATAACCGCTGTTAATTGTGAGGCTGTATTAGTGTGTGTTATGTGTTTTAATTCAAGTAAGGACTGCATACGATCAATTTCAAGTAGTTCTTACTTTTGCTACCAAATGCTACCATCAACGACACGTAGCCATGAACTTGGCTACTAGATGCCACCACAACCGGCACCTAGTGACGAACGTTGGAACTAATAGAGCGTTAATCAAATCTAACCTACAAATTTAGCTTCACACAATTGCAGTTAGTGGAAGGATCTTTTACATGCCATAAATCTATGACATGGGACCGCCGGCTTTACTTCCCCTCCGAAGGAAGGCATACTGAGGGATTTTTAACGCTCTCTGTACCCGCGATCTTGGGCACTATGTAATGGTGGGCATGGAGGGGACGAATGAGTTGGCGAGGTTGCAATATCGATTGGCAATAAGGCAACACTGGAAGGGAAACAGCTCTCTGTAGTAACCTGAGGACGGCTGAGCCATGTTAGCCTCAGGGCTGACGACTGTCACCTGTCATGAGCGACACTAGCGCTAATCGCCCTCAAGTGTTTGATATTCAAACCTGGACGTAGCTCGCCCGGAAGAAATTGATGGATTTCTCAGAAAAACCCCGCCGTGCAGCAGGGCTTGAATACTAATGTGATGAGACCAGTCTCATTTACTGGCAAGCGCGCCCGTCGTCGACAGGTTGGTAGCTAAACATAAACACCGGCTTGGAGCGAAAGTGTTACCCGGAATGTCTAGGTCCTGACAAGAAATGTAATTCTGATGATTATGATGATGATAATTGTTGTTTTAAGGGACCTAACATCTAGGTTATCGGCCCCTAATGATCTGGGTGATCGCAAAAATGGCAATGAAGTGGAAACCATAACAAATATTAAGCTGGACTGAAAATACTTACAAAATGGAACTCAGATTGAAATGGCTCACAAATTGTTGCGAGGAAAAACTTACAAAAGGTAATTTAGAAGGAAAATACTCACAAAAGGAATTTAGATTGAAAAATATCCACAAAATGTAGTTTAGGTTCAAATTACTTACAAAATGTAATTTAGAGACACCGGGAGCCAATTCACAAAAACAGGGCAGGAATCTTAGAGAGAAAAGGAACTACAGTAAACTCTCGATTATCCGCGGTGCCTGTAGGAGAACGTTTTTTATTTTAAAAAAATCCTCTCGGCACGCCGGAAGGCGGAGGTAGATTTCCCCGGGCAAACTAGGGGATAGGCTATAATAGGCAAAATATGCAGGTTTTCGTAGAAGGATCAGACCTCATTTATTGCGAGAAAGTATTTTACAATTGGAGGTTAGTTAACTTTTTTTCGTCTTTCTATGCATACTTTTAACATTTTACTGTCTTATGGGGATGGTAACCTTCTTGTCATTTGGGGTTAATTTTTATACTTGTGATCACACTGTCCTTACGCAAGGTTTGGAACTAATGTGTAACTATCTAAAAGTCTGTTACTTCTTCACGCAAAATTTTATCTCCCGCAGAGGTGTTGGTTGGTTCCTCAGTGTAGGGGCTGCGACAAGGTGGTCATGTAACCCCGTGTACATTGGGTGTGTGTAGAACCTGTCTGATAAACAGTGTTATTTGTGATGACTGTATTAGTCTGTAATTCAGGAAAGGGCTGCAGACGGTCAATTTTAAGTAGTAGTACCTAATTTTGTACCAAATACTAACGTCAACGACACCTAGCTGTGAACTTGGCTGCTAGATGCCACCGCAACCAGCAACTTGCAACGAACGTTGTAACACCCCCTCCGAAGGAAAGCATGCTGACGGATTTTTAGCGCTCTTAGAAAATCCGGCGACTTTGTCCGGCTTTGAACCAGCACCTTGGGCATAGAAGTTCAGCATGCTACCAGTTAGCCGCTTCCCACATAGTCAGATGGAACAAGAAGTTCCGTGACGAACTAAAGAGCCTACTTTTCTTAAAATTAAGATTCATGCCATAGATTAATCTACAGTATATTAACCTATCTAGAATAATGACGAAATTAAGTGGGTAATATCGAAATGTCTTAATTAGTTCGAAATAAGGTATACTAGGCATAATGTAGCCTAATAGAGCAATACAGTTGGCAGCTCTGGTGACTGAATATATTCTTACTACCATCTCCTAAGGTACAGAATACAAAATGTGGTTGAAGTCCAAAGGACGTTACATGGATTTAGACATTGGATCTATTAGTACACGTAAAAGCATGTTGGCAACAATGTCATGCGAGTGCTGGTCAGAAATAATCTGAAATATTATATATTGTTGTGCCAATTTTGGATGAAATCCATTTGTTGGTATAGAAGTTACATGTATTTAAAAATTGGTCCTATCAGCAGGCTTAGAATCATGTTGGTAGAACTGACGTAAATAAGTTACTCCAAATTAATGTAAAATGTCGGGTAATTTACTTGCGCATAGTTAAAAGCTGTCGGCTTGCATACTTTCTGATATATTTGGATACAAAATAGAGAGCAATTATTAACAGTTGGCAGCCCTGGTGGCTCTTAAGAATACACTCAGTCATATATGTTAATGTACACATATTACATACAAAATTTGGTTGAAATCCAATTGATAGTGTAGAAGTTATATGCATTTAAAAATTGGACTTATCAGAAGGCTTACAATTATTTTGGCAACGCTGTCATGTATGGCCACCTGGAAATTAAACTGAAATCGTATTATCTACATGTGTGCCAATTTTAGAATAGCTCCCATGTATACCTTCCAAGATATCCAACATGGAGCTCAAATTTCTAGTGCGTTTTTTTAGCAGTTGGTAGCACTGGCATCTTTTTCAAATATGGGCCTGAGATATTCCGGTATACATCTTTACTCATACTAAATTTGGTTTCGATTGCTGCAGCCGTTTAGGAGTTGATAGGGGGGGACACACACACACACAGCCAGACGGACAGAAGGACAGACAGACAGACAGAAGGACAGACACATTTTCCCGGATATATCTTATAAGTCTACTTTTTCCTCATTTTTGAAAAGTGTGAAAAGTAGGCTAAAAATGAATGTGATCTCGTCAATGGCGTTGTCTTGGCAACCTCTGATAGATCATCCCTTATCAATTTAAAAGCGTTGTTATGGTAACCTCTGATGGCACTTGGCATTTTTTAAAATTCCGAAATCATTTTTCTCATCCCTTGGCGTAATGGTGGGTCATATCAAAAATTCTCTCAGACAAAAGTTTTAGGTAATTATTAGGGGAATATTTTCCATTTCGTACGGTTTTGATATTGTGCCTATTAAGAGAGATATGATTAATGTTTCCCGAAAAACCCACTTTTTCCACCCCTTTGGTGAATGGTTGGTGCTATCAAAAAACTTATTTGACATAAATTTTTGGCACTTATCCGACACATATTATGAACTTTGAATGGATTCGATATTTCACGTATTAAGAGAGTTATAGCGAAATTTCACTTTTTCGAAAAAAGCCCCCCATTTTCACCCCCTTCGACCGATTTTGCCCATTAACGAACTCGACCGAGATTTTGTAGGGATACATATTATGTAAAAAATTCAAAGTGATTGGTGCAAAATTACGGCAGTTATCGTGTCCACAAGAAACTGATATATATATATACATAAATTATATATAAACTTTTGAACTGACGGTGGTTTTGGGGTCTGGGGGATGTGAAACGCGAAGATATGTCGAAATTTTCCGGAAGTCGAAACATGGTACCCATTGCAATAGTTAGCTTTCTAATGAAATCTACCTAAAAGGAAGGTTTTGAAACCGAAAATTATTTCTTAAAAATTGAAATAAAGTTACTAAATGCTTAAACGTAATAATAATCGTAAATCGCAAATTCAGTACCTCACAGATGAAAACATCATAAATCAAGTACGAGGGATTGAATCGGTTGAATCGGAAGACAATGAGGAAACGCTGATGCAGAGGACCGTTACTCATGATGCAGCATTAGGACACATTGACAGGATTCTTCAATACCTTGAAGAGCAAGACGACGCATCACTTTGTGACAAGATGGTGTTGAGAAAACTCAAATCACAAATTAAGAAAAAGTGTTTCACTACGAAAAAGCAAAAGCAAATGACTGATGTTTTTGTTAAACAGTAAACAAGACTTTTTAATAACACACATAACATCGACTGAGTTTTGTTGTCATGTACGTCTTTTATTGTATAATGAACTTATTTAAAGCACTTGTGTGTTGTTTTTTAGTGCCTTCGACCTTTGCTTAACCATTACCAGCAATTTTGCGGCTTATCCGCGAAATTCGATTATCCGCGGTATTTGCGCCAGTCAATTCCGCGGATAATCGGGAGTTTACTGTCGAATGAAAAGAAAACTCGAGGTCTGACCTCTCGAAGAATGAGGGATCAGGAAAGATGAGACAAGGGCCAATTAAGGCGGGAAAAGAAGTGACTGCCTAGGCCTCGGATACCCTAATACCGTCGGGGTTGGAAGAGAACAAGAGTTGACCAACAGAGGTCGACAGGAAAGAAGGCGGAGAGGAGCCCGGCACAAGTAAGTGGAAGCAATGCCGGACTCAGCTGGCGTACCGTGGTCGCCAACCCACGTCCCAATAGATGTGAGCCCCTGGGGGGAAATTTAATTCTGTTCTGAGGGTTGGAACGCTGGTTCGATTCCAACCTCAGCCATCTTGGAGGTCGTTCTTCGTGGTTTCCCACGTCTACTCCAGGCAAATGCGGGGATGGTTCCTAACTTAAGGCCACGTCCGGCTCTTTCCCAATCCTCGTCCGCATTAGAAATAGACCACAATAACACAGGTTATCAGCCAAATACACGGGGATAAATGACAACGATGACCAAGGCCATCAAATGAAGCAAAAACCACAACATTTGTAATTGAAGCAACGATTGAGATTAGGAATCATCCCAGCATTTTCCTGGAGTACAATTGAGTCGTCCAGTTGCAAAACTCGTTTAGTCCACTTGTGAATAAGAATCATGTCGTAAAATTAGTTATTTAATTAGTTTGTTTCATTTTATTGTGTTTTAATTTGTTTAATTTAATTTTTTTTGAGTTTATTTTGTATTACTTTGTTTATTTTTTATTTTCCAGAAAACAAACCAAAAACCAAAAACACGAGCAAAATTCGAACACAAAAGCAAAAGAAAAAAGCACAAAGCAAAAAGCAAAATTCAAAAAAGTAAACGCAGAAAACACAAAACCAACAAAGAAAAGAAAAAAGTAAAATTCAAAAGCAAAAGCACAAAGCAAACTCAAAACCAAACCCAAAAACACGAAGAAAAAAGTAGAAAACAACAAACACAAAAGATACGTGAGGCAAACGTTTCTCAAGTGCTGGATGGCTGAGGTAGCAATCAATGTTGACTGTACCCTGTTTCACACCAGAATTAGAGCCAGAAATCGAGCTCGGAGCTCAGGAGTTAGTCAATTTGCCGCAAGGTGGCGATAGCAACACCCAAGCAGATACTGTGCTTGCGGGCTCAAGGCTATGTTGTTTGTCCGGTGTATTGCCTTCTGACTTTTACTCCTGAGAGAGAATTCGCACATCAACTATGGAACTGTGTATTGAGGCGCAGTTGTTGCATGCTGAGCTTCTATGCCCAAAGTCGTGGGTTCAAACCCGGCCGAAGTCATCGGAATTTTTAAGAGCGTTAAAATCCCTCATTATGCCTTCCTTCGGAGGGCAAGTAAAGCCGGCGGTCCCATGTCATAGATTTATGGCATGTTAAAGAACCTTCCACTAACTACACTTGTGTGAAGCTAAATTATAGGATATATTTGACTAACGCTCTTAGGAACCAGCGGCCGACTGGGTGGCATCTAGTAACAAAGATAAGAACTATTTGTGTTGACGGTGGCGTTTGGTAGCAAAAGTAGGAACTACTTGAAATTATTGTATGAAGTCCTTACCTGAATTAAAACAGATAACACACACTAATACAGTCATCACAATTAACACCGGTTATCAGACAGATTCTACACACACCCAAAGTACACGGGGCTACGCAGCCCCTAAACTGAGGAACCACCCAACCAAACTGTGTATTGCTTCAATGTTGAGACCATTTGTTAGCACACAAGAGGGGCAGATGACCTCGTAGTTGCGCCCCTTGAAACTTCAATGACTAATCCTTCGCAAAAACGTACAATTTAACAATTTCCTCAATAGGTACCAAACGTTGTGGGTCAAAAGGGCCCGGAAAGGTTTCAAATTGTGAGTCTTAAAGAACTCTATCAAACTAATGAACCAAATTTCAAAAATTACTTCTGGCCTAAATGTTGTCCCGGGAAAACAGCCTAAAATCACTCGTTTCTTTACTTGATTTCTTTTTGAGTCAATTACTAATCAAATTAGCCTTTCTTTCTTTCTTTCTTTCTTTCTTTCTTTCTTTAACGTTGGTTCAATGCCCTCAGGAATCTCTACACCGGTACTAGTTACAAGGGCTTAAGTGCGACTCTGCATTAACTCACACTAGCGCTTGTAGTGGTAGAAGGGGGAAACTGCTAATCTAATCAACCGGATATAACTGAGTTTCATTGTCTCACACTAGCGCTCATAGTGGAGGAAAAGGGAAACTGCTAATCTAATCGACCGGATTTGGTTGAGTTTCATTGACTCTCACTAGCGCTCTTAGTGGTAGAAAAGGCAAACTGCTAATCTAATCCACCGGATATGGTTGAGATTCATTGTCTCACATTAGCGCTCGTAGTGGTAGAAAATGCCAACTACTAAACTAATCGACCGGATATGGTTGAGTTTCATTCACCCTAGCACTCGTAGTGGTAGAAAAGAGAAACTGCTAATCTAATCGACCGGATATGGTTGAGCTTCATTGAATCATACTAGCGCCCGATGTGGTAGAAAAGGGAAACTGCTAATCTAATCGACCGGATATGGTTGAGTTTCATTGTCTCACACTAGCGCTCGTAGTGGTAGAAAAGGCAAACTGATAATCTAATCAACCGGATATGGTTGAGTTTCATTGACTCACACTAGCGCTCTTAGTGGTAGAAAAGGCAAACTGCTAACCTAATCCACCGGGTATGGTTGAGTTTCATTGTCTCACATTAGCGCTCGTAGTGGTAGAAAAGGGAAAATGCTAACCTAATCGACCGGATATGGTTGAGTTTCATTGTCTCACACTAGCGCTCGTAGTGGTAGAAAAGGGAAACTGCTAATCTAATCGATCGGATATGGTTGAGTTTCATTGTCTCACATTAGCGCTCGTAGTGGTAGAAGAGATAAACTGCTAATCTAATCGACCGGATATGATTGAGTTTCATTGACTCACACTAGTGCTCGTAGTGGAAGAAAAGGCAAACTGCTATCTAATCCACCGGATATGGTTGAGTTTCATTGACTCAGATTAGCGCTCGTAGTGTTAGGAAAGGCATATTGCTAATCTAATCGACCGGATATGGTTGACTTTCATTGACTCACACTAGCGCTCGTAGTGGTAGAAAGAGCAAACTGCTAATCTAATCCACCGGATATGGTTTAGTTTCATTGTCTCACATTAGCGCTCGTAGTGGTAGAAAAGGGAGACTGCTAATCTAATCGACCGGATATGGTTGAGTTTCATTGTCTCACACTAGCGCTTGTAGTGGTAGAAAAGGGAAACTGCTAATCTAATCCACCGTATATGGTTGAGTTTCATTGAATCACACTAGCGCTTGTAGTGGTAGAAAATGCCAACTACTAATCTAATCGACCGGATATGGTTGAGTTTCATTGACTCACACTAGCGCTCGTAGTGGTATAAAAGGCAAACTGCTGATCTAATCCACAGGATATGGTTGAGTTTCATTGACTCATACTAGCGCTCGTAGTGGTGGAAAAGGCAAACTACTAATCTAATCGACCGGATGTGGTTGAGTTTCATTGACTCACACTAGCGCTTGTAGTGGTATAAGAGGGAAACTGCTGATCTAATCCACAGGATATGGTTGAGTTTTATTGACTCACACTAGCGCTTGTAGTGGTATAAGAGGGAAACTGCTAATCTAATCCACCGGAAATAGTTGAGTTTCATTGACTC
The DNA here is from genome assembly GCA_946902985.2 of Meconema thalassinum. Classification (NCBI taxonomy): domain Eukaryota; kingdom Metazoa; phylum Arthropoda; class Insecta; order Orthoptera; family Tettigoniidae; genus Meconema; species Meconema thalassinum. The sequence goes on along the minus strand of OX336400.1, from coordinate 31,433,965 downwards.
ACACTAGCGCTCTTAGTAGTAGAAAAGGAAAACTGCTAATCAACTGGATATGGTATTGTTACATTGAATCACACTAGCACTCGTAGTGGTAGAAAATGAAAACTGCTAATCTAATCTACCAGATATGGTTAAGTTTCATTGACTCACACTAGCGCTCGTAGTGGTAGAAAAGGAAAACTGCTAATCAACTGGATATGGTATTGTTTCATTGACTCACACTAGCACTCGTAGTGGTAGAAAATGAAAACTGCTAATCTAATCTACCAGATATGGTTAAGTTTCATTGACTCACACTAGCGCTCGTAGTGGTAGAAAATGAAAACTGCTAATCTAATCGACTGGATTTGGTTGAGTTTCATTGACTCACACTAGCACTCGTAGTGGTAGAAAAGGCAAACTGCTAATCTAATCGACCGGATATGGTTAAGTTTCATTGACTCACACTAGCGCTCGTAGTGGTAGAAAATGAAAACTGCTAATCTAATCAACTGGATTTGGTTGAGTTTCATCGACTCACACTAGCGCTCATAGTGGTAGAAAATTCCAACTACTAATCTAATCGACCGAATATGCTTGAGTTCCATTGACTCACACTAGCGCTCGTAGTGGTAGACGGGGGAAACTACTAATCTAATCAGCCGGATATGGTTGAGTTTCATTCACACTAGCGCTCGTAGTGGTAGAAAGAGCAAACTGCTAATCTAATCAGCCGGATGTGGTTGAGTTTCAATCACACTAGCGCTCGTGGTGGTAGAAAGAGCAAACTGCTAATCTAATCAGCCGGATGTGGTTGAGTTTCATTCAAACCAGCACTCGTAGTGATAGAAAGAGCAAACTGCTCATTTAATCAGCCGGATGTGGTTGAGTTTCATTCAAACCAGCACTCGTAGTGGTAGAAAGAGCAAACTGCTAGTTTAATCAGCCGGATGTGGTTGAGTTTCATTCACACTAGCGCTCGTAGTGGTAGAAAGAGCAAACTGCTAATCTAATCAGCCGTATGTGGTTGAGTTTCAATCACACTAGCGCTCGTAGTGGTAGAAAGAGCAAACTGCTAATCTAATCAGCCGGATGTGGTTGAGTTTCATTCAAACCAGCACTCGTAGTGGTAGAAAGAGCAAACTGCTAATTTAATCAGCCGGATATGGTTGAGTTTCATTCACACTAGCGCTCGTGGTGGTAGAAAGAGCAAACTGCTAATCTAAACCCGGATATGGTTGAGTTTCATTCACACTAGCGCTCGTAGTGGCAGAAAGAGCAAACTGCTAATCTAATCGACCGGATATGGTTGAGTTTCATTCACACTAGCGCTCGTGGTGGTAGAAAGAGCAAACTGCTAATCTAATCGACTGGATGTGGTTGAGTTTCATTCACACTAGCGCTTGTAGTGGTAGAAAGAGCAAACTGCTTATCAAATCGACCGGATATGGTTGAGTTTCATTCACACTAGCGCTCGTAGTGGTAGAAAGAGCAAACTGATAATCTAATCAGCCGGATGTGGTTGAGTTTTTTATTTATTTATTTATTTATTTATTAATAGGTACTGTTACAGTTAGGCAGGCAAAACCTGGTGGTAACAAGATATTTACATGTTGCTTGTAACTCAATTTCTCTCCATAATGTCTCTGGGTTCCCTGAATGCAACATTTAATTTCTTCTTGAAAGCTTTTAAACTGTTAGGAAAAGGTTCTAAGACTTCTTCAGGTAACTCATTCCATGTTTGAATACCCCTGTTTATAAAAGAATACTTAGCTAAGTTTGTTTTTTGAATGATGGGCCTAATTTTGTATTCGTGATCTCTCCTACCCATATAATCTGGATCATGCATTCTGTTTCGCAACTCATTCCAGGCCGGCTCCCCTGTGTATGCTTTGTACATCTCCTGGAGTCTTATTTTATGTCTTCTGCTGTGTAGGGATTCCCAACCCAATGACTTTAACATGTCAGAGACACTATCAGTTTGGGAGAATTTGCCAAGTACGATTCTTGCAGCTTTCCTTTGCACCATCTCCAATTTGTTCGTTAGAGTTGATTGGTAGGGCTCCCACACACTCGTGGCGTATTCCAAAATTGGTCTCACTAGACATTTGTAAGCCAATTCTTTGGCCTGAATACTGCTACTTTCATGTTTCTCATAACAAAGTATAATGACTTTTATGCCTTATTAGCAACGCTCTCAACGTGCTGACCCCAGTGTAACTTTTTATTTATGGCAATCCCGAGATAGCTGCATGACTCCACTCGAGGAATAATTTTGTTTCCTAATTTATAATCAGCTATTGTCCCTTTTCTGCTGTTAGTAAGAGACATGCATTTACTTTTTTCTGCACTTCTCCTCATGTTATTTCGGATATACCCAGCATTCTATACGTTCCAAGTCTCGTTGAAGGAGCGCAGTGTCAACTTGATTTTCGATTTTTCTATATATTACACAGTCGTCAGCGAATAGTCTGACGTCCGATTTAACATATTCTGCCAGGTCGTTTATATATAGAAGAAACATCAATGGCCCAACTACACTTCCTTGTAGAATTCCAGAGGTGACTTTTGTCTCTTTCGAAAATACTCCCCCAACTTTGACTGTTTGGGCTCTGTTTTGGAGAAAGTCCCGGATCCAGAATACCACTCTTTCATCAAGACCAAAATTTGCAAGCTTATGTAACAGGAGGTCATGTGGAACCATGTCAAAAGCCTTAGCTAAGTCAATGATTACACTGTCCACCTGGCCTCCTGTGTCCATGACTTCTGCTATATCTTGACAAAAGCCCACCACCTGTATTCACATGAATATCCTTTCCTGAATCCGTGTTGTCTATCATACAACCAGTTATTTTTCTCCCAAAATGGTTGAGTTTCATTCACACTAGCGCTCGTAGTGGTAGAAAGAGCAAACTGCTAATCTAATCGACCAGATGTGGTTGAGTTTCATCCACACTAGTGCTCGTAGTGGTAGAAAGAGCAAACTGCTAATCTAATCGACCAGATATGGTTGAGTTTCATTCACACTAGCGCTCGTAGTGGTAGAAAGAGCAAACTGCTAATCTAATCGACCGGATATGGTTGAGTTTCATTCACACTAGTGCTCGAAGTGGTAGAAAGAGCAAACTGCTAATCTAATCGACCGGATATGGTTGAGTTTCATTCACACTAGCGCTTGTAGTGGTAGAAAGAGCAAACTGCTAATCTAATCGACCGGATATGGTTGAGTTTCATTCACACTAGCGCTCGTAGTGGTAGAAAGAGCAAACTGCTAATCTAATCGACCGGATATGTTTGAGTTTCATTCACACTAGCGCTCGTAGTGGTAGAAAGAGCAAACTGCTAATCTAATCGACCGGATATGTTTGAGTTTCATTCACACTAGCGCTCGTAGTGGTAGAAAGAGCAAACTGCTTATCTAATCAACCGGATATGGTTGAGCTTCCGGTGTACAATCATCAGTGTACCGCCTGTGACCTCGTAAAAACGTTTAGTGAGTTCTTTATGTTTCGATAAGCGGAGAAATCAACTAAAATGAATTCTAAATGCACCAAGACAGTAATAGGGTTCATGGAAGGTCAAGTCTATGACATTGGACGATGTTTGCAACAATGAGTTGTTTACCTCAGGGCTACCAACTGTAGATTGTTTGTTCGAGGTAATGGCTTGGTTTTAACACGATGTAAACAGAAACGAAGTCGTTCACAGAAACATTTACTGCAGGCTATTTTGCTAGCCACCATCAATACGATAGATTAAAAAGCGCTATCGCAGTTCTATTTCGTTTTCTTTGAATAGCGAGGTGAGTAATGTTATTTCTAGTTTTCAATACAGCTGCGGTTTCCACCGGATAAATTCCACTCTACACATCTCTCTTCTTTCTCCGTCCACCAGTAGAGCCAACTTTGTCAGCAATTTGCGATGGCAATTAACAAGAAAATTTAAAACTCAACATTTTTTCTAGGTTTGTGCCTTGTCTTGTGTGGTGGGGTTTCGCCTAGGACACCAAGGTGGCTCATCAGCGGGCTGTTGGTGTTCCCGCCTGGACTCCCACAGGAGTAACGAACTGCGCGCTACCGCCCTTTTTTTATGAAGGGCCGTGAAAGCCAATATAGGCCTACCATCTTTTTGGAAGCCTTCATAGGGAGGTTATGGCTGCTTGAGCTTTTAGTTCTCGCAGTAAAGAGGTGCAGGTGCGCCTATCTATCCATATTATCCTTTCCGTCTAGGCAATCCATTTCCACCACGATATTTAGTTTCTTGGCAACTACACAACAGATACATTTATCAACATTTCTTAATAACTTCGCCACACACATTCCTAAGTTTTTCTCTACTATGTAAGTAAAAGAAGTTTTTGCTCTCAAGATTCAATAGTTTAATACAATACTATCATTATACAAGACTATTTATATTGTTTGTTTTTTCTGTCTGCACAGACCTAGCAAATACACATCAAGAATTTTATAACCTATCTGATTCAACAAACAGTAGACTGCATATTTTCACATTCACGTAGGTGTTATAAAATGTATTATATCTTTTCTGTTCTGTTCTCGTGTTTTTGTTTCTCAGTTCCATTTCTTCTTTTTAGATCTCCTCATTTCTATGCTGTGTTTTTTTCAAGACAATTCTTTCTGCTTAATTTACAAAATTTATCGTAACATATCTTGTTTTTTTATTTTTTTATTTTGTATGTACTATGTGAATTTTTGGTATGGCACTACTCAGTTACTCATCATATACCAGGTGAAGAAGGGCACGATGTAACCTACACCGGTACGGTTTCAATGCTCGGCCACAGAGAAAGCGGTCTACCGTCAACTGCTAGTCTTTGTCGCGACGACCAGCGATCCGGTTGTACAAATCTACAGATCGCCCGGCTGAACGCCGTGACGCCTACGATTGTGACGAGTGACCAAACTGAAGTATTTATTGAAACTGGCGTAAATTCACATATTTGTTCGACGGTTCACACGAATATTATAAAAATGTTTTAAAGAAGGCTGAAGCATTGAATTGTGCAATTCCTCGAAACATTCTCGCGACATATGAAAATACTCGGAAGCCCACCCTATCTTCATATGACTCCAGTTCGATACATTCTCCTAATTGCTCTCTCTTTTCATTGATGTCATGCACCCAACTTAGTCTTTTCTTCTCTGTGTGCTGCAAAGCAAATAGGAGAAGGTGTTGTTCTTCGTCCGAGCTCATGCTCAATAATAACATCAAACAATACTTCATATGAAAACACACTACAATATTATTCTCTAGAAGGAAGCGACCAGACTGGACCGCTCACACAAAGGTATCGCGTCCTATGTGACGTCCCCATATCGCAGACCGGTTTCTGTGTGGGCGAGCCTTTAATGTACTACATATTGACTTTAGGTAAAAATAAATAGTTTATAATTAACACGTCAAAAATGTATCGCGCTATAATCTCAATTGGTATAACACAGAGTCCCCGATTCCTGGATGTAGCGGGCAATCTCGACAACCACTGGATGGATTTTGTTCCGATTTTCACCATTCTGTGAAGGATATCTCGAGGAAGGTTTCTGTAGAAAATAATTTATGATCAAAGGAAGCCAAGCAGTAACGATTTCAGTGAAAAGGTTGAAAAAACACTCGTGTCCGTGCCCTTTTTAAGCTTACGCTCGGCAAACCGTTAAAAATATCTATATACTATGAGTGTAAGAATTGTTCAGCATGAAAAGATCTACAAAAGAAGCATAAGAGAGCATATCTTTATCTTCAATACATCCCCCACTATAAGTGTTTTTACGTTTTCATTTCTTCCAACAATCTCCATTCAAATACTGAGGCGACAGTTTACGAGCTGGCTATGGGCGAGTCTATCATCCCTGTTACAGCCTAGCTAGCGGGTGAGCCTATTACCCCAGATACAGCCAACAACAAACTGTTGAGTCCTGTTGAGTTAAGACTTCAGAGAAGAGTGGTTGTGTTTGGAGTTTCCCTGGAAGTGCAAATCGGCTTTTCTTCATTTTACCTGTGAACTTTTCGTTCCGCAAAATACACAGTCAAGTTTATATTGGACGGAAGGGGGATTTGTGTTTCATGCACCTCGCCATTATCAAATTACATCTGTCAAGAACTCGTTGTACATGCATCTCCATGATAATATAATTAAAAGTCCAGTCAGTGATTTTAACCCATCATGCCGAGACATAAAACAGATATAGGTTGTAGTTGATTGACATCTAAAAAAGAGCGCTTATCACGTAATGCATACATAACTGTTACCGGGTGAAGCCAGGGCGGATTGCTAGTAATAATAATAATAATAATAATAATAATGACGCTCCCCTGGGCGCGAGCCAAGTCATTAACCAGACGCTTGTCATCTCGTGTTTACTTCTACATAATTGAAGGACGCTACCTCCTTAAAGACGAACTTCTCAGTCGCTGACGGAGCTGGAACTTGGTGTGGTGTTTCCCCCACGATGGTACAAGTACCGAGGAGATCGCATACAAAACCGTACAACGTGAGGTGGTGAAAGACTTCTCGTATCACGTTTGGTGAATACAAGGCAATATTTATTAAAATCTCAGTCATAGGTCGCTTGTAGTTTCACGTGACCATCAGCCACTGGACCTCTATTTCACGTGGAATCCGATTCGCAAGTCGTGATATTTCACTGCCTATTTCTCACTTGCATTGACCGGGAATCGAACCCGGCCCAACTTGGTGTGAGGCAAGCAGTTCGACCACCATCACGCCCCTTAGGTCAGCCAGTAGAGTTCAGATTTCAATGCTAGATGGCAGTGCAAACGGAGCGACGAAGTTATCCAGTAGATCGTCTAAATGGCTTCAACTCAAAGAGTCTACAAGTTGCTGACGACACACGATTATTATTATTATTATGCTTGCCACGGTGGGGGAGTGGTTATCGTGTCGGAATACCAACCCCCAAGCTTGCAGGTTCGCTCCTGGCCGTGGTAAGTGATATTTTTTTGAAAGGCGACAAAAATCAAGGCACGCATGTCATACGATGTTGGCATGTTAAAGAACCCATTTGAATTCAGTAGGCCGTGTTGATACTGGTAACATTAATCTCGGGATTTTCCGCCAACACGAAGTTCCTCCTTTCTCTACTAGAAAGCGCTATAGTGTCAAGAAGCTTAGATATCTAACCTCCTTGACTTTCATAGTGCTTCAAGGAGCGATAAAATTCGACATGCAAGCTGCCCTCTAGGCGTCAATTAGCAAAGCATTCACCCAGCACCCAAAGCCATACGATATTTTTATTTATTATTATTATTATTATTATTACATCATTTTTGCCCCTTTGGACAGTGTTTAAACGTAAATATCTCATGATGACACAATTTTCACTTCTCTCCCTTCTTCCTCTTCTCTTCCCAAAATATCTTCATCCTTTGACTGTGTTCTGTTTCCATTGTTCCGTCCACAATGTTCCTATCTTCTTCCTTTCACTTACTAAAAATTTGGCGTTCTTAATTTTGTTTCTGAAATTTTCTCTGTCTTCTAACATTTGCTTGTTGATCCCTAATTGCTCTTTTTATTTATTTATTTTTTATTTAGTATGTTTCGACCCATACAGGATCACATAAAGCAAGTTATGATCTGTTGCTGTTATTTTTCTTGATCTTCCAGAATTCTTTCATTATGTCGCTATGTTTAGCTCGCCGTTCGTCAGTCCATTTTCCCCTACATCTGCTGGGCTTATCTTCTGATGAAGCTTCCCAAGTGTAGATCTTATGTCTGAAAGTTTTGCGGTCTTCGATATCTGTGGGTGTGATGTTGGCGTTATTGAGATCAGTTTGGACTTGTTTAATCCAAACCGTTGTCGTCTTTAATTTTTGTGAGTACATCAATATTTTCTTTGTTAATCGGTTGTCATCTAGCCTCATAATGTGTCCTTAAAATTTCAAGCGTCGTTTACGGAAATCGGTTTCAATATTTGAATATGGTTCTGTGATCTTGTGCGATTGTAAGCGATATCCTTCATCTGTAAGTCTTGGGCCAAGAATTGTTCGGATGATTTTCCTTTCAGCTTTCTTGATGTTTTCAAGATCCCCTTTATAATTGAGGTTTAAGGTCTCACTGGCGTAGAGTGTTTCGGGTTTGATGACCGTCGCGTAATGTCGAATTTTAGTGTTAATGCTCACGCATTTTTTGTTGTAGATGTTTGCGGTTTTCCCATATGCTTTCCGCATTTTGAGTTCACGTGTTCTTTGTGCTATTCTTTCTGTGCCTGTAGGTTCAATAATTTCACCTAAGTATTTGAAATGATTAACCTTGTTGATTGAACCGTATTTTGTTACCAAAGTTTGGGTTTCAATGTGTTTTGTAGCCATGAATTCAGTTTCTGTGAAGGAGATTTGCAACCCTACTTTCCCAGCACATTCTTTGAGGACTTCATTCTGGTGAATTGCCGTTCGTTCATCTCCGGAGAGGATTGCCAAATCATCAGCAAAAGCTAAGCATGTAACATTGATATTATCCTTCTGTCTCCCTAACACGACAGGTTTCCATATGTTGCGACTTTTTAATTCTTTTTCCCATTCTTTGATGATCTTATCGAGAACGATGTTGAACAGCAATGGAGCAAGTCCATCACCATGCCGAACACCAGTTTTAATGGGAAAAGGTTGGGAGATCTCTCCAATGAATTTGACCTTGGAAATTGTGTCGGTTAAGGTTTGTTGGATGAGTCGTCTCGTCTTCGGATCGAGATGGTTTTCTTCGAGTACATTAAAAAGAGATTTTCGATCAATGGAGTCATAAGCCTTCTGAAAGTCGACAAATGTACAGATGGTTGGGAGATTTCGTGTGGCTCGAAGTTTCAAGGTGGATTTCAGATTGAAGATTTGTTCGACGGCTGATCTGTTTGGTCTGAAGCCAGCCTGATATTCACCGATGAGTGGCTCGAGTTGTTCCTGCGTGCGTTGTAAGAGACAGGTGGAGAGGATTTTATAAGCGATGGGTAAGAGGGAAATTCCTCTGTAGTTATTTACATCAGATTTATCTCCTTTCTTGTGGAGTGGGTGGTTGAGTGTGCATTTCCATTCGTCCGGTAGTTTTTCACTTCGCCAAATGTCCTGAATGATCTGTGTGATTTCCTGTAGTGATCGTGATCCTAGAGTTTTCAATAGTTCTGCGATGATTCCGTCTTCTCCTGATGTCTTTCCGTTCTTGAGTTTTTTGATGTGGTGATGGATTTCTTCTTGCGTTGGTGGTTTGGCTTCGGGTCGTATGTGTTCTGGCACTGTGTGTATAAATCGCTCAGGTGATTCAGGACAATTGAGGAGGTCAGAAAAATAACGTGCTAGTTCTTCACAGTTTTCTTGGTTAGTGAGTGCGAGACTTCCGTCTTGTTTCTTGAAAGTCAAATTTTGCGGTGTGTAACCTTTAATTCTGTTCCCTAAGGTTTTATAATAATCTCGACTGTTGTGATTCCTGAAGTCGTCCTCGATTGACTGAAGTTGCTTAGTTATAAAATTACGTTTAGTTGTCCTGATAATTTTGGTTGTCTATTTGCGGACGCCGAGAAAGTGTTGTAAAGTTTCTGGAGATTTGTGGCTATTGTATTTTTGGAAAGCGATTCGGCGATCAATAATGACTTGATCACAGTTGGAATCCCACCAGGGGTGTTTTGCTTTCTTTTTCAGTGGAATCAGTTATTTGGCTTTTCTGATAATTTTGCTGCAGAAGTCCGTCCAATTGTTCACTGGTTCTTTATCCCATTCTTCTGCGATTTTTGTTTCTTGAATTTTGGATGTGTCAAATTTTGGGATGTAATATTTTTTTATGAATCCTCTTAGGTGAAAACTTCATTTTGATTCTTGTGAGATAATGGTCTGAATCAATGTTTGCCCCTCGTCGGACTTGAACGTCATGGATGGTTCTATAGTGTGCATGGGAGATGGCAACATGATCAATTTGGTATTCACCGCGATGTTGAATGGGAGATCGCCAAGTTTTCTGTTTGTGTGCAGGTTTCCTGGAATGCGTAGACATAACTTTGAGATTGAATTGATGACAAATGTCTACCAATCGTGTGCCATTGCTGTTTGTATTTTGGTGTGCAGAATTTTTGCCAATGATTTTTCGATAGATTTTTTCTTTGCCAAGTTGGGCATTGAAATCTCCCATCAGGATTTTCACGTCATCTTGATGAATGTTACTCATAATTTTTTCCAGTTTTTTCCAAAATTTTTCAACATTTTCAGGATTTTTCTTGTTGTCGATGTTAGTAGGTGCATGAGCATTGACAAGAGTGTATTTCTTGTTGGCGCTCTGGATGCGCATGGTCATAATTCGATCATCAACGGGTGTGACATCTTTGACAGAATTAATGATGGATTTGTGGACAAGAAAAGCCATTCCGAATATTGGTGCACCTTTCGCAACTCTCTGTAATGTTTTGCTCTTGAAAATGCTGTAATTTCCATAGTCCATAGATTCGTTGTCAGTCATTCTAGTTTCTTGAAGAGCAAGAATGAGAATTTTTTGTCTGTCGATTTCTTGCGTAAGATTGTATAATTTTTCAATTTGAATTATGGTATTAATGTTTAGTGATCCAATGAATGTTTTCTGTTTGTAGGGAAGGTGACCAGAGATCTCCGACTTTCTCTGCTGCGCTTGCCTGGACTCCCCAGAATCCGAAAGTCCAGTTGCCGATTGATTGCTTTATTTATTATTATTATTATTATTATTATTACGGTATTATTATTATTATTATTATTATTATTATTATTATTATTATTATTATGTATTACTGATATCTTTACCATATCGTTGGGTACAATTCACCATTTCATCGGCATTGGTTGCAAGATGGAGTGGAGTTCTCTATACTGCTAGGTTGAGGAACGAACGAACTATGGAGCAGGTCTCTCAAATAACTACTTTCTGCATGCTGATATGCAGATTATGATGGAGCCCCAATTTATTGAGTTTGGCCTTCAGCGACTTCGGTATGATCCCAGTGGAAGAGATTAGGATAGGCAATACAGTGACAAATTCCTGTCGCCACATCTGTCGGTTTCCTCGCAGCCAGATGCATGCATTTCATCACTTTCTCAGCATAACTGTGATGGATATTATGCGAGTGAGGGACTGCGATGTCTATTAGAAGAGTTTTCTTCTGCACTTTATCAATAAGAATAATGTCTGGCCTGTTTGCTGATATTATTATTATTATTATTATTATTATTATTGTTATTATTGGACTTAGAAGAACCGAATTGGAACCTCACTGTTGGCCGTCGTTGAAATGAGTCTCAATCGTTTCTCATTTTTATTTCATTTTCATTTTCTGATCGTTGCAACTCCTCGGCTTGTTTCATTGATCCTGCTCTGATGAAGTTAGTGTCAGGAAGGGCGTCCTTCCGTTAAGAGTGTTGCCACATCGAGAAACATTCACCTTGTAGCCACACGAGAATGATCGAAACTCTTTCATAAAGGATGGCATCGCAATCGGAAACTTTGGTAATGCTGTCTGAATCATTTATAGTGTCAGTGGAGGGCCACGACTACCAACTTAGCCAACATAACTTGACTTGGTGCACTCTCTCTACTACACGCCACACCAAACGTAATGGGGGTTGCCTATCACGGTGAAATGAGATGTCTGCCAACGGTATACGGTACTTGGGTGTGTGTTGAACGTGTCTGATAACCTGTGTTTGTGTGGTACCCTGGGACTTGGAAACGGGTACTATCCCAGCATTTTCTTGGAGGGAGTGTGGTGAAACCCGAGAGAAAACTAGACTCAGAATAGCCAGTGTCAGCACCGGGATTTGAAGCTCCAGTCCCCAGACTCGCAGCAAACCTCCACCGCGATCGTAACGCGCATGGCGACACCTGTGGGGGGAAACAGAAAGAAACAAGGAAAGATTGAAAAAGTAGGCGGCAGCACGCCGGCCTCTCACCGCTGGGTCCGTGGTTCAAATCCCGGTCACTCCATGTGAGATCTGTGCTGGACAAAGCGGAGCCAGACAGGTTTTTCTCCGGGTACTCAGGTTTTCCCTGTCAACATTTAATTCCAGCAACACTCTCCACTATCATTTCATTTCATCTGTCATTCATTTAATCAATTCCCCAGAGGAGTGCGTCAGGCCTCGGCAGCCGGCACAGTTCATATCCTTGCCACTAGATGGGGGCTTCATTCATTCCATTCCTGACCCGGTCGGAGACTGGAAGCTGGCTGTTGATTTTCATTTTCAAGAAAGGAGAAAATTACGAAGGAAATAACAAAAGACGGATAGAAAATGGAAAAAATAAAGAAGAGAAGAAAATAGAACGAAAGATAGATATAAAAATGGAAAGAATAAAGAAAGAAAGAAAGAAAGAAAGAAAGAAAGAAAGAAATACAGAAGGAAGGTGAAAAATAAAGAAATAGCGAAGGAAATAACAAAAGAAGGATAGTAAAATGGAAAACAAATAAAGAAAATAAAAAAACGAAAGATGGATATAAAAATGGAAAGAAAGAAGAATTAAATAAAGAAAGACAGGATACGGACGGGGCAAAATCCTAATTAAATGTGCTAATTATCTTCGCCGAGGAGCTGGGATAATCCGGTAGTGAATCGCTTTATGTTCCAACTCGAGTCGGCTATAAACTGTCGGCCCCTTAAGCGAATTCTCGCAATAAATGGAAGACGTTAACCTTCTTGTTGTTCCAATAGGCTTCCATTCTTTCCGGGAAGGCTTGTTTACGTTCTTCTGACCATTTTGTTGCTCTGATGTAACTTCCCACTTGTTTACTTTGTGTCTGAAGGTGATGGTTGCGTGTAGCCCCGTGTACTTTGGGTGTGTGTAAAATCTGTCTGATAACCGGTGTTAATTGTGATGACTGCATTAGTGTGTGTTATCTGTTTTAATTCAAGTAAGGACTACAGACAGTAATTTCAAGTAGTTCCTACTTTGCTTTCAAATGCTACCGCCCACGACACGTAGCTCGCGGACCTGGCTACTAGATGGCATCGCAGTCAGCACCTCGTGGCAAGCGTTGGAACTAATACAGCGTTATCGATTCTACCCTACACATTATGGCTTCCGAAAAGTTTAGTTAGGTTGGTTAGTTGGTTCTTAAGTTTAGGGGCTGCGACAACGTGGTCATGCAGCCCCGTGTACTTTGGGTGTGTGTAGAATCTGTCTGATAACTGGTGTTAATGGTGATGACTTTGTTAGTGTGTGTTATCTGTTTTTTTATATATATATATATTATTTAAGTACAGACTGCAACTTAGAATTTTTCAAATAGTTCCTACTTTTGCCGCCAAGTGCCACCGTCAACGACTACTAGGCCAAGTTCAAAACTTAGCTACTAGACGTCACCGCAGTCGGCTCTTGGCAACGAACGTAAAAACCTAAGAGCGCTGTTTACATTCTTAACCTATACAATTTAACTTCACACAGGTGTAATTAGTGGAAGGTTCTTTAACATGCCATAAATCTATGACATGTGCCCGCCGGTTTTACTTCCCCTCCGAAGAAAGTCACCTACTGATGGATTTTTAACGCTCTTAAACAATCCGAAGGCTGGCTGCGTGGCTCAGGGGTAACATTCTCGCTTGCTGGGCCCGAGGTTGCAGGTTCGTATCCTGGCACAGTCAGCTGGCATTTGAGGGTGCGCAAATGCGAGGGAGCCGTGTCCGTAGATTTACTGGCACGTTAAAGATCCCCTTCGGGGCAAAATTCCGGCACCCCGGCGTCTCTAAAAGCCAGTGTAGTTAAAAGGGACGTAAAACCAATAACATTATTATTATAAACAATCTGACGACTTCGGCCGGATTTGAACCCGCAACCTTGGGCATAGAAGATCAGCATACTACCAAACACGCCACCGAAGCCGCCCCTTTCCGAAATGTCAGTTGAACTTGCGTCCTCGAGCCAAGTTGTTGAGTTCTTGAATGAGGTTACACAATCTATTATTTTCGTAAAGCGATTTTGTGGTAGTCTAGTCTTTTCTTAATATTATTTTCGATGTTTGAACACTGTTCTGTTGTTTTATTATTACTATTATGCTTGCTACGGTGGGTGAGTGGTCAACGTGTCGGTCTACCAACCCCAAGTTTGCAGGTTCGCTCCTGGCCGTGGGAAGTGATTTTTTTGAAAGGCGGCAAAAATTACGACACCAAGTCATACGATGTTGGCATGTTAAAGAACCCATTTGAATTCAGTAGGCCGTATTCATAATGGCAAAATTAAGCTCGGAGTTTCCTCCAACACAAAGTTCCTTATTTCTCTACTAGAAGGCGCTATAGTGTTCAAGGGCTAACCTCCTTGTCTTTCATAGTGCTTCAGGGAACAACGAAATTCTACTTGCAAGCTGCCCTCTGGGTGTCAAATAACAAAGCTTGCGCTCGGCACCCGAAGCCATACGATATTATTATTATTATTTATTATTATTATTATTATTATTATGATTATTATTATTATTATTATTATTATTATTATTATTATTATTATTATTATTATTATTATTATTATTATTATTCCCCTATTTGAACGGGGTCGGGGATAAGATGCGTGGGTGGTTTTACTTCTCTCCCTCGTGACAGGGGTTAATGAGAGGTGAAATTAGTTAAACTGCGCCAAGGATGTGGAAGGAAGCGGCCATGGCCTCTCTTAAGGTACCGTCCCAGCATTTACCTAGAGTTTAAAATGGGGAAACTACGGATAACCAATTCAAGGATGGGGTTCGAAACCACGTCTACCGAGTCTACAGATAGCTTTACCCCTTGGCGTAGCTACCGCAGTCGGTAAGGACCCCATAGAATTATTGCATCGATATAATTACTGCAGTCATGTATCCGCGTGTACTTGGGTGTATATGTAATTCAGCCTAGGATTCAAAGGAGACCAACATGGCTTTGAGACCGTCAACACGATATAACCGAAATGTGACAAAACAACCTGAATATAGGCTAAATGTATGGATTACAGGAAACTTTCGCCCGTCAGGCGAGCATCATCAGATCCAAATATACAAAACAAAATAGCTCTACAAGAACTTAGAAAGTGTCGCAAACACTGAACTGCAGTCTACATTTTAAAATCTACAATGTTCCAAGATGGAGAAATGGCGATCCCATCAACAAACTAAGCTACTATTGCTTCAGTTTATTACAATACGCGGCTTCGGTGGCGTAATTGGCAGTATGCTGAACTGCTGTGCCCAAGATAGTGGGTTCAAACCCAGCCGAAGTCGTCGGATTTATTAATATTATAAAGCGCGTTCAAAAAGTAACGAGCCGGAGGCTGTAATGCGCAAACCGGTGACGACATTGGCTAATCGTGGCGTGTGTAACGAGGTGTGGTTCCGACCAGAGCGTGGAAGGTCACAGCCCGTCGCTAGAGGGCACGTGTGCACGTCACGTGACGATACAAAGCGAGCAGCAGCATGCATCAATCGTCCAACGCTGCCAGTCGCATTGCAAACAGTGACATGGAGGCCTCAAACGAAGAGCAAAGAGGTGTTGTTCGGTTTCTGACAGCGGAAGGAGTAGGGGAAACGGACATTCATCGCCGACTGTCACAAGTGTACGGCGAACACTGCATGTCCCTTGCAAGGGTCAAGGCGTGGCACAAGCGCTTCAGGGAAGGACGGGTGTCATTAGCCGATGATGCCCGGTCTGGGGCACCCCCCTGCATTACCGATGACAACGTCCAGCTGCTTGATGCACTCATTATCCAGGACCGCCGAGTGACAGTGAACGCCATAGCCGCTGTGGTCGGATTGAGCGTTGGAAGTGTGCACACCATCATAAAGGAACGACTGCACTTGCGCAATGGGTGAGCCCAATGGGTGCCCCACAGTCTTCAACCACACCAGGAAGCATGTCGAATGGCCTACTGTCTTGGTCTTGGTTGGACGATTGATGCATACTGCTGCTCACTTTGTATCGTCACGAGACGTGCACGCGTGCCCTCTAACGACGGGCTGTGACCTTCCACGCTCTGGTCGGAAATACACCTCGTTACACACGCCACGATTAGCCGATGTCGTCATCGGTTTGCGCATTCCAGCCTCCGGCTCGTTACTTTTTGAACGCACCTTATATTATTGTTAATATCATCTGATCGCTTTGTGGAACCAGGAAAATTGCAATTATTACAAGTACTGCTGTCGACCAAAATATTATGTGCACTCGAGTTTGAAGGTTGTTTGTGAAGTAACCAATAGACCTGCATAAAATCCAATAACATCATCATTTTCGTCGTTCTATTTTACGTTACTTTATGTAGGTTTGGAAATTTTAATTTATGATTTAATATTTTTTATCGCAGTTGGAACACAAAAAGGGCCCGTTTTTAAGCGTGTTTCAACCATGCCTCACATTTAGGAATTATCTCACAAACCCGTCATCAGATCGAATCCAAATTTTAACACAATATACATTGGAATGTTGTAAACTGGTTTATTCATTTCAAAATTTTGTGTGTCCAAGAAACAAAGTCGTTATCATTTTTGTAAGGTAACTTTTTCTCGCCTCGGGGTGGTTGGAAAATGTAGTTCTTGGTTGCGTTGTAATCCTTATACAGCAAAATGTTATGCTGTATGACTGTGAAATACTTAAATTAATTCACATATTTTATATCGGTTTGTATTTGTACGGGGAAATAAGACATGGTTCACCAGCTATCCGCTCAGGGGAAAGCTGTACAACGTTGCCAAGATGGGCTCCATCACGCGTCATGGCGCGCCTCACTTGGAAGTGACGGGCTCCATCTCAGCAACGCTGTACAGCATTTCCCGGAGCGGCTAGCTGGTGAACCATGTCTCATTTCACCGAACAAATACAAACCGATATAAAATAAGTGAATTAATTTACGTTTTTGACAGTCATACAGCATAACTTTTTGATGTATAAGGATTACAACGCGACCAAGAACTACATTTTCCAAAGACACCGAGCCGAGAAAAAGTTACCTTACAAAAATGATAACAACTTTGTTTCTTGGATATACAAAATTTTGAAATTAATAAACCAGTTATACAACATTCCAATGTATATTGTGTTAAAATTTGGATTCAATCTGATGAGGGGTTTTTGAGATAATAATACTTAAATGTGACGCATGGTTGAAACACGCTTAAAAACGGGCCCTTTTTGTGTTCCAACTGCGATAAAAAATATTAGAATATAAATTAAAAATTCCAAACCTACATGAACTTACGTAAAATAGAACGACGAAAATGATGAAGTTATTGGATTTTATGTAGGTATATTGGTTACTTCACAAACAACCTTCAAACTCGAGTGCACATAATATATTTGGTTGACAGTAGGCACATGCACAAAACTAACGTACACCAAAAGGCTGTGAACCACGTACCAGACCATACCAATACTTTTAAATTCTTGACAGAGCGGGGGATCGAACCCGGAACATCTGGGGTGACAGCTAACAATGCTAGCCACTGCGCCACGAGGTGGCCTACTCTTTGGTAAATATCATTGCGACTGCAAGGAGTTGAGAGGAAGAGCAGGAATCGTAAGTGATCTCATGAATATTCTGTGTGCTCGTAAAGGAAGATAGAGACTTCATTTGCGAAAGTGGCGTCCCCTCTGGGAAGGCAGCACATGCTCTGCCGCCTCTCTAAAAACATAGCAAATTAGCGTGAAATAACCATTCGTTTTCATTGCCTTTACACACGACCATTTCTTCTTTTGAATATATGAACCACTTTTTACATTACCGGTGCTTTTTGAGTCGGAAGACCGCAGCACAGGGAAGTAGGAAAAGTACTGGTTCTTGACGTTTGTCAGAGTGAAATGTAGCCATTCCTTCAGTGAATGGAGGCTCTGCACTCTCCTACGGGGATCTAACCAACCTCCGGACAATTGAGCGCCCTGTTATAGTCAAATGGACCGCCTCATTCTTGACTCCGCTCCGGCGCTCACGTCTAGTGGGACTTGAGATGGCGACCACGGGACCCCAGCTGAGTCGGGCATTGCTTCCTCTTACTTGTGCCTGGCTCCTCTTCGTTTTCTTTCCTGTCAACCTCCCTTGGTCAACTCTTGTTCTCTTCTGACCCCGATGGTATTAGGGTATCGAGGCCTAGGGAGTCTTTCACCTTCACGCCTTAATTGGCTCTTCTCTCATCTTTCCTGATACCCTCATTCTTTGAGGGTCAGCCTTCTTTTTATTTTCATGTTCTCTCCTGCCTTCTGCTCAAGGCCCTCAAGGAGGCAGGGGGTATGTAGCCCCACCGCTTCTGGTGCACCCTGCATTGTGCTACACCCTCAGGGGCTCACAGTATCTCCTGCCTTCTGCTCAAGGCCCTCAAGGAGGCAGGATGTGTGTAGCCCCACCACTTCTGGTGCACCCTGGATAGTGCTACACCCTCAGGGGCTCACAGTTTCTCCTGTCTTCTTCTCAAGGCCCTCAAGGAGGCAGGGTGTGTGTAGCCCCACCACTTAAGGTGCACCCTGGATAGTGCTACACCCTCAGGGGCTCACAGTATCTCCTGCCTTCTGCTCAAGGCCCTCAAGGAGGCAGGGTGTGTGTAGCCCCACCACTTAAGGTGCACCCTGGATAGTGCTACACCCTCAGGGGCTCACAGTATCTCCTGCCTTCTGCACAAGGCCCTCAAGGAGGCAGGGTGTGTGTAGCCCCACCACTTCTGGTGCAACCTGGATTGTGCTACACCCTCAGGGGCTCACGGCTAGTGAGTTCGGGAGTTGGCGACCCCGAGGGCTCCCTGAGCTGGGACCGGTTTTTCTCCTTCGTCCATTGCCTTTCCTGGCTCTTCTTTCTTCCAAGTCCCTTAATTCTCATTCTACGAGGGTTGAGGGCATTTACTCTCCTCCTGTCTTTTGTTTCCTTATTCTTATTAGCCTATTATCAATTTTGAAGAAATAGGCTTATGAGATCACCTTTTTTTCCGTGTGTGTGTGTGTGTGTGTATGTGTGTGTGTGTGAGGTGTGTGTGTGCCCCCCCCCCCCCTAATAAATTCTAAACAGCTAGAGCGATTTCAATGAAACTCGGTAAGTTCATAGCACTATTCTGGGCGACCCCGACCGTGCCCTTCAAATTTTGTTTCGTCTCACCAATCCATCATGGTGGCTGTGCGAAATATTACACCAGCATTCAATATCTCCGAAACTATTACCGATATCACCCTGGAATTTTTTACGGTTATAAAGGGAACTACTAGAAGTTCACCTATGTGACTCCTGAAAAACTGGTAACTACAAAACCAACATGGTGGCCAAGCGAATTTGCGACGTTTAAATAGACGTTTCTCGCGATTTAACCAACCAAACGCAATAAAACTTGGTACAGTATATGTTTAGATACATTGTAATGCACCGACATCTAACATCGTTCAATTGTTTACATAACCACAAGATGGCGGCTGTGGAAAGTATTTAACCGGCATTCTATATCTCTGAAACTATTAGCGGTATCACCCTGAAATTTTGTACGGAGATAAAGGGCACTACTGGAAGTTCATCTATAAGACTTTCAAAAACCGGTTAACTACAAAACGAATATGGCGGCCAAGCGAATTCGAAAATTTTAAATAGACCTTTCTCGCGATTTAATTATCCAAATGCAATAAAACTCGGTGCAGGAAATGTTTAGACACATTGTATTGCACTGGTATCTAATTTATTTCAATTGTTTTCATAACCTCAAGATGGCGGCTGTGCGAATTTTAATATTAAGTTTTTATTTCTTGTGTCGTAATCATTGCGATCGAAGTGAAAGTTTGAATAATGAACCTACGCAATGATTTTCCTTTAATGGTGAATAACTCTATGGCCTATACATTTAACAATCCAACATGGCCACCATACGAAATATTTAGATGGCACTGAATATTTACTAATCTATTACAGCAATCAAACTGAAATTGTGTATGTTGATAGTGGCAATTAACATGAGTAGGATATATGAAAATAGGCTGTATAGTTCTTCGCGGAACTACTTGTTTTTGTTTTCCATTTCCTCTTCCAGTTTGTAGTTTTAGGTTTCATTGTCATTTTCTCTATCACCCAAACCATTAGGGGCCGATAACCTAGATGTTAGGCCCCTTAAAACAACATTTATCATCATATCATAATTGACTGTCACCCTGATGTCCCGGGTTTGTTTGGAGCTGGATTGATTCGCACCTCAGCCATCCTAGAAGCGCTTCTCTAATCCAGTTGAATGCTAGGATTGTTCTTAACTCAAGGCCACGTCCGACTCCGTCTCAGTCCTAGCAACATTTACAAATACATTTCTACAGACAACGCATTAACACAAGTTAGCAGGCAAAATCGTAGAACTCAAGTACATGGGACTGAATGACCACGATATCGCATGCTTCTAAATGAATCAACAACAACAAAAGTAATAATAATAATAATAATAATAATAATGAGAAGAAGAATGTATTTTTGGACTTAGTCCTTTTAAACGACTCATACAACCTATACCTATACGTTGTTTTAAGAACACAAGCCCTTAGTTACGTGTTGTTTGTTCAAAGATGGATACGTTGCTATAAGAACACGAGTTCTTGGTTACGTGTTGTTTGTTCCATGGATACGTTGCTATAAGAACACAAGCTCTTAGTTACGTATTGTTTGTTCCATGGATACGTTGCTATAAGAACACGAGTTCTTGGTTACGTATTGTTTGTTCCATGGATACGTTGCTATAAGAACACGAGCTCTTGGTTACGTGTTGTTTGTTCCATGGATACGTTGCTATAAGAACACGAGTTCTTAGTTACGTATTGTTTGTTCAAAGATGGATACGTTGCTATAAGAACACGAGTTCTTGGTTACGTGTTGTTTGTTCCATGGATACCTTGCTATAAGAACACAAGCTCTTGGTTACGTGTTGTTTGTTCCATGGATACGTTGCTATAAGAACACAAGCTCTTGATTACGTGTTGTTTGTTCAAAGATGGATACGTTGCTATAATAACACGAGCTCTTGGTTACGTGTTGTTTGTTCAAAGATGGATACGTTGCTATAAGAACACGAGCTCTTGGTTACGTGTTGTTTGTTCCATGGATACGTTGCTATAAGAACACAAACTCTTGGTTACGTGTTGTTTGTTCCATGGATACGTTGCTATAAGAACACGAGTTCTTGGTTACGTGTTGTTTGTTCCATGGATACGTTGCTATAAGAACACGAGCTCTTGGTTACGTGTTGTTTGTTCCATGGATACGTTGCTATAAGAACACGAGCTCTTGGTTACGTGTTGTTTGTTCCATGGATACGTTGCTATAAGAACACAAGCTCTTGGTTACGTGTTGTTTGTTCCATGGATACGTTGCTATAAGAACACGAGTTCTTGGTTACGTGTTGTTTGTTCCATGGATACGTTGCTATGAGAACACGAGCTCTTGGTTACGTGTTGTTTGTTCGAAGATGGATACGTTGCTATAAGAACACGAGTTCTTAGTTACGTGTTGTTCTGTGGATACGTTGATATAAGAATACAAGCTCTTAGTTACGTGTTGTTTGTTCAAAGATGGATACGTTGCTATAATAACACAAGCTCTTAGTTACGTATTGTTTGTTCAAAGATGGATACGTTGCTATAAGAACACAAGCTCTTAGTTACGTGTTGTTTGTTCAAAGATGGATACGTTGCTATAATAACACAAGCTCTTAGTTACGTATTGTTTGTTCAAAGATGGATACGTTGCTATAAGAACACAAGCTCTTGGTTACATGTTGTTTGTTCATCCATGTGCTAGGTCAGTAGTGATTGACATTTGTTGTTGCTTGCTTTCAGAGGATCGAGAAGCCCTTCCTGGAGGCAGTACAAGTCACCTTGGGGGATCGCTACACCGAGAATGTGGAGAATATCTACAAAGTGACCATCAAGTTCATCATTGAGACGCTGATTCGTGGCTACGAGCAGAAACCGCAGCCGAGCAGGGGCGGCTCGTAGCTTGCTGAGTCAGGGGTGTCCCTTTGTTAGCAGCCCTCTCTGGGGTGTTCATTTGACGAGTAGACTGCAAGTGATTGTTTCGTTATCAGTTAGTTTTCGAAGCGTGCTGGTGTAGGTGTTGTGTGTTGTTGCTTCATTAGTAATATGAACTGATCCCCATCCAAAAACATGTCCTAGCAGGCTGAGAAAGTAGGCTACACATGCTCACAGTGTCGGAAGGTTGGTTGCTCTGGAGACGGTTGTTATGTTATGCTAGGTAACACTAGATTTAAAATCTGCTTTGAACAATATTTTAGCGATCCGTCACTAGAAATTGACATTTGGAACATTTAGAAATGCTTAAAACAGATTAGTCTTACTCTGTTTGATTTCACGCGGACCGAGTGTGTTGCTCGCGAGAGAGTTGTTACGTAACCTTAGCCAACTGCTTTCTTGCTGTTGTGACGTGGCCTCGCTTCCACTGACAGCTATTATTATTAATTTTATTATGTAAAAATACTCAATCACTGAAAAGTACGTACGAAATTGGAGTGAAATCGAGGCACAATATCTTAACTCTTAAGGTGTTTCTCTTAATTCATCTCAAAACCAATTTCCTCCACTTTAAGTGTTGTTTTGCGGGGCGGAACTACGAAGTCATCTGCCCCCACTTCATGTGTCATGTAAAGTTTTGAAGCCATTCTTTCAGTGTTGCCAATGCAGACTGTGAGTTGTAACTCTTCTGTCGGTTGACACGAATTTGCCCAAAGAGAATGTATATGATATACAGTGTGAACAATAAGTAAATAGCCTAACACTCCTATATTAGTTATGACCATTGTTAAATTTATATACAATTTTATCTAGCTACAAAAAAATTGTGGTGCGTTTAATTGGTGTTTATATTACGAATAGCAGTTTCAATAAGGTTAGTTTGATTTTATAAGGGTATTACGCACGTTTTGAAACAACAAAATATCATTAGAGCATATTATGTAATATGGTACTTATCTCAGCAGAGCCGTTGGTCGTACAGTTGTTACGCTGTCGCCTGGCTGCTGCCAACAAACTGCGAATCGTAATATAAACACCAATTAAACCCACATATTATATACATTGCACCTCACCCAGTCATCAGGCAAAGTCATGAAGAGTTACAACTGACAGTACCATCCTATAGGGCTCTAGATCGATACAGTCTCATCAACTTGCAGTCTACAAACCGAAAGAACATCCAATTTACGAACGAATACGGAGAAGAACGCCCGATGAATTATGGGTTGAGAATCGAATTCATGTATTATGTGTGAGGTGGAAAGTTTGAATAAAGCCAATCGTGCTGGAGAAAGACGGAATCTCGTTATCCTTTGTAAGAACAGAAGACATAACCGTATGATATAACTAGTCGATGTTGATAGATGTTAAACTAGGTTATGTAGTGTACGTAGTGTGCGTCATGTAGGTTGTCATGGCAACGCGTTCATTACCTCGTTACTGAAGGATGTGAGGTGACGCACTAGATGTCAGCTGTTACCTACAAGTCTAGTGTCAAGTGTGCCTTGCCGTTAGAGATGGGGTGAGCTACAAGTTCAGTTCAATTTCAAGTAGTTCCAACATTCGCTAACAGATGTCACTGAACCTAGTGGTGATCGTTGGAATTTTAATAGAGCGTTTCAACGAAATCTAACCTAGAAATTTAGCTTCACACAAGTTTAGTTAGTGGAAGGATCGTTAACATGCGAAAAATGGATGGCATGGGCCCGCTGGCTTTACTTCCCGTCTGAAGAAATGCATACTGAAGGATTTTAACGCTCTAAAAATTCCGATGACTTCGGCCGGGTTTGAACCCGCGATCTTGGACACAGCAGTTCAGCATGCTACCAACTACGCCACCGAAGCCGGTATAGAGAGGGAAATACATTTTAAGTAGAAGCAAATAGGACGCTCCCCGTTGCACCTACATGACGCCCACTAACTATAGACTAGACTATTGTATATCCTTGTTATGAGTGCTGCTACATGGAAATAGAAATAGTTGTTGATACTCTGTGTGTTCTTATTCTCTTTCCCACACCCATCTTCCTTCATGATCCCCAGGGTTTCTTCTCATTCACTGCTCGTTTCCCAATGTGCATAATGAGAGCTAGAGATGTTCATTTGTTATCAGCTGAAGAGGCCCAGCCAATCACATTGCACAGGTCTGTATGGATTGTATCGAGCCATCGCCGTCTACAATTCTCAAGCCGTGTCATTAGGTTTGGCAACACCGCCCATCTGTCATTTGGGAGGCCTAGCGCAAGCACATGGTATAGAATAGGTGTATTATCCAGAGTTGGGATCTGACAGTTCGGCGGAGAACTGTTGAACTGAAGGCAGCGTTGCCACGAATGTTGCTGGCCACCACGTGCGTACTTTCACCCTCCCGCTCTCTTCCTCATGCTCATAACATCATTAGCACCGTTATTACATTTATTACATTTTTTCTCAGATGGTTTTCAAAAATCTTAAACAAAGCGATGCTTAAAACTGTTTGATGCACCCTGTACAATAAAATAATAGCCCATCAAATTGAGGAAAGACCTAAAATATTGTAATGAATAGCAATAGTAATATTACGAATACTATCATAAAGCAAAAATGTTCAAAACGAAACGACAACACGTGATTGTTAACGTGATATTTAGTTATTTATATTTCCTGTAGAATAAGTTTCAAGGCACAAGAAACACACAAATATATTACACAATACACGTTCATTGTGTAGGCTATTAACTCATCCTTTATTAGAAGACAGAAGCTAATCACAGTAGTCTTACTAATTCCAAGAGCAGAGGCAGTAGGCCTACGCTCCTGCGCGCGACTGAATGGAATTAATGGTTCGCCTAATGCTCGGATATTTTCACTCTCCCTTTCAAAAAGTCCCGCGCGGTGACAATAATTTTCCTTCCATGGCTTGGAATAGGTACCGTACACCTCGGCCAGGTTTTGACAATTCGCGAACTGGATGTATCCTCGGCCTATCATTACGAGAAGTCATCCTTAAAAACGTCACCACTCGCAAGTAAAAAGAAAGCTAACCTTAATCTAATTCACTCTATCCTATGAAGACGAACCTAAGCTTAAACTGACACTATCACTGCTTCATACATCAATAACGGACACTAATGAATTATAAGTATAAATACTACACGAAAAAGTAATTAACTAATTAAATCAAGACAATTATAACTCATAAAAACAACAGATTATGAAACTCAGCAAGGTCAGTGTGCACACTGGAGGCAACCAAACAAGCGACTGGTCGACGGCAAGCACGTGGCCAAATAGCATCATTCGACTTGGCAGCGCTGTATGGTCTCCATGGCAACAAGCCTTGCGTGCGATCTAGCCGTCAACTGTTTTTACCCAGTGGCGCTGAACTGTCAGATTCCAACTCTGGAAAATACACCTGTAATTGCTAACACTGCGTAAACACATAGATTTTGGCGCCAAATGTTTCCGAAAATACAACAGAACATAACGTCCGCTAAATCTACACACAAATATCACAAATAAAGGATCCATTATCCTGCTATGTACTGTCGATTCTCCATAAGGCTGTACTGTACCTCAATGTCCCAATGTCTGAAGTTTCCTTTTATTGCTGCTATGCTCACTGCCGTCATTGACGCGATCAGAAAAAATATTTAAGACTGAACTTAAGACTGCCTTTGATAATAACTCCTTCACTTTTTGCCCACACATGCACTCATCATAGTCACAATAGGCCTCCAAGCTTAATGCTGGCAGACTAACAATAATACTCCAATGGTCACTGAATTTAAAAATAGGTGGCTTTCTAATGAAATCTACCCAAAGGCACTTGCCAACTGAGTACAGTTCATAATGTAGGCTACTGGAATATAGAGGCCACATGACTATTTACCGTATACCAAAACGTCTTTAATAGTGGAAGATTATCCTGAATACATCACATTAGAGAGACTAGACTTGGCAACTTACAGGTACATTTGCACGAGGAACACACAGCACTTAGGAATGCGAGCGGAGGAATAGCCCAAATAAGGGACCCTCACACACAAGAATCTCCCTTCAGTGGAGTGCAGAAAGTGACCAAGTTAACTGCTCTCAACAGGACCGCGCAAGACTAGGCACTAGGTACTACTGTCGACCAAAGTATTAAGTGCACTCGAGTTTGAAGGTTGTTTGTGAAGTAACCAATAGACCTACATAAAATCCAATATCATCATCATTTTCGTCGTTCTATGTAGGTTTGAAAATTTTATTTATATTTTCATATTTTTTTATCGCAGTTGGAACACAAAAAGTGCACGTTTTTAAGCGTGTTTCAACCATGCGTCACATTTAAGAATTATTATCTCAAAAACCCGTCATCAGATCGAATCCAAATTTTAACACAATATGCATTGGAATGTTCTATAACTGGTTTATTAATTCAAAATTTTGTGTGTCCAGTAAACAAAGTCGTTATCATTTTTGTAAGGTAACTTTTTCTCGGCTCGGGGTGGTTGGAAAATGCAGTTCTTGGTCGCGTTGTAATCCTTATACATCGAAAAGTTATGCTGTATGAAAGTAAAATACGTAAATTAATTCACTTATTTTATATCAGTTTGTATTTGTGGTGGGGGGGGGGGGGGGGAGACATGGTTCACCAGCTAGCCGCTCCGGGGGATAGCTGTACAGCGATTGCCGAACTGGTGCCCACACGCATCATGGCACGCCTCGCTCGGAAGTGATGGGCTCCATCTCAGCAACGCTGTACAGCTTTTCCCGGAGCGGCTAGCTGGTGAATCATGTCTCATTTCACCGTACAAATACAAACCGATATAAAATAAGTGAATTAATGTACGTATTTCACACAGTCATACAGCATAACCTTTTGATGTATAAGGATTACAACGTAACCAAGAAGTACATTTTCCAACCACCCCGAGCCGAGAAAAAGTTACCTTACAACAATGATAACAACTTTGTTTCTTGGACACAAAAAATTGTGAAATTAATAAACCAGTTATACAACATTGCAATGTATATTGAGTTCAAATTTGGATTCGATCTGATGACAGGTTTTTGAGATAATAAATCTTAAATGTGACGCATGGTTGAAACACGCTTAAAAACGGGCCCTTTTTGTGTTCCAACTGCGATAAAAAATATTAAAATATAAATTATAAGTTCCAAACCTACACGAACTAACGTAAAATAGAACGACGAAAATGATGATGGTATTGGATTTTATGTAGGTCTATTGGTTACTTCACAAACAATCTTCAAACTCGAGTGCACATAATACGTTGTTCGACAGTAGGGACTGAAAGTCCACCTCGCTGTAGTGATCAAAACGTAGTGATATAACCAGTTATTTTAATAGTGCTGCCATAATTTGACGAACAGCCAGGCACACAACACTTCCTAGGCATCTGAAATAGTTTAATTAAATATTAGTGAAGAATTTGTTGGTTAAATTCATTGGTAGGCATTAGTTACACAAACAACTTAATATGGGAAATACTCACTTCTACAGCTTCTAGCAGGTCCGATTTACCACGAGGAATTTCACGGGTGTTGAAATAGTTCGTACGAACTGCTTTTAGATGCTGTCATATCAAAATAGAACGATATTTATGAATAAAACTTAGCATGTGGTCGTACGTGTTTATAGAATTTACGGACTCTACTCAACGTTGCCAATTCTACCAACACGGCTTGAGAATTATAATAATAATAACTGCCCCTAATTGGTACACGGTGGAGATCACATGGACTGGTACAACCTGTAACCACAAAGACGAGGAACGTGATGCCGGATTTCGTCACGAAATGGAGTAAACAAACTCACTGTACTGACAAAATGGAGTTTAGATCGAAAATGATAACAAAATGTGGTTGAGATTCAAAATACTCACAAAATGTAATTTAGAGACACGGGGAGCCAATTCAGAAAAACAGGGCGGGAATCTTAAAGAGAAAAGGAGCTACAGTATAATGAAAAGAAAAAGAAGGCTGATCCCTAGAAGAATGAGGGATCAGGAAAGATGAGAGAAGGGCCAATTAAGGCGGGAAAGGAAGAGACTCCCTAGGCCTCGGATACCCTAATACCGTCGGGGTCGGAAGAGGACAAGAGTTGACCAAGAGGGATCAACAGGAAAGAAGACGGAGAGGAGCCCGGCAAAATTAAGTGGAAGCAATGCCGTACCCAGCTGGGGTCCCGTGGTCGCCAACCCACGTCTCCACTAGATGTGAGCCCCTGGGGGGAGAGGTTGTAACTTATGTTATTCAATCTGTGATCTCCACCGCGTACTAATTAGGGGCATTTATTATTATTATTAGAGCCTCCGTGGCTTAGGCGGCAGCACGCCGTCCTCTCACCGCTGTGTCCGTGGTTCAAATCCCGGTCACTCCATGTGAGATCTGTGCTGGACAAAACGGAGGCAGACAGGTTTTTCTCCGGGTACTCCGGTTTTCCCTGTCAAAATTTCATTCCAGCAACACTGTCCACTATCATTTCATTTCATCTGTCATCCATTTAATCACTGCCCTAGAGGAGTGCGTCAGGCCTCGGCAGCCGGCACAGTTCATATCCTCGCCGCTAGATGGGGGCTTCATTCATTCCATTCCTGACCTGGTCGGAGACTGGAAGCAGGCTGTGGATTTTCATTTTCATTTTCATTATTATTATTATTATTATTATTATTATTATTATTATTATTACCGTACACTTTCAGTTAAAAAGTTCCACTTTGTTTTCGGTGCATGCATGTGAGATTTTCGAAGTGAAATGCCATGTCCTGTGGTTCGGATTCCACGTAAAACGGAGGTCCCGTGGCTCATAATCACAAGATTAACAGTCACGTAAAACTACAATCTTCCTTTTTTGTTTTCGGTGCAGATAACTTCGATGTCAATTCGCTTAAAATAACCACCAACATAATCAATCAATTCTTCACCCCCTAGTATATTCTAGTAACTTATCTTCGACCAAACATGGAGAAAATGTGCGATTTTATTACAGTACGGCTGGAATGGTTTTGTTCCAAAAACTGTGCTATGGTTGGCTTTTTGTAAGTCGTTAGAAAAGCACAAAAAATGCTTAACTCTGAATTTTAGAATAATTTGCACGATCATTTTGTCGGAAAACTCAAAAAAACATTGAAAAGCGTTTTTCTCCGAATCGACGTATTTTAAAGAAAAGTTTTTTAAACAAAAATGTAGAGGACATTGTCACCTACAATTCGTCTCATTGAGGTCATGTCATATGTTCTGAAATGCAGAAGCTAGGTGGCGCCAAAGTTTCCAAAAAAGTGTTTTTTTCACTTTTTGTCCTAGAAAAACTAGTTTTATCACAAAAGAGTGAATAAAAAATGTGTTCCTCTCAAAATTGTCTGCAACATTTATATAAACGTTTGTTTCCTCCGACTTACCGTTCCAAAGTTATAGCGCAGCAAATGCAACGCTGCGTAGTCAAGGCTACTATTGTTACTGCGAAGAGAGCGGTGGGTATTATTTAGACAGGGACCGGTGTCGGACAGCTGCCTAAGGCTCAGTCAAACAGCACGCGGGCTGTGTTTGTTAATTAGCTCAAACAATCATATCTATTTCAATCGCAACGTATCAATCATAACTGTACACATATTAACCTTTGTGCTATCTGAATAGTACAATTTTCACACTTCGGCAGACTATAACTTTAGAACGGTAAGGCGGAGGTAAAAAATGTTTCAATAAATGTTGTAGACAATTTTGAGAGGAACAAATTTCTGATTCGCTCTTTTGTGAACAAAACATTTTTCTAGGACAAAAAGTGAAAAAAACACTTTTTTGGAAACTTTGGCGCCACCTAGCTTCTGCATTTCAAAACGTATGACATGACCTCAAAGAGACGAATTGTAGGTGACAATGTCCTCTACATTTTTTGTTTAAAAAACTTTTCTTTAAAATACGTCGATTCAGAGAAAAAAGCTTTTTTTTAGTTTTCCGACAGAATGATCGTGAATTATTCTAAAATTAAGCTTTTTTGTGCTTTTCTAACGATTTACAAAAAAGCCAACCATAGCACAGTTTTTGGAACAAAAGGGTTTTTTTCTGTGCAGCTGTCCTGTATTATTTTGGATACAACTGTACCGTATTAGTAATTTCTATGGTTCAGATGTGATTCAATCAGTCAGATGAAGGAGTCAAGTGTCGCAAGGTAACAGCAGGGGCGGCTCAAGGCTCAGTGTTAGGTTCTGGTTTATGGAACGTAAATTATGATAGCATTTTACACATGGAGATGCCAGAGGACACTTCTTTGGTGGGATGTGGTCATTATGAAGCGCTCCATGAAGGGCTTGTACCTTTAAGTTAATTAGGTAATATGAAATGGAAAGGAAAAGGGGAAAGAAAACTAAAGGATGGGTACAGTCTGTTTTACAGTGGACAGGAGGCAAGAAACGGAGTAGGAATGATTATAAGAAAGGATGTCCTAGAGTATGTGGAGAGGTGAAGAAGATAAGTGACAGGATGATCATAGGAAGGTTACAGTTCCAGACAGGGACAAAGGATCTGTTCCGAGTACAGTATATGCTCCACAAACGGGGAATAAAGAAGAGAACTTAGAAGACTTCCTATAAGATGTCGAAAAATATATAGAGGATAAGGAAATAATGGTAATGGGAGGTTTGAATGCACAAGTGGGAAGAGACAGACAAGGAAGAGAGGAGATTTTTGGACCATATGGTTATGGCAGTAAGAATCCAGAAGGAGATTTTTAATGGACTTCTGTCAGCGGAACCAATTAATTATAGGGAATACGTGGTTCAGAAAGAAAAATAGTCAGAAGATAACGAGGTATGGATGGGGAGATAGAAGAACGAAAACTCTGATAGACTATGTTTTAGTCGAAAAAGGACATCGGAAACAGCTAATGGATGTCACAGCTATTCCAGAGGAAGCCTTTGGAGGAGACCATAGGGAAGTGGTAGCAAAATTAAAAGTAGGAAAGGTCATGAGATTACCAGAAAAAAGGGAAAGAAAGATTAAGGTCTGGAGACGAAAGGTAAAGAAGGTTGCAGAAGAGTTTAAGAAAGAATTGCAAGAACAGATACCAAGGACGGATATTACCTACGTGGAACAAGAATGGGAAAAGTTTAAGAGTGCATTTTTAAACAGTGCAGAGAAAACATGTGGTAGAACTTCAGGAAAGGTACGGGAAAATGCGACAAAATGGTGGAATGATAGAGTGAAAGAAAAGGTAAGAGAGAAGAAGGAGGAATGGAAAACAAAAAAGACTGCAGAAATCAGAGCAAAATATATAGAAGCAAACAGAGATTGCAGGAAAATAATTGCAGAGGAAAAGAAGAAAAGCTGGGAAGAATTCGTCCAGGAAATAAGGGACGATGTAAATTGTGGAAAATAATTGCTATTTGGAATTATAAAAAGTAGAAGGAATGAAAAGGTGAACACTGGGTTCGTGAAAAACAAAGAAGGTGAAATATTGAAAAACCAGATGAGATAACGGACAGATGGAAATAATATTTCAGCGAGCTGTTGTAGGTGAGACGTCAGACATGCGGAGAAGTTATGCAAACAGCCAGAACGGTGGAGGAAGAAATAGAAGAAGAACCAGACATTACTATGGCAGAAGTGGAATGGGCAGTTAGGAAGATGAAGATGGGGAAAGCTGTGGGAATCGTCGAAGTGGCAATAGAAATGATCAAGGCGGCAGGACCAGTGGGACTGCAGTGGACATACAGACCTCTCAGGAGTGTGTGGAGAGAGAAGAAAGTTGCTGAAGACTGGAAGAAACTAATAATACTGCCAATATTCAAGAAAGGAGACAGGAAGGTGTGTGGTAACTACCGAGGAATCACCATCATCTCGAAAATGAAAATCCACAGCCTGCGTCCAGTCGACCGAAAGGGTCAGGGAATGGAATTAATGAATCCCCCATCTAGCGGCGAGGATATGAACTGTGCCGGCTGCCAAAGCCTGTCGCACTCCCCTGGGGCAATGACTAAATGTATGACAGATCAAATGAAATGATAGTGGAGAGTGTTGCTGGAATGAAATTGTGACAGGGAAAACTGGAGTGCCCGGAGAAAAACCTGTCTGCCTCCGCTTTGTCCAGCACAAATCTCACATGGAGTGACCGGGATTTGAACCACGGACCCAGTGGTGAGAGGCCGGCGTGCTGCCGCCTAAACCACGGAGGTTCTACCATCATCTCGCATGTTGCCAAAGTAATGGAAAGAATCCTAGAAAAAATAATTAGAGTAAAGGTAGAAAGCCAAATAGAGGAGGAGCTGTTTGGATTTAGAGGGGGCAGGTCAACAGTGGAACCCATTTTCATTCTGAGACAGAACATTGAAATGAGTTGGGAATATGGGAAGGATATGGTAATGACTTTTATTGATCTAGAAAAGGCCTATGATAGCATCCCTAGAACAAAAGTTTGGGAAAACCTAACAAATAGGGTGATAGGCAAGGAACTTAGAGACATGATAAAAGGAATGTGCATGGATTGCTACAGTAGTGTGAAGGCTAGAGTCGGGACATCGGAATGGTTTAAAATTGACACTGGAATAAAGCAAGGAAGTGTGTTGTCACCATTATTGTTCTTAATGGTGATGGATGACATCATGAAGGCAGCAATGAAAGAATATAGTAGGGCAAAGATGACGTTGTGATCTAGGGCGAGGATGA
This sequence comes from Meconema thalassinum, assembly GCA_946902985.2. Lineage (NCBI taxonomy): Eukaryota > Metazoa > Arthropoda > Insecta > Orthoptera > Tettigoniidae > Meconema > Meconema thalassinum. The sequence goes on along the minus strand of OX336400.1, from coordinate 31,401,397 downwards.
GATGGAGGTACAAGAACAGTTAGACGTAATAGATGAAAAGATTGAGCAATGGGCATTGAAGATAAATGTGGAGAAGAGTAAAACAGTGGTGATGAGTAGAGGTAAGAAAGAAGGAAAAGGAGTAATCAAAGTCGGAGATAAGGAATTGGAATTAGTGAAACACTTCAAATACTTGGGAAGTGAACTGACTGAAGATGGAAGACAAGGTTTGGAAATTAGCAGAAGAAAACAACTCAGGAGTGCTTTCTACCAACAGGTACGGGGACTAGTATGGAACAAGGATATACCAATTAAGGCTAAAGAAGTTATGTACAAAGCATATTATGTTCCAATAATGACATATGCAGCGGAAACTTGGACAATGACTAAGAGGGATTAGAGCAGAGTACAAGCAGATGAGATGAGATTCCTGAAAAGTATGGTCCAGAAAACGAGGAGAGACAGAGCGAGAAATGAAGATATACGGAAAGAACTGGGAGTACAGAAACTAAATGACAAACTGGAGCAAAACAAATTGAGACGGTTTGGACATGTCAAACGGATGAATGAAGTAAGGCTACCAAGACGAGGCGGGGCGACGGATGACAGAGAAGAGAGAACGAGGAAGACCAGGAATGCGTTGGTTGGACTCGGTGAAGAATAGCATTAGAAAACGGAACCTGGATTGGAACACCGTGTCGGAAGAGGAATGGTGGAACGACAGAACAAAGTGGAGAGGAACCGTATTTGCCCCCACCCAGTGTCAGCTGGAAAAGGGGAAATGAAGATGATGATGATGAGGAGGAGGAGGTAATACTAACAAGGTCTCTAACTAGCAGTTCATAAAACTGAACTAGTCCTTGAGAGAGTTCCACGAGTTGTACCAATGCTCGTAGATAACAAAGTGCCAGAAACAGCTCCAGCTGTTCGTTATGATTGACAGCAAGTTAACATTCTGGAATCATATCAGCAAGTTTGCTGATGGGGCTGCAAGGATTGTTAACAACTTGCCGCGACTCGAGGCTAATATTGGCGTGTTGTTGATTTAAGGGGCCTAACATCTAGGTTATCGGCCCCTAATGGTTTGAGTGATAGTGAAAGATGAGATGAGAATGAAAACTATAACTAATACTAACTACAGACTTACATAGTAAAAAAAGAAATTGTAAACAAATAAAGGATACGGCAAATAAAGGACAGGAAGAAAAGAAATGCCCTCAATCCTCGAAGAATGAGGATTGAGGGACTTGTAAGGAAGGAGAGCCATGAAAGGCAGATATGAAAGGGGGGGAAATAGGAGAGGACCCGCCCCAAAGTCAGTGGAAAAAGGGGAAAAATTGGAAGAGGCTCAGGATTCCCTCGGGATCGCCAACTCCCGAACTCACCAGTCGTGAGCCCCTGAGGGGCACCAGAAGTGGTGGGGGGTACATACACCCTGCCCCCTTGAGGGCCTTGTGCAGAAGGCAGGAGATAACATGAAAATAAAGAGGTCTGACCCCTCGAAGGATGAGGGATCAGGAAAGATGAGACAAAGGCCAATTAAGGTGGGAAGGGAAGAGACTCCCTAGGCCTCAGATACCCTAATACAGTCGGGGTCGGAAAAGAACAAGAGTCGACCAACAGAGGTCGACAGCAAAGAAGACGGAGAGGAGCCCGGCACAAGTAAGTGGAAGCAATGTTGGACTCAGCTGGGGTCCCGTAGTCGCCAAACCACGTCCAACTAGATGTGAGCTCCTGGGGGAACGCTTGAAGAGAACTTCTGAAGAGAGCGGCGGAATCAGTTATTCTGTATGGTGCAGAGATTTGGCTCTGAGATGTATAACCTCTGTTCGCAGAAGAGCTGCCCTCAGTACAGTGTCTGGACCGGCAGTGCTAGTAATACCCATTTACATAATGGCCAAGGAAAGGCACCGAATATAGAGGGATGGATATATAAGGTTCGTTCAAAAAGTAACGAGCCGGAGGCTGTAATGCGCAAACCGGTGATGACATCGGCTAATGGTGGCGTGTGTAGCGAGCTGTGTTTCCGACCAGAGCGTGGAAGGTCACGCGTACACGCCACGTGACTATAAAAAGCGAGCAGCAGCATGCATCAATCGTCCAACAAAGACCAATACAGTAGGCTATTCGGCATGCTTCCTGGTGTGGTTGAAGACTGTGGGGCACCCATTGGGCATACACTTTCCGCAAGTGCAGTCTTTCCTTCATGATGGTGTGCACACTTCCGACGCTCAATCCGACCACGGCGGCTATGGCGTTCACTGTCACTCGGCGGTCCTGGGTAATGAGTGCATCAACCAGCTAGACGTTCTCATCGGCAATGCAGGGGGGGGGGGGGGGTGCCCCAGACCGGCTAACGACACCCGTCCTTCCCTGAAGAGCTTGTGGCACGCCTTGACATTTGCAAGGGACATGCAGTGTTCGCCGTACACTTGTGACATTCGGTGATGAATGTCCGTTCCCACTGCTCCTTCCGCTGTCAGAAACCGAACAACACCTGTTTGCTCTTCGTTTGACGCCTCCGTGTCACTGTTTGCAATGCGACTGGCAGCGTTGGATGATTGATGCATGCTGCTGCTCTCTTTTTATCGTCACGTGACGTGCACGCGTGCCCTCTAGCGACGGGCTGTGACCTTCCACGCTCTGGTCGGAACCACACCTCGTTAAACACGCCACGATTAGCGGATATCGGCGCGGGTTTGCGCATTCCAGCCTCCGGCTCGTTACTTTTTGAACGCAGCTTATAATTAAACTTGTGGTACTTGTGAGGTCTCCCGATCAAACGCGTGATCGTAGGACAATGAAAAGGAGTGGAAACCTTTGGCAGGACATGCGGAAGAGACATATGGAATATACTAAAGAAAGGAACATATTTTAATTTCCACATGAGCGGGTAACAGTTGTTAATGTTGACAGTCCAATGCTCAATGTGACAGCCTGGAGCCGCACTAGCACATCTCAGGTGGGATGTTGGCTATCTCACTCGCCATGACCACCTTCAAACGCCAACATGTCCCTATCCTTAAGGTAACCCCACAGCCAAAATTCACACGGGTCCAAATCTGGGGATCTTAGTGGCCACGCAGTGGAGAACTATGCGGTGTTCGGCAAATGTTTTACGGAGTAACCACGTGACCTCACGAGCAATGCATGGTGTCGCTCCATCGTGCATCCTAAGCACCTCTCTCCCGTAGAGCAGTGATCACATGTTGCCGAAGCAAATCATAGTAACGTGTGCCGGTCCTGGGTCCTTGGGCTCCGAGTGCCTCAAAGAAGAATGGACCGATGGTCAGTAGCAGCTGGCCCATAAGGACTCCAAGACGGTGTCCTTCCTAGAGAACGAAAAGGGATTTTCATTTACTCTTGATATTTTAAATCAAAAATTGAACTCTTATCATAATCATTAGTCGTCTTACTCAATGCTGAGCGTCGAGACCTCATTTCAACACTTCATTAGTAACTACATCCTTGACGAGACGTTTTCATCCTAAGCGGTCTTCAGCCCTTCGTAAGATATCGTGAAGAGGTAGGCCGGTGATCTTCTGTGCTTGGTCTAACCATCTACTTGTTGTTCCACCTCTTGGTCTGGTACATTCAATGTTGCCTTGTAGAATGGTCTTTCCTAAATTGTCTCTTCTCTCCACAAAGTGTGTCCCAGGAATTGGAGGAAACTTTCACTAACACGGGAAGATAAACATTTTGTGATGCTCAGTTCTTCTATAATGGAGGCATTAGTTCTTCTTTCTGTCCATGGTATACGTAGCATCCTCCGCCAACACCACATCTCAAAGGCTCTGTCATTAGCCTTCACAGTCCAGGTCTCACGACCGTATAAGAAAACAGAAAACGCCAGTGATTTCACCAATCGCATTTTCACTGTTTTGGATAATGCCCGGTTCTGCCAGATCTTTGTAAGATTAACCATTGCAGCACGACCTAGGACAATGCATCGTTTTATTTCTTTATCACAATTTCCTGTGTTACTGATTATGGAGCCCAGGTATACACACTCATGCACCAACTCCAGATCTTGTATGCATCTTGTCATTTGTATTGGGACTTAACTCTGTCGGTTGATAACCATTAGTTTGGTCTTTTTCATGTTGATTTCTAGACCAAAATCCGAACTGATGGTTTTCACTCTAGAGAGCAATTCAAAGCCTGTACAAGAAATGTCGGAATTGTGTTCGCACCTGCAATACACACTCTGCGGAGTTTGAGACTTCAGTGGGACTTAAACAAGGGTGCATCCTCAGCCCACTTCTCTTCATTATCTTAATGGATGATATAAAATCATGCAATTGACAGTTGCAGGAATTCAAGCTTGGCTATAAGTTTCTGAGGCCAGTTTATATCACCCATTGTGCCTTCGTTGATGACATACTACTGCTGGGAGACTCGGAAAGGAACCTACAAACGAACTTGTTAATCTGGGAAGGAGAGCTTCTAAAGAGGGGCATGAATATCAATGCTAGAAAGACTCAGACCATGAAAATGTCAAGGCAGCCTAACCCACACCAGACCGCACTGAACGACGGTACGGTATTGGAACAGATCATAGATTTTAAATATCTTGGAGCTACAGTGCAGCAAGATGGTAGAATGGATGGTGAAATTACAGCTCGATCCCAAGCCTCAGGGCGGCTCTTCAATGCACTGAAGAGAAATTTTCTAAACAAACCTTCAGTGACTAAATCCACGAAACTTCGTGTATACAAAGTGATATATCTCCCTACCTTGCTCTATGGCTGTGAAACCTGGACATTGACCAGCAAACACCGGAGTAGAATTCAGGCATTAGAAATGCGATTTCTCCGCAAAATAGAGGGGAAAACGAGAAGGGACAAAATCAGGAACCAGACCATCAGAACTAGTCTTGACGTTCCACCTGTGCTCGATAAAATTGAACAGAGACAGTTACGATGGTTTGGGCATGTCCAAAGAATGGATGTCACCAGGATGGCTAAACGAGCCTTGGATGTCAGAATGCAAGGAGCAAGACCGCGCGGGAAACCCAGAAGACAATGGGAAGACGACGTGAAGGCAGCTGTAGAAGCCAGGGGTGGTGAGTGGAGGAGAGCGAAGGAGCTGGCCCGAGACAGAAATCTCTGGAGGACCCTCTGGAAAACCTCGACACCGCAAGGTACAAGAGGATCGACTAAGTAAGTAAGAATGATCTTTTCTAAATTGTCTCCTTCTCTCCTCAAAGTGTGTCCCAGGAATTGGAGGTAACTTTCACTAACACGGAAGATAAACGTTTTGTGATGTTCAGTTCTTCTATAACGGAGGCATTAGTTCTTCTTTCTGTCAATGGTATACGTAGCATCCTCTGCCAACACCACGTCTCTTGTAATTAGCCTTCACAGTCCAGGTTTCACTACCGTATAAGAACATAGAAAACACCAGTGATTTCACCAATCACATTTTCACGGTTTTGGATAGTGCCCGCTTCTGCAGATCTTTGTAAGTTTAACCATTGCAGCACGGCCTAGGACAATACGTCGTTTTATTTCTTTATCACAATCCCCGTCTTACTGATTATGGAGCGCAGGTATACACAATCATGCACCTACTCCAGATCTTGTAGGCATCCTGTCATTTGAATTGCGACTTGACTTTGTCGGTTGATAACCATTAGTTTGGTCTTTTTCATGTTGATTTCTAGACCAAAATCCGAACTGATGGTTTTCACTCTGGAGAGCAAATCATCAAGTTCTTGCCCACTTCCTACAATGAGTGTAGTATCATCAGCAAAGCGTAGATTGTTAATTTTCCTACCACCGATTGAAATTCCATTATCCCAGCCATCCAATGATCCCTTCATTATGTAGCCTACTCTGCGTAGATGTTGTAGAGTTGGGATGATATACCTTACCTAACTCCATTTGACACATTGAAAAATTCTGAGCATTCACCATCCACCCTTACGGTTGCATTATGACTGTTATAAAGACCTTTCTAATAATGCTAAGAAAATTACATGTCATTGTAAAAGTGCAGCTCTATCCATCAGGAAGACTGTGTTTGGTGATATCACGCTCAGCGCACAGCTCACTGGTCAGTATGGAGTTACGGACTCTCAGCTTTCCACCCGAAGATTGTGCCCGGGCGTGACGTGCGGGGAGTACGGAGACTAGTGCGCTTGTAAGCTGCCAGAGAAGTAATCTGTGGGCGCGGTGTGCGGGCAGTTGTCTTGAGCCGGGCGGAGTCCTTACAGCTCTGTAGCGTCGGTAAATATGTCATCTCCCCTTGCTACTCTAGTCGTCATTCAACAGGATCTACTACTATTGGCTAGTGCGAAACTTGTGACTAGCATCAGACGCCAATAAGAAGTAGATCGTTCAGGGTTGTCAGATGTTGCATTATTGTCATTCTGCTGTCAGCTGCCGTACGGTGAACTTCCATTAGCCAAGCACTGTGGCCTGATCACAACCCGCTGTGTCACAATAATTTAAGGTTTAACAACAGTGAATAACAGGAGCATATCCTCACAAACCCATCTATGAGCATGCGCCCAGCTGGGAAATTACCACAGTAGCAAATAAAGTAAATGAACTAATAAAAAATCTCCATGGTTGCATATAATAAAAATTTAAATTAAATAACAATAATCCATGACCTAGTATCATTATATTTATCTTTGAACACAAAAAATATATAATTATATTGAATTGTAGCATCTGAGGCCAGGAATCTCGATTCATATTGCAAGGGTGAAGTAACACGGGCCTCCTGTTAGCATCCTGCGGTTGGTGAAGGTTGGCACCAGTGAGCTATTTCGCTTTGGTGCTGGAAAGTCTTGAGAGTTGTGGTAATATTCAGCAGTTGTAATCTCTGTGTTGGTTTGATTAATCTGTAAGTCATTAAGCTTTGTAAGTAGTGTCTTTATTTAAATTTACCGGTGCGACTGTGGTTTGGAAGTGCTTGTGGCGAAAGTTATACTCTCGTGATTTCTCTATCGGCGCTTAATAATAATAATAATAATAATAATAATAATAATAATAATAATACGTTACCGTAATTCTTTTTAATTCTTGTTACGGATGTGCTCTAGAGTTGAACTCAGTATGATTATTCTGTGGACGCTATTTTAAATAGCGGAAAACTTTCTTTTGAGAGTAATTAGAAATAAAAAGACTAGGACCTCCGAAACCTTATTTAGTCATTTCACAGGTTCAGAACTCTTGCAAAAGAAAACCTGGTTATACCAGAAAATTCAATCCCACATTGTACAATCATGTAGACTGGCTGTGCGGATGTGAGGTAAGAAATGCGTTGTTTTGCTTAACATGCTTGGCTATGAATTCTGTCGATCCCACGTGGACATCAGCTGGTGTTACAGACTTGAAACACTTGAATGATAAAGTGAAAAAACATAAATCTAGTGAAAAGCATATAACCAATGGCATTGAGTTTGCGATGCTGGGTAAGGTAGACATCAGATGTCAGTTACACAGTGCGTATAGACTGAAAATTAATCAGTTCAATGAGGACGTACCTAAAAACCGTTACGTACTCAGTAAACTGATCGACTGCGTTAAGTTTTGTGGAAAATTTGAGCTCGCACTGCGAGGACACGATGAAACAGATTCATCCGACAATCATGGAATATTGCGTGGGTTGGTTAGTTTAATGGCCGAGTTAGACTCTACTTTGAAAAAGCACATAGACAGAACAAATAGTCGTGTTTTTCTGGGACTTTCTAAAACCATATAGAACGAGCTTCTCGATTCAATGTATTCCATGTGCCTTCAGCTGATCAGTGACGGAATATCTTGGAAGAGAATACTTAGCGATTGAGGCTGACGAAACCACTGACTGTGCCATATTGTTTCAGCTTGTTCTTATTGTGCGATATGAACTGAATGGCAAAATTAACGTAAGGTTCGTTAGCTTCGTGCTGCCCAGAGAACAAACTGCAGATGGAATTAGTCAAGCTTTATTTGCCGAACTAGATAAATTGAAGGTGAATACGTTCCCAGAAAAAGTAATAGCTCAGAGCTATGATGGTTCGAATGTTTTGAGCGGGCAACAGACAGGTGTACAGGCAAGAATGAAGGTTGTATACAAAAATGCGCACTTTGTCCATTGTTATGCGCACCAATTGAACTTTTTATGGAGCGTTGTGCAACACAAAATTAGCAGGTAAAATATTTGTTAGTAATTTAGAGGGATTTTTATCTTTTTTTTTCAAGTCTTCCAAACGGACAGCCATACTAGATGAAATCGTCAAGAAACGGATCCCGGAAAATGCCGCCACTAGATGGAATTTTAGGGCACGATGCGTAAGAACTGTCTTCGTTTACAAAAATGAACTTATTGAGTGTCTAGAGAAGATTGTGGATGATGACAGTAATGGCTATTCGACAAACAGAAAAGCAAAAGGTTTGAGAAACATTTTAAAATATCAGGACTTTCTCATTTGGCTCGAACCTTTTAGTAAAATTATGCCACATGTTGATAGTTTATTCAATGAACTACAGCACAGGGAAATTGACAGTTTAAGGCTATGAAGAACTTGTCTAACTTCAAGTCCTCAATTCATAACATTAGAAATTCTCTCGACCAGTGCGGTACAGAGCATTATTATTTAGCGTATGATGCATACAAGACAGTAATTAATTATATAAATTTACAAATAATGAATTTCCAGCATTAGGACCCTTCATATATGGGCTGCCAGGTCTTGAACCCATTCAAGCGCTTGTGGAGTGGCTGCATGGAGCTCATCTAAGGTCCCAGAGAACATGTATAGAGGGCATTCCTGCACGATGTGCTTGATGGTTTGCACTTCGTATCCACATTCACAACGAGGCGAGTCTATCCAACTCCACTGATGTAAGGCTGCTCTAGTTCGAGCAGTGCCACATCGAATTATGTTGAGACGGGACCAGACAGCTCGAGGGAGATGGAATCCAGGTAATTTGATGGTAGGATCAAGTACTCCAATTAGGTCACGAGGTGGAGTGGTAGACCATTCAACTTTCCATGTATTTCGGGGGTTGAATGGAGCTGAAGTAAGTTCCATAGCCATCTTGTAGGCTGGTTTCCGTGATTTCAACCTGGATGTAGAAGGTTGATTGACGTCTTGGTGGATTGGGAGAACTTCATTATTCATAATTCTGCGCCACAGGCGGGAAAGAGCTTGCTGTCTCCTGATGTGAGGAGGAACAATATTACACAGTACAGGTAGCCACTGAGAGGGAGTGCATGTAGAGTGCCAGAGATAATCCGCATTGTCTGGCGGAGTTGAATATCAACTAGTTGGCAATGGGAGCTGTTCAACCATATGCCTGCACAGTATTCAGCTGGAGAATATACGACAGGCAAAGCAGTAGTCCTGAGAGTGTTGGCATCAGAGCCCCATGATGACTTAGTAGGTTATTACGGCTTTTTAATTTTGCTGCTGTTTTTGCAATATGCTGTCTGAAAGTTAATGCCCTGCCCAATATTACCCATAAATACTTAGGGGAGTTGTACTTCAGATATTGGTTCCCGAACTTCACTCTAGGTTGGTATTTTGCCTGTAGGTTGTTAAGGTGAAATGCGGTCACCTCAGATTTAGAAGAACAGAGTATAGCGTGTGTGGTTCAACCCCGGGCACTAGTGAAAAGCGTGCTCGATTTGACAGAAGCAAATGGGTCGTGGCAAAAGAGCTGTGCGACGTAATTTTAACTGGTATTGCCGATCGTTTCGGTTTTAATGAGCATTTATCAGCAGCGAATCTATTCCAGCCCAGCTTATTCCAAATTTAGAGTGTCGTTTCCTGACTCCGAATGTAAAATGGTCGCAAAGTTATTCACTTTAAATCCACTTGAACTCAGGCAGGAATTAACAGTTGTATACAGCAGAAATCCGTTTGAAAATGCATCTGGTGCCTTAACACTTCTTTCCTGCATTTGTGAACACAATATCGCGACAGTGTTACCTGAGACAGAAAAACTCTGCGAATTATATGCACAATTCCCATGACAACAACAGAGAGTGAAAGGTGCTTTTCAACTTTGAAAAGAATAAAAACCTTTAGTAGGAATACAATGAAAGAAGACCGTCTGTGCGCTTTAGCTATGTGCTCTATTGAGAAGAACCTGTTGGCCACAAATTACTTCAATGAGCTTGTCATAAACCTCTTTGCTGAGCAAAAGGAGCGGCGATTGGACTTCATCTACAAGAGAGTCAATTAAGGTACCGGTAGGTCTATTTACTTGAACATTCTCCTGTCCTGGTAATTTTCTTATCTTTCATAGTTCGTGTATTGCCGACAATGATATATTCTATGGAAAAACATTGTTGAAAGTTTTTCTTTTATTTCCTGACATAACCAGTATGTATTGTGCCCGTCTGTTCAACTGGGATGGACAGGCGACCACATGCGAGGCAGCATGAGCACAGTGTCAGCACGAGATCTATCTCAGGACGTCCTGAGCTGGGCTATATAATTACTGCACACTGCACCCATGCTCCCCGTAAAGGAAAAGGAAAGACTTCACAACACATAACAGAAAGTGAAAACACGTGTTAAGATAAAACCAATTCACCAAGTATTTATTCACCAAACATTGCCTGCTGGCAATAGCAAGAAAAAAATAATGATCACTTCCTATTTTTATTATGCATCTCTGAAAATAAATCATAGTCTCTTCTTGAATGTCAGTTGGTTTGACTACGTTTGAAAAACCACATATTGCTCTTTTAATCTATAAATGCGAGATTGCATGATCACTCACGACACGAAAAAGAAATATTTAAATTTACCCTATTTGGTTTCAGTTTATATTATAGTCCTATACTATTTCACATATTTACATGGATCATATACAACTTCTTGAGGTTGTTTCACATCCGAGTTTCACTTATTACGACGAAAACACATAATTCAGAATGACACTTATTAGCGCGGCCTGTCAAATTCCATTATAGTGGCAATTAAATTTAGCACAGCAGTATTTATCTCAAGATAAAAAATAACAATAATAATACCTGAGAGATTAATTGCTTGGACTCTGTTCTGAGTGTCAATATGAATATACTCTTAATGGGCTTTGAGCAACTTCCTTATGGAAGAAATATACGTTTGGAACCTCAAAGAGGATGATCCTATATGGATAATAATATTAATACAATTGTCATCTAAAACCCAAAATTAGTGGTTGGCGCGTTTTGGTCATGGCTAGTAAGGGGGTCGCTAGACGAGGTACATGACTCCTACCCTCTTAGTTGAAAATTACTGACCTCAGTAATTACTACCTTCTTCTTACATCTAAGTATTACAGAGTGATACAAGTTGCTTAATTGTTGTCTAAATATAAACAAGATCATAAATGCTATGATTAATACAAAGGTTACATTGATGGATGCGAATTGTTTCTTCGTAATGTAAGTCATAGGTATAGGTTTCAAATCTAATTTGAGCTCTGTTACATCGAGGTGGGAGTGGAGAAGGTTTATTTCATTATTTATTAAAGGTTCATCATGCATAATTAGGATTGGGAAACTATGAACATAGTTGGTAGGTTTTTGATGTAACGTTATTCCTAGGCTGGAAATAGGACAAGATTCATTTGAATATATTACCTGTGGGCCTGAGATTTGTAGAGAGTTTTGAGCTTCTATTCATGTTTGCATAATTATCTCAGATGTTTTGCTAAAAATCAGAATATGTTCCTTATTTATAGGTTGAAATATTTTTATCTCATTGCTTATTAAAGCATATTCACATCCAATTGTGTTTGTTAGGTTACAACTTGTTATTCTAATATTGTAATACATACATACATACACACATAAATACATATGATTGAGTATTCTTTATACAGGGTATACTGGACCATTTAGAAGTTGGTCCTTGCAAATAGTATTTTTCAGTTGGGACAAGTATAATGTCTTTAATAGTTTGTACAGGGGTTATTTCATACAATTGAGTTGCCTAGATGCAAAACTGTCCATGTCCAGTTTTCAAAGAAAAATGAGTTGGTAACACTGGAGACTTATTACACATGCCTGAAATGGTATTTATGCTCTAAACTGTCCATGTCCTATGAATACCAGCTCTCGAAAAGTGTGGTTGGATTCAAAACGGTCCATGTCCATACGTAAGTGAGGCTCAAAACTTGCCTTGTCCCTTTCCACCAATCGCAAAGAAGATTGAAGTCAGATGACTAATACAAGATGGCCGTCTTATGTATGTAAACATTGAGCCCTTGTGTGTGTTTTAAAGTTTATGTTGAAAGTTATACGCACTGTTTTCGTCACAATAAATATGAAACATGTCAGTAATGTTGATCAAGGCATTACGGAAACAACACCTGACCGTTCTAGGAAGTGAGTACGCCGTGAAGATCAGTGAAGCAAGTTGTTTCTATTCATCGCTGAAGGAAATGCGAGACAATTTCTGCCCATGTCTTTCGACTGCCAAAGGAATTAAAATACCTGATCAGAGTGTTTATTACAGTAGGCAATTATACCTATACAATCTTGCCATTATAGTATGTTCCTCTTCAAATCAAGGTTAATCACTAATAATGTCTTCTTGTAGCCTACACATGGCTTGAGAGCGAAGGTAAGAAAGGGTCAAATGAAATATGCTCAGCTCTCTACCACTGTTTATGCCATACAGACATGAGCAACATTCAAACTTTGGGCTTAATTGCCAATGGGTGCCCTGGGCAAAATAAAACACAATAGTTGTCTAGATGCTGTGTCACTGGATGTACAAACACGCAACAAGCGTCAACAAAATAGAAGTGAATCATCCCATTACTGGATATTCATTCATGCCTTCCGATAGAATGACTGGGCTCATCAAAAGGCAACTGCGGAAACGAGAAACGATAGTTTCAACCATAGCATCTTGGAAGAGTGTGGGACCCTCCACAAACTAGGGAGAGACTGGGAGATAGCTGACTGGAAAGGGCCATTCAAAACGTCATCCAATCCGCAGCATCGTTCCCCTTCCAGATAACAAAAGTAAAGAGAGTCATCATCATCATCCGTAATTCACAGAATGTAATTCACGTCCAAGGGGAGCCTAATTATAGGTCTGACATCAATGAACCAATGGGTGTATGCAAACGGGGAATACACTATATACAGGTAAATCCGGGCTGCTTAAAAACTCTCCCACGACCATTAATGAAAAATAACTGGAAAATGTTTCAAATCTCCTCGAGAAACACTATGGTGAGTTCTGGAGGGAGATTAACTCTCTGTTATAGTACATGAACTTATTAGGCTAGCAGGAGAGGATCAAGACATTGTTCCAGGTATGATGTACTAAGTGCGTGGCAGATTGTCAGATATTACACCATGTACGTTTTAAAAAAATTCACAAATTTAGATTTATGTTCATTCCATAAATTAAAAATTGAATACAAAAATTTAGATTTATGATCATCACATGTCTTCTCTTCACATAGTCTCTAGTCTGTATCAAAACTGTCCATGTCCATTACAGTTGCATGCAAAAGTGTCCATCGGCAAAATGAGATGCAAAAGTGTCCATGCCCATTTTTATTTTGCTTATATCTTGCAAGCATTGCGTTCCTGGTTTTTTGTCAATAGCTCAAGCAGATTTGTACTAATTCATACTTATTTATATGACAAACAGTGTAGGCTTATACTAATACACCCAGTAAAAACACATTTTCCACTTTTTCTCAAAACCAGTTATGGAGGACATGGGCACTTTTGCATCTAGGCGACTCAATTGATATTGACTTCCATCTGTGATTGGCATGGAAAGGATTACAATAATCTCCTCATCCAGTATAATTACTTGAGTCTTTGATAGTTTTAGATTTTCAAACTGGTGGTACTGGTCTGAATGGATCATACTGTTGACAGGATATATTGTACCCTTCAAGGCTCCTAGGATGCCGACTCCAGCTCGGGGTAATGGTCTGTTCGGTGTGGCTCTAACTTAACTTAAACATCCTAGGGATATCATCAAGGATCACAGGAGGCTTAAATTAAAATCAGTATGTCACAGAACTCCCAATATAAAATAATTTATTCACAAAATAGCATCTTCCCGCGTACTCCCATCCACATACAACAAAACAACAAAAACAACTCCCTTAAATTATTCCAAACACAAGCTAAGATTCTAATCAAACAAATCAAACTGGAAATGATAAATGATAATCACACTGGCTGAAACCAGGAAAAGAAAAATAATCTAATTCACTGCAGTCCACTGCTTCAAGTTCAAGAAATAAAATGTCAACAGACTTAATTTATCAAACTATGGTCTGAAAAGTCAAAATGCGCACTCATGTTTATAATTACAAAATTGGTTTTTGGGGTTCGGACATGCTCTCTCGTACAATCATCATCTTTCTCACAAGAGTCCGATGATGAAGGCAATAGGGTTATTCTGAGCCACAGGCATGTGTGCAACGTTCTAATTTAAAAAAACCATTTAACTCTACTCAGAGCTATAACTCTGCTAATTAAGGCAAACCATAAACAAGTCAAAAATACATGAAGCATCAAATAAACACACTTCGGTGGCCTATGCCCCGTGAATCTGAATAAACAAACAACTATAATGAATGCACTCAAAATGACAATGACATTACATGACCATCGCTTCATGAAGCGATAAAAAAAGGAAACAAACCCTGGGAGGTTCGACTACCTTCCCTTAAAAAAGAAAACAATACCATTCAGCATGGCCTCCGGACTTTGTGACAGACACCCTCACACCACAACACCAGCGGGGCGAGCAACGACCTTCGCCGCTCCCTTCAGAATTCAGACGGTTGACCACAATCTTGGTACCTGCCTTCCTGTATGACCGCCTTGGGCTAGAGCTGTACTGTTACCTTTCCGACGGAGCCATAGTGTACTCTCATCAGACAGTGAATTCAATCATTTCACTTACCATTTTTATCATCGTAGATCGCGGGAATACCACATCCGCCTTTAATTCACTTACCATTATATCATCGTAGATCGCGGGAATACCACATCTGCCTTTAATTTCAGCTCAACCAAGGATCAACTCTCAACCTTCTCTGAATATTAGATTGTCATCTGGCCATTCCGTCTTACCCTTTTTACCTCGGTGTGGTCATCAATACCTTACTTACGGTTCACACCCAAATGCTGCATCACTACTGGTCATGTCACAATGTCAAGCTATTTCCCCCATACTAGCTTTTACGTTATGGTCGTGCGTAAGCACTATCAACCCAATTATTCCCTTAAATGTGCATTCAGCAAAGTTACTGAAACCCTCAAACAAAACAATATTAAACACGATTTGATGCTCATGTTCGAATCCTACCTTATAAAAACACTTCAAAAAATCATCAATGACAAATATACACAAATTTACACAACACTTGCCTGCTGTGCCCAAAATACCTATCTTATCATAATTACTTATGATCGAGATAAACTTTTCCGACTCCCATGATGGGATGCGTCATGACGTACATGCCCCATGCAATATCTACTTATCTCGTATACATCATCATGGTGATGCCCAGGTCCATGATGTCAGTCCTCTGAATCAATTGGTTCATCTTGCAAGGAGGAGGATTTTACACACGGTTTCCAAAAAAAAAATCACCAAAGCAAAGGTCCACTGTGACTTATTATTCTTAGCACAATGCACGGTTCTCGCGTGTGGAGTTCCTAATTCCTAAAGCTATCATCAACCTACTTAATTCAGCCGATAGTTCATAGCTTCCTATCTCACTGACTTTTATGCTAATAGCACGTTTGGCTATCTCTACCAAACAACTGTTTTGTACTGTCAACGGTATGCACTCTCGCGATACTGTTCTGATCCGCACTCGCGAATACTTAATGATACTCAAATGTCTCAAAGTAGACTCATTGTACTTGTAAACTTCTCAATTTCCGAATGTGTCGGGCCTGGGCTCGCGCCTTCGCAGTGCCCAAAGTAGAACTGATTATACTTGTAAAATAACGGCAAATTCCGAATATGTCGGGCACGGGCTCGCGCCTCCGCTGTACCCAAAGTAGAACTGATTTCGCTGCGTCTTCAGCTATTATTTATATGATTTGCAGAGCAAGTTATAGGAGTGGGGAGCTTCTGAAATTTTATTCTATAATAACACTCGCATGAATATGCAAAGTAGCTCATTCGAACGTCCAGTTTTCAATGTCTCATGGCTTCTTTTAATCCAAAATTCGATCGCTGGATCATTAGATAATGAGCTCCGTAATTTCCTTTATTGTTCCATAATTTTGGCAGGATACTGCCGCGTCTCGTGCCCCTCGCTGCTATTGGTAGTTTCAAATCCTCCCCTTAATTTCGTTTTTACTTCTGGCAAAAATCACAGAACAACTTAATTCAAATTTTGAAAATACTTTTGAGAGGCTGAGATTGTCTCCTTTACGATGATGTAACTCCTGTTTCTGAATTTTAAATGCTGCTCTAATTTCTCTCAAATGGGCAGGGTTTATCTAGTAGATGATCGTTGAAATTTTCGTATGTACTCGCTCGGTTGAATGACCGTCTCGCCTTGTTTCTGCCCAAGTGGCTCCCAGATGTTTACTCGCCTTGTTCATCTTCTATTGTCCGCGCTCAGTGAAAGTTGGAGAAATGCACGTACAGGACTCTCCTTTGTTACTGCCCTGGTCTTCAAGCAACGTCTTCCTTCCATCAGTTTTAAACATGAAATAAAATTTTGTTGAAATAATATGTAGAATTTATGCAGTCACAAATGCATAAAGGTTACAATATAGACAATAAATGCTTTACTAAATTAGTTAAGTCTTTTCCTGAGAATAACCTGACGTTAGTCATTTCGTTAAATGAAAGGGAAATTGTATCTTGGAGCACACGTAATATCTTGTTAAATTTATTAACACACATTAACACGCACTGAGATCTTCTAGTAGGCTGATCGTGAAGTCTTCTGTTAGTAGAATACCTTGAATTACCTTCACATTGTTACTGACATGATTCATTTCATCGTAAAACTTTTGATCAATTGAATTGGCAAAATATACTAATTTATTAATATGCTTTATTTCATTGTTACGGCTTTGTTTTAAAGTGTCTAATTGACTTTGCAAGTTATCTAAATCATCTTGATCTAAATTACCTGTGATGAATTTAATCACTTTACCTAAACCGTTAATTAAGCCTCGTTTAGTTCTATTGGTATTGGTTGGTATTAATTTGTTTAAATCTTTTCTTGTTTCTTTAGTTACCTCAATTAATTCATTTATTAAATATGGAAAGGTATTATTACTTTTCATTACTAGACTACAGTCGAAGAATGTTCTCGAATGAGAAACTGTTGTTATGGTCCTTTGAGCTCCATTAATTCAACAAAATTCGATACGACATATTATAATGTGTATCAAAGTGTCTTGCATTGGCCTACTCAGTAAGCACTTTTCAGCGTCTTGGTGAGGTGTACTGTACCAACTGACGAGCCCAATAGTACACCGGGGCGAAACGCTGATAATTTGAGCTTAGCCGGACCATTTAACATAATTTTGTTGAAATAGACTACAGTATCATCAATATTTTATATACCTCTTTTAGGGTAGTTAGATTGAAATGAAACATGAATTTGTGGTTCGGTAGTTATTAACAATTACTACAGGTCCGAGGGGACCAGCATAAAATCCTGGGGTTTCTACGGGCTCTGTGTGGATGATGCCATATCCGGGAAGGAATCTGTAATAGGAAGAATTTTCCTTTTAGGTTTAATGTCTCTAAAGTTCCGGACATTTGCAATGAACTTGGTTGGCCTCAATTTTTAATATTGTACCTTCGTTGTACAAATTCTAAGACTTCTTGTTTCTGGTTAGTGGATCCAAAACATATACTGTTTCTCCTATTATATAGGGGCGTGCAAATGTGGAATCCCTTGGATCGGATTGCGTCTTATTCAAAACCTTAATTTGTTCAAAATGAAAGGTATCTATATGGATTTGGGCAAATGGATGATTGGCCGTAATGGGATCCTGGTTCAATAATACGTTAGGGTGTTTCTCTAGATACTCATTACTCTTCGGTCGGGCATTGAATGGTGGCTGTTTGATTACAGAGTGAATTGAAGGATTGCAGTTTGTGTGGGTATTACTTGAATCGTGGAGAGTGCATCTGCTACATAATTGGTCTTTCCTTTGACATATTTAATGTCAAAGTCAAACTTTCCTAGCATTATTTTCCAACGATAGAGTCTCAAACTGGGATCCTTCAAGGTAAAACGCCATTGTAATGGACGGTGGTCACTTTCCACTAGGAAGTGTCGTCCCCATAGGTAAGGCTTGTAATGCTTACAGCTTTCTACTATTGCTAACAACTCTCTCTCTATCGTAGAGTAGTGTTTTTCAGCGGGGTTTAAGCCTCTAGAAAAATAAGCTATTGGATGTCCCTTCTGTGTGAGGACACTGCCTATTGCAAAGTCCGAGCTGTCTGTGGTTAACACAAATTGTTGCTCAAAGTCTGGATAAGCTAAGACTGGGGCATTTATTAGCACAGTTTTTAGAGTTTCAAATACAGATTTATACTCAAGGTTTTCTGCATATATTTTCGTTCCTTTTTTCAAGCATCGGGTCATAGGATGTGCTATCTTAGCAAAGTCCCTTATGCATATACTATAAAAACCAGCTAGACTTAGAAATTGTCTAATTTCTTTCGGGGTCTTGGGAATAGGGTAGTTCTTTACTACTTTGATTTTCTCGGGATTTGGTTTTACACCGTTCTGTGTGACAACATGTCTTAAGAAGGCTACTTCTTTGTGAGGAAATTCAGTCTTGTCAAGCTAAATCTTCAGGTTAACCTCCCGTAATTTTTTCATTACAAGGGTTAAATGTTGTCTGTGTTCTTCTAAGGATTTACTGTAGGCCTACACAATAATATCATCTATGTACACAAACAGTACTTATAAACGAAAGGGCGTAGGACATTGTCCATTACGCGCTGAAAAGTGTCGGGCGCATTTTTAAGGCTAGACGGCATCTTAGCATATTGGAGATGCCGGTTATCTATAGTAAAGGCTGTCTTTTCTACAGATCTGGAATCCATTTCAATCTGATGGAATCCTTGGGCGAGGTTAAAAGTTGAATAATACTGGCTACGTCCTAGACTGTCTAGAATCTCTTCTATTCTAGGAAGTGGATATTTGTCCTCAATGCTCTTGTTATTTAGCTGTCTAAAATCAACGACCAATCTCCATTTCTTCTGTCCTGAGGCGTCCAGCTTTTTTGGCACTACCCAGACAGGGTTACAGTAAGGAGATTCACTTTGAGTAACCATTCCTTGCTTAAGAAGTCTTTCCACTTCTTCGCTCAGTACTGCTTTTAATGCGGGAGGATATCGGTTATTTCTTTTATAAACCGGTTCCTCGTTGGTGGTGTGAATGACATGTTTTACTTCATTAGTGAATGTTAAATCGCACCCCTGATAATAGAACACATCTGAAAATTCGGAACATAATTCCGATATGACTCTACTCTCTAAATCATCCATGTGTTGTGTGCGAATATATTCTTGAATATCACCGTCTGAAATTGCATTGATTTCCAGCGGGTGTATTGCGATATTTTCTAAAGGTACAACAAGCACTGGTTTACTGAATTCTTGTTTCAGTGCTGTTTGTACAGGATACATAACCTGGTAGTTTTCCGCATGCAAAATCGCATCTGCGAAGCATATTCCTTTATGTTCAAACTTCGGGACATACACGTCTCCTTGTTCGATATTGACAGGGATGGCAACTTGGTGCATATCTAATGAGGGTTTGAAACTTATTTGTTTGAAACTTGTATGAAAGTAAAATGGTATGTCTTTGTTATGCAGGGTAACTAGTGAACCCTTATTACACATGCTGTATAATAATGATTTATGTTTTTATTTAATTCATCATATTGGAATACATGTATTGTACAGTGGAGAAGGAAAGAGAGCCGGATGATGTTGCAAGTGTCTGCAGTGAGGAAGGCAGTTCGTGCAAGCGTGATATAAATAGCCAGTTCTGGGAACTCAGGTGCATGAACTTTCGAGCGTTGCTTGGTCCCTTTGTTGAGGCAGGTCAGGACAGAGAAGGAAAACTTGTAATGAGTAGAGATGGAGGTATGTGTGACGTCAGGAAGGGCGTGGTGATGGACCGTAACCCAACGTCCGAGGCTTGAATCTAACGAATCACAGAGGGGACGCCATCGTAGCGCGCCAAAGATGCGTGATATCAGAAAGTGCGGGAACTGCGTTTTGATTGATCGACCGAACGGAATGAGATCCGCTGACCATGGATGTGACCTGCGCGAAAAATGATGAGTATTTATACCACGCAAGAGTTTGTAGCTCAACTGCTTCGATTAAAACTATTTTATTAGTCCCCACCCCTGAGTTTATGCCGTTTTTTGTATAAATGAGACCACGATGCTAGTCTGAACATACTTATTTTGAGGTCTCTGAGGAGACAAGTTGCTGTTCGACGATTTCTGATTTCAAAGTACTTTTGTTTGAGTCTCAATGGAGGCAACTTTATTACGTCTAGTGAACTAATAAAATTTCAAGTTAGACCGTGGGTCTAATCAACAGTAACTTTGTAACAGTTTAACGTTTTGTGGATATGAATTTTGAGTGTGTTAGTGCGTGTGGAGTAAGGCATTTACAATAATTAGGAAAAGTCGACGTTATAAATTGCACAAGACTGTGAGTGAAACTAGTAGCTCATGTGGGAATTTTAGCAGGTAATTTAGTGTACATTCATTTATATTATATGAACATTTTCATCTTTAAGAAGTCCAAGATGTCGACAACGTGGTCAAGAACCGGGATGGTGAACGTGGAATCTTCTGTCGAGATGGTCATGACAGTGTAGAGAGATCCTGCTGGGGCCATGTCTTGTGACGTACGCTGAGTGTGTCGCAGTAATGGATAAGTACTAAAAATTGAATTATTTCAATCATGTAGTTAGATTTTGGTCTGGGAACTGTATATAGTTTAATTTAGATTTTGCTCGTGTTATTTTTCGATTTCTGTTGATAGGGTTTGTTCCGACACTCATATTTAAATGTTGGATGGTGCGTGACTATTTGTTGTTTTTATTTGTAAATATTCAGTGTAATGGTAATACAAGTGCCGCGTGTACTTGAATGTGATAATTTGTTTTTGCGAACATGAGTTACAGATCGTGCGATAAGTGAGACGTTGATAGATTGATTTAAAAATAGATGAGAGGAAATTAGATATTTTTGGTAGCCTTTTGGATTAAACAGGCTTTATTGTTCATTTATTATTTTGAGTTTGCCGTTGCAATCAATTTTTGAGGGGAACTGTCTGTTCTCTAGTTTGATGGTAATTAAATTAATTTCTGTGTGAAGCTTTTGTCGAGACTATGATCTGGTGCGATGCGTGTAAGTGAATTTATTATGTTTTTTTTTTCAGGTATTGTCAACCCTGATGTAGGCGTTGTGTGTCAATTTGTGTGTTTGTGTCAAATGTGTGTATTTGCGCGGAGGAAATGGCCTTGACCTTCCTTGTCTGCTGCAGTGAATGGGCATCAGATGTTGCTCTATGGAGATTCTGTTATGACCCCGACGAGGTTCTTTAATTCTCTGTGAATTAATGGAACTATTTGTATTTGGTGACATTCTTGGTATTCTTCGGATCTTGGAGCTATTCATTAGGCTAGCCTGAGATATTTTATGACACACACATTATTTTACTGGAGTACAGTAAGAAGTCTTCGTTCTTGGTGGCATGCCTCAGTCGCTGCTCTGGGATATTTATTTACGCATTGGGTTATTGACATTTGGCAGGCGAGACACTCATCGAGCACAGATCTATAGATAAGGCGCGCTAATTAGTAGAAGATGTTGGCGTGTCCTGACCTAGTAAAGTTAGAATGCCTGTTTAGTTGAAACTTTGATTATTTAAAGGGCCAGATTCTCACGCACGGACGGTATTCTCATGTCTCGTTAAAAATAAACTAGTTTTGTTGTATATAATTGCCACTGGGCAGTGTGATTTTATATTCTGATTTAATGTTTGATTTGTGTTTTGACACCTTGTTGGTGTGTTTGTAAAAGGTGACGGTGGTCATCAGTTGATGTCAGTCGAGCGTAGTCACGTGCGTTCATTCTTGTTTTGATTTTATACAGTTCTGTTCAGGCAAATGTTCGTGTCTTTGACACTGGGTAAGGATTTCGACCGGAAATCTCAGTTGTAGTTTACTAAGGCTAGCGAGTGTCGGGTATTTGTCATATTTGCGTAGTTGTATTCCCAGTACCATGTCTACCTCTCATATACGGACCCGCAGCTTGTCAGCTGTTGCCTATGGTCGCGGGTCGCGAATAACATAGTACTTATTCCATTTTCTGTTTGCTCGTCACATCGCCACACATGGTTGAAGGAGTGACAGGACCATTGATGGCCTGATTTTGATATAATCTCATCAGAGAGATTTTTGTTTGATACCTGTTAATTAATTAATTGTGGGTGTAGTTTTGGGAGTTGGTTATTCTTTTTATTGTTATTTTGATCTGATATTAAATTTGTTTAGTTAAATCTTGGCTTAACTTTCTTTCTTTAGTGATATTTTTACCTATGTTACCTTGTTATAATAAGAAGCAAATATTTTAACAACAACGGTATGGACCGAAACACTTCCCTGAAAAAGAGTCTCATTACACATCTTTACACGGGTTTATAGAGTACAAAATGTCTGCCCAACGTGGGGGTTTGTTGTTGCTTTGTAGAATGGCTAGCCACCATGGTGCATTGTTGCCTCATATTCATGTTGTTGAGAGATGATGCCAGGCAACGCCGGTTTTTTAATGTAAATTCAGTAAATTTAAGCGAAGTCTTACCGCTATTTGTGACCAAGTAAAATCAATGAGTTCATTTAATGATAATAAACACCAAACCCTGATGTATTTGGTATTTTGATTGATTTAGTGACGTGATTCGGGCGCCCAGTTTAATTAAATTAGAAATTGTTTTAACCAATGAACTCAGAATATATAAATGCCAGGAAGGTGATGCCTTAAAATTTTTATTGACACTTGGTTAATTAACATATTTTATGTAAATTTAGGCAGGTTAGGAATTTAAAATCAGATCAATGTGTGTGAATTAAAATTAAATTCATAATACCCAAGGATGCATAGATTACTGTTGTGTTTTAACGTAAAAATAAATGAATTGGGTATAATAAATAGTAAATATCAAACATGTGTGGGTGTGTAGCGGGCGTCACTATGTGCATGTACGTTCTCGCATTCTGCACGCGACTGATGGTACGGTGCAATAGCATGGCAACACCGCCGGGCGCAGGGAGGAGGGCGGAGCGGAGGGACACTTGTCCTTCAGGCTTCCAATGCTTTGTCCCGCACTATAGTGTACTCAAATCGATTTGAGTTTGCCATGTAAACGTACTATAGAAGTTGAGTTGAATCAAGTGTACCATTCCCTGAATCACAAAGCAAAAGGCTGCTTGGTTGTCAGCACTTGGATATTGGTAACTGGGTGCAGTGCAAGGCAGCGTCCATTAAATCTATCAGAAACGTTTAGGCCACTGCCAGTTCTTTGGCCAGTGGTTTGGACCGACAGATGTTTGGAATTCAAATACTATTTATTTTATAGAAGGGGACAGAGACAGATGGACATTAAACATGATGAAGTTGTGGTGAGTTTTATCTCCTCTGCTTGTGTGTACTAAAGTCTTCCTTGGTGGTCAGTGGTAGATTTCAAGATCAGGGGTTTGTTTACTGGACATGAAACTGGTTTTAGAAAATTTCACGAGGAAATAATACTACATTATTACTAATAGGCTATTATTCCCTCAGGAGATATAAATTTACATTAGTATTATTCCTTGGGGGCTCAAGATATAAATACTACAGTAGGCCTACCGGTATCACTATTGTTAATTCTAGTATTTCTCATAGGCTCACATAATAATAATGAATATTCATTCCTTACGGACTGAAAAGTAAACATGATCACTATTATTGAAAGTAACATTATTGTTCTCCCTCTGTCTGGTGCACCACTCGAGCACCTACCCGGACCACCAATGTACCATCAAGAGATGCTTCCAAAGGGTTGGGATTTTGGTGGTTCTGACTTTCCCCAATCATCATTATGATGAATAATTTCAGTTTGCCACTAAAACAAGAAGTGTGATGTATTGTATTCGGTGCATCTATTTATCCAAGAACCATGCAAATTTTGCTACTTATTGGCCCAGATAGCAGTGTTAAATCATTCTCAGAGGAGTTAACGAGAGATGAAACATTAATCTTGGAACCATTTCTTGTTTCGATAATGGAAAGAATGTGCGTGGTGCAAGGCTCCCGACTCGTTTGGCAGGTGCTCCATCTCCTTGCCTGTTTGCATTAAGGTTGGCATTAGGAAGGGTATCCAGCTGTAAACACCCGGTAGAAGTACGTCTCACCACATAAAACTAAGAATAAGAAGCTATTGTCAAGGGACCAGGAGAGGTGCACAATTCTATCCATTGCTAACATTGGAGCTGAAAACCATTAAGTCAGTTTTCATTACTTTTTCAGGAGACAGATGAAATGTTATTGACAGAACAGAACTTAACAAACACACTATATTGGTCATCTATGTTGTGAAGCAACTATTCGGGTTAGCGGAATTTTAATTTAATAAACATATCTTTTTAATCAATTTGGCAAACGTGACTTAATGTCTGTCAGCTCCGATGCTCATCCATTAATGGATGTTAGCGCCCACATGATGCATCTTTAGCTTAGTTTAGTGCAGCATAAAGCCATCCAGAATGAATATTTCACATGATATTTTATTTTAACATGGATTTTAACATTTAAAATACACCTGAACTCTGCACAAATCTAATTTACAATAGCACTGTAACACGCGGGAATCTTGCAGTGTGGCCAACATTAAGTACAGAATACGGCGCTGAAAGGCAGCAAGTCATTGCCTTAATAGCTTGCCACGGTGGGTGAGTGGATAGCGTGTCAGTCTACCAACCCCAAGATTGCAGGTTCGCTCCTGGCCGAGTAAGTGATTTTTTTGAAAGGCTGTAAAAATACGGTACGCATGTCATACGATGTTGGCATGTCAAAGAACCCATTTGAATTCAGTAGGCTGTGTTCATAATGTCAAAATTAATCTCGGGAGTTTCCGCCAACACAAAGTTCTTCATTTCTATACTAGAAAGCGCTATAGTGTTCAAGGAGATTAGATATCTAACCTCCTCTGATCGTACTACATGTAGGAGTGGTTTCTGGCTTAAACCCATAAAACAAATTGCTTTGTGATGGATTTTGCCTTGTTAGTGAGCTTCCATGCTTTTTCTGGCTTAAACCCACAAAACAAATTGCTTTGTGATGGATTTTGCCTTGTTAGTGAGCTTCCATGCTTTTTCTCCTGCTCGCAAGATGGAAATGTTTTTTGTGTAGCTTAAACAGAAGGCTGACTTAATTATTTCCTATGCTGTTCCAAGACCTTTGGGTCAATACTTCAGAGTACTAATTCTTTAAAAAATTGACCATTTCAGACTTTTCAGCTCCGACCGATCCAAATGTAGTGTATTCCAAATCCTAGTCCGCTGTGTTGGTATTAAACGAACACACTGCATAATCCACATGGCATACTATACTAGTGTGGTACTACTGTGCTGCAAAAGTTGGACAAAATGCCAATCAAAGTGGTTTAGACTAATCCTCTCACAATAAGATGGTATATTGGCTTTCACGGCCGGTGAATTAAAACTCAGCAATTCTTCTAGGTTTGTGCCGTGTCTTGTGTGGGGTTTTGCCTAGGACACCAAGCTGGCTCATCGGCGGGCTCTTGGTGTCCCCGCCCGGACCCCCACAGGAGTATGGAACTGTGCGATACCTCCCTTTATATAGAGTGCAACTGCACTCCTTCACTGTGAGAACTAAAAGCTCAAGCAGCCTTAACCTTCCTATGAAGGCTTCCAAAAAGATGGTATATTGGCTTTCATGGCCAGTGAATTAAAACTCAGCAATTCTTCTAGGTTTCTGCCGTGTCTTGTGTGGGGTTTTGCCTAGGACACCAAGCTGGCTCATCGGTGGGCTCTTGGTGTCCCCGCCCGGACCCCCACAGGAGTGACGAACTGCGCGCCACATCCCTTTATATTAGGTGCAACTGCACTCCTTGGCTGCGAGAACCAAAAGCTCAAGCAGCCTCAACCTCCCTATGAAGGCTTCCAAAATAGCTCCAGAACGAAATGAAGTTTATGTATGAGCACGTAGTGATGTCATATTGTGATTACAGGAGCCCGAGTGTTTGCTGGAAGGAGGGTGCGGCCCGATGGCTCAGGTGTGGCTCAAGGAGGAGAAGACAGAAGTGGACGAGGAGATCAACAACTCTTCAGTTGAGGTACGCATATCACTCCTGTGTTTTTAACATGGATATTTTTTTGGGCTGAGGGTTTATCTGGAATTGGCGTGGACAAATTTCCGCAACCTAGTTACCATGGCAACAAGTGAAAGTGCACTTAGTTCCCACTCTAAGAGTGTTGTGGCAACAAATTTCCAAAAGGGCCACACATAGCAATATTCAGAACTTGGCAAATACTTGGTGGCCACTACTCCTGGAAAACCTGGAAATCCTGGAAAACTCCTGGATTTTTATTAGGTCTGGAAAACTCCTGGAAAATGATGAAAAATTTGAAAACTCCTGGAAAATAGCCACTGTTAATTAATTATAAAAATCTTTCCATGTTAAATCATACTCCCTCTGCGATTTTGGGTGAGCACTCTATCATTAACGAAAGAAATTTCCTCAGGCTACCTGTTTCTGTGTGGGAGAACACGCGATAGTATTTTTGTAAAACGTATTGAGTATAGACAACTTCACCGCAATAAAATTTCAGGCGGCCTTTTTAAAACAACAATTAAATCATTTGTGTGTAGGCTTGCGTATCAATAACGCAATCGTCACTAATTTTTGTCAACATCTGTATAAGTAAACCAAACACAACTGCTTTATTTTGGTCTTGAAGTAGGCAACCGATAATGCCCCCCTACCCTCCAACCCCCGCCCCTCGGGACTCTCACTTATTTTTAAGTCTGGAAAAATGAGAATTACTCATGGAAAACTCCTGGAAAATCCTTGACCGATTTGAGTGGCCACCATGCAAATACAGCATTATCATGTAATAAACAAGATAATCAAGGACATATACTATACAGAAAAATTTGTCACTTCAGATATTATATTATACAATTGGGGCAATGTTAATAGTCATGCATGATATCAAATACAGGGTCTTTATACAGTATTTGCTTGGCACGGACATTCTCGCTCACGCGGTCCGCCAGTGACAGCTCAGTTGCCGGCTGCCGCGCGCGCGTATGTACAGCAGGATACGATGCTTAAAATCAGTAACATGCATTTTTACTCACCATGCTTACAGTAGGTGCTGAAAATGTTCCCCATCCGCTGCCAAACATAATAATCGGCATCTCCTTATGACGTTTCCGGTTACTCTGGTTCATTTAGCTTCAGTAAGGAAATGCCAACCTTAACGTCTATTTTTATTGTTTACTGAACCTGTATGTTTGAATCTCTTGGCCAGTTGTTTTATTGTGATTGTGTACAGTGCTGTAGTACCTTATGTGAAATATTCGTTGCGTGAACGTGTATATCGTGCTCTGAAAGAAGTTCATTTTCCGTATTGACCGATTCACTATATAACAAAGGAGAAACTGTTCCGCCTAGTCAATACATTTATTGACTAGGCGGAACAGTTTCTCCTTTGTTATATAACGTGTATATCTGCACAATACGTATGTAAAGTACAGGAAATCGTGTACTAGAAGAAGACAAAATTTTCGAGTGAAATTTCCAGGGAGACCCATTCCTATAAATCGGACAAACAAACAACTTGCTAAGAGATTCAAATGTACAGGTTCAGTAAATAATAAAAATAGTCGTAAAGGTCGTTATTGCCTTACTGAAGCTAAATTAACCGGAAACTTCATAAGGAGATTCCGATTATGTTTGGCAGCGGATGGGGAACATTTTCAGCATCTACTGTAAGCATGGTGAGTAAAAATGCATGATACTGATTTTAAGCAATGTATTCTGCCGTACATACGCGCGCAGTCGCCGGCAACTGAGCCATCACTGGCGGAGCGCAGTCGCGAGAATATCCTTGCCAAGCCAATATAAAGACCCTGTACTTACAAGTAGGCTACAGAACAAAGTTGTTTTGGATATGTTAAGCAAACTTTTATATGTTTTATATTTTATAATGTTTCATAGATGGAATAAGTCCAAATGAATGTTGACCAACTGAAAATCAGTTAATAGATTATTTAGGCAACACAGAAAAATGGCTTCCAATATTTCAAAGTGCCTAATCCCCGTCTCAGCCTCTATGGTTATGGTAATGGTTATAATTACTTTTCAGGAGCTGAAGGATGCTGACGCTGAAGACGAGGCGAGTCCGGACAGTAAGTTCGTGTGAGTAGCAGACTCCCTGATTCCATTCCCTTCCCAGGAAGTTGGGTCTTAAGGGGGTGGGCACCATGGCTCTAGGGGCAGCTCACCAATCCTCACAAAGTGTATCTGTGTGGAGGGGTGCAGGTCGCTGGTCGACAGCAGTAGACATGCTTCACAGTGCTTCTCCTCAAACGTGGAGAACTTTCATTTCAGTTGAGACATGGATTTAGATTTTTAGATTTTTTTATTTATCCATTTGATCAATTACATGACTGTATACAATACATTTTTGATATAGGACACGTCGGAAATTTCATCTATAAAATAAAATAACTTACAGGTATATTATTATTATTATTAATCTTGATTGGTCACATTGGACCACTTGAGTCGTTCCACAATCACTTCTTCTTTGAAGGTAGTACTGCTTGGTTCTTGCGCTCTTTCCAGTACTTTTTCATTCTTTCAGATCGGGATTTTCTCAACTCATCTGAAATCTCCATAGGCTTTCTATGTGTCATTTCTGCAGAAAATTTGTGAGTTTTAAGAATGGTGTTAATTTTATTTTTCTCCTCGGCATCTGTTATCTTGAGTCCAATTGCTTTGAGATCTTGTTGGATTTCTTGGATCCATTTTCCTCCAGTTTTCTTTCCTAGATTTCTCATCACCAGTTGGCGTACAATTCTGTTTTCTGGAAGCCGTAAGATGTGGGGGGAAAAAATGAAATTCCTTTCTTCTTCATTGTGCTGGTGATTGGATCAATCTCACGATAGTTTCATTTGGGAGAATCCTCCAGACTCCCTCAACCTGATACTTTTTATTTATGCACATTCTAATGATTCTCCTTTCCGTTTTGAGGAGCTGATCAGTTCTTTCCAACGTTTTAAAGTACAATATATTGACTTAAGCTAATAAATAGGTGTTGCTATTCTTTTTCTCATATTTTACGCCCTCATTGGAGCACTTTAATCAATACAAATACAATTAAGTCTAACAACAGTATTTGGAGATTAGCGATTCAGCTTCAGCTTCTTCATTCTATCTGACCTGGCTGCCCTTAGTTCATCTGTGATGGTGTAGTTCTTTCATTCAAATGTTGCTAATGTGAATCGTAAGTATTTATTCCTTAAAATATTCTTCTCTTCTTTATTTTTAATTTGAAGCATTGTTAAGTTTAATTAATGTAAATCATGCTGGATCTCTTTGAACCAGTTATTCTTTGTTTTACTCTTCGTGAAGTAACTAAACAGCTGTTTTATTAGTCTGGTTTCTGGTAGGCGTGAGATATGGCATTGTATCTGTTATTGATTCACTCTCTTGATATACCACTTCATTCGCCAGCAATCTCCATTGGCCATTTACTTGGTGTTTTTTGTTAATAATTGTTCTGATGATTCTTCTGTCTGCTTTCTGCAGTTTGTCAGTTGTTGATTTGATGTTCAACTTGAAGAGTGTTTCACTAACATACGTTGCCTCGGGTTTAGCAACGGAATTGTAATGCCGAAATTTGGCATTCATTAAGAGAGATTTCCTTTTGTATGTTGGCCAGGTGATTCGTTGTGCTTGTTTCAGTTTGGATGTTCTACTGTCTATCGATGGTTTCTCATTTGAGTTCCAGGTGATTATCTCCCCAAGATATTTGAACTTTTTCACAATCTTAATTTGTTTACTATTGTTTAGTTGAAATGTTGGTGTGTCAATTCTGAAGTTCGGCATCATTTCAGTCTTTTCATACGAGATTTGTAGACCAATTATGCATGCAATTTTTTAGAGTACTTCGATTTGAAATTTAGCCTCTTCCACAGTATTTGCTAGTAGTGAAAGATCGTCTGCGAATGCTAGGCAAATAAGTTTGAGCTATTTTATTTCACTCAAGTCCGCCGGTATGCCGGTGAGGACCCCCCTATACGCCACCTGGGACGTGCTACGTTGGAGTATCACCTCTCCGCCTGCTACGACTTCGTAGTAATAAATAGTTTATTATAATTAATACGTCAATAAGGGGTTATCATGGTCATTTTATAATAATTCAGCGGCTTCGGTGGCGTAGTCGGTAGCATGCTGAACTGCTGTGCCCAAGATAGCGGGTTCAAACCCGGCCGAAGTCGTCGGGATTTTTTAAGAGCGTTAAAAATCCTTCAGTATGCCTTCCTTCGGAGGGGAAGTAAAGCCGGCGGTCCCATGTCATAGATTTATGGCATGTAAAAGATCCTTTCACAGACTAAACTTGTGTAAAGCAAAATTTGTTAGGTTAGATTTCGTCAGAACGCTCTATCAAAGTTCCAACGTTCACCACTAGGTATCATTGATATCTGGTGGCGAAAGTTGGAATACTTGAAATTGAACGGAACTTGTAGCTCACCCTTTAGGGTATCCGCTGGAAGCAGCTACAGACTCAGGTGAGCCGAACATGTCCTCGGACACTCCCGGCACTAAAAGCCATACGATAAATAAATATAATAATTCGCTCATATTGTATGCATTATTCAAATACAAGAAGACATCTGTGAGGAACACAGTTAAATACCAAGTGAAATTAGTGACTGATGTGATATAAAGCAAAGTTGAGAAGCGTGCACACAAGAACATGAAATGGTGATTTATGAAACCGAATTGAGATCGCCTGTCCTGAAGTGGGTGGCAAAACCTGACCAACATAGGAAGGAAGACAAGGGAAGTAAAAATATGGAAGTGACATTAGGGATTGTCCTTGCCCTTCTTCCGTGGTCCTATTCTATGATTGCTTATTTCCACATTAGGATGGTACTAGGGCGCCCGTACTGCTCCGCAGCATTATTTTTCGGTATTGGAATTTAAAAATTACGACATTATGTAATAGTTTATAACCTTTATTTCACAAGACTTCCTTCCAGACAATGTTCGCTGTGCGTCGTCCCTTAGGTTTTATTTCTTCTTCTACATCTTTAAATGATTTTCCTCGGGATAATGCAACATAAAACATTCCATGGACTAAAACAGGATCAGGCAAGTAAATTCCAACTCGATGAAGCGTTTAACCCTGCGCTTTGTTGATTGTAATACAAAACGCTAGTGTAATAGGAAATTTCCGTCATTAGAACCAAAGATCTGATTGCTACAATGAGAAAAAATGTTGAAAAAATGAGATGTAATATCGAATGTTCACTCATAACTATCCTCAGAATCTGCCAATTTGAATAGTTAAGAGCTGAAATGAAAGTGCTTGATTCACTGAGTGTTCTTAGACCAAAACGACCTGCATACCATTAGAACCAAAGATACGATTGCTTCAAAGTAGGAAAAAGTTGGAAAATGTTGAAAAAATCAAATAATTTGAGGAAGGCGGAAGTTAAGTGATTTGCAATACTTTATAACAAGTCTGTGCATGAATACCTTTCATTTAAAAAAAGGATGAAGGAAATCTACTGGATAGAATGGCCGCACGGACTCGGATAAGTTTTCATAAATATTTTTAATATATAGATGATTATTGCATCAATGAGACAAAAAATGGAAAAAGTTCAAGAAATCAAATAATTTGAGGAAGGTAGAAGTTAAGTGATTTATAATATTTGATAACAAATCCGTGCATGAATACCTTTCATTTAAAAAAGGAATGAAGGAAATCGAGCGGATAGAATAGCCGGATGGACTTGGTTAATTTTTAATAAATATTTCTAATATTCGCTTCGGCACTCATAACATTCCTCAGAATCAACCAATTTACATATTTCATATATCCACTGAGTGTTCTTAGACCAAAACGAACTGTGTAACTCAATTAGAACCAATTATATGATTGCTACAATGAGAAGAAATGTTGAAAAAATGAGATGTAATATTGAATGTTCACTCATAACATTCCTCAGAATCAGCCAATTTGAATAGTTAACAGCTGAAATGAAGGTGCTTGAGTCACTGAGTGTTCTTAGACCAAAACGACCTGTGTACCTCAATTAGAACCAAAGATATGATTGCTTCAAAGTTGGAAAAAGTTGAAAAAATCAAATAATTTGAGAAAGGCGGAATTTAAGAGGTTTGTAATACTTGATGACAAATATGTGCATGAATACCTTTCATTTAAAAAAATAATGAAGGAAATCGACCGGATAAAATGGCCGCACGAACTCGGATAAGTTTTCATAAATATTTTTAATATATAGATATTGGCTTTCGTGGCCCGTGAATTAAAACCCTGTAATTTTTCTAGGTTTGTGCCGTGTCTTGTGTGGGGTTTTGCTTAGGACACCAAGCTGGCTCATCAGCGGGCTCTTGGTGTCCCCGCCCGGACCTCCACACGAGTAGCAAACTGTGCACTACCTCCCTTTTTATAAAGGTCACGTGCGCCTCTTAAACTGCAAGAGCTAAAAGCTCAAGCAGCCATAACCTCCCTATGAAGGCTTCCAAAAAGATGGTGTATTTGCTTTCACGGCCGGTGAATTAAAACTCAGCAATTTTTCTAGGTTTATGTCGTGTCTTGTTTTTTATTTCCACATTATTAGGATGCTTCCATTGCTTCCTTGCAGATTGTGGGAGCAGTCTCCAGATTACCGGTACCGCAGGTTCCAATGCGAGCAGTGTCCGAAGCGGTTCCTGCGGAAGGAACATCTGGTGAGCCACGTCCTGACGCACACGGGGATCAGGAGTTTCCGTTGCAGCGTTTGCGGGCGGGACTTTGTCCGCAAGGGCCACCTCGCGTCGCACATGTTGACGCACACGGGCTCGAAGAGGTTCAAGTGCAGCATCTGCCCTAAGGAGTTCGCCCTGCAGGGAAACCTGAAGCAGCATCTCTTGTCCCACAGCGGCAGGCGGGACCACGAATGTGACGTGTGCGGCAAGCGCTTCTCCTTCAAGTGGAATCTGGACAATCACAAGCTCACTCACTCCGGAGTGAAGAGGTTCCACTGCAGTCTGTGCCCCAAACAGTTCACGCTGCACGGTAATCTCAAACAACATCTGCTGGCGCACAGTGGCGAACGCAAGTTCAAGTGTGCGGTCTGTTCCACGCCTTTCGGCAAGAAGGGTCACCTCGACCGCCACATGCTCGTCCACACTCGCGAGAAGAAGTATCGCTGTGTTTACTGCGAGACCCTTTTCACGCACAAGTGGAACCTGGACAGACATCTCCTGACTCATGTATAAAGCAACAGCCACCTGGACAGACAAAGAAACCGTAATAATGCACTGTCCCCACTACTGTTCATCACTGTTATGGATAATATAATGAAGAACGTCTAGGAAAAATTAGGTGAATTGCATGCAGTGGCCTCTGCTGATGACATCATGATTTGGAGTGAAACAGAAGAAGTACAGACCAGACTCAATGCATGGAAATCACAGTTCCAGGAATATAACCTCAACATCAGCGAGACCAAGACAGTGGTGATGTCAGTCAACAGAGATGGGCGTCCAGCAAGTGTTAAACTAGAAGACCACCAGTTGGAGTGTGTGGACAGTTTTCCTTGCCTTGGAAGTGATAATTTGGTCAGTAAAGAAATTACCAACAGAGTGCAAAAGGGATCAATGGGATGAAATGATTCCAAAACCAGCTAAACCGGTGATGTTTAACAGCTACTTTGTACCAATATTGAAGCATGCACCCTTACAAAGAGAGATGCATCAAGACTGCAAGCATCAGAGATGAAATTTCTTAGGTCCACCATCCAGAAGACCAAGATAAAAAAAAAAGTCAACCCCTGGCACTATACAGCCCATGACGGGCTAAGGCCGACCAAGCGACCGCTGCTTAGCCATTTGGCCTGCAGATATTGGGGTGACACGTAATCAGCGCGTCGGGTCCCCTCGGCCTTTAATCTTGGTATTCGTGATCGAGGCGCTGTCTCACTGTCAGACAGCTACTCAATTGTCCTCACGAGGCTGAGTGCTCCCCGTTCCATCCCTCACGTCAGTTTTAAAATCCCTGGCCGAGCCGGGGATCGAACCCGGGGCCTCCGGGTGAGAGGCAGGCACGCTACCCCAACACCATGGGGCCGGCAGAAGACCAAGATGGACAAATTAAAGAACGGGGAGGTGAGGAAACATCCCTATTAGACCGAGCCAGCACATCTAGACTACAGTGGTACGGGCATGTGATGAGGATGGAGCCTACAAGATCAGCCAGAATAAATCTGGAAAGACAGGTGGATGCAAAATGACTTATAGGAAGACCTAGAACCCGATGGATGGACATGATCAAGGTTGATCTAGCGACCAGAGGATGGACAGTGGATGATGTTCTCCAGGACAAGTTGTATATGGACAGGTTGAAGTGAAAGAGGCTCATAAACAGTACCCGGGAAACTGGAACTGGATGATGATGAATAATGTTCATATGGCTGCAACTGCTGGTGTCGGAGCTGCAGCCTCTTGGCAATAAAACTGGAGCCTCTGTAGGGAAACCGAGGCTGTGATATCATTCATTTTGTCTTGTTGTCACCATTTATAACTCCAGAGCTATTTTACAAGCAGACTTGGATATTTTTGAAAGATATGGCTTACACATCAATAAAACTAAAACAGTGGTGTAAGGGTGACAACGAGCCAGAAATCATGCTAAACGCCACAAAGCTGGAGTGTCTCAGAGTTTCAATACTTGGGCAGTAGATAACCTAGCCACTTGTGAAGTGAACAATCGAATCAGCAAAGCAAAGCTGGGATAAACAAGTGCCACACCAATCCTCACATACACCACACTAACCAGGAAGGACAATTCGAAACTCCAAGCAGCAGAAATGAAGTTCCTGCGTACTATGATCCTGAAGACCAGGAAAGACAAAAGATAAAATCAGAGAAGAGGTGAGAACACAAGACTATGCTACAAAAGATCCAGAAGGCTAGAATGAAGTGGTTCGGCCACGTGAAGAGAATGAGAGCCAATAAAACTGCAAGAAGGGAGTATGAAAGAGGGAGGAGACCTAGAAAACAATGGACAGATTAGGAGAAGAAGGATGTTCAGGATTGGGAGAGGATTGTGAAAGAAGAATGGTACATAGATCAACAGAGATGGAGGGGGCTCGTATACCACACCCGAGAAACTGGAGTTGGTCAACGATGATGATGACTTGGATATTTTTTCTTGCTCTTGAAATAACCAAGTGGAAATTGAGTCCACGATAAGGAGATGGTCAGTCTGTAGAGGAAGCTAAGAAACTGATAAAGGACAAACAACAACCAGTTCTTCTATCGCCCAACGGTGTTTACCGCCCAAGTCCACAGCAGAGCTGTTCTCATGACGTCAACACGATAACCTCAAGTTACCAAGCTGGAATTACAGGTTGTTATATATTTCTCTCTTATAGTCTGTATTTCAAAAGGAATATGATCACTCGTGCTGCGTTGGAACAATACCCAATACATGGAAGTGTTATTGTTTGAGTCTTCAGTCTTTTGACTGGTTTGATGCAGCAGTCCATGCCTCCCAGTCCTGAGCTAATCGTTTCATCTCTACATAGCTACACTCCCTACATCTGAGGCAATGAGTTTAACATATTCTAACCTTGGCCTACCCCTACAGTTCTTGTCCTCGACCCTTCCTTCCACGACTAAGCTTGCTATTCCTGGGTGCCTTAGTATGTGTCCTACGAACCTATCTCTTCTCTTCATTAGCAGTCGCCAGAAACACCTCTGCTCTCCCACTCGTCTTAATACCTCTTCGTTTGTTACCCTATCTACTCATCTGATCTTCATCATTCTCCTGTAACACCATATTTCAAACGCTTCAATTCTCCTCTTTTCTGCTGCACCAATAGTCCAAGTTTCACTTCCATAGAGCACCACGGTCCCAGACAAAAGCTTTCAAAAATGACTTCCTAATACCTAAATCTAGATGTCAGCAGATTCCTTTTCTGTAGAAATGCTTTCCTTGCCCGAGCCAACCTATTAGCCTACTTTCGATTTTTGCAAAAAATGAAAGTAGACTTATGAGATCAACACAGGGCGAAAAAAGTGTGTCTGTCTGTGTGTGTGAGTCTGTGTGTGTGTGAGTCTGTGTGTGTGTGTGTGAGTCTGTGTGTGTGTGTGTGTACTCTGAATGTCTGTCCCCCCCCTATCAATTCGAACACGGTGAATGCGAATTGAACGAAATTTGGTACAAAGGTAGCACTAGCAAAGGACACCTCAGTGTCATGTTTTATATCGCCGCCATCTTTACTAAAACTGAATGGCGGCCACTCAAACGTTCAAAACGTAAAATCAAATAACGACTAACCAAATCATCCGATCTCTACCAAATTTGGTAACAACATACCTTCGTATAGGATGCGTCTTGTGACCAAACTACAAGGTCGTCCGCCATACCATTTCAGGATGGCGGCCGTGCGAATTATGCAAACTTTATAATCCATATCATGGGACCCACCAGTTCCGATTATCGAGCCGAGAATCGTTTTAACTGTTCTAAAGGAAGAGGCACGTTCGAAATTAAAAGTTTATTTTGTAATACTATAGTGCAGACGTGATTTTAAAAAGCTGAACTGATTCAGTAATAAGACAAGATGGCAGCGGATATCTTGTGCCTGACTTATATTTCACTAATTTGAGTATTGAATGCAATATAGCGTACTGATAAAAAATAAATCAACTTTGTATGAAATGCTTTATATATAAATAATATACTCCAGTGATGAAATCGTTTAGTATAAATCATTATTTGCTAACAAGTTCTATGTAAGTCATTTTAAATAGAACGATATTCGTTGACACAATTAGCTCAGTGGTAGAGCGATAGCCTGTCGCTCAGATGCCTATGGTTCAAACCCGATCAGAGCTAGGTTTTTTGCTTGAAATGTTATATGTTTATTGTTTTGTAATGACTCAGATGTTTTAAAATTAAGCGTTATATTGTGCAAATTATGGTGTAAAATATATATTTAATTAAAACATAATTCGCCAGCAGATTTACTCGAGACATCTAGCTGCCAAAAAGGTAACTTCCAGATTTTATTGAAAAGTTTCTTCTTCTGGCCGCTAGAATGCACTCGCTCTGTTAGGATTATATTGTTCGATATTTAATAAGAATTTATTGCAGCCGAAAGGCCAAAAGGAGAGAATTTACATCTTACTGTACTCAGTCAATGATAATGTTCTTTTGGAGCACTTTGATAGGTGGTACCTGTCACATTTCTTGTTACACAGCTCACATACACAGCTTTCGCTTGGGTTATGGTACGATATTTCACCACTAGATGTCCCGACTAGTCTACGTGGGGATCCATTGATTACTATACCATTATCATTCTATGCGCATCGAATTTGAAGAATAACAAGTTGATACTATGATACATTTTAACTTTTTATTTTAAAGGGTTTGTAACAGCCTATTTTGCGTTACTTGAAAATGTTATTAAGCGTTATATTGTCCACATTATGGTGTAAAATATATATTTAATTAAAACATAATTCGCCAGCAGATTTACTCGAGACATCTAGCTGCCAAAAAGGTAACTTCCAGATTTTATTGAAAAGTTTCTTATTCTGGCCGCTAGAATGCACTCGCTCTGTTAGGATTATATTATCGAAAATATCCACATAGTTTGTATACACACGTCTCTGTAGGGTCATGGAAAGATTTGTTAATTCAATTAGGGTTGTGAAAGCCATGCACAACCAGACGTGTAAAGACATGCCTCAGCTCAAAGTTGGATGTTGCCCACGGCAGGTCGTAATAATAATAATAATAATGTTATTGGTTTTACATCCCTTTTAACTACTGCTGCTTTTAGAGACACCGGGGTGCCGGAATTTTGGCCCGAAGGGGATCTTTAACGTGCCAGTAAATGTACTGACACGGCTCCCTCGCATTTGTGCACCCTCAAATGCCAGCTGACTGCGCCAGGATACGAACCTGCAACCTAGGGCCCAGCAAGCGAGAACGTTACCGCTGAGCCACGCCGCCAGTCCGGTCGATTATGTCTCCAGATCCATAACATTCTTGATATACTTCTTATCTTTCTTTCTTTCTTTCTTCAATGATGGTAGCAGTTTTTATCTAGGTCGTGGCGTTTGGTAGAGGTAAATCGTTTCTAAGGTCTTCAACAAAGAATAGTTCTATTATACTCTTTGATAATAACGAGTTATAACTATACTCATACATTTAGGAGAAAGTAGGCTATATGTTCTTTACTGAACATCTTGTTTTTTATATCCTCTTTGCTTTGTCCATCACTGGTTATTTTGCTTCCTAAGTAACAGAAGTCTCCTACTTCCTTTAGCTTTTCACCTGCCAATTCAACATCCACAGGGGTTTCTGATTTCTTTCGACTGCATTCCAATATTTTTGTTTTACATTTATTAATTCTCATTATGAATTCTTTCCTCAAGACAGAATCCATATCATTCAACTCCTGTGGTGTGATCATGTCATCAGCAAATCTCAGAGTTGAAATTATTTCTCCTTGAATCTTTACTCCTACTTGACTCCTTACATGGAAATAGGTAAAATTATTTACGTAGCAACTGCACCTTAATCACCGGCATTCAATACTTGCTACATTGGGATGTGGAGTAACACTCAAGTGAGCAGGCATTACTGAGGGAAAGATGGCCAAGCCTTAAAACAGCAATCCTCCAAGTCTGGGTGTTTAGTCTAGTTAACACAGAAACAAAGGGTCATTACTCTTGGTAAAAACATTGTTTGTGTGTATTTAGGAATATTAGAATTCATTTTTGGTTTCGTATTGACAGTTCAGTATAATGGGGTAACAAAATATGTCGAGTAGGTGGAATTTGTGAACATATTTTGTTACACCATTATATTTGTAATGTGTGGCTGATGAAAACATTGGAATTTCAAACATAAACTTGTTATGATGCAATCATCATCATCATTTCCCCTTTCACAGCCGACACGGGTGGGGGCAAATATGGTTCCCCTCCACTTTGTTCTATCATTCCACCATTCCTCTTCCGACACAG
Source organism: Meconema thalassinum (assembly GCA_946902985.2). Lineage (NCBI taxonomy): Eukaryota > Metazoa > Arthropoda > Insecta > Orthoptera > Tettigoniidae > Meconema > Meconema thalassinum. Next base: position 31,362,114 of record OX336400.1, on the reverse strand, counting down.
TGTTCCAATCCAGGTTCCGTTTTCTAATGCTATTCTTCATGAGTCCATCCAACGCATTCTTGGTCTTCCTCGTCCTCTGTCGTTCCAGTGCTCATCTTGGTAGCCTTACTTAATTCATCCGTTTGTCATGTCAAAACAATCTCGATCTGTTTTGCTCCAGTTTGTCATTTAGTTTCTGTACTCCCAGTTCTTTCAGTATATCTTCATTTCTTACTCTGTCTCTCCTAGTTTTTTGGGCCATACTTTTCAGGAATCTCTTCTCAGCTAGGCCATCTTTCCCTAGATAACACTCACTCACTTGAGTGTTGATATATTTATGATGCATTGATACAACTAAATAAATCATGGTAGCTTGGCGAGTCACTGTCCTTACCATCATTGTCGAAGCTTGTTGTGGATTAATTGGGAAGGTTAATGATCATTTCATCCAGAACTCCATCACATGTTGTCCAGTCCCTGGTGAAACCATATTGAAAGCTTTGTTCCTTCTTGCAACATACTTGAGCTCCATGACAATCTACATAATACCGGAACAAACAAACGGTATGCCAGCCAACGTTTCTTCTTTCAAAATACAGAGTATAACTGGGTGTTTCAATAACTACGATGAAACTGCACTTTCCCAACTAACCCCGGCAGTACCATGCTATTTTTCAGGCTACCAACAGGGGTGGGGGGTAATTTTGTGACCACAATAATAGATTCCATTTGTGTGATTTAATCAACATATCTTGTATTTTGAACCCCAAATGGCAATAATACAACTTAATTAATAACAGTCTCAAACAAAATCAATCCCCCAGGGGCTCACATCTAGTGGGACGTGGGTTGGTGGCCACGGGACCCCAGCCGAGTCCGGCATTGCTTCCACTTACTTGTGCCGGGCTCCTCTCTGTCTTCTTTCCTGTCGACCTCCCTTGGTCAACTGTTGTTCTTTTCCGACCTTGACTATTAAGGTATCCAAGGCCTAGGGAGTCTTTCACTTTCCCGCCTTAATTGGACCTTGTATCATCATTCCTGATCCCTCATTCTTCAAGGGGTCAGACCTCTTGTTTTCTTTTCATTATATTTCCTTTTCTCTTTAAGATTCCGCACTGTTTTTGTTAATTGGCTCCCTGTGTATCTAAATTCCAAGTAGTAGGTGTTTTCAATCTCCGTTGCATTTTTTAAGTCTTTTCGATCTACATTGCATTTTGTGAGTGTTTTCAACCTCAATTGCATTTTTTAAGGTGCGCATTTTGCAAGTATTTTCAATCTAAATTGCATTTTGTAAGTATTGTCCATTCAATTGAGTCGTTTGAATCTACCATTCACTTTGTAAGCATTTTCAATTTCAATTGCATTTTGTAAGTAATTTGAACCTCAATTGCATTTTGTACGTATTTCGACTGTACATTGCATTTTGTATGCATTTTGAACTTAACCTACATTTTGTGCGTATTTTTCAATCTATTCCTTTTGTGAGTATTTTCGTTCTAAATTCCGTTTTGTAAGTATTACCGCTCTCCATTTTGTGAGTAGTTTCAATCTGAGTTCCCTTTTGTAAGTATTTTCCTTCTCACTTAATTTTCGTTCTGGTTTCCACTTCATGGGCATTTTTGCTATCACCCAAACCATTAGGGGCTGATAACCTCGATGTTAGGCCCCTTAAAACAACAATTATCATAATCATCATGAATATTGTTGTAATGTTACAGGACGACTAGGACCGAGTGGAGATACCAACAGAAGAAGCTGCCATCCACTCCAATACACAAGATGATTGACCCTTCATACCGTATATACCCGAATACACCCCGCACATTTGTATTCAAAATCGGACATGAAAAATTGGGGTGCGGGTATTAATTGAGTCATCCAAATTTTAAAGATTTAAATTGCCCGCCACATGCGATATAGGGTGTTGCAAGTATCCACTAGATGGCGCGACTGCTTGTTCGGGTATACCCGGGTATAGCCCCCTCCCCTCCTTCATTTTTTTTTTTTTTAATGAACTTGTCGACTTCGTCGTTACGCTGGGGTCTGGCGTTACGTTACGGAGACGGGACGAAATGTACCCAGATGCACTGGGGTGTGTGACGTCATAGTACCGCTTGGTGCATGTGTTCCCCGACAATCTCTACTTCGTTAGTATAAGACAAAAATCCCCGATTCTTGGATGTCACGGGTAATCTCGTGAACCACTGGATGGATTTTGATGCAGTTTTCACCATTCTGTAAAGGATATCGCGAGGAAAGATTCTGTAGAAAATAATTTATGTATGATCAAAGGAAGCCAAGCAGTAACAATTTCAGTGAAAAAGTCGAAAACAAACTTGGCGTCCGTGCGCTTCTTAAGCTTACGCTGGGCAAACCGTTAAAAATATCAATATACTGTGAGCATAAGAATTGGTCAGCATGAAAAGTTCTACAAAAAAGTCCGCGAGAGCATATCTCTATCTTCAATACATCCCCCACTATAATTGTTTTTAGACTGGATGGAAGGGGCACGTCCCCGCGCGCTCTGGTGAGCGTGATGGCATCCCGCATGCTTGACCTTGCTTTGCCCTTGGTTTGCACTTGCTTTTCGCGAGTAATTTGAAACAAGATAAGCAAGATAAGTATTATGCAGATAATTTTCTAACATGTCAAGAGTCTTTGGCTTCGAGCTAAGCATGAAGCCTCCAGCCTTTCTTAGCATTTTTCAGCATTTGAAGTATTTAAAATGATACAAAGTCTAGTCTTTCAGACTGACTGTCGCTATTTTTTTTTAATTTTCAGCTTTAAAAATTTCCCTTGATATAGATTAGGATGGCATGGTATAAAGGCACACAAAGGAGAACCTAGCGTCTTTAAATCAACACAAAATAGTTATTTTATCCTAGACTTCATTTACGAAATGAGTGATAATAGCCCATTTAAATAGCCACTCTCTTGGATCATCACAGCTGACTGGTCACAGCAGTGCCTGCACCAAGTTCAATGTTACGCGGCATCATTTTGTGATTTACAGCGTGACCATTGTCTCTTGTTTCTCGAATCCACTCCAGAACTTTTATGTCCACATTTTCATACCTTCCTTTTTTCACACCGTGGAAGGATTTACAAGTTTTCTTTGTTCCCAATAAATTGTCCTTCTGGTTACGCCAATAACGAATTATACGACTCGCCGCTTTCACTCCATTTTCTGCAGCAAATTCTAGCACTTTCAACTTGAAGGATGCCGTAAAACTTGTTCTTTTGCTCATTTTCGGTCATTGTGTACTGCACGCTTCTTACACATGGCCGTGCGGGACACGGCCATTACCTCACACTGCAATGTTTTTCTAATGCAGGGTGCTGGATGCCTGTCCATGACATTCTGACGTGCTGTTTCCAGCTAAAATTTATACTATAGGTTTAGGTTATTAAGAAATGATTTTGTACCTTCTTGTGTTTTATTTAATGATATGTAGTACAGTATTAATAGTATACATTTGGTTAAAAGTGACAAAAAAAAATATATATTTTTTTTTTTTTATTCCCAAGAAGTATGATAGGAAAGACAGAGTGAGGAATGAAGATGTTAGGAAGGAAGTTGGGATGGGAAAACTAAATGAGAGAATTGAGAAGAATAAACTAAGGTGGTTTAGACATGTAAAGAGGATGGAGGAAAATAGAATACCAAGACAGATGCTGGAGGCAAAGTGCAAGGGTAAGAGAGCAAGAGGAAGACCTAGAACAAGGTGGATTGATTCAGTGAAGAACAGCGTAAGAAAAAGAAATCTGGACTGGGACAAGATCGTGGAAGAAGAATGGTGGAAGGAAAGCGGAAAGTGGAGAAGTGCCATAAATACCCCGACCCGGCAGGAGCTGGATAAGGGGAAATGATGATGATGATATTTTTTTTTTTTTATTTCCATACGAAAATGAGGGTGCGGGTATTCGGGTATATACGGTACTCAACCCTTGAAGAATGAGAATTGAGAAACTTGGAAGGAAGGAGAACCATGAAAGGCAGGGAAAATAGACCCACTCGCATGTCGTTAGCCACCAGCGGTATACACGCTCTATAGGAAGGTACGAGGCGAGAAGAGACGAGGACCAATCGAGGCAAGAAAAACACTTGAGAACAAGTGTTGTGAGCCAAGGATTTAGAATAAACTGGTGTGCAATCTCCGAGGGCAGGAAAACAGTGTTTTTGTGTAGATTTGGAAGTGCAAAGGACTTTTAGGAATGGTCTGTAGCAATTATTTAAGTACCAATAGGTGGCCAAGCCATTGAATTGTTTTTAATAAGTTAATATTAAACACTAAGGATTATTGGCCTTCCTTGACCCCTGTTTGGGACACTGTTCAAAAGTGGGTTTTTAAATATTTGTTGGTTTTCGAGTTTCCCTAATTATAGTAAAGCCATCATTACTTCCGACTTGACGTTTCAGTGCTAGGCTAGAGTTTCGTTCGCTAAATCGCGACATCGGGAACTAAACTCGACTTGTCGTGGTAATATCTATTTGGATGGCTGCCTGTGATAGGCTAGTTACAGTGATTTTCCTGCTGACCGCTAGATAGCCCTAGGGTAACACTGAAACCTCAAGTCAGAAGTAATGATGGCTTGACTATAATTGCCACTAAGCGCGTCATTGCGGTCGTCTGTGACAATCCCATACCTGCCAACTCTCCCGATTTAGGCGGGAGACTTCCGATTTCTCCCGCCCTCCCGCTTAACGTATTAAATCTCCCGATTTTTCCAAAATCCCCTTGCGTAATTTCGGATTGAATGTGCGAGATGACACTCCAGTCGCCTATCGAACGGATCGACTTTAGGTGTTTTGAAGTTATATTCCGATACCGCAGTTTCGCTCTGTATCGATAATCGACAAGTGCGTACTAAGTCCCGCTGTTGCTTCGAATACGTCTTAGTTTGAAATCGTCGATGGTTAATTCAGCGCTTGTTCCTAGATATTTTGCATAATGACCTGTGGGCGAGAGGTAGTTGTGCGCTGCGGAATATAGTATCTGTTTCACACGTGAAATTATATGATTTATGTATAACTTGGATGTTGTTGGCGTTACGTTAATATGCCTGTAGGCTATTGTGATTTTCGATCTGAGTCGATTGCGTCGGTTCCTCGGTAATATGGCGAAGAAATATGATGTTACATTTAAAAGTGTATACAAAGATAACTTTCCGCATATAACTGAGTCAAGAAGAGGCGCAACATTTGCATTTTATAGTGTCTGTAGGTGTGATTTCAGTATCTCGCATGGGGGAAAGGGGGACATTTCAAAACATGTGCTCTCAAAGAAACATTAGGACAATGTACAATGTGTTGGGAAAAACAAGAAACTTGATTATTTCAAGTGTAAGGAGGAGGGCACTGATAGTATAATACGTGCAGAAGTATTGTTCACATCGTTTATTATTGAACAATTGTTCCGATCACACTGGTACTTTATTTAGGAAGATGTTCCCAGACTCGAAAAATTGCCGGGAGATATGGCTCAGCGAGAACTAAAACGTGGGCCATCCATGCAGAAATGTGCAATGAAGAAAAAGAGAAGGTTATTGCTTGCCTGAAAAATGGTGTTGATTCAGAAAGGGAAGTGTTTTGAGCAAGAATATAGCAAGACCCTTTTGAAGAGGGCAAAATCAGCCACAGACACCTGCAACAACGACCTGTGATCTTGGATACGTCACTAGTTTTGTATGCCTGAGTGTGGTCGAAAGAAAGGTATGCTCTTTGATAGGCTAGTTTGAATTTAAAATTACTCAGTCTTAAGTACATTTTACAGTTAAATAGTGTACGGTAACTTATATATTTGCTGTAATGTCTTAATCTTTGTATGTATTATGCTGCATCGTGCCGACCCCCCCTCCGCCGCATCGATACTCCCGATTTTTCATTTTGAGAGGTTGGCAGATATGCAATCCGCTTCTTGCTGCTAGCACTACCACCGTGACTGGCTCAATCTCCGTCTCTCCTGCTCGGCTCTTGCGATGATTCGGCATGAATCTTTTGTCAACGTGCAACTTGGGGTGGTTTCCAACCTAAAAAATCACTTAAGTGATTTGCTCACATATTTTTGTTATGAAAAGATTATCAATTTTATTCGCGGCTCAGTAGCATAAGTAAACAAGAAGTTCCGTGACGAACTAAAGAGTCTACTTTTCTTAAAATTAAGATTCATGTCAATGATTAATCTATATGGACCTATCTAGAATAATGACGAAATTAAGTTGGTAATATCGAAGTTTCTAATTAGTTCGACATATACCTGATATAATGTCGCCTAATACAGCACTACAGTTGGCAACCCTGGTGACTGAATATATTCTTAGTTCCATCTCTTAACGTATAGAATACAAAATTTGGTTGAAGTACAATGGATAGCATGGACGTTACATGCAGTTAGACATTGGATCTATGCGCGCGTAAAAGCATCTTGGCAACAATGTCATGCATGTGTTGGTCAGAAATAATCTGAAATATTATGATTTCGTGTTGTGCCAAATTTGGATGAAATCAATTTTTTAGTATAGAAGTTACATGTATTTTAAAATTGGACCTATCAGCAGGCTTAGAATCATGTTGGCAGCACTGACGTACATTAGTTACTCCAAATTAATCTACAATGTCAGGTACTATACGTGTGCAAAGTTTAGAGCTGTTGGCTTGCATACTTTCTGGTATATAGATATTAGGGTAAAAATAGAGACAGCATTTATCAACAGTTGGCAGCCCTGGTTGCTCTTAAGAAATCGCATAGTCATATCTGGTTATGTACACATAGTACATACGAAATTTGGTTGAAATCCAATTGATAGTGTAGAAGTTATATGCATTTGAATATTGGACCTATCAGCAGGCTTAGAATCATTTTGGCAACACTGCCATGTATGGCCTCCTGGAAATTAAACTGAAATATTATTATCTATAAGTGTACCAATTTTGAAATAGCTCCCATTCATACCTTCCAAGATATCCAACATGGAGCTCAAATTTCAACTGTGGTTTTTCAGCAGTTGGTAGCACTGACATCATTTTCAAATATGGCCTTGAGATATTCAGGTATAGATCTTTACTCATACCAAATTTGGTTTCGATTGCTGTGCAGCCGTTTAGGAGTTGGTAGGGGGACACAAATAGACAGACATTTGCCCGGCTCGATCTCATAAGTCTACTTTTTCCTCATCATCATCTTCCTTCCAAGTATTGGGCCAAATGTCCCGTTACGGTCTTGCACTTTCCCTCCATCTCTTCATCGGACGTCCTATCGATCTATTTCCCCGTGGCTGGTAGCGAAGGTTCTCCTTTGGTAATCTTCCAGGTTCCATCCTTTGGACATGACGCTTCCAGTTCTCTTGGTAGTCACAAATGTATGTAGTTATTGGTTTCACTTTTAGTTCCTTCAGCACATCCTAGTTTCTCTTATGATCCCATTTAGTATAGCCTGCTGTTCGGCGCATAAAGGTCATTTCGCGTGCTGTGAGTCTGGAGATGTCCTGACATCTTATCGTCCATGCCTCGCTGCCATAGCATAGGGTTGGTCTGGCTAATGTGTTATACAAACGCAAGCGTGTATGCCTTTGGACAAGAGATGGCTTCATGACGTGATTGATGATTCCTGTTGTTCTGGTATAATTAGTTATTTTTGCAGTTATGTCTCGTTCTTCTTGAAAAGATAAATTATATCCTAAATACTTGAATTTGTTAACTCTTTCTAAAATTTTACCATCCAGACAAATTTTACTGGGGATAGGGTCCTTACCTTTAAAGGCCATTACTTTAGTCTTTTCAGTAGAAATGCACATGCTGAATTTTGATGCCACTTTCTGGAGGTTGAATACTGACCACTGCAGATCATCTTCAGATGCTGCTACCAATGCAACATCATCAGCAAATAGTATAGCGTCTAAATTTCTTAGATGCCTGCTGATAGGTATTGAACCATGCCTTTCACACCTCCATTCCTTTATTATAGCATCCATGTAGATCATGAATAGCATTGGAGAGAGTCCACAGCCTTGTCTTACCCCTCTGCTGATTGGCTTCCACTCGGATTTATGATTACTGGGGTAGCAGGTAGCAGGTAGGGACCCTCTTCGGAGGTAGCCCTACCCAGGGAGTGGCGCCCCTGCCTATGTGAGTCCCAGAGCGCACTGGCCCGGTGTGTATCATCTGGTAAGGGTCCCAGCTCAGGGTTACGAGTGAAGACCACAACGGCAGTGAAGGCGGAGAAGATGAACTTCGGTACGGCGGAGCTGGCGGATGGGGCACATGTGTTTAGGCCCAACGGCAAAGCGGGCGGAAGAAGAATCCATTACTTTTATGGTTCCCAACGGTCGTGAAGGCGGAAGAGGCCATGCCAGACGAATTGGCTGTGAAGGCGCACCTCAGTAATATTTTGAGTCTGCGGCAGTTCGTTGCAGTCTCTGTGTCTGGTCTTGCATGTCTCATTTCATATGTGCCGCAGGACACGACTCCGAGATCATAGTGAGTGGGTCACTTCCTGGCAAGTTGTGATCCACCCTAAACAAATACACGCCAGTGGCAATTCTTCCATCAGTCACTTATTTTCTAAAGTCCAACGGCGATGGGATATGGATGGTGGGGGCAGGTTATGGGTGTAACTGGAAGCCCCTAGTTCGGACCTGCACGTTGGCAGCAGATGTGTGATGGTCGTCTTCCTGGGACTCTGTGGCTACTCAGGAGTTCGGTCCTGCATCTGTGTTTGAGCAGGCCTGTTTAGGATTACCGCTGCTCACCCCACATGGGGAAGGCCCTAGAAAAGGTGGGCTAAACATCGGAAGTCACATCTACTGTCCGGCTGGGCGGCCGCACCCAGCAGGTCACCCCTCATGCGGTCGAAAAACAAAAACTACCAAGTCAATAAGGACACACAATTTTATCATTGCAACATGGAACGTCAGAACTTTGCTTGACTTTAAAAGATAACGACAGGCCTGAAAGAAGAACGGCTCTTATTACTCATGAATTATCCAGACTCAACATTGACATCGCTGCTCTCAGTGAAACCAGGTTGTCCACTGAAGGAAAAATTACTGAGTTTGGATCAGGTTATACCATCTTCTGGAAGGGAAAGGAGGAGGGAGAACATCGTATTCATGGTGTAGGATTCGCTGTAAAGACCAAGCTAGTTAATGATTTCCAAATTACTCCCACTGCAATCAGCGAAAGACTTATGACTCTCCGCATTCCACTCTCTGGAGGTTCATTCATGACTCTCATATCTGCCTATGCTCCAACTTTGAAGGCCGATGATGAAGTTAAGGGCCAGTTCTATGACCAGCTTGGCACAATCATCTCCAAGGTACTATCTACAGATAAGCTCTTACTCCTTGGTGATTTCAATGCAAGAGATGGGAAAGATAACCGGCTATGGCAAAATGTGATGGGTAAACAAGGTCTTGGATCCTGTAATCCCAATGGACTTCTTCTTCTTGGTCTTTGTGCAGAACATGAACTCTTCATCACCAACACTCAATTCCGATTACCTGACCGCTTCAAGACCACGTGGATGCATCCACGTTCTAAGCATTGGCACATCCTTGATTACGTCATTACCCGACAATGTGATAAGAAGGACATACTTATTACCAAAATAGCAAGGAATATTGACGATTGTTGGACGGATCACAAACTTCTCATCTGTAAACTCAGGATATCCATCAGCCCAAAACCACCAAGGCGTTTCCAAACCCCATCCAGAGGAAAGTTTAACACCTCCAAACTTCAGGATGAATCTATCTCCACAAACTTTGAGAATATGATCAATGCCCAGCTATCAGATCATCCAGTTAAAACAAGTGACATTCGAGAAGAATGGACCAATCTGAGGGAGATAATCACTAAGTCAGCTGAAGAAACCATTGGTTTGGTAAAGCAGAAAAGTCAAGACTGGTTTGATGACAACAATGAAGAAATTTTGCGTCTCATCAACATCAAAAGGGAAGCCTATCTATCTCATCTTCAAGACCCATCCTCAAATACGAAGAAAGCTCTGTATTTAGAACTCAAGAGTAAGTGTCAGACACAAATAAGAGAGATAAAGAATACTTGGTGGCAGCGGAAAGCTGAGGAACTTCAGAGGCTATCTGATACTCGTGATCTGAGGAACTTCTATGCAGGGATTAAAGAGATATATGGCCCACTTCGTTCTTCATCAGGTACACTAAAAAGTGCTGACAACTCTGCCACTCTTACTGACAGCCATGATATCTTAGAGCGTTGGAAGGAACATTTCTCCATCCTTCTAAATCGTCCCTCAACAGCTGCTGAAGACTTCCTCCGTGATGTGCCGAAATATCCTGAACAACCATGGATGGCTGTACCTCCTTCTTACACGGAATTCAGTGTAACTCTCAATCAAATGAAACCAAGAAAGGCACCTGGCCCAGATAACATCCCACTGGAATTAATTCAAGCTGGAGGTCAGTCCCTCAAAACGCGGATTTTCACTCTTATTCTCAAAATTTGGGAATTAGGAGAAGTACCTGGTGACCTAAAGAACGCCACTATCATCACAATCTTCAAGAAAGGTGATCGTAGTGTTTGTGGCAACTATCGCGGTATATCGCTACTATCTACTGTGGGTAAAATTCTCGCCAGAATTTTACTTAACCGCCTTCAGGTTATCTCAGAAAAGATCCTCCCCGAGTCCCAGTGTGGATTTCGATCTTCCAGAAGCACAACTGACTTGATTTTCTGCATAAGACAACTACAAGAAAAATGTAGTGAGCAACAGAATCCACTCTTCTTAGTCTTTTATGATCTGGAAAAGGCCTTTGACTCAGTTCCAAGATCTGCTATGTGGGCGGTGCTACAACGCTTTGGCTGTCCTCGACGCTTTGTTGATCTAATCCAAGCTCTCCATGATGGCATGACCGGTCAGGTTTGTCAGCAAAATAAGATCTCTGACGAATTTCCTATCACTCATGGACTGAAACAAGGCTGCGTACTTGCTCCAACACTGTTTGCATTGTATTTGGCTGCAATGCTCTATAAATCGCCCACAAACATCCCAGGTGTAGATGTCAGGTACCGATTTGATGGAGGGCTCTTCAACCTAGCTCGATTTCGCTCCAAGAAGCTAACTCAGGTTACGAAGATAACCAATATGTTGTATGCAGATGATGCAGCATCACCTACACTCACGCCAGTGGAGTTGCAACAGACTGTTAATTGCTACAAGAATGCATGTGAACGTTTTGGTCTCACCATTAATGTTCAGAAGACCAAGGTTCTGGCACAACCCTCACCAGGCACTTCCCTTCCGCACTTCAACATTTCTATCTCGGATACTCCATTGGAGCAGGTAGACCACTTCTCGTATCTGGGCAGTCTGCTATCTGTACACGGCAATTGTGGGCAGGATGTTGAGAAGAGAATCGGTGCTGCCCATGCGGCATTTGGGCGACTATCGCACCGGGTCTTCTTGAATAAAGATCTGACCGTGAAGACGAAGCTCATGGTGTACCAAGCTGTTGTTATCTCAACATTGTTGTATGGCTGTGAAACCTGGACCCTCTATCGACATGACTTCCGAAAGCTTGAGCGCTTCCATCAACAGAAGCTTCGATCCATCCTTAAGATAAAGTGGGAAGACCACATCACCAATCTTGATGTTCTTGAGAAAGCGCTTGCTAATAGTATAGAATCATCCATCATTGGTCATCAACTTAGATGGATTGGACATGTCCATCGGATGGATGATACGAGACTACCACGCCAGGTTCTGTATGGTGAACTCACCTCCGGCACCAGACCTCATGGAGGCCCTAAGAGACGTTACAAGGACCAATTTAAGCAGAATATGAAGTTGACAGGTCTCAATCCACAAACCTGGGACCAGCTTGCTAAAGACCGTTCAACTTGGCGCCAGACCATCCCGGCTGCTGTCAAAATGTTTGAAGAAGAACGTCGTAGAATTGTTAAGGCCAAGCGACAAGCACGTAAGCTCCGTGCAGCACAGCCACGCCCTCCACCAACAGTTCTGTGTGATCTGTGTGGACGTTTGTTTCATGCACGCATTGGGCTGTTCAGTCACCGCAAACATGCCCACAGACCTCAACCTTAGATTATTTTAGACTGTTTTGGAAGAAGATGTATACTCGGAAACGAGTTAAAGCCGACGACGATGATTACTTAACCTTACTGCAATAAGAGAACCACTATACATGTTGTAAATGTTATTAATTAACTGCTGGGGCCAATATGTCAATAAGTCTGTTTCTGTCAACAAAATCAAAGGCTTTCTTAAAATCAACAAATGATATGTGTGTTTCCAAATTGAACTCCCTGCGTTTTTCGATCAAAATGTTTAAGGTGAAGTAGGCATCTGCACATGTGCGACCTTTTCTAAACCCATGTTGTTCATTCCCTATCACCTCAGAGTAATGTTTCAGTAATTTTTCTTCAACAATATTTGCAAAAATTTTGTATCCAGAGTTAAGTATACTTATTCCTCTATAATTTTCCAAATCTTTAATATTTCCCTTCTTATGAAGAGGAACTGCTATTGCCTTTTGCCAATCTTCTGGAGGCCTGTTACCCGTCCAGATTAAATTCAATAATCTGAGTAATCTTTTCTTGAAGGCATCGCCTGAATATTTCAACATTTCTGCATTTATTGAATCTTCTCCAGGTGTTTTCCCATTTCGAAGTTTCCTCAAGACCTGTTCTAATTCTTCAAGTGTAATATTTTCCAAAGACTTGTTGTTAGATGCTTGTAAAACAAGTTGTTCAATATTTGGACTCAACCAAAGGCTCTGAAAATACTCAAGCCATTCTTTGTGAGATATTGCATTAATTTTTACATCTTCTTTTACTTCCCTGTTTAGTTTTTTCAAAATTTTATAAGTTTGTGGTTGTGGTCTTGTTATGTCAGTCTCCAGGTACGAGACAAAGTTTTCCCAACTTTCCCTGTGTTTCTTTCGAATGTCTCTTTTTGCTATTGCTCTCTTATGCTGGTATTCAATTTTATCTTCTAATTTACTAGTTGACAGAAACTTTTTATATGAATTTCTTTTTTCGGAGATTACTTTTGCAATTTCTTCGTCCCAAATTCTTAAACCCTTTTTCTTTTGCCATCTTCTTTTTTCTCCCAAACTTTCAAATGCTGACTGTTTTAGAGCTGAACTCAAATTGGACCACTCATCTTCCACATCGTCAGAAAGTGGAATCATCTGAATGTGATTATCAAGCCTGTTTTGGTATAGCCATTTTATACTGGGATCATTTAAAAGGTTAACATTATATAACTTTTCGTTTTCCTGTGTTCTTTGTTTCTTTTTCTTGAACCACCGTGGTTTTAAACGAATAGGAGCAACTAATAAATAGTGGTCTGTTTCCAATTCAGGTCCTCGATAAACTCTTGTATCCAAAACTAAATCTGCCAATTTTCCATTACAAATGATATAATCAATAATTGATTTCTGATTTCTTGCGGACCACGTATATTTATGACTGTCCTTGTATGGAAACAGTGTGTTCATAATCCGAAACTGATTGAAGATAGTGAAATCTATTAATTTTGTTCCATTATTATTGCGTGTTACCTCTCCATGAATTCCAATGTTATTCTGAATTTTCTCATTACCAACTCTGCCATTAAAGTCTCCCATTAACAGTATCATATCTTGTGTATTAGTAATATTGATTATTTTCTGTAGATCATTATGCAAAATGTGAAAAGTAGGCTAAAAAAGACAGTGATGTCAAAAGAAAGTCTGAGTCTGAAAATGATTTTATCATGTTTCAAAATTAGACAGCATTAAGCAGCTAAGCGCCAATTTTATGGCCTTCTATTTTCAAACTGTTAATTTTATAGAAAAATCTAAACGCCATTCCCCTTAAAGCTAAGAGTGATCGGCTGTGAAGCTCTCCTTACAAACGCTAAATTGAGCGTCATTTCATTGTGTGTCGCACTCTTGACTGTAACAAGCTGTTCTACATGGAGGCGACTAACAAGGGAAGTACCCCAGCTCGAACGGCTAAAACCGACTGGCAGTGCACTTAACATACGAAGATATGTCTGTTCTACTACCCATCACGGGCATTTATCTGTAAAACCCCGCATTTGTGTATAATCAATGTTTGGAAGTTACGGCGTCCAAAGATTGCAGACACACAATTCGCAGCAGAAACTACCGTGCAACAGGCAATTCGGACCATTATATTAACAAGAAACAGATGTGGTGCAGTATCATCTGGCAAAAGGTTAACACTTGCTCGCAACAAGAAATCTTAACACCTGCAGTACCGTGTTGACATAGGCTAGTCATCTTTCCCACAGTAAAAGATAACCGTGTTGTCCTTCATTCGACGTCGAAGTGTAAATGTGGAGTTTCGATGAAGTGATTAAAACACAGCAGAATGGAACAGTACGGACACTTAACAAGGGTGACATGTAGACATACTCCATTATTTACTATGTTCCTGCATTGCAATAGTCCTAATAATGTTATTGGTTTTACGTCCCTTTTAACTACACTGGCTTTTAGAGACGCCGGGGTGCCGGAATTTTGCCCCGAAGGGGATCTTGAACGTGCCAGTAAATCTACGGACACGGTTCCCTCGCATTTGCGCACCCTCAAATGCCAGCTGACTGCGCCAGGATACGAACCTGCAACTTTGGGCCCAGCAAGCGAGTTGCAATAGTCCAAACTCAAATGCCACGGTGATCACATTATCACATACTCAGATGGCGCTGGCGACCGAATACGTACTTTTACAGATAAATGGCATTGATAGCTATTGACATAGGTACAACTGTATACTTTAAACCCACTTTCAGTCGGTTTTTGCCGTTCGAGCTGGGGTACTTCCCTCGTAAGTGAAACATGAACAACAGATCTTTAGAGGAGTTCTCTTGAGATATGTCCAGAGTACCATCATTCTCTAGGTTCTGTGCAACCTTCTATTGGAGCATCACTTGAGTGAAGTCTTGTCTCGCAGGAGCTTTCAGGGCGGCTTCGATGGCGTAGTCGGTAGCATGCTGAGCTTCTATGCCCAAGATAGCGGGTTCAAACCCGACCGAAGCTGTCGGATTTTTTAAGAGCGTTAAAAATCCCTCTGTATGCCTTCCTTCGGATGGGAAGTAAAGCCGGCGGTCCCATATCATAGATTTATGGCATGTTAAAGAACCTTGCACTAATTGCACCTGTGTGAAGCTAAATTGGATTGGTTAAGAATGTAAACAACGCTCTTAGGTTTCTACGTTCGTTGCCAAGAGCCGACTGCGGTGACGTCTAGTAGCTAAGTTCTGAACTTGGCCTAGTAGGCATTGACGGTGGCGCTTGGCGGCAAAAGTAGGAACTATTTAAAAAATTATAAGTTGCAGTAGCCTACTTAAATTAAAAAAACAGATAACACACACTAATACAGTCATCACAATTAACACCGGTTATCAGACAGATTCTACACACACCCAAAGTACACGGGGCTACATGACCGCGTTGTCGCAGCCCCTAAACTTAAGAACCAACCAGCATCTTTCAGTTCGTCCTTATTAAGGCCTGGAAGTTAATGCACTAATTATTCGTGAAATATGCATCATCATCATCTTGTACAGTTTCCAGCCCCAGGCTGGGTCTGTTTGGAACATAAGCCTCGCCACTTAGTTCTTTCTTCCCACCACCTCTCCGCTGTCACTCTGGTCCAGTCCTCGCCTCTCTTCTTGACACATTCCTCCACTCCTTTCAGCCATCTCTCTCTTGGTCTTCCCCTTGGTCGATTCTTCTGCATCTGCATCTCATGTATCCTCTTGGGAATCTTCAACTACGCCAATTACGTATTCTTCAGCGTTTCTATTTTGAATATAAAGGAAACATGAACAGACGGACATATAAATACCAGTTTCGACAATGGAATATTTGCTGCAGTTAAGGCTTCACACACGTCTTGAGAAAATTCACTAAGTTTGCTTACAGGGCAACAAATAGTATTTGCTAACAAGGGCTGTTTTTTTTTTTCTTCCCCTCTATTCCTTTTTACATTTTGCTTATGTTTGGTGGTTTCCAAATGTTGAATCACTGAAAACTTTCTAGAAATTCCTTACATTTGTTTCACAAATTTTACAATAAAGGACACTATTGTCAGTAGAAAAAGTTCCTCTTCCAAATGATTTCACAAAATTTTGCAACTCAACAACATAGTTTCCTTTTATTGGAGCCATAACTCCGTGTTTGCTGTGGTTGACGGTAAGCAGCTTGGCAGTTCACTGAAGGTCGGAATTAAGGAATTTGAAATAATAGGTCCAGGCAATATTTGTGGAAATTCCTGGTCATTCGTAAGCTGAACCCTACTGTGAACTGGTAGTAAAGTGAAAGGAATCTGGTTCTTTCTCCTAGGCAGTGCAAGCTACTAATTAGCAGATGGTACAAATACTCAGGGTGAATTAAGGGAGGCGAAAGTAACTTTCTCAATAACAAGGAAATGTTCAGGTTTTAACTAACCAACCACGAGAGACTCGGTAGTCCGAATCGAAATATACGACTTTAAGAACATAAAGTAACAAAAAGTGCTTCAAAACAACTTCTTTCGTCTTCTGGTTCCTATCCGTTCCGGATGTTGGCTGTGCTGTTCCTATCACTTGCAGCTCGCAATAATTCAGTAGATGTTTTTGAGGTCCAGGCTGTGAGATTTTTTAACCAGGATATTTTCTTCGTCCAACACTTCACTTCCCTGGTATTCTTCCTTGAAGAATAGACTATTTTTTTTAAATATATATACAGTATATATAGCCTATATATTTATTTTTTTATATATTTTTTTATTTTTTTTAGAACCTCAACATTTGTGACATGGTCTGTCCATGGTATCTGCAATATCCTTCTGTACAGCCACATTTCAAAGGCCTCTTAATGTTTACATAAAGACTCTGTCAGAGTCCATGTCTCAGCACCGTAAAAAAGAGAAGAGAACACATAACAACGCAAAAGCCTGATTTTCGTAGTCATTGTCAGCCCATGATGTTTGAACAAATTCTGCATCTTATTGAAAGATGTAAAGCCTCCGTGGCTTAGGCGGCAGCACGCTGGCCTCTCACCACTGGGTCCGTGGTTCAAATCCCGGTCACTCCATGTGAGATCTGTGCTGGACAAACTGAGGCAGACAGGTTTTTCTCCAGGTACTCCGGTTTTCCCTGTCAAAATTTCATTCCAGCAACACTCTCCACTATCATTTCATTTCATCTGTCATTCATTTAATCATTGCCCCAGAGGAGTGCGTCAGGCCTCGGCAGCCGGCACAGTGCATATCCTCGCCGCTAGATGGGGGCCTCGTTCATTCCATTCCTGACCCGGTCGGAGACTGGAAGCAGGCTGTGGATTTTCATTTTTCATTGAAAGATGTCTGAGCTTTTCCAATTCGAGATCTCACCTCATCAGAAGGGTCCCATTGATCATTTATGGTAGTGCCAAGGTATATATGCTTTGCACTTGTGCAATGGGTTTCTGGTCTATATTTAGTTTGCATGCAGTGACTTGGTTTTTACTAATGACCATCACTTTTGTCTTCTGAGGGTTTATATCTAAACCAATTCATGGCTTTTTTGGATAACTTTATCAATGAAATGTTGCAGGCATTCTTGACTATCCGCAAAAATCACAGTGTCATCGGCATATCGAAACATTTATCCAGTTACCATTTAAGAGCACTAACATCCTCTAGAGCAGCGTTTCCCAAACTGTGATGTTACGAAAAATATAAGAACATTGATATATTGCTGGAGGGTTATAAGGCCAAAAATAAAGAGCGGTTTTATAAATTGAATTGTGATTCAGAACCAAGGTAAATTTTTTCAAAAATGGCCCCTGTGAACTTTTGGGTTGTGAGGCAGACTATGCACACATAGCTGACAAATCAGTTAGATTTTTACTGCCTTTCACTAGTTCGTACTTGTTCACACAAGTACTGCATTTTCTTCACTTGTTTATCTCAAGAATAAATACCGGAATGGGCTCCTTACAGTGGAAAACTATCTTCGTTTGAGACTCAGCAATCTTAAACCAGACATTCCTAAGTTGGCTTCTAATCTTCAAGCTCCCCCTTCACATTGAAGTTGTTAGTAGAACTTTGGTTTTTATGAAGAGTTCTATTATTAATATTATTTGTACAGTGTCATTTCTGAATGTTTGAATAGAATACAACCCCTGGCACTATACAGCCCATGACGGGCTAAGGCCGACCAAGCGACCACTGCCCAGCCATTTGGCCTGCAGATATTGGGGTGACGCGTGATCAGCGCATCGGGTCTCCTCGGCCGTTAATCTTGATGTTCGTGATCGGGGCGCTGTCTCACTATCAGACAGCTACTCAATTGTCCTCACGAGGCTGAGTGCACTCCGTTCCAACCCTCACGTCAGTTTTAAAATCCCTGACGGAGCCGGGGATTGGACCCGGCGCTACCCCAACACCACGGGGCCGGCTTGAATAGAATACTTATTGTAATAAATAATAAGACAACTGGACACAGTTTTTATTATTTGAACTTTAACTCTAACAAACACAACTTACAATCCATCTTTTGGTCTGGGGTGGGGTTAGAGTTACTATATCTCCCAACCATTAGGTGGTATGCGAGAGATTCCCATCTCTTCAAGTGGTACACACACACACAAGTTTGGGAAACACTGGTGTAGAGTTTCTTTAAAGATATATTCCGAATAACAATAGAGACTTGTCTTACACCTCTTAGAATATCTTTATCTTCTGTATTCTCGTTACCCAACCTCACATAAGCAGATTGATTCCAGTACAACAACAGGATATTAGAATATACGCCCTTCGCAAGCAGAGATATGCGCTTAAAGACAAAAATATGATGCATTGTGCCAAAATAACCCAAACATGCAAAAATCTGATTTTGCATGAACTTGCGGGCCTTAGTCATTGGTATTTGTGAAACGATACCCTGTATGAGATGTGGGCTTGGTGGTGCCGGCAGCGCTGGAGAACCACGACCAATCTCTCTGTGACGAGCCGACTTGTGGAAGGTCTGCCACTTCTTTCCTTATCCTTCACAAATCCTGTGGCGAAGAGTTTATGTTCTCATCACAAAAGTGTTTGTTTCAGAGGAGGATCTCGTTGAAACGGTGCACTTCCCTGTTTGATTTCTCTCGTGCATCCAACAACTTGCAATAACACGTTCTTCAATACTGTGGTTGGACATATCAGCCACGGTATGAAACATGTACATGGTGGCCACTACTCCTGGAAATCCTGGAAAAATCCTGGATTTTTATTAAGTCTGGAAATCTCCTGGAAAATGATAAAAAAAATTGAAAACTCCTGGAAAATAGCCACTGTTAATTAATTATAAAAATCTTTCCATCCTAAATCATACTCCCATTGCGGTTTTTGGTGAGCACTCTATCGTTAACGAAAGAAATTTCCTCAGGCTACCTGTTTCTGTGTGTGAGAACACGCGATAGTATTTTTGTAAATCATATTGAGTATAGACAACTTCAACGAAATAAAATTGCAGGCGGCATTCTTTTCCCTTTCTTTTTTTTTAAGCAGATATTTGAGTCACAAAGGCTTCTTTTAAAACGACAATTAAATCATTTGTGTGTAGGCTTGTGTATCAATAACGCAATCACCACTAATTTTTGTCAACATCTGTATAAGTAAACCAAACACAACTGCTTTATTTTGCCCCCCCCCCCCCCCCCCCCTCTCGCGTTTATTTTTAAGTCTGGAAAAAATGAGAATTACCCTGGAAAATTCCTGGAAAATCGATGACCAATTTGAGTGGCCACCATGTATGTAACGAGAAAACAACTTACATTAACATTTATAAAGGAATTACGGGAGTATGTTGCTGTATTTAATGTTGCGGGAGAATTTTCTGACTGTACTCAATAAGTGTGTGTAATATCAGTTATGGGATGAAATTTAGCATAAATAAGAGTGAGATGGTGATCACAACAAGGAAGAAGGAAAGAACCACAACGGGACTAGCAATTGGTGGGGAACAGTTGAAGAAAGTGGAGAGTTTCAAGTATCTGGGAAGCCTGATACAAGATAATGGAAGAAACTATAGAGAAATAAATGAGCTGGGGAGACAGGCAGAAGCATTCCGGAGGAGTGCGAGAAGCATGATATGGAGCAAGGATGTCCCTCAGAACAGCAAAAAGATCATATATCGGACGTACTATGTCCCTATCCTGACGTATGCCTCGGAGACCTGGGTTATGAAAGGAAGGGAGAAGAGCAAAATACAGGCCAGTGAGATGAGGTTCGAGAAGCAGTATTGGAGCTACAAAGATGCACAGAATAAGAAATGAGAGGACCAGAGAATTAATGAAGGAGGAACCATTACAGGATGGTATAGAGAAATCTATACTTAGATGGTATGGACATGTAAAACGAATGGAGGAGAAGAGGATACCCAGGAGGATACACGAGACGAAGTGGGAAGGAAAGAGACCGAGAGACAGGTGGCTGAAGGGGGTGGAAGAAAGTGTGAAGAAGAGAGGAGAAGACTGGACAAGGGTGGAGGCTGAGAGATGGTGGGAAGACGTTGGAGAGGGTTGTGTTCCAAACAGACCCGGCCAGTGGCTGGAAACTGTGCAAGATGATGATGATGAATATTTTTTCTTAAACAGTTTCTTTCAAGTGCTGAAAAAATGCACTGCATATACCCATGAAAACAGAAGACATTATATAAGTCCTATTTTACACCAATTCTTACTGACAGTCTCAAAACCACAACACTGACCAATAGGGATCATTCTAAACTCCAGGCAGCTGAAATGGAGTACCAATGCACTATGGTTAAAAAAACGAAGAAAGAAAAGATCAAAAATGAGAAGATTAGGAAGAGAAGTGGAAAGGAGTCGACCAGTGGGCAGACCACGAAAGAAGTGGAAAGGAGTCGACCAGTGGGCAGACCACGAAAGAAGTGGATAGATCTGGTGAAGAGGGACGTTCTGCAGAAAGGGGACAAGATGGTGGAGGAAGAATGGTTTGGGAACAGAACGAGATGGAGCGGGCTCATATATCACACCCGGGCAGCTGGAGATGGTTTCGGATGCTGATCATGATTATGATAAGCAGTGCACAGACAATTCTTTTACTGCTCAAGAAGAATCATCCCACTACAGCTGAAAACATGAACAAGCTGCAGCGTGTACAGCGCCGCGCAGAGAGGCTAATAGCTACCGGTAGTTATTCCCCTTCCCCTTTGTCAAAATTTCCATCTATAGTGGCAACAGCCAAAGAAATTGATCTAATTTTTCTCAAAAAGATACCTCACAGGTTCCATTAATATCGACCCCCTTTGCCGACTGTCATTGGCATATCGCTCAGTTCTGAGAGGACGAGGTGTAACTCTTGTTCCGCCCTTGGCTCGTAGCAATGCTTACCTGACAGGTTTCTGCGGCCGCTCTGCGCGGTTGTGGAACGCGCTGCCAGGGGATGCCAAGATCTTGCCTCTTCGAAAATTCGGGCCGTACATAAAAAGGTGCATTGTATAAATAAACGTCTGTATGAGTGATTTATTGTCTCGCTGAATGAATATCTGAATGTATGGAGTGAATGAGGTTATGAAAGTGCGTGAGTGAGCGAACAGGAAAAATGTACTACAGTATGTCAATATTCTAAATATATAAATAAATCAGATATCTTTATATAGGCCTAACATGTAAATATTGTAAAACAAATGTAGATGTAAACTGTGCCTGTGAAGCATGAAATATGTATGTGGGGCTCGCCCTTTTTCACTAGGCCTTCCATACTTCTTATAAGATTTATGGTAAATAAATAATAATAATCCTCCTGATGCTTCACCGAACAGAGGTGACTGGAGGGCCAAGTGGACTCGTCTAAGAAATTACTTCACTGAACATTTAGATGAAGGCACGGGATAACTTCTGCAGAGGGCAGAATCCTAATGCTGAAGTCACTCATGGAATAACACCCAACACCGAATACCATGGCATAAAATTGTGATTTCTGGGTGCAGCTGTTATGATGAAAGAGCCTTGAAGTTACATCAAAGGTTATATTCTCCAGAAGATTGTTTGTTGTTTGAGTGGTTTGATGCAGATCTCCATGCCTCCCCGTCCTGAGCTAATCGTTTCATCTCTACATAGTTACCACACCCTATATCTGAGGCAATCTTTTTAACATATTCTAACCATGGTCTACCCTTACAGTTCTTGTCCTCAACCCTTCCTTCCATAACTAACCTGCTATTCCTGGGTGTCTTAGTATGTGTCCTACCAACCTATCTCTTCTCTTCATTAGCAGTTGCCAGAAACATCTCTCCTCTCCCACTCGTCTTAATACCTCTTCGTTTGTAACCCTATCTACCCATCTCATCTTCATCATCCTCCTGTAACGCCACATTTCAAACGCTTCAATTCTCCTCTTTTCTGCTGCACCAATAATCCAAGTTTCACTTCCATAGAGCGCCATGCTCCATATAAAGTCTTTCAAAAATGACTTCCTAATAAGAAAGTTATTTGAAAAGGGTAGAGAAAAGATATTGTAGCTTAATGTATTACGTTCAACAAAGCAGATTAACAGACTGTATCGTGAATAACCTCAAAAGTTTCAAATGATAAAATAAAACCAAAATGTACTGTTCACCTATTTAACGACAGTAGTAATCCAGCAATATAGTTAGGTCTTAGAAGAATGTACTGTTTTTTCAAAAAAGTTTGAGATTTTTACCTGTTTTCTACAATTAAGTCTCTCGGCCATCACAAAAGAATCAACAAATATAATGGACAGAAAAAAGAATCACTTCTGTCATTTCTACTTTAAAAAAGATGCCTTAGTCTGCGATGTGGTTTGTTGCTTGGGCTGCACACAACACAGTTTTTTCGGGAACCATCTTTTTTTTTCGGAATTTTTACACGTAAAAACTTCGAATTATCCAAAATATAATTCAATTTAACCACGAGTTTTTAGCATTAATTCTATATAAAATGCTAGGGACCAAGAGAAAAATTCGAATTAAAGAAGATTTCGAATTAGCCACGTTCCACTGTACCTAAATCTATATTCGATGTCCAGAGATTCCTTTTCTGTAGAAATGCTTTCCTTGCCTGAGCCAACCTACTTTTTATATCCTCTTTGCTTCGTCCATCACTGGTTATTTTGCTTCCTAAGTAACAGAAGTCTCCTACTTCCTTTAGCTTTTCCCCTGCCAATTCGATGTCCATAGAGGTTTCTGATTTATTTCGGCTGCATTCCAATACTTTTGTTTTACATTTAGCAGAAGATTACAAGGAAATAATGTAGACTTTTCGAAAGAGGAAAAAGCTGGTCATGAAAGAAATTAAAAGAGAAGATATGGTAGGCACGGCTTTGTTAGGAAACTAATAATAAGTGGGAAGATAGAGAGGCAAACAAGGAATGAGCAAGAAAATTGGACCTGACCTATAGATTAACTCATAACAGGTATAACAAACTAGCGATATCATACAAAGCAAAACTTAGACATTACAGTACAGTGGTAAAGCCAGAGGGTCTGTATGCCTCCGAGTGTCTAACCCTGAACTAAAAAGGGGAGCAGAAGGAACTTGAGATAAAGGAAAGGAGGATCCTGAGGAAAATTCTTAAGACCACAGAAAGATGATGACGGAACATGGAAAAAAGGAAAAATGAAGATCTGTATATGCAGACCGAAACCATTTTGGTCGCAGTGCGTAAAAGAAGGCTATAATTTACGGGCATTTGATTTGAATGGACGGGAACCGGCTGACAAAGAACATTTTTAAATACATCACAGGGTTGAAAGCTACTACAAAATGGGTAGAACGGGTCAAAAGAGACACCATTGATGTTGGACTAACTGAACTTGTGATTCATGATAGGAAAACGTTTCGAAGCCGAGTTGACAATATCAAGACGTTCAAGGAAAACCACCACAACACAGGCCAAATTTGGTAATAACAGAGGAGCAGAGAAAGATTAGAAGTGAAAGAATGAAGAGGTTCTGGGAAGAAAAGGAGAAAAAATTGACCAGAAAGCCTTGGGTTCCATGCGGTCCACAGTTGGCCAAAGTCGGAAACAAACAGAAAATGGGAAGATACCCATGGCAATGGGGTAAGCTGTCTTATTAATGCAGGAAATTGAAATTAGTAAGGAAGACGTATGGCTTTGAAACACTGAAACATACTTTAGATAACTAAGAAATTGATTTGAAGAGGAGAACAACCAGAACCTCAGTTTTTGCCTTAATGCTCTATGGCCAAAAGATAAAACTTTATCTGAGCGAGGATCTCAAAAGTATCATGCAAGGAGTTGAAGGCCTTAATTCCGAAGGAAAACAGTTAAGCTATGAATTAGGTCTTTTTTTAGAAAATTGATCCTTATTGACTTGCAACATGCATTTTATTCCACCAAGTGAATCCAAGTCATAAAACTGTGTGCAATTGTTTCAGGTTCATTTGAACCCTTCTTCAAAACATCGAACTGTGCTAAGAACATTTTAGAAACAGCTGAAGTGGATGTCAACTGTTATGGATAAATACAGATCTGCATTTCTTCCAGTGGGGAAAATTTGTCCTTATAAAACAACAACCCCCCCCCCCCCCTCCATTTTTTTAAACTATTGTTAAAAAATGAAAATCTCTTAA
This sequence comes from Meconema thalassinum, assembly GCA_946902985.2. Taxonomy (NCBI): domain Eukaryota; kingdom Metazoa; phylum Arthropoda; class Insecta; order Orthoptera; family Tettigoniidae; genus Meconema; species Meconema thalassinum. Next base: position 31,337,538 of record OX336400.1, on the reverse strand, counting down.
AGAACTAACATGAGCATAAAATGTGGGCAAACATTTTCTTGAATTATAAAAATCCCCAAACCACAGGATGTGATATTTCACATGTATTAACCGGGAGAAGTGAGAGGTATGTGCTCTGGTTCAGGAGTGTGTTATTGTTGTTTTAAGGTGCGGAACAACGAGGTCATCTACCCCTCTATTCTTCAGGAGTGTTGTTAATGGACGTTATAACAGAGGGAAATATTTCACATTATCAAGTGAAGTGTCGCATCCTGTGGTTTGGATTTCTTTTAACACAAGGAAGTCTCAATGTTTGTGATCATGAGATTGGTTGGTTCCTCGGTTTAGGGGCTGTGTAGTGCCATGTACTTTGGGTGTGTGTGGAATCTGTCTGATAACCGGTGTTAATTGTGATGACTGTATTAGTGTGTGTTATCTGTTTTTAATTCAAGTAAGGACAACAGACATTCGATTTTCAAGTAGTTCCAACTTTTGCAACCAAACACCACCGTCAATGACCAACTAGTTCTCAACTTGGTTACTAGATGCGACCACAGTCGGCTCCTGGGGACGAACATTGGAACCTAAGAGCATGAGTCCAATCTAACCTATAGTTTAGCTTCAGACAATTGTAGTTAGTAGAAGGATCTTTTAAATGCCATAAATGGGCTCGCCGACTTTTTCTTCCCCTCCAAAGGAAGGCATACTGTGGGATTTTAACGCTCTTAAAAAATCCGATGACTTCGGCCAGGTTTGAACCCGCAATCTTGGGCATAGGAGCTGAGCATGCTACCAACTGCGCCAGCGAAGCCGCTTGATCATGAGATCAACGGTCATGTAAAACTACAACCCTCCTTCCATATACTGCTACATGATCCCAGGTTTGATTTCCAGCCGAGGAAGGCCAATTTTTGAACAACGGCTCTCCGAAACTTATGATTTGTGTTTGGGGATTATAAGCCAAAATTCTCGATAATGACACCACCTTTGCCCTACCCGGAAGCAACCTAGAGTAAAGAATATCATATTACACAATAGAATTTGCACATTATCTGCTAGTTCTGAAATAAAAAATTCCTTGTAGCTTGTTTTGCACCCAGTAGCTACTTTTCCGTGATAGTTTTCTTGTAACAAACAGGCCGATTCTTTTGCTGGGTCCCGTGGCTCATAATCTACAGATTAACGGTCACGTTAAACTACAAGCTTCCTTTTTTTTCTTTTGCTGGGGCAGGGCGAGCGCGCCTTCCGCCAGCCAACCAAGCTCAGGCCGCTGATAGCGCGCAGGGGGAAACCGTAACAAAGTACATTAATTAATGGTAAATTCACCAGCAATTCATGATTAAAGAACTTACCTTTTCACAGAAGATGCTGAAAATGTTCTTCAGCTGACAGACAGGCGGGTTATACCGTGTAAATAAATTAGCGTTTACACGTTGTAATTCCGTCTCCCACAAGTCCAACCCCTCCTCCACGTGGTGGGAGACGGGCAACGGCATGAAGTAGGGGATTGCCTGTAGGGGTGAAGTACAGTGGGGACTTTGTGTGCCCCGGGACCGCTGCGGTAGCTGTGAAGGCTCTATGGGAACCCTGAAAAGTGACGGCTGACGGGGCTCTGGTGAAGCTACGATAGGCCTAGCAAGCCAGTAGTGGATATCATATTTGCTTTCAAAACAGGAACAGGCCTCGGAAAGGACGGATGCAAACGACGACGACCCGGATATGCTAATGGACTACGAGTTGGGACATTAAACATACAGACACTGACAGGAAGGGTGGAGGAGATTGTAGATGTGATGGAGAGAAGAAAACTGGATATACTGGGCTTGGCAGAAACAAGATGGAAAGGAGAAGGTCGCAGAGAACTGAGGAAAGGGTACTGGCTGTACTGGAGTGGGAACAGTGAAGGAAGGAGCAGCGGAGTAGGAGTAGTTGTGAGAGATGGAATGAAGGAAGAGGTAAAGGGAATAAGTGACAGGATCATGAAGATCAGAGTAACTGTAAAGGGAAGAAGCCTGGAGATAGCCCAGGTATATGCCCCTCAAGTTGGATGTACAGCTCAAGAGAAGGAAGACTTTGAGGAGGAGCTACAACAGCAGTTGAATGGTCAGATCATCATTGTCATGGGAGATTAGAATGCACATGTAGGAAGTGAAAGGCAAGGATATGAAAATGTATTGGGAGCAGAAGGATGGGGTAGCAGGAATGAAGAAGGGAGAAAGTTGCTGGATTTTTGCAAGAGAAACGGTTTAGTGGTAGGCAACTCCTGGTTCCGGAAGAAAGAAAGCCACAAGGTAACGTGGTACAGCAGTGATTTAACAAAGAAATCTTTGGTAGATTACATGCTGTACGACTGGGAAATGAAGAGAAGTGTCAGAGATATAAAGGTAATACCATCAGAGGCCTTAGATAGCGACCACAGAATACTTATAATGAAACTGGGAGTTGTTAAGGATAGCAAGAGGACAGAGTACCAGGAAAGGAGAATCAAAGTATGGAAACTCAAGGAAAAGGAAGTCAAGGAAGAATTCCAGAAGATAATAAGGGAAAGGATGCCAACAGACAATCTTAAAACAGGGGAAGAGGAATGGAAGCAATTCAAGAACACAATGGTGGAAGCTGCAGTGGCAGTATGTGGAAGAACTAGCAACAGAAAGCGGTGTAAAGAGACACCATGGTGGAATGAGAGAGTAAAAGAAGCTGTGGGAAGGAAGAACAAGGCTTTCAGAGTGTGGTTCCAGGAAAGAACTGATCTGGCAAGGGAAGATTATAAGATAAAGAAGAAAGAAGCAAACAAGATTGTCGCAGAGGAGAGGAAGAAGTGGATGGTAAAGTGGACAGAGATGATGGAGGAAGACAGCAGAGGAAATAAGAAAGTACTTTATGGGATGGTCAAAAGTAAGAGGAGAGGATGTGGTAATGATGGACAAAAACGGAAATGAGGTACACAACAAAGAAACACTCAAGACAGTGTGGAAAGAGTACTTTGAGGATTTGCTGAATCCAAATGGTCATAGGGAGGAAGGCAATGTATTGGAAGATGGAGAAGACAACACAGGAATGGAAAAGGACCTGAACTGGAGATGGCTATAGACAAGATGAAAGGAGGAAGGGCACCGGGTGTGGATGAAGTGAGTGTTGAAATGGTGAAGGCAGCAGGGGAGGTTGGGAAACAGTGGCTGTACCGTGTAATGAGGGTGATATGGAAGGAGAAAAAGACCCCAGAAGATTGGAAGAAAGGATTAATTGTCCCAATATTTAAGAAAGGAAGCAGAAAGGAGTGCAGAAATTACAGGGGAGTCACACTCATACCTCACTGTGCCAAGATATATGAAAAGATATTAGAAAGTAGAATACGAGCCAAAGTGGAGAGAAAATTGAGAGGAGCAGTATGGTTTCAGACCTGGGAGATCAACAGTGGATCTCATATTTTCAGTGAGACAGCTCCAGGAACACCACTACGAATTTGGAGAGGATCTGTTAATGGCCTTCCTGGACATCGAAAAGGCCTATGATAGTGTGTGTAGGGAGAAGGTTTGGAAAGCAATGGAAAACATGGGAGTGGAAAAAGGGACTGTAGGCAGAGTGAAGGAGATGTATTGTGAGTTGTGTGAAAGTTGGAGGGGAAAGAACAGACTGGTTCAGACAAATGAGTGGTGTGAAACAGGGTAGTGCGCTGTCACCCCTTCTCTTTATTGTGGTTATGGACGAGGTAATGACACGGATAGCAGGAAAGATAGGAGAAGATAAGATGAAAGCAATGGTGTTTGCAGATGATCTCATGGTCTGGGGAAACAGGGAGGAGGAAATTCAGGAGCAACTGAAGGCTTGGGAAGAAACAGTGGGAGAGTACGGATGGAAGTTCAACATCAGTAAATGTGAGATCCTGTTAACGACCAGGAAAAAGGACAGACCAATGAGTGGGATAACACTTGGAGGTGGACAGCTGAAGAAGGTGGAAAGTCTCAAGTACTTGGGAAGTATAGTGGAGGAAAATGGGAGAAATGACAAAGAGATTACGGAACGTGGCAGACAGGCAGAAGCATTCCTGAGAAGCATTAGGAGCTTAGTGTGGAATAAAGATGTCCCACAAAAAAGCAAGGAAGTGTTATACAGAAGCTACTATATCCCGATACTGACCTATGCTTCAGAAACGTGGACAATGAAGAAAAGAGACATAAGCAGAATACAGGCAGGTGAAATGAAGTTCCTGCGAAGTAGGATCGGAGTATAAAATAATAATATCGTTTGGCCTCGGGTGCCTGGCGCAAGCTTTGCTATTTGACACCCAGAGTGTAGCTTGCATGTCGAATTTCGTAGTTCCTTGACTATGAAAGTCAAGGAGGTTAGATGTTAGATATCTAATCTCCTTGAACACAATAGCGCTTTCTAGTAGAGAAATGAGGAACTTTGTGCTGGCGGAAACTCCCGAGATTAATTTTGCCATTATGAACTCGGCCTACTGAATTCAAATGGGTTCTTTGACATGCCAACATCGTATGACATGCGTATCGTATTTTTGCCGCCTTTCAAAAATCACTTACCACGGTCAGGGGCGAACCTGCAATCTTGGAGTTAGTAGACCGACACGCTATCCACTCACCCACCGTGGCAAGCTAGGATCGGAGTAACAAGAAGAGACAGGGTGAGGAATGAAAAGGTCAGGGAAATGGTGAAAGAGGAGCCCTTGCAAGGTAGGATTGAGACATCAAGACTGAGGTGGTATGGACACTTAAAGAGAATGGATGAGAAGAAGATTCCCAAGAGGATACATGAGATGCAGATGAAACGACCAAGGGGAAGACCAAGAGATAGATGGCTGAAAGGAGTGGAGGAATGTGTCAAGAAGAGAGGCGAGGACTGGACCAGAGTGACAGCGGAGAGGTGGTGGGAAGAAAGGACTAAGTGGCGAGGCTTATGTTCCAAACAGACCCAGCCTGGGGCTGGAAACTGTACAAGATGATGATGATGACGTTGTAATTCCCTTCTGTTGTGAGGGATATCTGTTCTCCAGCTCCTCTAGAGTACGGGTAATTGATCTGTACACTTTGTATTTTAAATTAACCCACAATTAAACATCAAACGTGCTTCGATTAATCAGAAAACTCGCAGGGAGGAACAGGAGTAGCTACATAACGTAACGTTCTAACTTCCAAAGTTACTGTCTGTCAGCTGAAGGAGAACATTTTCAGCATTTTCTGTGAAAAGGTAAGTTCTAACCTTTAACTGGTGACGTGAGGTCATCCAGATTCCCAAGAAATAAAAAAAACATGTATGCTTCTTTAATTAAATCTTGCAAGAAGCTGTTGTATACGTTACCGGTATGTTGTTATCTGTGCGCTGACACTTGACACCCTCGTTAATGACTTTAATGATCCTGGTTATCTCACCTGCACGCTATCTTCAGCCCGAGCTCGGTTGGCTGGCGGAAGACGCGCGCCGCCGGTTGCCGGCCCCGCTCCACCCAAAGAATCTTACTGTACTTCCCCCTGTGATGACATTTTCGTCTTCTGAATCATAAGCGATTCCAGTGTAGATGTGCTTAATATAGGCCTGAATTTTGTCTGATTTTTCATAACAACAGAAAATTATTTCTGTGTGAGGTACACTAAATATTGCAAATACCAGCATCACTGCATAAAGTTCGTCATTGGTGGTGAAACGACGTCTGTCATTGTGTCAGGTAGGACATAGTCGCTAGGAGCAAGATCTTTATCAATTAATATGATAAAATTGGTCCAGCTAGATCAAACATAAAATGCCAGCGTTTCGCCCCGGTGTGCCGTTGGGCTCGTCAGTTGGTACAGACACACCTCACCAATACGCATGGCTAGCACATACTGTGAAGGCCATCACAAGACACAAAATACAAGTAGTAGTGACGTCACGAGTGATGCCAATGTGCTACGGAAGTCAAGCTCCCTTTCATAAAACAAAAACCTTACCTTGGCAATCCAAATAGGAGCAAGATCTGGCGAATATGGAGGGTGAGGCAGCACAGTAAACCCAAGTTACCTGGGGTTCAGCCAGGATATGTGGCCGCGCATTGTCTTGTTGGAGAACGCCCCGCCCACATTTTCTGTGGCAGCCTTGTTGAGTTGGCGCAGTGAACTGGAGAACTGATGTTCTTATTGAGTGGAAGCCAATCCACCAGAATGGTCCCTTCCTGGCATGCAGTTGCTGGATGCTTAGTGGGCATCTGATATCCAACAAAACACAGATCAGCGACTTGCTGCTGTCTCCTCACATATGGCGACTAACCTCTTGTGGATGAATGAAACAGTCACTCCATCATCATCATTAGGGCTCGGATTTTTAGGTAAATAAATATTTCTTTATGTAAATACATAAATTCCTGCCTTTCACTTATTAGCACATAAAAAGACATATTATATTTCTTAAATCAGTATGCCAAATCATTCATTTTATTGATTTTTTGTTCTGTTTTTCTTCAATGGGGAGGAACCTGTGAGCTATATATCTAATCTTCATGCAGAGCGTATGTCAGCTTGCAACTGTGTTATTGTTAACTTGTCGCCCCGTGCCACTCACTGTGGAAGCCGGGGATTTCGTTGTCCAGAGCCATATTGCACCCCTCCCTCAGCTACTTGGAACCAGTGTCACTCACATTTCTGGCACTGTGAAGTGTAACGCAGTTATACGATGCCTAAAGTAAAAGCAACTACAAGTTATTGTCTGCAGCAGTATGTTACAGAATTTAAGGATAATTTTACTTCTGATGGAGGCGTTCTGTTCTGCCAACTATGTGGTAAAGCAATCTAAGCTAAACATTGATTTCAAGTTACACAACACCTCGAGGGCAAGAAACATATTGCCGCAGTTTCGCACCTTCAGAAGAAGTGTTTCGCGATAATCGTCGGTCATTTGCGATGGACAACCTGAAGATGTATCTCGTGTATTGTAATGCTTCAGCAGTCAGTGAGCCAGCATAAATTGCATTCGAGAGTACTGCATATTGTTTATATTCACATTAATAAACTAAAACATAATTAAATATTTTTACTTTTTTGTCACATATTTCAGGTATTTTTAATACATTAAAAAAAAATTTAAAAAATTGACACCTAAAAATCCGAGCCCTAATCATCATCGTTGACCAACTCCAGTTTCCCAGGTGTGGTATACGAGCCCCCTCCATCTCTGTCGATCCATGAACCATTCTTCATTCACAATCCTCTTCCAATCCTGAACATCCTTCTTCACCAGATCTGTCCATGTTTCTAGGTCTCTTTCATACTCCCTTCTCGCAGTTTTATTGGCTGCCATTCTCTTCACATGGCCGAACCACTTCATTCTAGCCTTCTGGATCTTTTGTAATATAGAGTCTTGTATTCTCATCTCTTCTCTGATCTTGTCTTTCTGGTCTTCTGGATCATAGTACGCAGGAACTTGGACAGTCACTCCTTCCCTCCACAAAACCCATGCTTTTCTGCTTCCAAGTTGTCTTTATCCATGTCCACTACTGAACTCGCACGCCAGAACAAAAGCCGCTGCACAAGTGCAACATCACCTGTCGGCAATACACAGTACTATAGTCTTCATGCATACATAGACACACATTGTAGCTGCTACTTTGCCGTAGTTATGTCGGGAGTGTGATGGATGTAACATCTAAGTCATTTGCCCCTAGTGATGACTACTAAGTAGTTGGTATCAACTAAAATATCAGAGTAGCTTTGGCTGTCCCAAGTTCCTGAGGGAGCAATAATGTCATGTTTCGCCACATAGCGCTGTAGGAAGAAGATCGGCGTATGTCAAAGAATATTTGAAAGCTGATAACCTCAATGTTCGGCCCCAACACCATCGCACTTACACAGAGGCCTAATATTTAGTTAACAGATGTGGCCGACAGTTATGCATGATTAACCGTTTTAAGGGGCCTAAGAAATCTTTTTACACTATTTACTCCCCATAGAGAAAAGGCTAGGAACCATCATAGATCCTCAGCTAGAAGAGAAGCAGTATGGCTTCAGAGCCAACAGACCGTACCTTCAGTGCCCGAATAATAATCGAGAAGCACTGGGAGACAGACAAGGGTCTGTTCATGGTCTTCCTTGATATCAAAAAGGCATTTGACACTATAGCTTGCCGCGGTGGGTGAGTGGTTAACGTGTCGGACTACCAACTCCAAGCTTGCAGGTTCGCCCCTGGCCATGGTAAGTGATTTTTGAAAGGCGACAGAAATCACGACATGGATGTCATACGTTGTTGGCATGTTATAGAACACATTTGAATTCAGTAGGCCATGTTCAATGACAAAATTAATTTGGGGATTTTCCTCCAAAACAAAGTTCCTCCATTCTCTACTAGAAAGTGCTGTAGTGTCAAGGAGCTTAGATATCTAACATCCTTGACTTTCATAGCGTTCAAAGGAACGACGAAATTCGACATGCAAGCTACCCTCTGGGTGTCAATTAACAAAGCTTGCACCCGGCGCCCGAGGCCATACGATATTATTATTTGACACTATCGCAAGAGATAAGATTTGGCAATGCTTGAGGAAGAGGAAGGTGCAGGAAAATGAAAATGATGTATGAGAACTGTACCAGCTGTATGCGACATGGAGAGGGTCACTCATCATGGTTCCAGGCATAGAGTGGATTCCAGCAGGGCAGTGCGCTGTTCCCACTACTATTAATCACAATTATGGATGATATAATGAAGAGCATTAAGGAAACATCGGGTGAACTCAGTGCAGTTGCCTTTGCTGATTTTGTCATGATCTGGGGAGACACCGAGGAAGTCCAGACAAGGCTCAACGCATGGATAGCAAAGTTCCAGGAGTTTAACCTCAAGATCTGCGAGACTAAGACTATCGTAATGACAGTGAACAGAAATGCCCATCCAACAAGCATCAAACTTGGTGAAGCTGAAGCTGAAGAGTGTGGACAATTTCACATACCTGGGTAGTATAGCTTCCAAGGACAATCTAGCCACGAAAGAAATCACCAACAGGGTGCAGAAGAGTTCCATCCTCTACCAACAAGTGCTGCCCCATCTCTGGGATGACAACATAAAAAAAAAAAGCAAAATTAACTATGTTCGACAGTTACTTTGTACCAACCTTGACGTATGGTATCGAAACATGCACCCTCACAAAGCGAGACTCATCAAGACTTCAAGCATCAGAGATGAAATTCCTGAGGTCCACCATCCAGAGAACCAAGATGGATAAGGATAAGGAGTGAAGTGGTAAGGAGCGAAGCTGGGATCAAGACATGTCTACTTGCCAGGGTCAGCTCATCATGACTTCAGTGGTTTGGACACGTGATGAGAATGGAACCTACGAGGTCAGCTAGAAAGAGAGGTGGATGGTAAACGATGGGTGGGAAGACCAAGAACTCGTTGGTTGGAGATGGTCAAGTCAGACATTGCAACCAAGGGAAGGACCCTATATGATGTCATGAAGAACAAGACACACAGGGTCTTTATATTTGCTTGGCAAGGACATTCTCTCTCACGCTCTCCGCCGGTGATGGCTCAGTTCCCGGCTGCCGGGTGTGCGTATTTACAGCAGAATAACGTGCTTAAAATCAGTATCATGCATTTATACTCACCATGTTTACAGTAGATGCTCAAAATGTTCCCCATCCGCTGCCAAACATAATCGGCATCTCCTTATGATTTTTTTTTTTACTCTCCTTTTGAAGTTTCCGGTTACTCCGGTTAATTTAGCTTCAGTAAGGAGATAGGCCTAACGACTTTAACGCCTATTTTTATTGGTTACTGAACCTGTACGTTTGAATCTCTTAGCCAGTTGTTTTATTGTCCAATTTATAGGAATGAGTCTCCCTGGAAATTCCACTCAAAACTTTTGTCTTGTTCTAGCGCACGATTTCCTGCACTTTATGTACGTATTGTGCAGGTATGCACATTCAAGTAATGGATATTTCACATCAGGCATTACAGCACTATACACAATCACAATAAAACAACTGGCTAAGAGATTCAAATGTACAGGTTCACTAAACAATAAATATAGACATAAAGGTCGTTATTTCCTTACTGAAGCTAAATTAACAGGAGTAACCGGAAACTTCATAAGGAGAGTAAAAAAAAAAAAATCATAAGGAGATGCCGATTATGTTTGGCAGCGGATGGGGAACATTTTCAGCATCTACTGTACACATGGTGAGTAAAAATGCATGATACTTATTTTAAGCAAAGGATTCTGCCGTACATACGCGCACCTGGCAGCCGTCACTGGCGGAGCGAGAATGTCCCTGCCAAGCCAATATAAAGACCCTGTACATGGACAGAGGCTTGTCAACAGTGTCCGGGAAACTGGAACTGTAAATGGATGATGATTACTCCTCACGGCTGCAATTTGCAAGCAACGGAAGATATAACTAGTTTCGCAATTCCGAGCCAGAACAGTGATAGTGGTGGCGTGATGCAGCTCACATTGCCAGCATCTACTACAACACTGAAATACCTCCGACACTGTCGGCTCTAGGACCTTCGTGGTTTTTGGGTCCCTTTGTTGCTTATTTATACAAATCTGCACAATTTCACCGAACTGAACCACATTTTTGTTTCTTGCATTGTGAGGGTTAAAATGAACGTAGAATGGTCCTACGACAAATTCATGTATGCGTCTCTCTCAGCCCTGAGGCTGGTTTGCACCAACTCGCCAATCTTCTTCATTCTACGCCATCCTCTTCAATTCGTAATATGATGTATGTGTCAAAGGTCCTTAATCCAGGGAATGGAGAGGGCTGTCCAAATTTCAAGTAGGCAGGTTTCCAAACGGTAAGTACATAAAGTTGTGTTCAGTTCAGTAAAACGGTGTAGATTTGTACAAATAACAGACAAATAAACATTCAGCTCAAAAAATGTACTAACACTTTGAGTGACTATAAAATGATTATTTATGAACATAGAGACCAGTTTAAGGGCTTCAATTAGAGAAGAGACATGTAATTAAAGACTCGTGTTCGCAATGTTCAAATTGATCACCTTCAGTGTCGAGGAGTTCGAAAAACCGCTACCAAAGCACCGGACCATTGCTCACATCAGAGATAAATTGGAAGCAGATGGAACCGTCCACAACGTCAACAAAAAACGTTCTGGACAACCTCGGACATCCACCAGTCCTAGAAAAGAACAGGTGCAGGAAGCCCTCACTTGATCCCCACCGAAATCACTACGACAAACGGCTCGAGACACACACATCTCAAAAGATAGCGTCCATCACATTATGAAGCGTCTGTGCTGGAAATCCTACATTCCAACACGAAATTGGAAATTGACAATGTCACGAAATTCCAAATGAACTTTGTCGTAACGCTTGCGAATTCATTGCTTCGCGTTATCAGCTTTGTCTGGACACTGACGGTCATCAATTTGAACATTTTCGAACATGAGTCTTCAATTACATGTCTCCTCTATAACTGAACCCTTAAACGTGCATCTATGTTCATAAATAATCATTTTATAGTCATTCAAAGTGTTAGTACATTTTTTTGAGACACCCTGTATATAGATTTTGTGTGCCTGCACTCTTCCAATGCAATACTTCTGACAAGTCTCGGTGTACATGAGTGACCTGTACTGAAAGGTTCTCACATTTTGAAATGATCTACTGCTCTAGCCTGATCATAACCAGAATACCCAGACATTTTCCTTTTACTTCAAATTGGTCTCTCTCTCTAGTTATCAGGTTGGCAGCAGCTCTCCATTCTTCGCTGCTTTCCTTTCAGTTTGTAGTAGGAATCACATCTCATGTCTTGGTCGTCTATAATATTTGCCTGTATTCGTTTTGCAGATGATACAGTGGTTTTGGGTAAGAGTGAAAGACAAATGTTGAAAGACCTAGATAAAATTTGTAAAATGAGAAATAAACAAAATGTATGGCCATAGGTGGAAAAGGCGAAAAAATTACAAAGGAAGTTGGGTTACACAAGAAATGATGTGCACTCAAGAAATAAAAACAAGGATTGCAATAGCAAAAGAAGCCTTCAATAAGAAAAGAAAATTATTGTGGAGCAATGAAAGTAAGCCTAAAGAAGAGATTAGTGAAATGTTTTGTTTGGAGTGTAGCAATGTATGGAGCGGAAACTTGGGAAAGAAGAATAGAGGCTTTCGAAATGTGGTTATGGAAGAGAATGGAAGGAATAAGTTGGAAGGGCAAAGTGAGAAATGAGGAAGTATTAAAGAAAGTAGGAGAATACAGAATGATTCTAAAGAAGATAAGGAAAAGTGACAGTCAGTCTGAAAGACTAGACTTTGTATCATTTTAAATGCTACAAATGCTGAAAAATGCTAGAAAGGTTGGAGGCTGGTCGCTTCGCTCGAAGCCAAAGACTCTTGACATGTTAGAAAATTATCTGCATAATACTTATCTTGCTTATCTTCTTTCAAATTACTCGCGAACTGCAAGTGCAAACTAAGGGCAAAACAAGGTCCAGCGCGCGGGATGTCGTCACGCTCACCAGAGCGCGCAGGGACGCGCCCCTTCCATCCAGTCTAAGAACACTTATAGTGGGCGATGTATTGAAGATAGAGATATACTCTCGCGGACTTTTTTGTAGAACATTTCATGCTGACCAATTCTTACGCTCATAGTATATTGATATGGATTGTTTAACGGTTTGCCCAGCGTAAGCTTAAGAAGCGCACAGACGCCTTTTTTTTTTACTTTTTCACTGAAATTGTTACTGCTTGGCTTCCTTTGATCATACATAAATTATTTTCTACAGAATCTTTCCTCAAGATATCCTTTACAGAATGGTGAAAACCGCATCAAAATCCATCCAGTGGTTCTCGAGATTACCTGTGACATCCAAGAATTGGGGATAGAGATTGTCGGGGAAGACAAGACATGCACCAAGCGGTACTATGACGTCACACACCTCAGTGTATCTGGGTACATTTCGTCCCGTCACCGTAACGTAACGCCAGACCCCAGCGTAACAACGAAGTCGACAAGATCACTTAAAATGGTAAAAGAAAAATGAATTGGATTGGACACTGCATAAGAGGAGATGGTTTGGTGAAAAATGCATTAGAAGGGACAGTCCGAAGAGGAAGAACGAGGGTTTCAGATGCTGGATTCCATCAAGATTGATAAATCTTATGAGCTGATGAAACGTGCTGCTGAAGAGACCGACCATGAGGGAAGCTGATGATACGGAACCCTCAATTATATTTTGTCTAAAGAGTGACCTATTTTTTGTGTCATAAAACATCTCCAACATGGCATCAAATAAGATTTAAGGTACTGGTGATAGAATTAATGTGGGCCTTAAAGAATGCAGTTGACATTATTATAATGACAACAATTTCAGCAACAACTAGGCTTTTACAACCTCGGTTTGCAATAAGATTTCCCATTATTTATCGACTTAAATAAATACTAAAACTAAACTCTTTCTTAGAAGGGTGTGGTGGCACAACGGTCAAGCTGTTGGCCTCTCACCACAGTGGACCGGGTTCGATTGCATGTCAATGCATGTGAGATTTTTGAAGTGATATGCCATGTCCTGTGGTTTGGATTCCACATTAAAAGGAAGTCCCTTGGCTCATGATCGCATCATTAGCGCTCACGTAAACTAAAAGCTTCCTTCTTAAATTCATTTCTTGTTGGAATCTTGCAAATTCTTTTCCCTCCCCTTCTGTCTCTGGTTGGTTGGCTCCTCAGATTAGGGGCTGCGACAACGCGGTCATGTAGCCCCGTGTACTTTGGGTGTGTGTAGAATCTGTCTGATAACCTGTGTTAGTTAGTTATTCTTGTTTTAAGAGGCAGAACTACGAGGTCATCTGCCCCTCTTAACACAGATTAAAGAATACAAATTTTGAATTGAATTTAAAATTTCGAGGTGGACACCTAAATTTGAAAAGACCTAAAATTAATAAAACAAAACAAGAAAACAATTATAAAAATTTTAAAAATTATGGAAAAACAAAAAATTATCATTCAAAAACGAACAAGTTGTTGAGTCCATGATCACTGGAAAATTTAGATTGCTGGCACTAACCCACTCTCACTTATAACGCGATCAGCAGCCACCGCGTCATCGGCTAATATAAGTTTGAGTGTCGTCTGCAAACCAAGGTTTCTTCGTAAGTCAGCAAGATCCACACACTCGGTTAAAACGTGGGCCACGGTGAAAACGGCTCCACAGGTACAAAGTGGAGCCGTTCTCCACCCTTCTCATCAGATACGAGTGGGTGGATCTTGTATGACCTATCCTTAGCCTACACAAAATGATGGACTCTCTCCGTGACCGGAAAGAGCTCCGCCACACGCGAGTAGTTCCCTTGATCGCTCTCAGTTTACTGGGTATTGGGTCAGCTAATTGTGGTGACTGTATTAGTGTGTGTTATCTGTTTCTTAATTCAAGTAAGAGTGAAGATGATAATTTCAAGTAGTTCCTACTTTTGCCACCAAATGCTACCGACGACGACACCTAGCTTGCGGACTTGGCTACTACATGGCATCGCAGTCAGCACCTGGTTGAAACTAATAGAGCGTTATCAATTCTAACCTACGAATTTCGGCTTCACACAAGTGTAGTTAGTGGAAGGTTCTTTTTCATGCCATAAATCTATGACATGGGACCGCCGGCTTTACTTCCCCTCCGAAGGTAGGCATACTGAGGATTTTTAACGCTCCTAAGAAAATCCGACGACTTCGGCAGGGTTTGAACCCGCAATCTTGGGCAAAGAAGCTCAGCATGCTACCAACTACGGCACCGAAGCGCCTACTGCTTCCACCTGTGAACACAACCTGCAAGGCCTCATTGCAACCCTTGCACATTCCGTAGGTCTCTTGAAGTCGGTTTCCATAGCACAGCAAGGCCTGGTTAGTTCCACAGTCCAAATGGTTTGGAAGAGCAAGGATAACTTTTTTGCTGCATTTCAACAGAATGGATAAAAACTTAAGCAGTCACGAAAACCTGAACAGAGCGATGAGTGTTTGAGCCGCAGAGGAGTTACAATGTACCCATTAGTGGACCTCTGAAATCAGAAGAATTTGTGTGCAGCAGTGGTGGATTGACAGATTCACAACATGACTTCAGCAAAGTGAACAGCGAAATTTGCTGAGTACTCGACAAAGTTTTAATTCTTGTGATTATATAAAATAAGGGGGCTGCGTAGCGCAGTCGGTAGATGCACTGAGCTTTTAACTGAAGGGGAGTGGGTTCGATCACCACCCAGGTAGTGGAATTTAGAAACAAAACGACCACTTTTGGAAACGCAAATAGCCCTGGGGTTCACTCAGCCTACACCAGAAATGAGTACCAGGGTAATTCCTGGGAGCAAAGACGGCCGGGCTCCATCCCATCTAGTGCTAGCCACTGCCTTCCACTACTCCCAGGGCCTCCATGGCCTGTACGATTTTCCACCTCGCTAGACTGATGTCCCAAAGAAGATAAAAGGGTTCTACACACAACCTATTATGAACCCATGCAGCTGGGACATGGACGAGAGCAGGATACAGGCAGCAGAGATGAGGTTTCCAAGAAGCATCAAAGGAAAGACAAGGAATGATAGATTAAGGAATAAGGAAATTAGAAAAGGTGACAGTCAGTCTGAAAGACTAGACTTTGTATCATTTTAAATGCTACAAATGCTGAAAAATGCTAGAAAGGCTGGAGGCTTCTCGCTTCGCTCGAAGCCAAAGACTCTTGACATGTTAGAAAATTATCTGCATAATACTTACTGTCCGTCCTCCAGCTCATGGTCTTAAGGGACTGAAGGGGAGAGGACAGACATTCCAGCTGCGTTGATTGAGTGGACGTGCCGCTGCAGGTATTGCCAACTCAGCACCTATGTTATTCACGCTATGGTTACTCACTGCTACTTTCGTTTAGTTTCAATTGTGAAATGTACTGGTCAGTAGTAGGTTGGCACTATTGTCGTTCGCGCATAGTCGAGTTGTCTCCAGCTGACACTTTGCATTCCTGCCACGGACCTTAAGCTGATGGACGGACAGTATCTTGTTTCAAATAACTCGCGAATGGCAAGGGCAAAGCAAGGTCAAGCTCCTTCCATCCAGTCTAAAAACACTTATAGTGGGCGATGTATTGAAGATAGAGATATGCTGTCGCGGACTTTTTTGTAGAACTTTTCCTGCTGACCAATTCTTATGCTCATAGTATATTGATATTTTTAACGGTTTGCCCAGCGTAAGCTTAAGAAGCGCACGGACGCCAAGTTTGTTTTCGACTTTTTCACTGAAATCGTTACTGCTTGGCTTCCTTTGATCATACATAAATTATTTTCTACAGAATCTTTTCTCGAGATATCCTTTACAGAATGGTGAAACCCGCATCAAAATCCATCGAGTGGTTCGAGAGATTACCCGTGACATCCAAGAATCGGGGATTTTTGTCTTATACTAACGAAGTAGAGATTGTCGGGGAACACATGCACCAAGCGGTACTATGACGTCACACACCTCAGTGCATCTATGTACATTTCGTTCCGTCACCGTAACGTAACACCAGACCCCAGCGTAACGGCGAGGTCGACAAGATCATTTAAAATGTTAACAAGGACAGGAATCTGGAAACTCCAGGATAGGATAGAAACAACTAAACTGAAGTAGTGCGGACACACGATGAGAATGAGTGAGGAGAGAGACCACGAGGAAGATGGATGGATTCAGTGAAGGAGTGTGTAGAGAGAAGATGTACTGCAAGTAGGAAAGGAGTGGCAAAGATGGAGGTCCTTAATTTACAACCCGACCCAGGAAGAGATTGGAACTGGGGAATGAAGATGATGATAGACTAAAATTAGACTGCATAATTTTTAAGGTCTCTTTCTTCTTCTTTTGCTTTAGCGTTTGTCCCACCTCGTGGCAGGGTCCGCTATTTGAATCCGCTGTCTCCACTTGACTCGGTCATGGGCCATGTCCGGATGAAGGTTGACGCCTTTCAAATCCCTGTGCAGTGAATCGGCCCAACGTTGTCTCGGTCGCCCCTTTGGTCTTTTCCCGGCGACCTCCAGTGTGTAGCCCTGTTTTGCAATGGTGTCCGCTCCTGACCGTAGCACATGTCCAAACATTCGCAGACGACCCTCACGCATTTTGTTACTGATTGCTGCGATACCAAATCGTTCCCTTATTCTTTGATTGGGGATGTGATCCAACCTAGTAAGCCTGCTGTCCATCTAAGCATCTTGGTCTCCATGGCACTTAGCCGACGGTCTGCTTCCTTCGTGGTCGGCCAACATTCGGTACTATAAAGCGCTACGGGACGAATGACAGTGCGATAAATCTTCGATTTTAGGTGGTCTTTCATCTGGCGATCGCACATGACACCTGTCGTTGTTCGCCACTTCATCCACGCAGAATTAATTCTTATGTTGACCTCCTCGGTGAGACGACCTTCAACAGTTATCGTAGAGCCAAGATACTTAAATTTTGTCGTTAGAGGCAGATCATCGCCGTCGGCTTGGATTGTTCCGATTTGTTTCTCTTTGATTTCATTAAAACCAGTTCAACAGTTATTAAAATCAGGAGCCATTTCTTTGATATTCGGTGAATAGAAGGTAGAATATTTTCTGTTAAAAGTCAGAATTTGGAGTGATTGATTCAAACAGAATACATGAATATTACTGTTTTAGTAAAAGTTCACAATTTACTGGTAGATTGCGATCGACGTGTAGATATCTCAACCGGGTGCTCTCGCCGTGCGAGCCAAAAATGGCTCACAAGCACAAGCCCTTTCAATTCAAATTCTGTTGCACCAACCGCAATAATAGTGTTTACATTGGATATCCGTATGTCCATGCTAACCTTTCTTCGTTTTTTAAGAATTAGCCCAGTTTCATATTCCGTGAGCACTTCAGAAGGCATTAAACAACTTTTTTTTATAAATTCATCAGTTTGCTAAAAATAAAAAAAACTCTGCCAAATAACAAAAAAGAAATAAATAAAAAATGGATTCAAGGAACTTTATTTTTAACTTCTTTCTTTGCCAGTACACTCAGTTCACAATGTAACTTCTTACATTCAAAAAGTTATTGCAATTGTTATATCTAATGACTTAAAAGCTATGACCTAATAGTCAAATAATACGATGAGTAACGTACATGGCACGGATTCTTTCAAAATTATTGCTAAGGAGAGAAAGAAGTAAAAAATGAAAAAGTTCCCTGACCTTGCAGAAAATTTCCCTGACCGGATTTTCTCCCCTGACCTGTAACAGTCCTGTGAAGAAGGCCTCGAGTGATGGTTCTTGTTTGAAATTTGCGATCTTTGGTCAATAAATGTGGGACCGAAATTTTAATAATTTCTTGCATTGCACTGCGCCAAACTGCAATTTCATTCATGATCTCGTTAACTTCTTCCCATTTCTTTCCATGGAGACAGTTCGAGAGCACTGCTGGTGCATGTGCAGACATTTCCATATGCATCTTGAAGTTTGAGGTGAATTTCCTCTTTAATAAGGAATTCAATGACGGCACTGTCCGACAAAAACATTGAGGTTGACAATATGTCGACATGTGGTGTAAAGTCTGTAGATTATGATCCTGCAGTTGTTTATGTTACATTGTTGGAATAATTGTAACAATGAGTTGCAGGATGGCCTCTGTATTTGTATAAAATGTGTTTATTTTGAAAACAAATTTTATTTTTATGCAAATGTTCTCGGTTTTTCCTAAGGATACCTGAGCAAGTATTCAAGGATAGCTTTTCAGATTTTTAAGTCATGTAAAACGTTGATTGATATCCTACGTTTCTCCAACAAATATGGCTGGCATTTTCAAAGATTTGTTCTGAGTATGAACCAGTATTTTGTTCATTTAATGAATTAATTTAATAATTGCAGCCAAGTAGCCATACATACAGTGATGTAGTTTTCAACACTGAATTCAGTCACTGTTTTTGGGCATTTCTTACAATGTAACACGTGATATTTATCACAAACACTTATTCGTCACTATAATTATGGAAGCTACTTATGGCACACACTTTATGGTGAAAACCATGTACTGCCAGTCGCGTTACAACATTCCTCATGCTTTTATTCGGTCCTGTCTAACATAGCAGCTGTTGCATAGATATCTTCAATTTCTCCTCTCTTCTTCATATTTTCCGACATCAGGTCCTTAACGCCACTGTTTTTGAACGTAGCATAATGAAGTGAGCAGTATGGCGCGCGAGGGAATCGGTGGTGGTGGTGGGGGGTATAACCATGAATGAACAGGATGTACCCGCTTTCCCCAAGCACAGTTTGGTGATGCTACTCTGAGTAAAACTCAAGTGTTTGATTGTGCCAAGAGGTTTCTGAACGGTCGTGATAATGTGGAAAATCAAACCCTGGCAACTAGCGTCAATGAGGACAATATTCAGGCTGTGCTTGAGCTTCTGGGTTTCATGTCTTCTCACCAGGCACAAAAGAATGTGAAGAAAGACATCTGTCAATGACTTCTAAATCACTTAGAAGAAAGGGATGCTTAATTGGGCCGTGTCATGATCTGCAACAAATCATGGCCATCTCTATGTGCCAGAGAACAAGAGGACGAGTATGGGAAGTCTGAGAGGGAACAGAGACTTGAAAAATTTGGCAACTGTGTTTTAGGACTTAAAAGGTGTATTGCTTATCACAATAAACTCTGGAAAACACTCCTGCGTGTCAATGCACGGCCTTATACAGCAGCTCTAACTATCATCTTGCACAGTTTCCAGCCACTGGCCGCGTCTGTTTGGAACATAAGCCTCTCCTCCCACCATCTCTCCGTCACCACCTTGGTCCAGTCTTCTCCACACCCTTCAGCCACTTAACTCTTGGCCTTCCTCTTGGTCTTTTTCCCTCTATTTTCATCTCGTGTATCTTCCTGGGTATCCTCCTCCCATCCATTCGCTTAACATGCCCATACTTGATTCTTCTATCCTTAATAGCCCTCGTGTAAGGAAAATTGATGTTCAACTACATACAGCAATGAGGACAATAACAGGATGCATTAGATCTAGTCCTCTACAATGGCTACCACCTTTAAGTCATATTGCTCCACCAGATTTGCGAAGACAGAATGCCCTCCTCAAGGAATATGAAAAATTGATTAAAAATCCACAGCTCCCAATTCACTCTGACGTTCCTATGCTCAAAAGGAGTAGATTAAAATCTAGGCGGCCATCCATAATATTGGCAGAATCGTTACAAGAAATGGGCTTTAAAATGAACAAGAAGTGGTCGGAAATGTAGAGTAGAACTAATAACGTCGAACATCAGACTCTAATAAGAACCACCACAAAGCCACCAGGCATGGAACTCCCGCGACATGCATGAAAGACAATTAACAGGATTCGAACAGGCCATGGCATCTGCGCAGAGTCTTCACCGCTGGGGAAAGGTCCCATCTCCCCAATGTGATTGTGGCAGTGAACATCAGACCAACCAACACATAATATCAAGTTGCAGCCGTCGAGCATACCCTGGAAATCCTAACGATTTCTATGGAGTGACAGAGGCAGCCCTTCAATGGATAGAGAATTTAGATATTAAATTATAAATTTAATGACTTAGTTGAATTAATTTTGAATATATATTATGTTGTAATTCAATTTTGTTATTGCCATACGCTAAATAAATAAATAAATCCTCTATCCTATCCTGTAATGCTCCCTCCTTAATCTTCTCATTTATTAACCTGTCCACCTTTGTCACTCCAATACTTTTTCTCAAGAATCTCATCTCACTAGCCTGTATTCTGCTTCGCTCCCTTCCTTTCATAACCTAGGTCTCTAATTCGTGATAATCTCACTATATCACATTGGCTACCTCTCGAAAACCCACCTTACAATCCTAACCTGTCTCCTTGTGACTGTCTGTTGTCTAAAATAACTTGTGAACTATTGTCCTTTCACTAACACAAATTGTTGCCAGATTGTAAAATTAAATACAGTACAACTCCGACTATCCTAATCGCTGATTATCTGAATTGCTTTCAGAAAAAAAAAAATGGAAACGTGCTGCGATTCGCAAAATAATGATTCTGTCTACGCGAGCTAGTGTAGGCATAGCGAGAATGTTATTGGGATGATGAACTTACTTTGACCGAGATGTTCAGCATTTACTACTATTGTACAGCATGTACGCTATATAACATGTAAAAGTGCTGCCCTTTTCTTCTTCTTCTGCTTTTACGGCCTCATTGGACCACTTCAGTCAATCATTTCTTGGTCCTGTTCTTCAGTAAGTTTCCTTTCCGAGTCGCCCAGTAGCTTTTCATTCGCTCTGATCTTCTCAGGCGTTCCTCATCTGTAAATACCCTTTTTACTGTATTACGTTTGTCTATTTTTGCCTGAAATCGTATTTCTATATCTTTCAGATTTTTTAAATCTTTTGTTTGGTTTTGCAAGTCATCCAAGGTTATTTTAATTCTTTCATATCTTCCTTAATCCATCCTACTTGTTGTTTCATAATCCAAAGTTTCACTACAATTTCTGGTGTCCTCATGATGTGACCAATAAAAGAAATCCACTTCTTCCGAATAGTATCAGTGATGGGCTCCAGTTCTCTGTATTCATTTGGTACCATCCTTTTTCATGTAATTACATAATTAAAAAATGCATAGAGCACCGAAAATAAGCTCCCTTTCTTTAAAATACAAATGTATGCGTACCATGTATGTAAATCCAATTATCCGGATGGAGTCCGGTCACAATCGATTCGGATAATTGGACTTCTACTGCAGAAGATATGCAACTATATTTTTAGCCTATTTTCAATTTTGAAAAAATAGGCTTATGAGATCACCTTATGTCCGTGTGTGTGTGTGTGTCCCTAATAAATTCTAAACGGCTGGAGCGATTTCAACGAAACTCGGTAAGTTCATAGCACTATTGCGGACGACCCCGACTGTGCCCTTCAAATTTTGTTATGTCTCACCAATCCAACATGGCGGCTGTGCGAAATAGTTCACCAGCATTCAATATCTCCGAAACTATTCCCGATATCACCCTGAAATTCTTTACGGTGATAAAGGGAACTAATAGAAGTTAACCTATGTGACTTTTGAAAAACTGGTAACTAAAAAACCAACATGGCGGCCACGCGAATTTGCGACTTTAAATAGACGTTTCTCGCGATTTAACCAACGAAACTTGGTACAGTATATGTTTATACACATTGCAATGCATCGACATCTAACTTCGTTCAATTGTTTACATAACCACAAGATGGCGGATGTGCGAAATATTTCACCGGCATTCTATATCACTGAAACTATTAGCGGTATCACCCTGAAATTTTGTACGGAGATAAAGGGCACTACTGGAAGTTCATCTACAAGACTTTCAAAAACCAGTTAACTACAAAACGAACATGGCGGCCAAGTGAATTTGAAAATTTTAAATAGAGTTTTCTCGCGATTTAATGTTCCAAACGCAATTAAATCTGGTACAGGGGATGTTTATACACATTGTAATGCACTGGTATCTAATTAAGTTCAATTGTTTACATAACCTCAAGATGGCGGCTGTGCGAATTTTAAAATTAAGGTTTTTATTTCTTGTGTCGTAAATTATCCGATCGAAGTGAAAGTTTGAATAATGAACCTATGCAATAATTTTCCTTTAATGGTACACGACTCTATGCCCTCTACATTTAACAATCCAACATGGCGACCATCCGAAATATTTAGACGGCTCTGAATATCTATGAATCTATTATAGCAATCAAACTGATTTTTTATGTTCATAGGGGCTATGAACTTACTGTCGGGGAAATAAGTTTAGATACTCGAGTTTAGAGGTCAATAAAACCTTTACCCTTAGTCTTACATAAGAACAACCTACGCCAAAATTTTCCTTGTTTTATTTGTCGTTTAACGATATAGAGTAAATATTTGCATTGTATCTCGTTAAAATTTTATAGCAGATTGAACAAAAAAGGACCGGTTTTTCTTTCCAAGATTACGGAGCGCTCACTTAGAAAGATCATTACGTTAAAAGTATCGATCTGATCGTAACGAAACTTTAATACGTCTTAAAGGAACTTGTTGTTAACACGTATATGAAGTTTTAATCTGATCTGACGATTCTTAAAATAGTTGTGAATTTTGTTAAACAACTTTTTCTCGGGCTTGGGTGGTCATAGCAGTTTGAAATATGGCTTGTTATGAGGCTCATAGCAATGCAAGGCTTAACGTAAAACTACATTTTATCTACTTGTGATAATCGATTTTATATGGATTGATATTTAAATTGACCATTGTGGGCGGCGATAGTACATTAGCAGCCTGGCAATGTTGCCAGTTGACTACCGTATTTCGAACTCACTGCGCGCTCGTTCATACGCACACCAAACTCTGACCTTTGTTTTTCGCTGAGTCATTAGCAACAAGCATTAACTATCACTATCTGTATTACATACATCGATCAAGATGCCAGCTAAACCGCAGTTAACGGAGAGAGAATTCGCCAGGATTATAAGTGCAATATGTTTTTTTAGAAGCGAGAGAGAAAGTAATAATGATAAGAGGGTTTAGCAAAAAGTATCCAAGTGTATTGGAAGGTCGATAGCCACGGTGAAGAGATGTGCCGCTGCAATGAAAGAGATTCCTCTTTCTCCCAGAATCCAAAAGTATGAAAGTATGACGAAAGCAGAGCTAATTGTTCACGCCAAACCTAACTTCAGGTCACCTAAAAAGAAGCTGGAACAGATATTCAAGAATTTTCGTCCTGACGTTGAACTCGTCTGGCTGCCAGTTGCTCATTGTGAGCTCAACCCCATAGAGCTGGTTTGGTCCTACGTGAAAAATAAAATAGCTAAAGTGAATATGAGTAACCAGGCGGAGAGAAGAAGATCAATGGAGGTGTTGCGAGATCTCTGTAAAGAAGCCTTGAGGTCCGTAACACCGGAGCTATGGAAAAACTGCATCGAACACACCAAAAAAATAGAGAAACATTACTGGGAAAAGGATGGGCTAACAGAAGATGTCCCCGTTGTTGAGCCACTTGTTATAAACTTAAATGACAGTTCATCTGATTCATCGGGCAGTGATTTTTCAGACGGTTAATAAGGGAGTAGTTTTATAATCTTATTATCTCAGCGGCTTCGGTGGCGTAGTCGGTAGCATGCTGAACTGCTGTGCCCAAGATAGCGGGTTCAAACCCGGCCGAAGTCGTCGGATTTTTTAAGAGCGTTAAAATCCTTCAGTATGCCTTCCTTCGGAGGGGAAGTAAAGCCGGCGGTCCCATGTCATAGATTTATGGCATGTAAAAAATCCTTTCACAGACTAAACTTGTGTAAAGCAAAATTTGTTAGGTTAGTTTTCGTCAGAACGCTCTATCAAAGTTCCAACGTTCACCACTAGGTATCATAGATATCTGGTGGCGAAAGTTGGAACTACTTGAAATTGAACGGAACTTGTAGCTCGCCCTTTAGGGTGTCCGCTGGAAAGCAGCTACAGACTCAGGCGAGCCGAACATGTCCTCGGACACTCCCGGCACTAAAAGCCATACGATAAATAAATAAAATAAATAATCTCAAAGTGTAATTTACTTCAAACAATTAATCTTATAATAATAGCTTTTCAGCTGACACACCATTTTTAAACCTGCCAATGGAGATCCAAAGCCCTCATTAAAAAAGGTGTTGGGAAATGTTTCAC
Source organism: Meconema thalassinum (assembly GCA_946902985.2). NCBI lineage: Eukaryota > Metazoa > Arthropoda > Insecta > Orthoptera > Tettigoniidae > Meconema > Meconema thalassinum. The sequence continues at coordinate 31,312,971 of OX336400.1, read as the reverse complement.
TTCTTGCGGAAATGAAATAAGACACGTTTCTCTAACTTGTAGGTAAGATTAGCAGAGGATATTAGCGCTGTACATAAGGGACGCATATTTCAGGATATAAAGAAGAATTAAATAGTTAAGTTAAATAGACGTGAATGCTAGTGTTTGTGTTTTTTTTTCTTAGTCGTATTGCACTCCAGGGTTGGCTATTCCCTCGGACTCAGCGATGGATCCCGCATTTACCGCCTCCATTTTGAAACTTCGGGATCGGGGATACAACTGGGGTGTGTGACCAGCACCTCGCCCAGGCGGCCTCACCTGCAAAGCGAACAAGGGCCTCATGAGGGATGGGAAGATTGGGAGGGATAGGCAAGGAAGAGGGAATGAGGCAGCCGTGGCCTTACGTTAGGTATCATCCCGGCTTTTGCCTGGAGACGAAGTGGCAAACCACGAAAACCACTTCGAGGATGGCTGAGGTGGGAATCGAACCCCCCTCTACTCATTTGGACCACCCGAGGCTGAGTAGATCCCGTTCCAATCCTCATACCACTTTTCAAATTTCGTGGCAGAGCCGGGAATCGAACCACGGACCTCCGGGGTGGCAGCTAAGCACTCTGACCACTGCCCCACGGAGGCGAATATATATAATAATATTTGTATTATAATTCGTCAATTTCATGTATGGTTTTTAATTTATTTTAATTAATGTCATTTTTCAAGTCCTCGTACTGCAGCTCCTTCCTCAAGATTTTACTCTTATAAAATAATATCTTCCTTGTCACGTGAGCGACCCATGGTTTAACCTATTGACATTCACTTTATCTTTCAGTTTCTTTTATATACCGGTATTGCCACCACAGAATTTCAACTATCATAATATAGTTAAGTGAACACGGAACTGTCCTCCTTCCATTTTGCTGAATTATGATAAAATATTTGATGTAGTGTAATGTAAGTTGTTTTACAAAATTCACAACAACTATTTAAAGAAACATCAGATCAGATTAAAACTTCATATACGCGTTAACAATAAGTTCCTCTAAGACATATTAGAGTTTAGTTACGATCCGATCAATACTTTTAACGTAATGATCCTTCTAAGTGAGCGCTCCGTGAACTTGGTAAGAAAAACCGGTACTTTTTTTGTTCAATCTGCTATAAAATGTTAACGAGATACAATGCAAATATTTACTCTATATCGTTAAACGACAAAAAAAACAAGGAAAATTTTGGTGTAGGTTGTTCTTATGTAAGACTAAGGGTATAGGTTTTATTGACCTCTAAACTCGAGTATCTATACTTATTTCCCCGACAGTAAGATCACCTATAGGACTTTAAATAACCTGGTGATCACAAATCCAACATGGCGGTGACGTGAATTATAAATATTCACATGGACGTTTCTCGCAATTTAACCATCCGAGTGCAGTGAAACTTGGTACAGTAAATCCTTATACGAATGTTAATCCACTGGCATCTAATTTATTTCAATTGTTTCCATAACCACAAGATGGCAGCTGTGCGAAATTTTAAAATCTCCTTGTTACTTCTTGTGTCCTAATCATGCGATTGAAGTTTGAATGCTACACGTACACAATAATCTTCATGTAACAGAACATAACTCTAGGACCTACATATATAAAATCCAACATGGCGACCATCCGAAATATTTGGTCGGTTCTCAATATCTACGAATCTATTACAGCAATCAAACTGAAATGTTGTATGTTGATAGTGGCAGTTAACATACGTAGGATATATGAAAATAGGCTGTATAATTCTTCATGGAACTACTTGTTATTAAAGTATTAGCTATTCCCACCATGCGTTGCAATGCCAATTAACTACAGAAAGGAAGATAATAATGAACCCCGTGGCGTGAACTGTATTGGAATGGACAGCGATACCAGATAACACGGCGGGCTGCGGGCAGTTCCCTCATGTCACCTCGCGATGAATCAGCAACATTGCATTGCAGTGTTATAAGTATACAGATTGTGCAATTGGGTTACTGTGGGATTTAAGGGTTCCTGTTAAGTCCGTCATCCTTTTGTGTTACATAAATAATTTGTAGCCAGAAACCTTCTCTGGAGGGCACACAACAACTCACCCAAATGTTATCGCAATCGGATGGATGGTATATGAACGCATAGGGAACACACAGACAAACTATCACGTAAGATCGATTTTTATAGGCCTATAATAGATTAGAAGCCATTTTTCCAGTGTTGCTTAGTTCTTTGAAGTCAAGGTAGCACCGAGTAGGAGCCAAAAGTTATCTATAATTGAATCGGTCAGAGCCGAAAGGTGTCAAGTCAATAAGGAGATAACATATCTTGAACAAAATAACCATAAGTAATAATCCTTGCTGGATGGAAGCTCTAGACATGGTCTCCTTGGTCAAATTATTACAACCTAGCCTGAATGAAAATAACAAAATATATTATGATACATTGAAATTACTTGTAGCCAACAGCAGGGTACAGATTGAGATTCTCCTTATTGGCCAGCTCAATACACTGTCCCCAACTTGTGAAGTGCAAGCGTAACTCACTGTCTGTGAAAATGAAAATCCACAGCCTGCTTCCAGTCTCCGACCGGGTCAGGAATGGAATGAATGAAGCCCCCATCTAGCGGCGAGGATATGAACTGTGCCGGCTGCCGAGGCCTGACGCACTCCTCTGGGGCAATGATTAAATGAATGACAGATGAAATGAAATGATAGTGGAGAGTGTTGCTGGAATGAAATTTTGACAGGGAAAACCGGAGTACCCGGAGAAAAACCTGTCTGCCTCCGTTTTGTCCAGCACAGATCTCACATGGAATGACCGGGATTTGAACCACGGACCCAGCGGTGAGAGGCCGGCGTGCTGCCGCCTAAGCCACGGAGGCTTACTCACTGTCTGTATTGAAGTGTATTTGTTTATTCTTTCACAGGAAGCAGTTACACGTAGATACGAGGGTAGATTCAAAAATAAGGTTCCCACATTTGTTAGAAATATAAGGCGCGTTCAAAAAGTAACGAGCCGGAGGCTGGAATGCGCAAACTGGTGACTACATCGGCTAATCGTGGCGTGTGTAACGAGGTGTGATTCCGACCAGAGCGTGGAAGGTCACATACCGTCGATAGAGGGCACGCGTGCACGTCACGTGACGATACAAAGCAACCAGCAGCATGCATCAATCGTCCAACGATGCCAGTCGCTTTGCAAACAGTGACATGGAGGCGTCAAACGAAGAGCAAAGAGGTGTTGTTCAGTTTCTGACAGTGGAAGGAGCAGGGGGAACGGACATTCATCGCCGAATGTCACGTGTACGGCGAACACTGCATGTCCCTTGCAAGGGTCAAGGCGTGGCACAAGCGCTTCAGGGAAGGACGGGTGTCGTTAGCCGATGATGCCCGGTCTGGGGCACCCCCTTTGCAGTAACGATGACAACGTCCAGCTGGTTGATGAACTCATTACCCAGGACCGCCAAGTGACAGTGAACGCCATAGCCACTGTGGTCGCTCCACGACCTCATACGGCCAACACAGTCGCGGCACTCCTGCAGAAATTCAAATGGGAGGTTCTCGGCCACCCTCTATACAGTTCAGACTTCTCTCCCTGTGATTACGCCATGTTTGGTCCCCTGAAAAGGGCTCTGCGGGGCCAACGATTCACCTCGGATGCCGACGTCCAGCTGTACGTGTGGAACTGGTTCACATCGCAGCCCAGGACAGCCATTCACCGCCTCGTGTCACAGTGGGACAAGTGCCTCAACAGCCAGGGCCAATACTTCTAACATACAGGTACTGGTTTCTGTAATTATGCCTCTGGCTCGTTACTTTTTGAACGCACCTTATAGTTAACATTTTTTATTTTACTTGAAAAGTACACCGTTGGAGAGCTTGTTCTTTCTGTTATTTTGCAACATTGTCGCCATTTTTCTGAATACATTTTGTTGACGAGAGATCTACTTTTGTATACCTGCCACACAGAAGTCCGCCGCCAACCGGTTGAGGAACCTACCAACTTCTCCTTTCTACGTTCGCAAATGGTAGTTCTTGAACAGCCCCACTGACATCCATGATGAACAATGAAGCGGGAGGCACTCGATCTCAGATGAAACTGTCGCAAAGATTGAGCAAATTCTGCTCGAAGATTGGAGAATCTCGATGAAGGAAATGGCTCTTTGGGTTTCTGAAACTTCCACTGATAGCCCAATTTCTCGGTCAAATCCTATCTCAAGATTTGTGCGCGTTGGGTCCCGTACAGGCTTACAGCACAAAGAGCAACACATCGACTCTGCCCAGAAGTTTCTTCATGAATGAGCTGGAAACACTGACGAATTCTTAGACTCCATTGGCACTGATGATTAAACATGGTGCCACTACTTCACTCCCGAAACAACAGTTACGACGTTTCGAGACGACGATGAAGTGAAAGATGATGATACCACATTCCTCAACCGGTTGGCGGCGGACTTCCGTGAGGCAGGTATACAGAATGGATCTCTTGTCAACAAAAATGTATTCAGAAAAATGGCGACTATGTTGAGAAATAGCGGAAAAAACAAGCTTTCCAACGGTGTACTTTTCAAGTGAAATAAAAAGTGCTAACTATTTCTAACAAATGTGGGAACTTTATTTTTAAATCTACCCTCGTACGTACGACAGACGCTAAGCAATCTCAAACAAGTACAAGTTTATGTTGATGGAAGTGAGTTTTCCAAGAAAAAGTGTGTGTTCAACTGGAAAATTACAGTAGGCCCGTTGTTTGTTTTACGTCCCCTTCAACTACTGCTGCTTTTAGATGCCGGGGTGCCAGAATTTTGCCCCGAAGGGGATCTTTAACGTACCGGTAAGTCTACATTTGCGCACCCTCAAATGCGCCAGGACTCAATTCTGCAACCTTGGCCACAGCAGGTGAGAACGTTACCGTTGAGCCACGCAGCCAGCCAAGATTCCTGTTCGTTGGAAGTCTTTTACTTCAGTAGAACTGGCAAACAGACAATGACCACATGGTCCTGATACGCAGGAAGGCCAACCCACTAACACAGAACAGCACTGAAGAGCACCAATAATAACAGTGGAGTGCCGAGTCTTCTACAAACTAATTAAATTAGCCAAAATACCCTTTTTAAATATAAAGGGAACAGAATTCCGCCTGATCAATACAACACTTTTCAGTCAAGGGGCTATATTAAACCCATTTGGATGGTACATGTTTCGAGGCCTCCCTTGGCCCCTTCATCAGCCATACATATAAACATATTGTCAGTACAATTATCAGAATAAAATTGAAAAGGTTAAAACTAACATGAGATAACAGGATGAAAATGAAACATAAAAACCATGAGGACAGTTGTGGTGCAAATAAATTAAGTAAAACTTATCCTAAGAAAAACTTACGAATATCACAAACAAATGGAAAAACACATTAAAAAACAGTATATGTTAAAATGTGAACTTAAAATGTAATTTATATGACTCTTGTAAAAATCTTCTAGTTTTGATAAATTATAATAGCAGAATTCCGTGCCCGAAAATCTAGGGAATTCGACCCATAGAAAAAGTTAAAAGTATGTAAAAAACTGATAGTCATAAAATGACTTTGTTGACTCCGTACGAAGGATCGTTGGTGGAAAGAACAATACATCGCCATGCATGAAAGTCAAATCGGTCAAGCTTGATGAAGGCCTCTTGAAATGGAGACGAAAAGAAAGTTGAGCATCTTGCGTTTAGAAAATCCAATTTCTTCAGGTAGACATGTGGGCTTTAGGAGAAACGTCATAGTAGAGGAAACGTGACTTCGACGCAGGAAAACTTGGAGAAACTGGCCGGCTGAACAAGTGAAAGTGAACAGCTGAGTGAGCACCACAACTGTCCTCATGGTTTTTATGTTTCATTTTCATCCTGTTATCTCATGTTAGTTTTAACCTTTTCAATTTTATTCTGATAATTGTACTGACAATATGTTTATATGTATGGCTGATGAAGGGGCCAAGGGAGGCCTCGAAACATGTACCATCCAAATGGGTTTAATATAGCCCCTTGACTGAAAAGTGTTGTATTGATCAGGCGGAATTCTGTTCCCTTTATATTTGACTTTTAATCAATACGGAACTATGAATGATTGTACGAATACCCTTTTTAACAATCAATAATAATTGTGGTAAGTTAATAGATGTTTTCTCCTCTGTAACCAACCCACCATCCCCCTTTTAGATCACGACTTATATAGTAAAATGTGTCTGCCATTATAAGCATAAATTAATGCAAACTGTAGCCAGCATCTTGCAACTAGAAAACGAGGAGTGTGAGAAATCCTAATTAAGTTACTAGGTGTCTCCTTGGAAATCGCACACACTAATTGGACAATGTGGCCATAAATCCTATGTTAATAAGGCTTTCCATACGCAAACAAACCTAACCTGGTGCTTATGCCCCAGACCCCCTTGCTTTGGCGGCTTCGGTGGCGTAGTTGGTAGCAGGCTGAGCTTATGTGCCCAACGTCGTGGGTTCAAATCCGGCTGAAGTCGTCGTTTTTTTTTAACAGCGTTGAAAATCCCTCAGTATGCCCACCTTCGGAGGGGAAGTAAAGCCGGCGGTCCCATGCCATAGATTTAGGCATGTTAAAGAACCTTCCACTAACTACAATTGTGTGAAGCTTCATTATAGGTTAGATTTGACCAACGCTCTTAGGTTCCAACGTCTGTTGCCAGGAACCGACTGCAGTGGCATCTAGTAACCAAGCTCAGAACTAGTTGGTCGTTGCTGGTAGCGTTTGGTAGCATAAGTTGGAACTACTTGAAAATCTAATGTCTTCAGTCCTTATCTGAATTAAAAAAAGATAGGCTAACACACACTAATACAGCCATCGCAATTAACACCGGTTATCAGACAGATTCTACACATACCCCAAGTACACGGGGCTACATGACCACGTTGTCGCAGCCCCTAAACTAAGGAACCAACCAACCCTCCTTGCTTTTAGTACAAGCAGTAGCCACAGTGGCTAACCTAGTACCAGCCATAAATTAATAAAGCTCTACTTACAAATCACTTAAGTTATTGAAGCTTCGTTCCACATGACCTGTGTGGTGTATTTAGTGTCCCACATATTAGCATCAGTAATGCGTGCGCCTCGGTAACAGTAAACCTCATGCGCAACGAACGACAATGAACATGAAGTAAAAACTAAAGCCACATATTTCCAGTGCAGTAGTGAAAATGGACAGTAATGTCAATTAGTATGTATGATATATGGTATGAAAATCATAACGTATTACCCAAGCGGCAGTGTGGCACTCGCTACAATTAAGTGACCATTCTTTCTTGCACCAATCGGAAGGTCCTGTTCGAAAAAATGTATAATGCTAAATTTTCGGCCACACAGTGGCTGATATAATTGCAGATCTTTCCACAAGAAACAAAACGACATGCTTTGATAGAATTACAGGTAGAGCAAATAGGTAAGTAAGTAGGCTCTTGTTTTACCAATATCAAACTGTACATAGACAACACAAAATAACAGCACTAAATGTTGATCCCTGCCAGTTTTCTCTTCTTGTAAGTCACAACCATGTCTGCTGCACTGATCTGTCCAGCCTCCCCACTGAGCAAGGAGTCTAGACGTGCACGTGCTGCCAATCCGTCTCGATACAACTCCTTCTCCATCGTGTCCAGTCTCTGCACACCTGAAGGATCCGTGCCAGAGTTCTGAGCCCAATCCATGATCTGGCGAAACCTATCTTTAAAGGCTTGCACTAACATTGAATTAATAGCAGGTGCATCTCTGTGATTTAAAGTTGACAAGTAAAGCCCAAACTCATAGAAATACAAACACAGCTTGTGAAGGTCTACAACACTCGCGTCTGCCTTCAAGATTTCTCGATAGGCTTCTTTGTAAAACTTCGGCATTTCCGCAGACACGATCCTCAACCTCTGAGTACACAAGGCTCGCGCTAACCAGAATGGTATGTCAACATTTGTGCCCACAGCGAGATCTTCACTATCGGAAGACGGGTCCAAAAATCCTAAGCGATGCACTGTGATTTCAAACTTGCATGGTAGTCGTTCGTGTGTAGCCATAATATCCGGTATAGAGAAGTAATGTGGAGAGCAGCGTCGTCGGGAAGTCATTTCCACTTATAAATACACAAACAGGTTCAAATACTTCAAATTACCCCTACAAGTTTGTTGTGTTTCTTGCGACAACGTCGCCAACTGTCAAACTAAAAACAACTGACTAACACAAAAAGCTATCAGGTGTCCTCCATTGAACTGTATAATTACTTCTGAGCTTCTGGGAGCGGTCCGCCCTGCCACTAGAGGCACTGTATTTCTCCCTATATGATCAATACGCACGAATCAAGTTTTGTTACTGAAATACGGCCATTGTATTGGCAACTCAAACTAACACTTGGGGCGCTGCGGTCGGTCTGGATAAGTAGGGTTTAAAATACTCAATAACACGCGTTTGATATGGAACACTTTTTATTTTTCGGTTATAATCAGTAAATGTGGTCTCTAAAGTAATGACAGTGTTATTTTTAATTGTATATATGTATAACTGTGCGATACACGTGATCTAATTTGTGTGTTCCACTGGATTTTTTGGTGTCATTTACATATTATCAAGCATAAGTTTTTATGGTTGATGTAGATCAGCTGATCAGGGCTACACTTCGGACATTATTTCGGTATTATTATGCGCAATATAATGTAAATGTCGATCCTGAGTCAACGCCGAGGACATTCAAATAGAGAAATACGGTACATAAACAAATAAATAACACACCGAAGCTGTGCTGCTTTTATCATTCCGAGACTAGCATCCACGCAAACCAGACGCCACTGTTCCAAGCTCCGACTTATATCGTGAATTGATGTCAAACTGATGATCCGCCAGCCTTTCCGCCAAGCCTACACCTCGTAATCGCTAAGTTCTTCGATATTCGAGCTATTCCACTACGAGTCATATAGGCCTAATTTGCCTTCCCGTGGGCACTGTAGAATGAGTGATTCCGCTACCATTCAAATATTCAACACCAAACCCACCTTTTAACCATCCAAATCAAGCAATTCCTGTCGCCCCCCGAGTTTTAATACAAGTTAAACTCATCCCTTCTCCCTACCAAGCAGCCAATAATTAATTATTTAATTAATTACTTAATTAATTATTCAAGTAACTTCAATCTTACCAGCGCGCCCATCGTAACAGCTGTTTTTAAACTGAATAACCTTCGCTGGCTTTACGTCGAAGGTCTTCTGTCTGTCTACCTCGACAAGTGTTAGATCCTTCCCGGGGTGGAAAGGTATTATTATTAGGTATTAGGTATTATTAGGTATCATCACATTTCGGCTAGTGCTATTTGCATCTTTTGGAAAGTGATGAAAACGTATATCCGCAGCCCTCTTATACATCGACTTACAGCCGTAAACTGAGCAATACACTTTGCTTTTACTCATTTTTCACTCTATCAACGAGTAAAACTTATTACTTATGTATAAAGACACGAACAATTTACCACGATCTGTTTACCAATACAAGAAACCATATACAAACAGTCACCACGTGACAAATGTACCCTACTTGGTAAGTTTCTCATTTTTACCGCTAGATGTCATATCAGATAGCTGGAGTTGCCAATTATGATGATATCCTGTTGTGTGCCGGTTTGTAAACAAGGCTCTAGAAATAATGTTCCTGGAACTAGTTTTCATGAATTTCCAAGTCGAGAGCCAACTAGGAAATTAAGGAATAAAGCAATAAGCAGACAAGGTATGTAGCCTACGCTGACCATGCGACCGATCACCTCGTCGTGTAGTGGTTAGCAGAGATCCATGTTAGAATCCAGGCTCTGCCAAGAAATTTAATTCTGGTCTGAGGACTGGAACGGGGTACACTCAGCTTTAGAGGTAAAACTGAAAGAGGTGGATTACAGTATATTTCTCATCCTTTCTGGAAATGGTTTTCCGTGGTTTCCAACCTCTACTCCAGGCAAATACCGGTAAGGTTCCTAACTTAAGGTCACTTTCCAAATCATCACCGGAATTACAAATGCACACGCCGCAATGACACAGGGTAGCAGACGCGGGACTAAATGACCAAGTTTCTATGGCGGGAGTTGCAATGGCCTATATTGGAGGGCATTTGGTACGAGCTGTCGAGTCCGCCTCGTTGCGTAGTGGCTACCATTCTTGACTCTGACTGTGGAGGCAGGGCCGAAGAGAGTGGCCGCGGGCCCCGGTGCTGGGGGGGTATTTCGGGCCCCTGCTATTTATGCATTTTTGTGCAACCCAAATTCATTAATCACAGCCTTGTATTTAGTGTATTATATATACTCACTAATCACAGCCTTGTATTTAGTGTATTACATATATACACATACTGTATATTTATAACTCTCCATAAAATGCATTACCGATTTTAAACCATATTTCTGTGAAGTTTAAATGTCAAGTCATGTAAGCACTCCAATTTGTTTTAATAATTCTCACTCCCAAATAAACAGTAACCCATTCACTTTAAAAACAATGCAGTTCATATAACTAATTTTTTTTAACTTAAAAATCCAATCCATTTTTCTTTAAAATCGATTGTTAAAGTTGTCATCACCTTATTTGTAAACTGAACTGAAAGGTTAGAAATAAAATATTAAAACACGAAATTCAACATAAACTTACCTACAATACAACCCCCTTTCTGGCCTTTTTCTGGGAAAAATCATCTATGATATTGTCCAAATTTTTAGACTTCATAAGTTCTGTTTCAACAGCCAATACACCCAAGCTTGAAAGTCTATTTTGGCACATTGTCGAGCGGAAAACGATTTTTACGCGATTGAGAACCGAGAAAGAGCGCTCCGCGCTCGCAACTGTTGCGGGGATGGTAACAAATATTCTCAATGCTACATTAAGATTAGGAAATAGGGTGTCCAAATTTAAGGTTTTAACTTTATTGAGAAGGTCCAAGGGCGTATGAGTTTTGCTACCAAAGTTAGCTTGGTAAATTAATTTCAGGTTTTGTAATTCATCAGATAGGTCGTTTCCTATGTCATTAAAATAGTAGTGCCTTAAAGCCTAATAAACGTGTCAACTGATTACCAACAGACTTCACCTTATTAGGGTGCGTAGTAGTTAGCAGAGTGGTAGCACTGCGCACTCTCACTCATCAGCTGGTCTAAAGTTGATGCGGTGTGATTGAATACAACATTTTTACTCCATTGGCGTGGGGGTGAGAGGATGGGCGATGACTCATCGTCTACGCAGTCACGATAGTGAGTACAGTACAGCCCCGTCAAACAAAATTGGTCCACTCGCATTGCCAGTTTACTGATTCAAGGGAGTAGTAAATGTCACAACAAAAACAAAAAATAAAAACAACCTAACCCAGTCCGGGTTACACAGACGGGCGCGTTAAAGAGGGCCGACTTAACGAGATTCTACCGTAGTTAGTATTTTTGTGCCAGATGTTTGTTTTTATGATTTTTATGTGGCTTGAAATATCATTGTAGGTTAAAGAAATACTATTTTACTAGGAAAATAAATAATATTTCATTTGGTAGTTAAGACCATTTATCCCGCAGGAATTTTTGACTACCGTAGCTACACGCCTCTTTTTTAAATATTTTGTTGTTGTGAAATATTTTTTCAATCCCTCTAGGTCTCGACGGCATTCAGAAGTTATGCTCAGTTCAGTCAATGCCTCCAGTGCTTCTATTATCCCTGGAGGGTGAGATGCGACTGGATTAATGCTGTCTACTCTAGCAGACCAGCGAGTCTTCGACCTCGAGTGATGGGAGCTTGGTATCTTTCCTTTCAAAATTTCCCATCTGTGGGGCTGGAGCTAAATATGTTTCATGTTACTTCCATTGCTATAGCCTTGACCCCTACAGTCTTTCAATGGGATGTCAAACTCCTTTAGCGTATCATAAATAAGCTCTGCAATGGCTTCTCCACTCTTTTTTGGTACAGTCGGTAAAGCAAAGTAGCATTTCTTCGACTTGGTAAGGCTGAGTTTCATTTTCAGTCAAATAAACGTATCTCAAAAGAACGCAGTCTGTTCAACATGTGCAGAATATGGTGTTGCATCAACTATTATGGCATAGTATTTTGCCATTTCTCTTTCTTCTAAAATTTTCTTCGTAAACAGGGCAGCGCAAAGAGTAATAAACTCATTTTGAATATCATGAGACAGATAATTCACATGCATTCTTTCTCCCTTTTCTTGAAACGAGTGGACTCTATTTAAATGTTCATTTAAAACTGGATCATAATTGGCCAGCAGTTCTAAAATTCCAAAAAAATTGCCATTTGAGGGGTTCCCGATTTTATCAATTTCACCCCGAAAAGCAAGTCCTCTTTCAGCTAGGAATAAAGTGACATTAAGAAGCCGCTTTAAAAGAATACGCCACTTGTCCTTTTCTTGTTGAATGGAGTGAAAGATTGAGTCCATTAGCCATTTATAATTTTTTGATTTGAACACCTCGGACTTTCACTCAACATAGCAGCAGCTTTTATGACTGGAACTACTCTCATGTTCTGGCACTTTATTGAAGAGTTTTTTCCAGCGTTTTTCCTCAGAATATCCTTCAGAAAGAGCGAACGAAAATCCTTTTGGCTGGGGCAACGTACTGAATATTCTGCAAGGTACACAGTAAAACGCTTTCTTATCCTTGCTCCAAACAAGCCAATCACGAGTAATTAGTTCACCATTTGTAAATTTATCTTGGAATACCGCCACGGGAACGGAATAGCCTACCGAATCCACAGGAAATTGTTCAGACAAAGAAACGTGAGGGTATTTTAAGTCTCGGCTGCTATCGAAAGCAGGGTCACCTACATCAACATATTTGACTGGTAAAGGTAAAGGCGGTTTGTGGCCTTTGATAGATTCAATATTCGTAGGCGACACAGACAGAATAGGACTAGGAGTCCCTGTTTCAGTGATGGGAACTGGTTCTTCCTTGTTTATTCGATTTCATTTTGTTGTTCATTTGTAGGTAAAATATCTACTTTATAACTATTACTATCGGTGGGCCTATTAGTAATGTTACCTTTTTCTATAACTGACAATGATGAAGGAGGACATTTGAAAAACTGTCCAAGCGATAGCTGGCCTTTCTTCGATGCTCTTTCCTTCAACTCCCTGTCTTCTCTTCCTTCCTTTTTTGAGCACCTGATTTGTGTTTGTAATTGCAACTCATAGCAAGTTTCACTAAAAACACTCTATACGCATTCTAAATTGTAATCCGTAATCAAACAATATTACACACCAACACCATTAAAACTGACGTATACAAATCACCCAAACCATGGTGAATCACTAACACAACGTATTACTATTGGATCAGACAATCGACTGACAGTGGATGACAAAGCATTATTTACGCAGCACAGTGCGGCCAGTGTGGGGACAGCGGGGAAAAACCCTTCCTCGGTGCGGGAATCCTCGCGCACGCGCTTCATAGATAGTTGTGCAGAATTGCCAACATCAATTTTTAGAACAGTAAGCTTGCGACTTAAGTTTGTTTTGTGATTGGTATGGTATAAATAAAAAATCTAGTTAATTTAATAGCCACACGGACTTCCAGTTTCCCAGATGGAACTGGACGAGGTAGGCCTAGAATTCTGTACCAACTACAAAAAATTACATTACATCATTGGGCCCTGGCCGGGCCCCGGTGCTGTAGCACCCCCTACACCGGCCTCTCGCCGGCTCTGTGTGGAGGCCCGAGTTCGATTCCTGGTTCTGAGGGCTGGAACGGGGTTCACTCAGCCTCATGAGGCAACCCTAAGAAGAGGCGGGTTCGATTCCTACCTCAGCTATTCTGGAAGTGATTTTCCTTAGTTTCCCACTTCTACTCCAGACAAATGACGGGATGGTACCTAATTTAAGGCCACGGCTGCTTCCTACCCAAATTTTACCTCAATTAACTTACAAATACACACACTATTACAGACATTGCAGTAAGACAGTTCATCAGACAAATTCTGCACACACCCTAGAACACGGGGCTACATGACCACGATGTTGCAACGCCCCTAAAGAAACAACAATAACAACGAGCTGAAGACCATAGCCTACCTAGGCTATATCATGTCAAGAGTGCTTGATAGCATTAGTAGTGTCCAGAGTTAGTTGGTTGAGGGTCGGAACAGCGAGGTCAACTGCCCCTCAGTATCCAGAGTCCATCTCCAGTAATGTCACTAATAAAATTCAAAGAGAGAAGGGAAAGGTGGTTTTCGGTATCGTGGGCCAGGTTTTGTTTCGCTGGAAGAAGTTATGGACGAAATGATATCGGTTACGCTGAGCAGTCCAGGAATAGCACAAACACTAACTAGAATACTGTTGCCACAGGTTGCTAAAAATCATGTTCTACAGTGAGGAGTAAGTGATCATCCTGAGGAACTGAGAAGGATAAAATTGCAAAAGTTTCTGCGCCCATCTGTCACTAGCTACACCAATGACACGAGACTAAGTTTTGAGAAGAAAAACAAAAAGAAGAAAGAATCACAAAAATTAAGAAAAGTCGTTCCTTTTTACTGAAACTCTATTGTACACTGGTGACAATATTCAGTGCAACCATCTACCTTACTCTTGTACATACCAGACAGTTTTGCGTGCTATCTAATAAGGTGATGATGATAATTGTTGTTTTAAGGGGCCTAACATCGAGGTTATCGGCCCCACATATCTAATAAGGGAAATCCGCAGTTGAAACGAACTCTTACTACTAAAAGATGAACATCTCTTATATTTTACTTCATTCTACTCAACAATGTGTATTCATGTACTGAAAATATAGTGTGTATGTACATTTTTGCAGGTATAGCCTCCTCGCAAACACAATCGAATGTAGGTGGCAGGTCGGTCGCGACAAAATGGTGGACGCAAGGGTGATAGACTTCATATTGAATGTTGTTGCCAATTCTAGGCGGCCTCTTATTGAAGGAAAAGCAATTTTAAATGCCAAACACTTGATTATGTGCGGGAAAGTGCTAGAAACAGAAGTTGGTTGGTTGGTTCTTAAGTTTAGGGGCTCCGACAACGCGGTCATGTAGCCCCGTGTACTTTGGGTGTGTGTAGAATCTGTCTGATAACCGGTGTTAACTGTGATGACTGTATTAGTGTGTGTTATCTGTTTTTTTAAATTCAAGTAAGGACTGCAGACTTTTCAATTTTTCAAATATTCCTACTTTTGCCGCCAAACGCCACCGTCAATGACTACTAGTTCAGAATTTAGCTACCAGACGCCACCGCAGTCGGCTCTTGGCAACAAACGTAGGAACCTAAGAGCGTTGTTTACATTCTTAACTTATACAATTTAGCTTCACACAGGTGTAATTAGTGGAAGGTTCTTTAACATGCCATAAATCTATGACATGGGACCGCCGGCTTTACTTCCCCTCCGAAGGAAGGCTTACTGAGGGATTTTTAACGCTTTTAAAAAATCCGACGACTTCGGCTGTATTTGAAAAGGAAGGAAGGAAGCTTGTAGTTTAACGTGACCGTTAATCTTGAGATCATGAGCCACGGGACCTCCTTTTTACGTGGATTCCGAACCACAGGACATGGCATTTCACTTCGAAAATCTCACATGCATTGACCGGGAATCGAACCCGGATCGCCTTGGTGAGAGGCATACAGCTAGACCGCTGAGCCACCACGCCCCCCAGGCTGGATTTGAACCCGCGATCTTGGGCATAGAAGCTCAGCATGCTACCGGCTACGTCACCGAAGCCGCCTGTGATGACTGTATTAGTGTGTGTTATCTGTTTTTTTAATTCAAGTAAGGACTGCAGACTTATGAATTTTTCAAATAGTTCCTACTTTTACCGCCATACGCCACCGTCGACGACTACTAGTTCAGAACTTAGCTACCAGACGCCACCACAGTCGGCTCTTGGCAACGAACGTAGGAACCTAAGAGCGTTGTTTACATTCTTAACCTATACAATTTAGCTTCACACAGGTGTAATTAGTAAAAGGTTCTTTAACATGCTATAGATCTATGACATGGGACCGCCGGCTTTACTTCCCCTCCGAAGGAAGGCTTACTGAGGGATTTTTAACAGAAGATTTTATAAGAATTGATGCTAGAAATTTGAAATGAGTACCTCACCAGATTCAAAATTAAATTTGGCCCCCAATTGGCGAGAAAAAAATAAATTGTTCAGGAATATATCATAAGCGTGTGGTCGGTACATTGCTTTACATACTTCAGCAAGTAGATACATTTAAATGTGGAAGATATAGCCTACAACTGTTGAAAGACTGTACAAGTTGAATATAAAGATTTTATAAAATTTTAATACGCACCTGCAGTAGCGTAGCCAGGATTTTAGTTTGGAGGGGGCCCATTAGGTCCTCATCTATTACTGCCGGAGTATATATTTTAGCCTATTTTCATTTATGAAAAAAAAAAGCCTTATGAGATCACCTTTTGTCCATGTGTGTGGGTGTGCCACCCTCCCCCCCCCCCCCCCTCTCCCCCACACCTTTATAATTAAATCTATACGGCCTGATCGATTTCAATGAAACTCGGTAACGACATACCAGAGCTCGCGTCAGCCCGGAAGGCGGCCGGCTCTGTGGGATTTGTGCAGAGAGGGAAAGATATACATTTCCACTGTTATAGTTCATCTAATGTAAGTTTGCACTTTTTTGACAGTTCTCGCGAGAACGAATACTCCTACAATCCGCCTCTACCACGTGCATTCCAGCCAATGAGCTATCACCCACGTGGCAGCCAGCAATGGCCGCTGTATTCCGTCAAGGTGTCAACAGCTGTTATGAGTTGCCTAAGCCTACATTCATCTCGCAATATCAATTCATTGCCCTTTTTTAAGGAAACTTGTATTTCTTTGTGACATTTATCAAATAATCGTTCTAACAGCACACTCATTGACGGCTCGCTGACAGAATAATGATACATCATTGGACGCGCTATGACCAAGACCTTGGCTATGACAGAGCAGCTGATAACTTACATGTGAGAGTGGAATTATTTTAGGCCCATCGTTTCACAGCTCGAGGAAAATGCTTACTAAGGTATGGTGTAAGATGTCCTTATGACGATACGATCATTACTTGGCCTGTTGGATTGATATTAACATAAAACGTACGAAACATTTCACCATGTAAGTTAACTTTCAGGCCTAAAAAACAACTCATATTTTAGGCCTACTTTTTTGCACAAATCATGCCATATGAAAATTATTCACCAGGCCAATGTCCTTAGGGAAATAAATAGTTCTGCTGACTTTTCTTTTACCTTCAAAAAGAAGGAAATAAAATAAATATCTTGAACAAGAAATTCCGTATCTGCTTCCTACTCGATAGTCAAAACGAAGATGTCCGACCTGGAGACCTCTCAGGCTACATATTTACTCAACATTTAATATAACCACTATATATTTGTCTGACAAAATGAACACGCGTTCAAATGGAAATAATACTTACAGACGATTTTGCGCAATATTATCAATTATAATTATTATTATTTAATATAATTAACACGTTATTTTCTCAGGCGGAGAACACAGTAAAGCGTCCATTACCAACCGCACGCCCATCCCACGAGCATGTGGTAGTTCAGTTTGATAATGCAACTTTTCAGTCTGGCCGACAGAATATGTTGCCAATATATTCACAATTACTGGGACAAGCGAAGAAATAACCTGAAAAAACTTACATGTGAATAAAACATGTATACATTTGTTATGGACTACAGGTTATAAATTGAGTCTTTCCTTATGAAGGTTGGCAACCCTAGCTGTCAAAAAAATGCAAACTTACAGTAGATGAACAATACAACAGGTCCACCATGTCCGAGTTCCCACACCGCAGGCTGCTGCCATGAGTTCCTGCGGTATGACAACACCGTCGCTTACCTCAACGAGCATGTCTCCTTCACGCTGCTTTACACTTAGCTTTCCTGACAACACACTAGCTCAGATTCTCAAGACAGACTGACTCTGATTGGTGGGATGGAAGTAAGGCATGACGTAATGGTAGCGTTGTGTTCTGCGCATCGCCTTCCCGGCTGGTTCGAGCTCTACAACCTCGTTACCTCGACCGGGCCTTTCAAATGTTGATACGTTTCACCAATCCAACATGGCGGCCACGCGAAATATTTCACTGGCATTCTGTATCTCCGCAACAGTAACAGAGATCACCTTGACATTTTGTACAGTGATAAAGGGTACTACTACAAGTTTACCGATCCAACTTTATATAAAACCTGTTAAGTAAAAAACGAACATGGTGGCCAAGCGAATTTGTAACATTTTAATGGATATTTCACGCGATTTAACCATCCGAGCGCAGTGAAACATGAAACGGTAAATGTTTATACAAATTATAATCTACTGACATCTAATTTAGTTCATTTTTACATACCTCAAGATGGCGGCAGCGCGAAATTTTAAAATTAAGTTTTTATTTCTTGTGTCCTAATCATGCCATCGAAGTGTACGTTTAAACAATGAACCTAAGCAATAATTTTCATATAATGGTACACAACTGTATGACCTATATATATATATATATATATATATAACAATCCAACATGGCGACCATCCGAAATATTTAGACGATTCTCAACATCTACGAATCTATTGCAGCAATCAAACTGAAATTTTGTATGCTGATAGAGGCTATTAATATAAGTTCACCTATTGGACTTTGAATAACCTGGTGAGCCCAATATCAACATAGCGGCAAAGCGAAGTTAAAACATTTAAATGGAATTGATTCGCGATTTAATTATCCGAGCGCAGTGAAACTTGGTACAGTACATGCTCATACAAAATATACTGCCATCGAATTAACTTCAATTGTTTCATAATCCTAAGATGATGGCAGTGCGACATTTAAAAATTGAGTTTCTATTTCTTGTGTCCTAATCATGCGATCGAAGTGAACGTTTGAATAATGAACCTATGTAACAATCTTCATCTAATGGTGCATAACTCTATTACCTACATACAGAACAAACCAACATGGTGTTCCTTTTCATAGGCGGGAGATTTTTTTTAAATAAAGAAGACCAATATGATATATGAACATAGGCTATAACTTATAGTTCTTCACGTAACTACTTGTTCGGATTATAAGTACTTTAGAGTTCATTTTGAGCTCAGGACAAAAATCTTCTGTTCGTTCATGTCTGTCTGAATTCCGCCCTTCATTGCTTTGTTTTGAGGCAGCTCACAGCTGTGTCAGTGTCTATATTTGTCTCTGTCGCTCAGATTTTCAATTATCAGAATACTACTGTTATGGCATATTCACACGTTTCAGTTCAGAATGTTCTTGACATTAATACCGCACTATGTCTTGGTGTTTTTTAAACAGTTTATTTACCAGAAATGTTTTTAGTCAATTGAATGAATATGTCCAAAAAGAACCATCGGGAGTAGATAACAGGAAGAAGGGACACTCATAAAAGCATCAAACAAAGAAGGTACCGTACGTTGCAAAACATTTACCGTAGGTCTTTTATTGTTAGTCTAATGCAGTGCTGTTTTAAGGTAAGCCAAAGGGTCGTCGTGGACCCCACTCTTGTTTATTATTATTATTATTATTATTATTATTATTATTATTCAGAGGAAACTGTAACACCCTTTAAATAATAATAAATAAAAACGAACCTTTTAAAAAATCGAATAACTACATTCTCTCGTGCAGAGAAAATTATTTGTAAAAGCTGTACTTGCATAATAAAATGGGGGCCTCAATTTTCTACGCCTACAATAAAAACTTCATAACTTACCGAAGATGTGCCCAGTTTTGCCTTCTTTATGACAAAGCAAAGCGATTATTGGAAAAGGATTTAATTGAAATTGAGCACAAAGCGAAACATATGTAAGTTTATATACCGGTACATAAATACATTGAACCGGGTATATCCATCGCTTTGGAAATTTGATAGCTGGAGTGCAGTAGGCGGACGAAAGTTGAACTTCAACGGGGATTACAGGATCTTAAAAGAAGTGCGTGAAATAATATGCTGTTCAGGAACTTCACTAGGATGTCGAAAGCCCATTTCGAATTTTTGTTGAGCATGATTGAGAAAAGAATTGAGAAAAAGAACATACATTTCCGTGAAGCAATACCTCCAATATGAAAACAAGAGGCTTGCACCCGATTCATAGTGTTACGGCTGTGAGTTTGTGTCATCGCTCGCCGCATGAGTCACAACTGCCCCAGGGCTGGGCTGTGCCCTGCCTCATGTACTGCGTGCGCCTTATGCAACAGGGCTACGAGGACAAAGGGATGATCCAGAATATTCGTGACTGAACCAGTGAAGGAAATGTCGAGAAGCCGTGTGCCCTGGACGATTCTAGAATTCATTGAGTCACCAGCCTGCTATATAAGCGGCTTCAACAGTGAGGGGACCGAGTTTTCTGTGGGTGTGTGTTTGTGAGCGAGTGCGACACAAGTGTGGTGACGACGTGCCGTGCGAGTTACGAAAACCAGTGACATTGTTTCCCCAGCTTGTGGACAGCGAAACAGCGTGTAGCGGATTATCGTAAGTAACTGTGGTTGGTGTACATGAGGAAGAGGAGCAGGTAGTTTCTGTCAAGGCCACCGTACTCATTAAGACGGTTTAACTTCTGTGGTTTGTTGACAAGTGAAAGGGCCAAGAGCGCTCAAGGAAGAGACTTGAGGAAACTGGAGTAAGGTTCTAATTGTTTGCATTTGCTGATGAGTAGTGTATCTTTCTGGCCACAATAAAGTTAATTATTTCTTTAAGCAGTAATTGGTGTTGTGCTTCCTACCCACCGTAATCCAGTTAACAAAAGTGCCACTAGGGGGGTGGCACGTAACAACTGGTGTCAGAAGCCGGATTACGAACTCAAGCACAAGCACAACACCTGACGGTCCTGGTTTTAAAACCCGAGCAGGTCATTTTTTTTTAATTTTCCTGTGAGCGCATGCCCCTTACAAGACAAACATCTAAAATGGAAGAGCAATTCGCAGCATTGCTAGAAAAGTTAAGTGGCATGGAAACCAAGATAGAAGACGGCCAGGAGAAGATGGAATACGGTCAAAATAAGTTAGCGGAGGACCTGAAGAAGATGGAGGACGGCCAGAAGAAGATGGAGGACGGCCAGAAGAAGTTGGCCAAGGACCTAACTGCCAAATTAGAAGACGGCCAGAAGAAGATGGAAGATAGCCAGAAAAGGTTAGCCGAGGACCTAACTTCCAAATTAGAAGAAGGTCAGAATAAGCTAGCAGAGGACCTGAAGGACGGCCAGAATAAGTTAGCAGAGGACCTAACCGCCAAATTTCTGGATGGCCAGAAAAATCTGGAAGAGTGTCTGCTGACGAAATTAGAGGAGAGCCAAAGGAAATTAGAACAGGGCCTACGTGAGGAAGTCGCAGCAGTGGAAAAGAAGTTCGACGCCTTACAAGTGGAAGTTGCCGAGCTGCGCCAACGCCCGCTGATGGGGGTGGAGGAGAAATTCAACGCCTTGCAAGTGGAAGTTGCCGAGCTGTGCCAACGCCCGCTGATGGGGGTGGAGGAGAAATTCAACGCCTTACAAGTGGAAGTTGCCGAACTCTGCCAACGCCCGCTGATGGAGGTGGAGGAGAAATTCAACGCCTTACAATAGGAAGTTGCCGAGCTGCGCCAACGCCCACTGACGGGGGTGGAAGAGAAATTCAACGCTCTACGAGAGGAAGTTGCCGAGCTGCGCCAACGCCCGCCCACCGTTACACCGGGAATATCAGGAACGGGACATAGCAGAGTGACGCCCCCAACCTTCGACGGAAAGGTCCCGTGGAACACCTACTTACGTCAGTTCGAGGCGGCCTGTTCCATAAATAACTGGAACAACACAGAAAAGGCTACAGCTCTCATTGTAGCGCTGAGAGGTGACGCCCTTAACGTCCTTCAGGCCATCCCGACTGGATCCCAGGACTACGCTTCACTGATCGCCCATATGGAGTCCCGATATGGAGATAGCCATCTTCAGCAGGCCTACCAGATGCAGCTCCGGACCCGGGTACAGAAGAACGCGGAAACCCTGCAGGAGTTCGAGATGGACATCGCACGCCTCGTAAGGCTCGCCTATCCAACAGCGCCGGCCGACTTTCTGGAGCAGATAGCGACGCAGACTTTCACGGGCTACGGGACTCGGACACTCAACAGGCGCTGCTTCTCGCGCGCAATAA
This sequence comes from Meconema thalassinum, assembly GCA_946902985.2. NCBI lineage: Eukaryota > Metazoa > Arthropoda > Insecta > Orthoptera > Tettigoniidae > Meconema > Meconema thalassinum. Next base: position 31,290,820 of record OX336400.1, on the reverse strand, counting down.
GACCCTGGCAGATGCGCTGAGCCACGCACTTGAGTTCGAGACGGCAAAACAGGCATCCAGAATGCACGCGCGGGTGCGTCAAGTGGACGTCGACGAACCAGTAAAAACCAACGAGACCAAGCCCCTGCCGACGAATTAATGGAGGCGCTTAGCCGTTTCTTCGATAGTCGCGGCACCACCAGCAACGACACAGCTGGAAGGCAACCGGAGAGGCGGCCCGGAAGAGGACTACCGACCTGCTGGACCTGCGGTAAGAAAGGCCACCTGAGCAAGGACTGCGGTGATCGCCGCCGCCGAGGGTATCCGACGGTAAATCAGTCGTCTGAAAACCGCGTGGCCCAGGAAAACGAGTATTAGCCAGCCTTGGGGGGCAAAGGTTGGATTGTGACAGTCGTCAAGCCCCGGCAGTCCAGGTTCGTGTGACGAAGTTACGGAGGGACAATAGCAGCCTGATGGTCGACGGAGTCGTCAACGGAGAGAGCTGGCCCATGCTAATCGACACGGGAGCAACGAGGACCATCGTCAGTCCCACCGTGATCCCGAAGTGGAGAGTGCAACCCACACAAAGGAACCTCCAGCTAATAACCGCGACCGGAGAGACCGCACCGGTACATGGCGAAGCATCACTGGAGTTCGTCATTGGTCGACGGGCGATAAAGCATCCAGTGCTTGTGGCTGACGTATCAAATGAAGTGATCATCGGACTGGACTTCCTGGACCAGAACAACATCATCTTGGATCTGAGTACCAACACTCTGCACTTCGGAAGTGAGGAACTTGCTTTGCAACCTGCGCACGAGTCCATCACCGCACGACGAGTAAGGCTGAGAGAAGACGTCATCGTTCCCGCCAGGACGGAGGTCAGCGCTGCCGTAATTGTCGACGGAACTGCTGAGGGAGTGGCGGCTGTCATCGAGCCAAAATATGAGGACATCCAGACAAAAGGATTGCTAGTTGCCAAGACTCTCATCAACACGACGTCTCGGCCGTACGTCCGCCTGTCCAACCTCAACGACTACGACATTACGGTTCACCGGGACACCAACCTAGGAGTCTGCGAGCCCGTTACCTGGATTGCCCGCATCACAGATACGACAGACGGACACCTGCAGACGGACAACCGAAGAAGACGCACACTGCCAGAAGAACTACAGAAGCTGTACCAAGGATCCCAGGACCATTTAGACGAGGAACAATCACGCCAACTTCAGGACCTGCTACGCGAATTCCAGGACGTCTTCTCCGTGGGGAGCAAAGACTTCGGCAGGACAAGCTTGGTTCAGCACAGAATCGACGTTGGGGACAGCGCACCGATTAGGGCCCCATTCCGACGTGTCCCGCTCGCCAAGCAAGCCGAAGTCGACCTGATGGTAGAAGAGATGAAGGAGCAAGGGGTGATCGAGCCATCACATAGTCCTTGGAGTTCTCCGGTCGTGCTAGTGAAGAAGAAGAACGGTTCCACCAGGTTCTGCGTGGATTACAGGCGGGTGAATGACGTCACGAAGAAGGACAGCTACCCTCTACCCCAGATCGACGACACCCTGGACACCATATCAGGGTCGAGATGGTTCTCCACCTTGGATTTGAAGAGTGGCTACTGGCAGGCGGAGGTCCACCCTAAGGACCGCGAGAAAACTGCGTTCTCTGTGGGCAGCGGGCTCTGGCAGTTCACCGTCATGCCATTCGGTCTGTGCAACGCCCCTGCGACCTTCGAAAGGCTAATGGAGTCCATTCTGAGGGGACTACACTGGAAGACCTGCCTGGTCTACCTAGACGACGTCATCGTTCTGGGGAGAAGCTTCGAGGAGCACTACAGCAACCTGAAGGAGATCTTGTTGAAGCTACGGGCTGCCCAGCTGAAGTTGAGCCCCAAGAAGTGTCAGCTCTTCCAGAAGCGGGTCCAGTACCTTGGGCATATCGTCTCCGAGGAAGGGGTGCACACCGACCCCGAGAAGACCGCAGCTGTGAGGGAGTGGCCAGTTCCGAAGGACAAGTCCCATCTACGAAGCTTCCTGGGACTCTGCACTTATTACCGTCACTTCGTGAGAGTATTCGCCGACATCGCCAAACCTTTACATCGACTGACTGAGAAGGACCAACTCTTCACGTGGACAGCAGAATGCCACAGTGCCTTCGAACAACTCAAGCAGGCTCTGTGCACCGCGCCTATTCTGGCCTACCCCAGACCTGGAACAAGGTTCATCGTCGATACCGATGCCAGCGACTTTGGCATAGGGGGAATCCTGTCGCAAGTAGTGGACGGCGAGGAAAGAGTAGTGGCCTACTTCAGCAAGGCCTTGTCAAAACCAGAAAGGAACTACTGCGTCACCAGGAAGGAGCTGCTCGCCATCGTGTGAAGACCACTGAACACTTCTACAAGTACCTGTACGGGCAAGAATTTCTCATCAGGACCGACCATGCATCCCTGCGGTGGCTCCTGAACTTCAAGCAGTCCGAGGGTCAACTCGCGCGGTGGTTAGAGAGGCTTCAACAGTACAACTTTGAGATTCAGCACAGGAAAGGCCAACTGCATTCTAACGCCGACGCCCTGTCACGAAGACCGTGCCCCGAAGACTGCACCTTCTGTGCCCGAAGGGAGGAGAACACCGGGATACAGTGCCGAAGGACCACCGTGGAACTTCAAGGGAGCTGGAGCCGCGAATCTTTCACGCGGGCACAAGCAGAAGATGATGACCTGGGACTGGTAGCCGAATGGAAGAGGGCCTGTGTCCCCAGACCCGGGTGATACATTGTGAGTGACTGCAGCCCAAAGTTTAAGTCCTACTGGGCACAGTGGGACTCGCTGATTGTAAGGGATGGCCTCATCTGCCGTACCTGGGAGAGCACCGACGGAAATACATCTCGGGAACAAGTCGTCGTTCCAAAGGCTATGACGGCGGAAGTCCTGAAGGAAGTTCATGGAGGATCATCTGGTGGACACCTAGGGATAAAGAAGACCCTGGAGAAGCTAAGAGAGCGGTTCTACTGGATCGGATGCCGAACAGACGTGGAGAACCACTGCGCGAGGTGCCACGATTGCGCAGCCAGCAAGGGCCCAGGACGAAGACGACGAGGTCCACTGAAGACCTACAACGTGGGCGGCCCCATTGATAGAGTGGCCATCGATGTTGCTGGGCCATTCCCGCTAAGCGAGGCAGGGAACCGCTACATATTAGTCGTCAGCGACTACTTTACCAAATGGCCGGAGGCGTATGCGCTCCCTAACCAAGAAGCCGCGACGATTGCAGAGACCCTGGTGAAGGAATTCGTCAGCCGGTACGGAGTACCCCTGGAGCTGCACTCCGACCAAGGGAGGAACTTCGAGTCGCAGGTGTTCCAGAACCTATGCCAGCTGCTGGGAATCCGGAAGACAATGACAACGCCGCTACACCCTCAGTCCGACGGGATGGTAGAGCGATTCAATCGCACCATCGAGAACCATCTCCGAATAGTCGTCAGCGAGCACCAGAGGGATTGGGACAAACATCTCCCACTATTTCTCCTGGCCTACCGCGCCGCGTGCATGAAGCCACCGGGTGCACACCAGCCCGGGCCATGTTTGGGAGGGAGCTCCGTCTACCTGTCGATCTTGCCTTCGGCCGACCTGGGAATGATCCGATCCCGGTAAGCCAGTATTGTCAAGAACTGGTCGACCAACTGGAGGACGTGCACGCGTTCTCGAGGAGGAAACTGTGGATCGAGACCGACCGAATGAGGACCTGATACGACCAGCAGACGGATGCCGGCGGATTCCACGAGGACGACCTGGTCTGGCTCTTCAACCCATTACGGAAGAAAGGCCTGTCACCCAAACTGCAGAAGTCCTGGGAGGGCCCGTACCGAGTCGTGAAACGGATCAACGATGTCGTCTACAGGATCCAGCGGAGCCCGAGGGTGAAGATGAAGATCGTGCATCGAGATCGCCTGGCAGCCTACGGAGGGACACAGACGGACCAATGATTGATTGGGACGATCAGCCTTTTTAGGAAGGGGGTGGTGTTACGGCTGTGAGTTTGTGTCATCGCTCGCCGCATGAGTCACAACTGCCCCAGGGCTGGGCTGTGCCCTGCCTCATGTACTGCGTGCGCCTTATGCAACAGGGCTACGAGGACAAAGGGATGATCCAGAATATTCGTGACTGAACCAGTGAAGGAAATGTCGAGAAGCCGTGTGCCCTGGACGATTCTAGAATTCATTGAGTCACCAGCCTGCTATATAAGCGGCTTCAACAGTGAGGGGACCGAGTTTTCTGTGGGTGTGTGTTTGTGAGCGAGTGCGACAGAAGTGTGGTGACGAAGTGCCGTGCGAGTTACGAAATCCAGTGACATTGTTTCCCCAGCGTGTGGACAGCGAAACAGCGGGTAGCGGATTATCGTAAGTAACTGTGGTTGGTGTACATGAGGAAGAGGAGCAGGTAGTTTCTGTCAAGGCCACCGTACTCATTAAGACGGTTTAACTTCTGTGGTTTGTTGACAAGTGAAAGGGCCAAGAGCGCTCAAGGAAGAGACTTGAGGAAACTGGAGTAAGGTTCTAATTGTTTGCATTTGCTGATGAGTAGTGTATCTTTCTGGCCACAATAAAGTTAATTATTTCTTTAAGCAGTAATTGGTGTTGTGCTTCCTACCCACCGTAATCCAGTTAACAAAAGTGCCACTAGGGGGGTGGCACGTAACAATAGCCTTCATCAGCCCCGGAACCCGTCTTTTCTTTGTTACTTTTTGATGCTCTTTTGAAAAGTAAGATCTCAAACTTTTTATTTTGTTCTTTACCCCCTGAATATCCAATTTGTAAGTTTCAGCCAAAACACTCAATGCGTCATTTCGTACTGTTTATTCGTGTACAACTTCGAGGATAGCCTACGTCCCACAGAACAGGATGTTTTCTGTAATCCTCGATAAATTGTATAGTTTCCTCCGTGGTGACTGACATGACGTGCACAATATTGGCTTAAATTATACAAAATGCAAGACGAGAGGCACGTAATCCCCGAATTATATGCCCAAGATAGCGGGTTCAAACCCGGCCGAAGCCGTCGGATTTTTTAAGAGCGTTAAAATCCCTCAGTATGCCTTCCTTCGGAGGGGAAGTAAAGCCGGCGGTCCCATGTCATAGATTTATGGCATGTTAAAGAACCTTCCACTAATTGCACCTGTGTGAAGCTAAATTGGATAGGTTATTGTAAACAACGCTCTTAGGTTTCTAAGTTCGTTGCCAAGAGCCGACTGCGGTGGCGTCTAGCAGCTAAGTTGTGAACTTAGCCTAGTAGTCGTTGACGGTGGCGCTTGGCGGCGTAAGTAGGAAATATTTGAAAAATTCTAAGTTGCAGTACTTAAATAAAAAAAAAAAAACAGATAACACACACTAATACAGTCATCACAATTAACACCGGTTATCCGACAGATTCTACACACACCCAAAGTACACGGGGCTACATGACCGCGGTGTCGCAGCCCCTAAACTTAAGAACCAACCAACCGAAATCCCCGAACCGTGCGGTTCGGCTTTCAACACTGCGTGCGCTACGATCCTCTCCCTCGTTCAACTCCGAGGACTCATGCAGCAACATGTTCGTCACTTGCCACACACCTTGCGCTATGACGCATGCCTTTGACGAACATAAAAACGCACGAGTGTGGACAGACCTTGGAGAGAGCATTGTCAGATGTCGTCAGATCGAGACTTCTTGGAGGTCAGGCAAACGGAGCTGGTTAAGATGCAGAACTTCTTCCAATCCACCGGCCAGGAAAGGTGTGATTCAGGTAATCGCCCACGTGAATCGCGAAGTGTGCTGGTGCTCCACACAACAGAGTCTTCGATACAATGTTTCTTGCAATTGTGGCACCAACCACTCATTAAGCATCTCCTGGTAAGAATGTCCATTAACATTGTCTTCGCAAGAAAGGCCGGCCGGTGTTGTGTTACGACAAGGATGGTGCTCATACCAATGTTCATGACTCTTAAGACTTCAAGGTAACTGTGTATAACAAAAATTCAACCATAAATATCATAATGTTGAAAATAAAGGGGGGGGGGGGTTACGCCCACTTCCGGACCACCCTGTACATTCGTAGAAGGAACGCCTCCGTAATTGTGGTATTTGTAGTCGGTATGTTTATGAATTGAACACCGACAAGAGGTCCTAACAAAGGAAGGAAGGAAGCTTGTAGTTTAACGTGACCGTTAATCTCGCGATCATAAGCCACGGGACCTCCGTTTTACGTGGAATCCGAACCACAGGACATGGCATTTCACATCGAAAATCTCACATGCAGTGACCGGGAATCAAACCCGGTCCGCCTTGGTGAGAGGCATACAGCTTGACCGCTGCGCCACCACGCCCCCCAGGTCCTAACATACCCAGGCACTGTCTTACGGTGTATGAAGCCAAACTAATCAGATCGGCGTGAACGAGGGGAGGGTCTCTTGGGACGTGGCCCCTCACTTCACGCATTTATTTACGCATTTGTGCGGTTTCTCATTAATTGCATATCATTCTTCTCTGTTCTTGCCACGGTGGGTGAGTGGTTAACGTGTCGGTCTACTAACCCCCAAGCTTGCAGGTTCGCTCCTGGCCGCAGTAAGTGATTTTGAAAGGCGGCAAAATTTACGACACCATGTCATACGATGTTGACATGTCAAAGAACCCATTTGAATCAGTAGGCCGTGTTCATAATGGCAAAATTAATCTCGGGAGTTTCCGCCAACACAAAGTTCCTCATTTCTCTACTAGAAAGCGCTATAGTGTTCAAGGAGCTTAGATAGCTAACCTCCTTGACTTTCATAGTGCTTCAAGAAACACCGAAATTCGACATGCAAGCTACCCTCTGGGTGTCAAATAACAAAGCTTGCACCCGGCACCCGAGGCATTGCGATATTATTATTATTATTATTATTATTAGGGAGATATGGAACTGCGCCCATAATCAGTGGTATTTCCAGATCCTTTTAATTAGGCTGATTGAACTGCGCCCATAGTCAAGTCGGCTGTTAGCCCAAGGTCGGTTTAAGGGGAAGTGACGGACTGTCTCCCACCACTAGCTTCTGCACTGCTGAGAATAAGAGGTAGTCCTCCGTCCCGATAAGCAGCTATACTACGGGCCTCCGGGGGTGGCAGCTAATCACACTAACCACTACACCACAGAAGCGAATAATAATGATAATAAGAAGAAGAAGAATGAAAATCCACAGCCATTTTCCAGTCATTGGACCGGGTCAGGGTTGGAATGAATGAAGCCCCCATCTAGCGGCGAGGATGGGCATTGTGCCGGCTTCCGAAGCCTGTCGCACTCCTCTGGGACAATGATTAATCAATGACAGATGAAATGAAATGATAATGGAGAGTGTTGCTGGAATGAAAGATGACAGGGAAAACCGGAGTACCCGGAGATAATCCTGTCCCGCCTCCGCTTTGCCCAGCACAATTCTCACATGGAGTGACAAGGATTTGAAGCACGGAACCCAGCGGTGAGGGGCCGGCGCGCTGCTGCCTAAGCCACGGAGCCTACACTAATAATAATAATAATAATAATAATAATAATAATAATAATAATAATAATAATACAACTCTCTCTAATCCACCATAAATAACTACCCCTCTAGTTTTGTTATACAATAAGAAAATATAATAATTTTCTAAATGATAAGATTATCTCAAACTATATTATTAAACATTTGTAATAACAAAACTATTTTTAAAATATGGTTAGGTTGTCGAAAACATCCCAATGTACCAGTTAATGCTAATATTGCTAGAACAAAAATTAAATATTAGTGTGTTTTGAAAACTGTACCTGTTTTATGCATCCCAGGCCAACACTAATCTCTTGTCCGCAATCTGGACAGGGTATATTTAGTTGTTCGCAATCTGGACGGTTTTTGACTTGTTCGCAATGAAGACAACCGATTTGAAATGAGTCTCTTCAAATTCACACCACTCGACACAACATAATTCGGTAGAGGGGTGGAGGGAGGGAAGCTACCTGACCGTTGTCAATGGGCGCAGTTCCACAGCCAATTTTTGAAGGCTGGTGCTAATGACCTGGGTCATTAATGAAGATTGGGCGCAGTTCCATACAAACCTATTATTATCTGTTATTCTGATATCTGCACAGTGTACTGATAGTTGCATTTTGTCACGAACATGTCGTTGAACAACGAAGTGCGTCAAAATGTGTTGCAATAGCACAGCCACGTCCAAGCACGATGATACCCCAACAGGACTTCCATATTTTCGATGCGACAATTTATGATGGTCTAGCTGCACATTTCTGCTGGTTTTAGCTTACGATAGTAATGCTATTCGCGAACTCAGTCGAATGTAGGTGGCAGGTCGGTCGCGACAAAATGGTGGACGCAAGGGTGATAGACTTCATATATTGAACGTTGTTGGCAATTCTAGGCGGACTCTTATTGAAGGACAGGAAATTTTAGATGCCAAACACATAATTATGTGCGAGAAAGTGCTAGAAGCAGAAGATTTTAAGAGATTTGAAACTTTATGCTTAAAAACTAGTAATTTAAATGGAGTACCTCACCAGATTCAAAATGAAATTCGGCCACCAGTTGCCGAGAAAAAATAATTTGTTCGGGAATAGCCTATATCATAAGCGTGTGGTCGGTACATTGCTTTACATACTTCAGTAACTAGATACATGTAAATATGGAAGATATAGACTAATACTGTTGAAAGACTGTACATGCTGACTATAAAGATTTTATAAAAAATGTAATCTATACTAGGGTTAACCCGTTGAAATTCAACGGAATACTAAGTCCCTGGGTTGGTAAAGTACATTTCTCTGGCACTTAAAACTGTTGTGTGACAGCATTTGCTACATGTAGTTTGCAGTGGCTAAATCAGACTCCAGAAATTAACTTATAGACTGAAGTGTTTAGTAACTATTTGTAGAGAAATTTTGGTTCAATGTCTCTTAAATGTAGTGATGTTAGAGTATCTCCTTAATTACAACATTTATTGTCCTATGGCCCGCCGGCACTATTTGTACTTTCAAACTGTCCAATGCTACGTACAGCTGGTCATGGCTAAATACAGGCCGGGGTAAATATACACCAACACGGTATAAATTCTGTTCTTGAGCTTTGTTAATTTTCATACTGAATGCAAGGCGAATAGGAAACTGGCGTCTTTTAAAATTAAATGGAAGAGTTGTGTCGGATGGTGTTGAATCAATTCTAGGAATCAGAACTCTTTGTCCAACACTTAACCCTGTAATGATTTCAAGATCTAAACTGTCATGCATTTTTCGCACAATTAATGTTGTTCCATTTAGAAGCCCCTGTGTAGCATTTAAGTTTCTTAATAACATTACAATCGCTCCAGGTTTTAAGTTAAGGACATGAGGAGGCAAGCCACTTAATTCTAAGCTGTTCAGAAACTCTATGGGAAGTTTACACAGATGTACGTTCTGGGTAGAAGATCTATAATTTAAGATCTTTTTCTTTTAGCGTATGGCTTTTAGTGCCGGGAGTGTCCGAGGACATGTTTGCCAGTTTGTAGCTGCTTCTATGCGGACACCCATGGGGTGAGCTACATGTACCGTCACGTGTGGAGTGTTGTCTGTGGAGAAAAGTTTCAGTGTAAGGACGAGGAGTTGGAAGGTAGCGGCTGTGGCCTATAGTTAGGGACCAACCCCGGCATTTGCCTGGAAGAAAGATGGGAAACCACAGAAGACCATCTTCAAGGTTGCCGGCGGGGGGATTCGAACCTCCTCGCCTCCCGGATGTGAGTGACTGCCTGTTGTCACGCCGTAACGACCACGGCTAACTCACCCGGTACTTTAGAATTGATTTGTTCACATTGTTCGTTTTTAGGGGCAATAATGGCAATTTTGGAGAAACTTATAACATCTTCAGGTGACTGAAATTTATTCCCGTAAATTTCAGAGACGATGTCTTTTTTCACGATGACAGAGGGTGGTAAATCAATAACAGATTCCTGATTCACGGAAGGGGAATCTCCAGTACCAATTTTCAGCAAAAGATCAGCAAAATCTAATTCTTCTGGTACTGCTCGCTTAATTTTAAACTGAGAAAATATTTAAAATTCTGACCAAAGAGGAGACATTTAATACAGTTCTGAATAACAGCTTGTTTGTAATCATGCGGAACAACAGGCAAAACTTGTCTAAAATCTCCCCTTAGTACAATAACTTTCCCTCCAAAAGAGATGCAATTACCCATGATGTCTTGCAAAAGTCTGCTAACGCACTTCAGGGCATGCACGTTATCCATTGGTGCTTCTTCCTATATAATCAGTCTTGTTGACCTGATCTCATGTGCTCCTTTACTGTTCATTTTTAAAGATGAAACAGAAGCTTCGTGTAATTTCAGCGGTAACTTAAATCTGCTGTGTACCGTACGGTCATTGGGTAATAGCATGGCAGCATTTCCAGTCCACGCCACCAGGCCCGATGAGAGGGGGGGGGGACAGGCAGGGCTGGTGCCCCGGGGCCCGACCCTCCCAGGGGGGCCCGGCGTCCTAGGAGGATGGGCCAGATCTGGCATTGGTTTATTATTGCCTTTGTGTGACTTTAATTTGCTGCTGGCAATCATTTAGTGAATGCAATGAACTGTCTGAGAAAATGTTACAAGGATTGAGAAACTTATTCTGTCAAGTGGACAATATTTTCCATTACAAAGCGCTTGTGGGAAGAACAACTGTCTCAAAGTGGTCAACTTAGGCGATGGGGCTTCGCTAAGTATTGTTGTCAGAATATACCTGACGACAGAAAGAGCCTTCCATTATTCTAAATTTAGCTTATTCGGCTAATGCACCAATCCTTCAAATAATTTTCTCATCCCTTCACTTATTTCGCCAAGGCCACGAGAGCCTGGGCTGCCCTGGTTTGTTTAGTCAGCTAGCTCAAGAGTTTCAAGTCTGGTGCGTCACGTCGAGCTTAGATATTTAGAGGTGATAGTGTCTGAAATGAATATATTGTCTAGCTAGACGTATCGTATGCCGTGCAAGAAGGTAAGTAAAATAAATTTTAAAGTAGCGTCCACACAGTAATTTACTTTATAGTATTGTTTATTTAAGGGGAGGAACAGCAAGGTCATCTTCCCCTAGTAATTCACTTTCGCACTACGGTATGTGAATTGCTTGCTAAATATCTTGTGAAGGGTAGGATGATGCTGTTGGTCAAACGTAGATAAAATAAATGTATGCCAAATTGTTCATCTTCTCGTATACTGAATTGAGAAAACAATGCTAACATTTAAATAATCTGTATGTTTAGGTGCAGTATAATCGTTTTTATAACTGGTCTATTCAACACGATCAACAATCCTAGGCACTTGGGTTCGTGCGCCAAATCACTTCTAAGTAAGGGACTTATTGAAAATCTATAATACTATTGGCACTAGAGTTGGGAAATGTATCCAAAGACTTAAACTAAGGTAACATTCTAGTATTTTTCAGGACTGAGCGTTTAATTAACCAGGAGAAAAATGACTGAACCACTCAACTTTGTTTTCCAATTCCCCTCATGGAACGTCAGTAGTGTGCATGGCGATGGAGAAATTAATATATTGCATGTAGGCAACCGCGCAGATTTTCCTAAGACCAAATATTTTCATCATCTTCATCTTCCTAGCGTTTGTCCCGCTATTAACTCTGCTTAATTTAGAAGAAAATTAAGACGAAGTATTGTCGAATATTAATATAAATACAATTTTGTTTTGAGCTGGTGCAATGGCTGTTATTATTATTGGACGTTTCTATGCGGTTTATTCCAAAGAGCAGCATCGATCTGCAAAACACTTATTTTTCAGGACGCGAAGAGATACCTTTAAACATAAAATGAGTTGCTCTCTTTATCTATAAATTGGAAATGACTCCGGGTCCTGACGAAGCTGCGGCAGGAATGCAGAATTCGGCTTCCCGAGTGCGGTGGCATTGCGACATTTAACCCGTGTACTTGGTAGCTAGTAGGTCTAGTATCACTGGCGGGCAATGAACCATTGGCGCTGGGTTGGGAATCGTTTGCATCAACTAGCACTGTAGATATAATTCAGTATTTGCTGACGCGTTAATTTTTCGGTTTGTTTCTGAAGGCCTCCACGTGATTGAATGAAGTTGACTGTAAAGCAGTAGTTTTCACAAATATTAATGAAGTATTGTAAGATTCTCAAACAGTGAACAAAATAGAAAACCGAGAAAAGTGTGAAATGTGTAGACTGAAGGGGAGGCTAGTGGTTGTATAATTAGAGAGGTGTACTGGCAATATTGTTGTAACTATTTGTCTTGGAAAGTAGAAACATAGACCCTCTTAAAACCACCCACTGCTGGACGAAAAGCAGGGTGTACACTGTGCTGTGCTATGGCCTCTGTGCCATGATCAATCGCATGCCGTATTCTTAGTTGCCGACTGGGAAAAGTGGGAATGCGTTGCCCGTCACGACTATTACTGTAATTATTAGGGTTAAGAGTAGGGTAGGTGTCCCTGGACTTATAAGGTACTATCCCAGCATTCGTCTGGAGGTAGTGTGGAAAACCATACTCAGGGTAGCTTCTGTCAGCACCGGAAATCGAACCTCTGATCTGCGGAGTTGCTGTAGACCCCAATCAGGGTCATTGGTGAGCTACATCGTGGGGTCTTACTTGAAGGTGCGAGAGCTTTTACTTCAATATCGGAGAGTCTTTTCTATAGCCACTAAATGTCAATGGTCACCAAATTCTTACTCCAATATATCACAAAAATAATCACCCAAATGGCCTATAACTCAATAATTTGGACCGATTATTTTGCAAAATTTTCCGGAGGAGGACCCCCGGACCCCACTGTGAGCTTGGTGATATTCCGTACCTCCAGATCCGCTGTGTGTCCACTCTCCCATAATCTTGGCTTAAATCCGCCCCCAATGATCACCAGTCATAGATAGGATTGGGGATTTTTAGGAGAACCTGGCTGTAGGTTTGCTTACTGCAAAGCAATATTAAGTTATAAGTCCCCTGACTGCAAATTACAAAATATAGTTCAATTCCACATTTTCTTCTTTTGTGAAAACAATCACTGATCAGCTGCAATCTACGGCTAGCACATAATAAATAACTTGACTTACGTATGAGCATACCTGTGGTTAATATGAAAATATATTTTGCTTTGTTTAATGTACAGTGATGTGTGATCGCCGTTCAACCAAAACATCTTAAAAATCCGACGACTTCGGCCGGACTTAAACCCGAGATCTTGGGCATAGCAGTTCAGCATGCTATAATTATTATTATCATTATTGCTTGCTGGCTTTTATGTTCTTGTAATAATTGATTTGGTGATGACCTTTTTGTGCAAAAAAATGCGCCAAATCAGTTAGTGCAAATTTACGAGGATTATAAATTAATTTTACAGAGTTTGGTTATAGAGGGGGGCACTGGAAATTCCAGCCCCAGGGCCCGTCGCCGCTCTCCACGGCCCTGCACGCCACTGGTATCACTTCAAAACCCAAATCAGTGCACTTTTTTTTATGAGACATTCGTACACGAACGTCTTGCCAGTACCACCAGGATCATCTATGAAGTATGCATTAATTTTATTCGTATTGTTCTGTAGCATAGCGTTAGTAATTTAATTTATGATGAATCTTTGTTCATCATTCGTGTTGAGAATAATTGAGGCATAATCAGCATCAGGAAGCATGGAAGATTCATTCCTTTCAGTACGTGGTAAGTCACTGATAACTGGCAACCCGATAGTTGAAAGAGAAAAACCATGTAATTTTGGCATCTTACTGATATCACGGAGAGTCATATGATAAGCTGTTTGATGGTTGTAAAGACGTAAGTAATCCTCACTAAGAGAATCCTTAAAAGTATCCCACAATTCAACTGAATTTGATGGTTGTTGAAATGTACAAATGAAGGCAAATAATTTACACCATTGAAATGGCATTTGAAGAACTGACGCTTCACGTAGACAACGATGCCATTCAGCATCGTCCTGAAATAATCTACGTTCCATTGCTGCTTCTTTGAACGAAGAACAGCACACATTGTTTACTGTCTATACATCTTGAAAACAGGTGGCACATACTACGTGAAGTAACAGCAATCGAAGATGATATTTTTCTGATTCCACCGGGGAAACGTTAGTAGTGGGATGACACGGGTTCTCCTTCACTTTTTATTGAGCCACCCTCGTAGCGGCCCCGAACCTGATATCTCGCTAACCAATCATGGGATTTGAATATACAGGGTGTCCTAGCATTGGTAGAAATGCCCCCTACTTTCCTATAGCCTCTTTATTTAATTTAAAGACCAAAACTAAAAGGTCATTCGCGAGTAGTGGGGTAGTGTTGGTTTTCTCAAGTCGCGCTTGTGCTTGAATATGTATGCCTATGTTGGGAAAGGGTTAGGTGGTGGGGAGGAGTAGGGTCGAGTGAGGGGTCGTTTAGATGGTATTTTTTCCGCTCTATGTGTTGGTGAGGTTATTTTTTTTTAAATGGATGGAATTTGATTCGCCATTTGGGGTAAACATGTTGTTTTGACATTTTGGCAATGAGTGTTTTTTTTTGTATGCCTGCGCACTTGAGAGGTTTTGTAAGAGAGCGGGCTTTTTAAATGATTACAGTATTTATAAATGAGTGTTTTTTTAACATTTATTTAAATAAACCCAAAAAACTAATAGGTCATCGGCTTTTTACTATCTCGCTAACCAATAATCGGATTTAAACATATGAGGTGTCATAGGACTCGTGGTGAACTCCCCTTTTCTATGGACGGGGTATATCCACCCCAAAATAAAAACTACCCTTACTCGAGGGATGAAATAGTATTTTTTGTATGCCTACGAACTTGGCGGCTTTTGTAAGAGAGCGGGCTTTATAAATGATTATTTATAGATGATTTTTTTTAAATATGTAATTAAATAAACCAAAAAACTAATAGGTCATCGGCTTATTAGTATCTCGCTAACCAATAATGCGATTTAAACATATGAGGTGTCGTAGGACTCGTGGTGAACTCCCCTTTTCTATGGATGGAGTATATCCACCCCAAAATAAAAACTACCCTTACCTGGGGGGGGGTAAATAATATTTTTTGTATGTGCGCGCACGGACGGTTTTTGTCAAAAGGACCTAACTGCACGTTTGTTAATATTTTCTGAACCCCTAATGGGATTTTGCCATACGCAGTATCCTAGCCCTTGGGGTGACGCCCCGTTTTTGAATGTATGATTCATTTTTTGTCGAAAGGGCCTAACTACACTTTTGTTCATATCTCGCAAACCAATCATGCTAGGGACTTGTATGAGGGGTCCTAGCACTTGGGATGACCTTCCCCTTTTGGGGGTGAGACTACCCCCCAAATTGAAAAATACATATCTTGGAAACTAAGATCCCTAAAATTAGATGTGATAGCTTAAAAAATAGATGATGATATAGGCTTTTACCTCGATTGGTCATTTCACCCCTAAAACAGTAAATGGTTATTTAACGAGAAAACAACCTGTTAAACACTTAAAAATGATAATTGAATCTAAGATCTTTTGTTTTTGATGAAAAATAGCAGGGGGGGGGGTGAAAACTACCCCAAATTGAAAAATCGATACCTTGGAAACGAAGAACCCTATAATTAGGTGTGATAGCTTAAAAAATAGGCCATGACATTCGCTTTTACCAGGATAGGTCATTTCACCCCTAAAACAGTAAATAGTGATTTTACAGGGGGGTAAAAGGAGTTAAACGGGTAAAAATGATAATTGAACCTAAGATCTTTTGTTTTTAATGAACAATAGCAGGGGGTGAAAACTACCCCCAAATTGAAAAATCGATACCTTGGAAACGAAGAACCCTAAAATTAGGTGTCATAGCTTAAAAACAGGCCATGACATACGCTTTTACCTGGATATGTAATTTCACCCCTAAAACAGTAAATAGTCATGTTATGGGAAAAAACGTGTTAAACGCCTAAAAATGACAAATGAAATCTTTTGTTTTTGATGAAAAATAGCAGGGGGTGAAAAATACCCCCAAATTGAAAAATCAATATCTTGGAAACGAAGAACCCTAAAATTAGGTGTGATAGCTTAAAATCGGGGATGATATAAGCTTTTACCTGGATAGGCCATTTCACCCCTAAAACAGTAAATAGTCATGTTATGGGAAAAAACCTGATAAACATTTAAAAATGATAAATGTACCTAAGATCTTTTGTTTTTTATGAAAAATAGTAGGGGGGTGAAAACTATCCCAAAATTGAAAAATCGATACCTTGGAAACGAAGAACCCTAAAATTAGGGGTGATAGCTTAAAAAATAGCTCATGACATACGCTTTTACCTGGATAGGTCATTTCACGTCTAAAACAGTAAATAGTGATTCTACAAGGGGTAAAAAGGTATTAAACACCTAAAAGCATAAGCGTTTTGTGTAACCATGCTTTAATGGACAAGTGTATGGAGGATGATGATTATTATTATTATTATTATTATTATTATTATTATTATTAGGTAATTATGTATTAATGTGTGTATAGATAACTAACCAGTGGGGAGCGTGATGGCGCAGGTGCTTAGCTGCTCGTCTTTACCCGGACGGCTGGGGTTCAAATCCCGGTGACAGCGGGGTGGAATTTTCACTTGAAAATCACGTGGCGTCAGGAAGGGCATTCGGCCTTAAATCCCAGGCCAAAACCAAAATGAGCCTGGTTGGCTCTGGCGACTCAAAATAATTGGGAAAAGACGAAGAAAGAAAAAGAAGAAAAAAGGCAACTCACCAGTAATAGTAAACATTTGTTTGAGGTGTTGAAGAAGTCAGGATGGCCAACCCTTTGCCATGGTTCACGAATTGACCCCAAAAAGATTTACCTGTCAAGACTCAGTGTACCCTGTTGCAGCCTTTAGAAAAAAATCGAACCCGGGGCCTCTGTGGTGACAGTGGAGTTATATTAATGATGCTTTCTAAACAAACATACGCTTGCATACTACCGCTGGGTTGAATCTGCACAGAGACACTGGCTTTTGTTTGTGTAGTGAGCCTTGGTGATAAGAGCACGGCGATCTTGTCAGCAAGTTTCATATTATTCGTCTGCTTGATAGTGGACGTGCTCTGCACCGTATTAACATACAGTACAGTACATGACTAGATACTTGTTAGGTAAGGTTTGACAAAGGCTTAGTGAATCTTATTGTAACCTTAAAATGAATTTCTTGGTATAGTCGGGGTTGCAAGCCAAGACCTTAGGGTTGACAACCAAGTATGTTAACCACTACACTGTGATATGGTCAAATAATAATGTAACAGAACATATAGAAACGTTTTCTATAGTTTAACGGATTGACTAAGAGCCATACCATGAGAGGTGTAGGTAATGGAAATTGAATCCTTAGCTGATGACCCTATAGCTATAGTAATGCCCGCCTATAAGCTATCTTGTTAGAAAAATAAATGTATGGCTTGTTTTAAACGGAGAATAATTGTGTTTACTGTGAAACACAAATCTGTCCTACATGATGTTTGAACTCTTTTTATATTTATACTTTAGATAAACGCTAACATACTTGTAATTCAGAAGCCATGGCCGCCTCCAATCCTACACCGTACACTAAAGTTAAAATGAATAATGATCACGTTACAGACAGCCAGTTTCAAAGCCATGAGAAATAAGTGAACACAGTATAACATTCATGAGCCAATGAGGAATTCAACATGGTGTCCTTTGGACAAAAGAGAAGCGTTCTATAAACTTAACCACCAAGCTGTCCTATCGACCCCCAATGGTTTGGGTCATCGTAAAGATGAAAATTAAATCTAAGCTAAAACTAAAACTAACTACACACTTATATACTAGAAGAAGAAATGGAAAACAAAAGGACAATAGGCCAAATAAAGGACAGAAGGAATAAAAATGGCCCTCAACCCTCAAGAATGTGGATTGAGGGAGTTGGAAGGAAGGAGAGCCATGAAAGGCAGATAGAAAAGTAAAATAGGAGAGGCTCTGCCCCAGAGGTAATGGATAAAGAGGAGGAAAACTGTACTCAGCTGAGAAATCCCTTGGGCTCGCCAACTTTCAAACTGATCAGCCGTAAGCCCCTTGAGGGTGTAGCCATATGCAGAGTGCATCACAAGTGGTGGGGCTATATTCACCCTACCTTCTTGAGGGGGCTTGAGCAAAAGACAGGAAATAACATGAAAGTAAAAACAAGGCTGCCTCCTCACACTAGTAGGATATCAGAAAAAATAAATAAACAAGGGCCAATTAAGTTGCAAAGGGAAGAGACTCCCTCGGATAACCTAATCATGTTGGGGTCGGTAGAGAACAAGAGTTGAGCAAGTGTGGTCGACAGGAAGGAATACAGAGAGGAGCCTAGCACAAGTTAGTGGAAGCAATGACGGACTTAGCTGGGACTCCGTGATCGTCAACCTACATGACACTAGATATGACGCCCAGGGGTGGAATTAAAGACCTCTTTTGTTTTATATCACTGGCTTTTAAGGACGGTAACACATGGCATGACTTATAATGAAATACTGGTCCTAGGGTATGCAAAATTGTATTAGAAATTCAGCTAATAATAGTGTGCATGACCATGATTATTTTCCCTAAGTATAGTACATGGGACTGATAACCATGATTTCCAAGCCCCTAAGTAAGACAAAAACAAATTATTTTCATTTTCCAATGAGTTGGGGTGAGGTGAGTTTTCTATACACCAAACTGATGTGGTTTCCCACTTTTACTCCAGGCAAATGCACATTTGATGTTAAGAATAGTGAAATGGTTTGCAACTGTCCAATGCTAGGACCTGATTAGAGGCTTTTAAAATGAAATGGAATTGAGTACACTTCCCCCAAAACCAACAAGAGGAGTGTTCGATCCCCCACAACAGCCATTCTTAAAGTCAATATAAATGGCTATGCACTTCAGGTCATGACGGTCTCCTCTCTCCAATCTTACCCCTTGGTGGTGAAAGGCACACTCTAATACAACCATAAGTGACAGGTTATCTGTTAAATACCTTACTATCCCCAGATTTATCTTGAATTTTCCTAAAATCCACTAAATTTTCTGCAAATTTACCAAATGACACAAAATTCCAGCAAAATTCAACAAATGACTACCAGATTTATTGAAATTTCCATTGATTTACCTAAGATTGGTTTAAACTACCTCAAATAATATTAGACGAATATAAATGAAAATTCACTAAAATTTACCGAATTTAGCCAAGTGGTGTACAAACTATGAAATTTAACCAATTTTTATTAAAATTGACTACATGTACTCGAAAATTCCATAATATTCCCTTTACATGTATGCTTGTTGTTTCGTTTACCACACTCCCTGCAGACAAATATCGGGTGTTCAGAAAGGTAGATATTTCATCTTGGTGAAGTAAACCCTCTTTGGTTGTTATTTGTAGATTGGCGCTGTCATGTCCTTTGTAAACATATTTGTGGATATATTTTATACTCTTAACACTTGCACAAATCTCTACATTAATATGAGCTTGAAAGTACAATAAAAGGAAAGGATTATAAGGCACTATGAAACGACTGTCAACTTCCAAGTCATAGCCTTGAACGCGTTTGATAATAGTTCTGCCATTGTCCCGCCTTCGATAAATAGGATAGCCGTTCACATTATCCTTTGTTTCGGCAATGAAATCCTTTGGGGAGTCCTTTTTACACTTTCCGTCAACCATACAAATAGATTTGGGATTGAGATTACCGCAAGGCTCATGCAACATATGAGACTTCACTACATTTTCCCGCAGAAATGAGTTTGTCAATACCTGAGATGTCCCTGAGCTTAGAATTTGTTTTAAGCACAGCAACAAATGGACAAGGGGCAAACCTCTCTTTTGAAATTCAACAGTATACAAAAAAAAAAAGTTTGTACTTCACCAAATATTTGGTTTCGTTTTATTAAACAGTAACAGTTCCTTCACTTTTGCAAGGAATATACGGCCGGTGATATCGGGCCTATTGTTGGGAGTTTCATAGGCTATGTATGAGTTTATACTGGAAGTGATTTCAGGCCATAATGGATTGTAAGTAAACGTTACGAAAATATCGGGCTTTCCAAATTTTCTTACCATTGCCATTGCATCCTGGTAATTATGCATCATATTCCTAGGGCTCCCCGTAGAAGAAGAAGGTGATGATGATGATGATGATCTGTTGGCCTGCTGATAGGCCGAGTGCAGGTCTCTCAAGTTGACGCCCGTGGGCGACCTGCGCGACGTAATGAGGATCAAGTGATGACACATACACCCAGTCTCAGAGCCGTGGAAATTAACCCCAGGAGATTAAATTCCCTGATGACCCGGACGGGAATCGAACCCGGGGCAAAGCCAAGCGCACTAACCATTTAGCCACGGAGCCGGACAAAGAAGAAGGTAATATAACCATACGCCCAACCCTTAAGTTCTCGATTACAGCTCTTACATGCAGTGTGTCTACTGGCAATCGTGTCTGTTCGTTACGGACAAATTTTAGCCCGTCACCTTCGATGCGACAATAGTAATCAGCAATCAATTGTTGAGTTAATTTCCCAGCATTAATAACAGAATTAAAGTCTCCTGTCGGTGAATGACCCCTCACTTGTAGTCTGTATGAAATATATTCTCTCATAGTGATAATCTGACGGATTTTAGTTTTCGGCTCTCCTCCAGCTGGCCATCCTGTCTCTCCACATGACCAAATAAGTGCGTAGGTCATAGGATCGCCATGCATACTGTCAAAATCTATATTTATAAGGCCATTCTGTTTAGCATGAACGGCAATGTGTCTGTGAGAGGGGGGAGCACCATCGGATGACTCGAAAACAGCCGCTACCAAAGACCATTATGGATAGTTATATCTCCGGGGATCTGACTGAGGTACATGATAGAAGCACATCACTAAATTTGCAGGTGCACGATTTTGACTGGAAGCTATTTCCTGTTCCTCGCGTATCTTTTGATGCATAGTTTTGTAAGACCGACTGTAAGGGTTACAATGACTTATTAAGCTCAGGTGTAATGTTTCAAGAATATCTTCTCTGAATGAGCTGTTTGATGAATTTCCAAGACGGAATTGGTTAGCTTCGGAAAATTTTAAAACATATAACTGCGGGTATTTATCATTGTGAGGGTAGCTGGCGGATTGTAGAATTTTCGTATATGGGCGAATAGCATTATGAGCAAATTAATTTCATGAAATAAAATACTAATAATTGTTGAAATAAAGAAAACAATAGTGATGGCACATATACATCATCAAAATCAAATTCTATAAAAATTGGTCCAGTAGGGAGTTGTTGGCGATTTGCAAAAGAAAACGCCTTGTGTTTTATATATAAAGATTAAGAACGCCTTGTGTTTTAAATATATAGATTGGGCATGTTATATGTAATAAATAACCGGCCGCGGTGGCCGAGAGCGCTAACGCGCTATCTCGTGCCTCGCTGGCGCCGGGAGAGCGTGGGTTCGAATCCCACCTCGGCCGTCCTGAAAATGGTTTTCGTGGTTTCCCATTTTCACCACCAGGCAAATGCCGGGACGGTTCCTTTCAATAGGTCCACGGCCGATTTTCTTCCAGTATCCCTTCCCTGACCCGTCCTGAAAAGAAAAGTACATGGCCATTGGCTGCATTAATAAAAAAAATACATTGTTCCATAGATTATATAATATATTATGATAGGAGGGTTATGTTTAATGAAATACACAGTTCCATTGATTATATAAATTAAGATTCGGTTGGTTTTGGCTACGGCGATGATCGCTGGTTACTTATTTGAAGCAAAATATCCAGTGATGGACGAAGTAAAGAGGATATAAAAAGTAGGTTAGCTCGGGCAAGGAAAGCGTTTCTACAGAAAAGGAATCTGTTGACATCGAATATAGATTTAGGTATTAGGAAGTCATTTTTGAAAGCCTTTGTCTGGAGCGTGGCGCTCTATGGAAGTGAAACTTGGGCTATTGGTGCAGCAGAAAAGAGGAGAATAGAAGCGTTTGAAATGTGGTGTTACAGGAGAATGATGAAGATCAGATGGGTGGATAGGGTTAAAAACGAAGAAGTATTAAGACTAGAGGGAGAGGAGAGATGTTTCTGGCGACTGCTAATGAAGAGAAGAGATAGGTTGGAAGGACAAACTAAGACACCCAGGAATAGCAAGCTTAGTTATGGAAGGAAGGGTTGAGGACAAGAACTGTAGGGGTAGACCAAGGTTAGAATATGTTAAACAGATTGCCTCGGATGTAGGGTGTGGTAGCTATGTAGAGATGAAACGATTAGCTCAGGACAGGGAGATGTGGACAGCTGCATCAAACCAGTCAAAAGATTGAAGACTCAAACAACAACAACAACAACAACAACAACAACAACAACAGAAACAGGATGATTTTTTAATAAATTATGTTGCTTGTCACTGAAATGTGATGAAATGATAATCCTGAGTAGTAAGTGCGCTTATTTGTTCACCTGTATTTTAATACATGCTATTTAGGGCAGACACACGGTAACGCAGGTTATCTTGGATTTCTTATTATTTTCATTAGGGATCGGATTTTTAGGTAAATAAGTATTTTTTATGTAAATACATACTTTAAATATTTTGTCTATAAATACATAAATTCCTGCTTTTCACTTATTAGCACATAAAAAGACATATTATTAACATTCTTTTTAAATTAAATCTTTCAGTTTATTGCACTTTTGTTCTGTGTTACTTCAAAGGGAAGAACCTGTGAGCTATGTCATCTTCATTTAGACCATATGTCAGCTTGCAACCGTGTTATTCTTAACTTATCGCCCCGTGCCACTCACTGTGGAAACCAAGGATGCCTAAAGTAAAAACAACGACAAGTTATCGTCTGCAGCAGTATGTTGCAGAATTTAAGGATAATTTTACTTCTGGTGGGAGCGTTCTGTTCTGACAACCAGTTGGAAAGCAATCAAGGCTGAACAGCGATCTCAAGTTACACCACACCTCGAGGGCAAGAAGTATATTGCCGCAGTTTCACGCCTTCAGAAGAAGTGTTTCGCAATAATCGTCGGTCATTTCTGATGGACCACCTGAGGATGTATCTCGGTGTATATTGTGATTCTTAAGCAGTCAATGAGGCATAGCATAAATTGCATTTGTGAATACTGCATATTGTTTATATTGTCATTAATAAACTAAATTATAATTAAATATTTTTACCTTTTTGTCACATATTTCAGAAATATTTAATACATAAAAAATAAATATTTTCCCGATTTTTAGCACCTAAAAATCCGAGCCTTAATTATCATAGTCTTTACTTTACTAAAACACATCGAAGTACGGATAATTAGGTTCTTATGCAGTTGCAGTTGCTAAATACCACGTGGCCTAGCCGTGCACAAAAAATCGCTCCCATTATTACGAGTATGTTGGGTGCTGCAGCAAGCCCAGAGACCAGTGGTTCGAGTCCCGGACCGGACACCTAGGAGTGTTGGTTGGTTCTTAAGTTTAGGGGCTGCGACAACGCGGCCATGTAGCCCCCTTTACTTTGGGTGTGTGTAGAATCTGTCTGATAACCGGTGTCAATTGTGATGCACCTAGGAGTGTGATGTTCCCTCTGTTGTTCTACAGTTCCTCCAGGCAAATGCCCAAATTGTACACCTAATCCTTACCCTGTTAATTACTGTAACACACACTACTAGTCACCACAGAAACACTGGCTATCGGACAAGTCCAAGTATACGGGATTGATGACTACGATAACCCTATCCGCTAAAGTAAATTAACAGCAGCAGATCAAGTGCTGAATGTGGAGCGGAGACAGAACGCCCTACCCTCGAGGAGAAAAATACCTTCCCGAAAAGTAACAGACACTTTATCTGCTGGACTTATTGGTTTTGGAACAAATGGGGGTAGGGTTTATCTTTAAATCATTTTCAATCAAATATAACACAAAAGTAAATTGATCAAGAGAAAGCAGGTGTCCATGAATCAGTGCATTAAGACATAGTTTTTGTAGTGTACATGTTATTAGTTTGGAATCACTTTTGCTTCATGTACATATTATACTTAATTCGGTCATCATCTCTTCTTCCTCTAAATAAGCAATATTGACGCTTAGTTCACTCTGCCACAATATAGATATCAATACAGTATGGTCACTTCGGCAAAACCGGAAGAACGGATTTTCAAAAAAACAATTGATAAAGGGGAGCACCAATACACCTGTAAGCCGCTAGGTAGCACCACTTGTGGACAAACACATTATAAACAGCTGATTGATGAATGTATAGTTTATGTAATTTATTTAACTCGATTTCAACACACTAGCTCTCTCTATAATCAGATATTTTAAGAAAATAAATAACTAGAAAATAGGAAGTGTTAATATTACTGAGTTTTAATTGTAAGAAGTGTGTAATTTAATGTTTAACACCACATTCCTTCACTCCTGTGGTGTCGCATTGTGATTTCATTGTAACGATGAAAGGTTATGGGATGTTTTAAATTATTAAATTAACACACAATATATTGAAAAGTGTGGGGGAAATGTGGTTTTGTTTCGTAAGCTTTTGCGGTCAGAGCTAATGCAATTAAAGTTTTCTACATTAACTAAAAATGCGTGGAAAGTGAACGGCCTCCTTTTCGGAGCTCGGGGAACATCCACAAAGAGCTTGGGATCTTCGAGGATAATCTTGAGAAGGTCTGCTTTGGCATATTGAGAGCTTCAATCCACGTACTGCATAACCATTTGTATGGTGTATCGTAATGTATACTGTATGTACTGTAGAACAAACAATGTAACTTATTATTCTGGATCTTATGGTCTCCCAGAATGCATTTTAAAACGTCGGAACATATCACGTATGCACATAATTAACTCGCTGCCTGCTTAGCTCATGCGAGTAGCAATACGCCGCGTCAAGACAGCTCAACTCACAGGATATGTTTGACGCTGGGAATCACCTATTGCATCGCACGCATTATTTCGCAAAGTTGCTCCTTATCGGCAACGAAGGTATGACGAATCTCGTAAGACTTTGTGCGTTGAGCAAGACCCGTTGACAGGCTTATTATTTGTACTTATATATGCAAGTGACGAGTACTGCTCGGTTCCAAGCTCTGTGAACTTGCGGGATGAAGGGGAGAGGCAGGGTAGGAGAAGGCGAGAATTGAGAAGCCTGTCGACAGCCCGTCGTGTTACCTGACATTCTCGTCTATTCCAATACTGCTAACATGGGCCTTTTCTGAAACCAGTGTGGCGTTGGGAATGAGTGACTGAGTCACCGACTAATGTATTTGCTTCTGTTACTACGCAAAGACCGAGAAACCTCATCACTCGTCAGCACCACTACTAATAGTCTGCGATGCACATTCCTCTCAGGTCCACGCAGCTTAGACTCGAGCAGTATTGGCTCAGTGGCGAAAACCGGTACAGTTACCTTAAGAGAGGTTAGAAAATTGACACTTTAAAGGAAACCATACCTTCTCTAGGGTAGATATTTAATATTGGTAGGACATTAGGGCGTAATCTCAGACTAGATCTGCCCTCATTTGTGGGGTAAAACATTTCCTGTGAGAAATGAAGGCTACTCACCCGGTGAGGTAAGAGCTGCGGCAAAATTTTACCGCACTTGTGTAGATTTAGCACGTATTCCAGCAAATCCTCCAGATTACAGGCCTTTACCCAGTCATTGCATCTGGAATAGGAATTTGTGAATTAGTGGATAGGTATCTGAGGGACTGATATTTCATGTTTATTAGAACCAAAATCATCCAATTGTAATGTTCGGTGTTTGTACTTACCGCTCCAGTCCCGGAATAAGCTGTTGTGTACGGTGAGGTAAGAGCTGCGGCAAAATTTTACCGCACTTGTGTAGATTTAGCACGTATTCCAGCAAATCCTCCAGATTACAGGCCTTTGACTCCTGTCAATTGTGATGCACCTAGGATGCATTCCATTGCATCTGGAATAGGAATTTGTGAATTAGTGGATAGGTATCTGTGGGACTGGTATTTCACGTTTATTAGAACCAAAATCATTCAATTGTAATGTTTGGTGTTTGTACTTACCGCTCCATTCGCCGAGGAATCCGGAATAAGCTGTTGTGTCCGGTGAGGTAAGAGCTGCGGCAAAATTTTACCGCACAGACGTTGGGCATTTCTGCTGTTGATTACATTCCAAAATTAAAACACTGTATTGTGTTTAATAATTTTTCGCAATATTATCTTCAGACAAAATCGACAGGCCGCACTCAAAGAATATGGGTACGCTGCTCTCTCGCGGATAGATGGTGAACCGTCGCCGTCATACGTGCGTGCGTGCGTGCGGTGCTTCCGGTGACGGCCGTTTCAAAACCATGAGGAAAAAATTACATGGTAAAGGCCTGATGTGTCCATACTGTATATGGTTACTATACTGTGACTCTGCTTACGGCCATTCTGGCAACGTTATATTATTTCAGACCATAATCATCTGATTATTACTTACCCCACGAACTGTATAAGCAAAGAGTAGGCTACTGAGCTGTTAGGAAGTGACACTGCTTCTGTTGTAGGAGGTAGTGGACGAAGGACGATGACCGCCGGCTAGGGAAACCCGTTGAACTATAGGTTCTACTGGAACAACTCCTCCCATGGTAACCCTCGCTGGAAACTGCTTCCTGGTCATCGCCTCCTTGACGTGAGTAGTGGAGTAAGGCGGTTTCTGCGCCACTCCAGAACCCTCCTTGCCCCACTACTAAGCTTCAGCCATGTTAAATATCTCTCGAACGCATGGTCCGATTTTGACAAATGAGGTGTCGTTGGACTCGGGCTGACGTCCTCTTTCCTATGGACCATGTATTATATGTTTC
This sequence comes from Meconema thalassinum, assembly GCA_946902985.2. NCBI lineage: Eukaryota > Metazoa > Arthropoda > Insecta > Orthoptera > Tettigoniidae > Meconema > Meconema thalassinum. The sequence continues at coordinate 31,264,037 of OX336400.1, read as the reverse complement.
AAAAATTTTTTAATTTTTTTTGTTTTCGAAAATAGGCGATAGTTTGAAAACCAAACAGGATAGAACGTTGTGCCATGGCTCAAACGAACAGTCTTTATGACCTTTATTTTCTGTAATAAAACTTTTTTATTTTTTATATTTTTTTGAAAACACTCGAATTTTGAAAATCCTATATTTTGGAAACTAGGAACTCTACAAAAAAATTTGTTTAACGTAAATCAATGGTCCCTACCCCCTCTACCCCTAAAATAAATTTCAAGTCTCTAGAGAAAAAAATTGTGTGTAGTAGTGTGGTAGTGGGAAAGCTGCTTCCAAAAGCAAGTGGTGAGCCCCTGCGACCTTGGAATGGAACAAGCCATGCTAGGAGGGCGTGCTTGGATTCGTTTTTTTCGTCTCGTCGTGCTCTTTACGGGAATGTCGGTGTCGAAAATGTGAAAATCTGGAAACACAGTCTTTTTGGGGTAAAAACGTGATTTTAGACTTTTTGCTATATCTCACGAACCAATAACGCTAGAGGCGTGTTCGACAGGTCCAAGGACTCGGGGTAACGTCCTCTCTGCTATGGACTACTCGTTATAATTTTTAATAAAATTGGAAACTCGATTTTGGGGTAAACACGTGTTTTTGCGATTTTGCCGATATCTCGTGAACCAATCATGCTAGAGGTGTGTTCGACAGGTCCAAGTACTCAGGGTGATGTCCTCTTTGCTATGGACTACGCATTGTAATTTTAAAAATATTTGGGAAACGCGATTTTGGGGTAAACATGTGTTTTTTGTGATTTTGCCGATATTTCACGAAGCAATAACGCTAGAGGCATGTACGATGGGTCCAAGGATTCGGGAAGACGTCCTCTTTGCTATGGACCACTCGTTGTAATTTTAAAAAATTTTGGAAACGCGATTTTGGGGGTAAACACGTGTTTTTTGTGATTTTTGCCGATATCTCACGAACCAATAACGCTAGAGACATGTACGAGGTGTCCTAGGACTCGGGCTAACACCCCCTTTCAAATGTGGTAGATATTTTTTTTCAAAAAATAATTCACATGGGTCTAACGCCATACATGTTGAAAAAAAAATCATTACTGTTACCTGTTTATAATGTTTATAAAGCGTGGTGGTTGAGAGAGACGATACGGCTGGGTGTGTGTGTTTCAACGAACCTGTCGCTGACCACGGTGGCCGTGTTCAATAGATCAATTGATATTTCGACGGGTCGAGCGTGCGTTTTCCTGATATTTTACCTTTGACGTGTAAACGGTGATGAAAACTTGGTTCTATGTTGGTCGAAGCGAGTACCGAAAACAAACGAGCAGGAGGTGAAGGTCATTTGAGCTTATTGGAAGGCTCCGATCTGATTTGACAACAGGTGCAATGGAAAAAATGACCAAGACGCTTGAAGGTGAAATAATCTGACCATCGTGGTGGCAGGGGAGTGCGAAAGGCATGCACACACGTGTGAGATGGCATGTACGCTAAACCAGTGACATCCTGTCTTGCTTCGTACGTGACAAAATGCAAGTTCAGGTGAAATTTGATCTACCGCAGGTGTTCATTTTAGACGTCATCTGTCCACGTGCATGATAACTGTTAACAAGTCACATCCTGTTTTGCTTCGTACGTGACAAAATGCAAGTTCAGGTGAAATTTGATCCGTCACAGGTGTTCGCTTGGGTGTTATCTGTCCACGTGTCTGATAACAGAATGTTCAAAGCGTGGGAATCGCTGAATAAGTAAAAAGTATGATGCAACTTGTCGGAATGATGTCACAACCAATAGAGAGGCAAGAGCTGCAAACAGCAGTGGTGGGAGGTGAAGGGAGGGAGAGGGGAGGGGGTGATGTATGAGAGAACACAGGAGGAAAGGGAAAGACAAACATGTATGAACATGCATGAAGCGCGGAGCGCTGTATACATAGAGCTATAGGTGGTGTACAACATGTGTGAATAAATAAAAAGTACACAGGTTCACACAACATGTAATTTATTTATCCAGGAATTAAACGTAGAGTTAAACCCTAACCATTTGACGTAGAGTTTATTTCCTTTTTGTTTCAACACTTTTTCCACAAGATAGTGCTGAGGAAATGCTGTTTTCTGAAGTTCATGTAGATAAAATCTACCTTTTATGGGTTGATGATTGAGGTCCTCGAGTAAATAGGTGACTGGAGTGTCCAAGTAGACTCGACGAATTCGAAATAGTTCAGTCCCCCACTGAGGCGTGTAGCCCTTATTGAAGGCAGACTTAAATTTGCTCACACGAACAAAATCCCCAATGTTCAGTCGGTGACGTTTAGGATCAGCTGTTTTTATGGGGTTAAACAGTTTATCCAATCGCTGAATATTTTTAGTTACGAGACGTGGCTTGGTCCCAATCGTTCTATGTTTGGTGTCATTGTAACGTGATACTAGCTCAGGTAACATGTCCAACCAGCGATAACTGCCCTGAGCGGTAAACGCTTTCCACATATGGGTTTTCAATGTTCGGTTGAACCGCTCGACCACACTGGCTTTCAGATTGCTGTACGTGGTGTAATGGTGAATATCCTTAGATTTGAGAAAACTGGAGAAATCCTTGTTGAAAAATTCTTTCCCCTGGTCGGTTTGTAGCAGCTGAGGTTGACGTTGGGAGTGTTGAATAATATGTTGAAAGGCCTTGGTAACTAGTGGGCCAGACTTGCGACGCACAGGTTCAACAAAGGCCATTTTGGAATAGACATCAATGACGGTCAACATATAGCGTACACCGTCGTTAACGCCAGCATAGGGTATCATTTCAACCAAGTCAGCCTGCCAAAGTTCATCCACACCTCGTGAAATCACCTTGAGTCGCGGATAGTGACGCCTAGCTGGGCGATGCAACTCGTGAGCAATACCCATTTTAATGGGTGAGGGCTTAAACAATAATTTTGGCATTTCGAAGTTCTTGTTCAATTTCTTGAATTTCCCAATCGTGACCGGTGTGGCCAGCTTGACGTGAGGCATACAACAACTGTAGCCGCTGGACGAGCTTATTGGGATTGTGCCAGTAGGTAACATCCACAAGGGGTTTTAATGGTTTAAATGTCACTCCCGAAGCGGACACTTTACGACGAGTACTTTGACTGGTGGGAAACATTTTTGCAATGATGGTTTTATATTTTTGAGATATATTGGCATTCACTTGTTGCGTGGGATCATACTGTCTTTTGTGAGCATGGGTATCCAATAAAATGGATTTATATTTGTCAAGGTCCTCTGACGTATAATCATGGGAAGAGGGGGTCCGAGAAAAGAGCAGCTTTAACAGTCCTGGCGTTAATTTATAGTTGATGTTTTTAATGACAGCTTTAGTACGAGCAAATTTAATGGATGAATCGCCAATTTTAAAACTATCATCCTCATAGCGAACACCATACGTGGTATCTGTGTTTCCAATAAATAGATCGGTGAAATAGGGTTCCAATGTTGATCCATAATATTTTATTAAAATGGTTTTCAGTTGAGCTTTATGTTGAGGGGTGGCCAAGAGTTGTGAAAACGGAGACGCTCTGGAAGGGCAAGGTGTTTCGACCATGGCCAAGGATTTCTTTTTTCTCAAAAACTCTGCAAGGGGTGCGGCCTTTTTTTGAGGCGTAAACACTTGTTCCTCCTCATCCTCAACTTCACTAACACTAGTCAAATCTTCCTGTTCCTCTTCCTCTTCCTCAGGGTCCTCGTGCAGCGTCTGCGTGGCTTGTGAAACGGTGGGTAGAGTTTCAGATGGCTTGAAAGAGGGTTTCAACATGGCTTTTAGCGGAGGTGCTAAATGTTGTTGAATAAACAAAGCATGATTGGCACGTGATTGTTTCAATTGACGAAACTTTTGGCGAATAGTATTTTTTGCTCTAATAATATGCTTTTTTAATTGACTCTCTGCTAACGCCATGGTGTCTTGGCAAATGACTTGCCGGGGAATGAGACAAGGCCTTAAATAGCAATAAAATGATCAAACCCTAAGCGATACCGTCCTTGGTTGAGTTCACTTTGTTTGTCAATCACTAAACAGGCATGACGTTGAGTGTTCCAGCACTTGGCACACAATTCTGTAAACATTTGAAAGGTCATATCCGGATTCACATGTTCATTATAAATGTGACGACTGTTCCTCTCGTCCTGACGAAATAAAACAATGACATTGGCATTGTCACGAATCAACTGTTTGGACATTTTAGAATACGTTTGCCCAAGATAGAAGCAATCGATATGTTTGTGTCGACCCATGCTGAAATAGCTTTGAATGATGCCTTGACGTTCAGTGGATACATCATCGAAAATCATGAGTGAATCAGGCTTTACTTCATCCGGTGAAATCACATTTTCTTGCATGGAAAATGTAAAATAACCCATATTCTCTTTTTGTAATCCAGACATGACTTGATCCAGAAACACGTAAAGGGGTTGGTAGAGAGATTTTGCAAAAATATAAATATTTTGAAAACGCAGACCATTGGGCGCTGTAATGAGCGTTAGCAAAAGATTAGTCTTTCCACAGCCGGAAGGCCCCACAATGATGCAGCGAATGGAAGATGGAAACAGTGAACCATGGCGTTGTTCACGTGATGTGGGACAGAGATGGGAAACCATGTCCCCCACGGGGAATGACTCTTGCTGCTTAATAATCTTCATGTCAACTAAGGCTTAGACAGGCTAGCCGGCTGTCTATATACAGGACACCGAACCTTGTCATAGAAACAGTAGACTGGTACTACAGGTTGACGATGGATGTCTTTGGACGTGCGTTGATGGCCAAAGATAGGCCTGTCCTCATACATGATCCTAAACAGGAAACAGATCCTGCTAATAAACACTATGTGGATAGGTCAGTAGTGCCACGCACAAAACAGGGAGATTATGACTTTAAGGGAAAGCGGTTAACCCATGTAAAACATCCTCAAGTGTCTACAGACGTTACTACGAAAAAGTATGTGGATAACAAAGTGTATGATTTTTATGACAAAGTGCCCCAGCTTATGGTGAATGGCTATAGCGCTAATCACCATCGGATTATTCACGTGGAAGACCCACAAGACGAAGACGATGTCTGTACCAAGCGTTACGTGACCCATGAAATGAAAAGGCTTTATAAATTTATCCCATCTGTGTTTTTAGTGTATCTGACAAATGAAAAACCTGTGAATGACAGAAACCATTTACCGCTAGTCCATGATCAGCACTTGACCTATGTGCTTGCTTCGGGTTTAAGCCACTATCGATTACACTATGATGGAACCATTCACATCAAATATGCCATACCTGATGAGAACCATTTACAAATAAAGATAAATGGTCATAGGATGTTGGTCCATGACCATGAAATGGTCAATGCAAGTGACGAATTATCCTTTTATCTCATGTTGACATGGGATGAAAAGCAAGCGGGGAAAACCATAAACGACTTCCCACTTTATGTGGAATTGGAATATACAGCCATGAAATAACCATCTGACGTTAGTTGTGATTTAAACTTTCTTGTGAAAGGTTGTTGGTCATTATCATCATGGTGAAACAAAGGTATGTGGTGAGAAAGACTAAAAAAAGGACATTGTCCTTGGCAAAGCCAGGGTTTTCAACATTCGAGGACAAGCCCTTGCGAAAGAAAAAAAGAAAAAATAATGTATTGACCATAAGGAAAGCCCTTCGAGCAGCACAGAGACAGGTTATTCCAAAACGTCGGCGACAGGTTTCAAACCAAGGGCGAGTGATTCCCGTCCCCAAACGAGCGGGATTTTTACCTGCATTATTTGCTGGTTTGGCTGCTCTGGGCTCACTTTTGGGCGGTGCCAGTGCAGTGGCGAAAACCATTAAAGCCGCGCAGCAGGGCAAGCAACAACTCAAAGAAAGTCAGCGACACAATGAAACGATGGAAGCGATTGCCATGGGGGCTAGAAATGCCAATTTAAACCAGCCTTTTATCAACAAGGATTTGGGATTTCACCATTTCGAAATATTAAAAAAAAAAAAATTTAACCTCAGCCATAGCGAGACATGCCCTGACGCATCAACAAGTGGAAAGCTATGCTAAACAACTAAAGCTTTCTCATTTTCGAGGTGTGTTTATGCGAAACCAATTACCCCCACGACCCTGGAAACAGGAATGTGCTGTTGTCAATTTGGATGATCACCGAGGACCAGGAACGCATTATGTAGCTTATGTCAAAGAGGGATCCACGGTATGGTACTTTGACAGTTTTGGGAATTTGCCCCCGCCCATGGAACTAGTGACCTATTTTGGAAACAGGATCAAGATATATTATAATGTGAAACGAGAGCAAACGTTTAACAGCCAACAGTGTGGACGTTTGTGTTTAATTTTTTTATATAAGACGCAGCATAAGCAAAAACGCCACCAGTATGTCGGCAGAAAGTAAAACGTTTACAGTGCATGGACGTGGACCTGAAGTCAGCCTAGACTTCTACCCGCCTATCGAATTGAGTGAAAAACCCTATGGTTTAGGACTTGTTTCTCTTGAAACGTACAATCGAATATACAACATACGTGAAAATGTGAACAACAAGTTTTACTATGATGATTCTGTGCTCACCTTGAACTCTGGTGGATACACGATCGATGATATTTATGAACACATTTATGTGGTGTTGATCAATCAATATGGTTTAAAGTCATTTCTTGACGGAACGCACAAGTTTGAACTTGTAGGCAATACTAACACTCATCGCTGCAGTATTTTCTCCTCATTCAACATTGACTTTAAAACACACCCCGATTCCATTGGTCCATTACTAGGATTTAAACCACGTGTGTTGGAGCCCAACAAAAAACATGAATCAGACCATGAAGTGAAATTCATTGAGGACCATCATGTGTCGGTGACGTGTAATATTATTAGCCAAGTGTACACCAATCAAGAACCATCGCATTCACTTTATGACTTTATTGTGACATCGCCCAATGGCTATATTATTCGTGAAAACCCTCCAGTGGTGCTTTTTCATGCTGTGGCTGTTGATAGTATTAGTAATATAACATTAAGACTGATCAATAGAGATCAACAACTCATTGATCTAGATTCTACCACACCAGTGACTTACAAGTTGGTGCTAAAGCCACTATGAAGTTTGTGTATAAAGCAACAACACCGTCTAGGAATGGTGTTATTTGTTTGCCACGTGAATACACGTTAACATCTCAGAACAAGCAGATTTTACAGCATTTGGGTTACCACGTCAACCCTCATGATGAATTCTATCCTAGAGATAGCGAACCGCATCGAGGAGCAACCAGGAGTGGTAAGAATTGATCTCCATTCCTATCAAGCTCAAACACCTGGACTCAATAACAATGATGAAATTCAATTTGTTATCAACAACCAAGATATTTACACCCTACCGCATGAAAGTGTCATTCAGATTGAAGGTCGGCTCACCAAAGCCGATGGCTCTACACCTACCACATCCAAGTTGGCCAACCATGGTTTAGCCTTTCTGTTTTCTGAAGTGCGGTATGTCATTAACGATATCGTGGTGGATAGCACTCGAAATGTGGGCATTTCCAGTGTCATGAAACTATACCCCTCTTATAGTGAGGAAGAAGGTAAAACACTTTGCATGGCAGGTTGGTGTCCTGACTCGACCAATGACTGGATGGTACACACCGATGGGACCTTTACTGGATATTTACCTCTTAAACTGATTCTAGGCTTTGCTGAAGATCACCAACGCATTGTGGTCAACGCAAGGCAAGTGCTTTATCTGGTGAGAGACAGGAGTGATAATAATGCACTCAAGGGAGCCGACAATGCCCCCATCGATTCAAAAGTTCAACTACAACGCTTGCTATGGAAAGTGCCTCATGTGACCCTTAACGATAGCAAAAAACTGGACATACTCAAAATGGTAAAGAGAGATATGCCTCTACCCATGGAATTTAGAAGCTGGGCACTCCATGAGTATCCGCTATTGCCCAATACCAACACACACAGTTGGTCTGTAAAAACAGCTCGCTATACAGAGAGACCTCTCTACCTGATCGTGGGTTTTCAAACGAATCGCAAGTATCAACAAACCAAAGATGCCTCGCAATTTGATCACCTGCAATTGAGAAATGCACGTCTTTTCCTCAACGGAGCTGTGTTTCCCTATGAAGGACTGGATTTGGATTTTTCAAAAAATAAGTTTGGGCCCCTGTACGACTTGTTTTCTAAATTTCGATGGTCGTATTATCAAAAAGAGAACGGCCCCATGCTACTACCCCAAGCGTTTAAGGCAAGAGCACCACTGATTGTCTTTGACTGTTCTTACCTGGAAGAGTCTGTCAAGCCATCCAATATCGACATTCGACTAGATTTTGAAACGCATGACAATGTACCAGCCAATACGACGGCCTACTGTTTGATTATTCATCACAAACAAGTCAACTATTATCCACTGTCCAACCAAGTGACGAGTGTATAAATAACAGGTCATCCCACGTCAAGCCACTCAGTCATGTCTTGCTTTAAAGCCTCAAGAGACGTCACATCCATGAATTTAAACTCTGAGGAACAACGTTTCAAGACTTTTGCCACATGGCCAGTGCCTTTCATAAACCCTCAAGCCTTGGCGGCCGCTGGATTCTACTATTTAAAAACAAGAGATGAAGTGAAATGTGCCTTTTGTCCCATCATCATAGACCAATGGCAGGAGGGCGATGAACCCATGCAGGAACATCAGCGTTGGTCACCCACCTGCCCCTACCTGTGCAGAATGAAAGTGGGAAATATACCCTGTCATTCAAGCTATCCCTCACTTGTGTCTCTGGGTGATGAAAAAAATACAAGTTACGATACATGTGGACCGTATGGTATCCATGGTGCTTCAGTGAGCAGCTCACCATCAAAAACACCTAGTTTAGAGACATTGGAACATCATCGGTGTTATGGACGTTACAAACACAAGAGACTATATTGTTGTATCAGTTGCTATCGTCCTTATCCTAAAATGAGAAAAGCCTGTAAGACGTGTTATGACAATAAAATGATGTAATTCTTAAATTCTTATTTTTGCATGTCCCCCTGTCCTACCCTAACCTCAATTTGAAACTAGCATGGAAGGTAAGTCCATGCCATGATCACACGTGATCGTCAGTCAGTCGTCAGTTGAACTTGGTCCAGGCAAGCGTCAACATGTTGCGCACACTCATTGTGGATTGCCAAGGGTTTAAAATTGGTGACAACAAATTTATATTTAAACAAGTGGCCGTGATCGATTGTACCACGTTTTGGATATCACAAGCTACGCATTTGCTATTTAAACCACCCCATGCTTTTGATTTGTTGTGTGAAAAAGACCGTAAACAAACCCAGTGAATTGAAAATCATAGGCAACTAGACTGGAATCAGGGAACCATTTCCTATAAATATTTGGACGTGGTTATGAAAGCACACTTGTCCTCGGCCAATGTGGTATTTGTGAAAGGTAATGAAAAACGTCAATGGTTGCAACCATTTTTGGCGTCTTACTGCCAATGTATCGACCTCATGGAGTTGGGCTGCCCCTCCCTGCAAACGCTCATGGATACTTGTTCCTGTGGCAACATTACCCATACAGCCCTATCGCATGCGTGGCATCTCTTTCATTGGTTAACCACTCATGCCTGCTGGGAGTTGTTGAACAAAATTATAACTCGAGATTTACCTGTGAATGACGTCAGTGAGATTTCTACAAGCGACGTGTAAACATCTACAGCACGTGATACCATGGAGAAAGGCAATGCTACGGACAAAGCCATCGGCAAGTTCTTTGTGTGCAAAAAGAAACTAGACAGTTTTACCAAAGAGGAACTCTTGGCGCTGCCCAAGTCGTTCATTTATTATGTGGCCGCCAACGCAGTGAAAGAAATCTGGCAACATGTACCAAAATCATGGACTCAAGACCCTGTGTTGAGTGAATTGCAACCCTGTACGGATTACGATCACCATAAGCAAGTGGCCATGGCAAAAATACCGTCTATGCGTCAGTGTGCGACTTGCCAGCTAGTGAAACTGTATCACGGTCATAAGAGTCCATGTAAAGACTTTGTTGAATCATTCCACGGGTGTCATGGCGAGAAAAAGCAACAACAACAACAAACACAAACATCGTCCACAGAGGAGGAGGAAGACCAAACCTTTTTACCATCAATGGAAAAGGATATGCCAGACCTGTACTGGCAATGGCGTCATTGACAAAGTGATTCAATACTTACCTTTCGAAATCCATCTTCCAGGTTATCGTTTTTGTGGCCCTGGAACTCGTCTCGAAAAACGTTTACAACGTGGTGATGTACCCATTAATCTTTTGGATCAAGCATGCAAGGAACATGACCTTTCTTATCGCGATAGTCATCCTGGTTTAAGACATGTGGCAGATAAATTGTTATTGAAGAAAGCTAAACAACGTTTCACATCCAGTGATGCCTCAGTGGGTGAAAGAATGGCAGCCCTGATTGTCATGAGTGCCATGAAAGGAAAGTTGATGATGCATGGACATAAACATTGAGGAGTGAGGAATTGGGATTTGTTTGTATTCTATTTTTCTTTTGTCAATTCACTATGACTATGAAATAAAAACAAAGGTTTGACAGAGCACGATGTTTTGTGTTTTTATTATTTATAAAAAACCATGATGTTGATGACTGATTTCTCATTTTCACATTTCACACATTGCCATTTTGCTAATTTGCAATTTACAGTTTTTGAAAACGTTCGTTTTGATGATATGGATTTTTCCATTTTGCTGATGACACATTTTAAACAATGACCGTTTGAAGTTTTTGAATTTTCAAATTTCACACATGGCCATTTCCAGTTTTTAAAAATGTCCGTTTTAAGTTTTGCTGTTTTGGTGATATGGAAACATGGATTTTCCATTTTGCTGTTTTCACATTTTTTCCATTTAGTGTATGTCGAAAGTTGAGATTTGACAATGATGTTGATGCGAGTGCTTGACCATGGCGATGCTGCAATGTGCTGATGCGTGTTTGGAGAAACGTCGAGGTCTACGACTACTGCAGGTAAGACTGTTTTTACAAAAATAATGTCTATTGACTGCCACATTTCAATGAAAAAACGAAACTATTTAAAACAAAATGAATATATAAGTGACCATTTACCCCCTCCCCACCCACCCACCCTACCTCACCGTGTTTGCTCTGGTCAATCATACACACCAGTTTTCTCTCTCTCCACTCATACATTCACACCTGTCTTTGGGAACAAACACAACCACTTTATTTATTCCCAAAAGCACATTCTTGACATGTACACTCATCCCAAAAGAACTTTTTTTAGTTTACCATTTTACTATTTCAAAAAATAATTAAATACTAGTTATTAAAGTTACTAAAAATCTTACTTATTTCATATTTACAAAAAAAAACAATTTTGTACAGCGTTAAAAGAATCACACTATTTACCAATCAAAAAATTTTTAAAAAATAAGGTTGCACACAACTTTTTTAAAGAGCAAAAGGTCCAAGTGAATTGTCACTATTTACAAAATCTACTATTTACTATGACAGAAACCAATATTTACAAAATTCTAAATCTACAAGTTACAAAAAGCCATGTCCCATAAACGATTAAACAGTGAAATCACACCTCCTCCTCGTTGCGATCATAACCCCAGGGCAGGCTAGTGAGCAGGTCATCAGCCCACACACGCTTGTTATCCATGGAGGCGAGGGTGCGTTTTCTCTGTTCCACAAGATACAAATGATGGTTGCTGGATTGTATCCTGCACTGTGTATGAGACATAGCTTTACCAGTGCGTAAAACCGCTAAGTAATCGTCTACACGTAGCGATTTTACCACTGCCCTACCTACACCTTTTGCTCTCTTGGCTTCCTTACAGTCGAGTGTGCGGTAAGCATACATTTTTGAAGCCAAACCTACGAATTCCGTCATAATGGAATCACCGCATTCATCTTTTAAAACGCCCATTTCCTTTTTGTTCTTTATGGGCAGCTGAAACACGTTGTCAGCACTATAGCAAGAGGTGTCGAACCAGTCACTATGTTGCCTCATGACGTCATAGGGGTTGCAGTGGCGAATGTGGTAAATGAATGAGTCCGTGTCCATATACAAAAGAGAGACGTCCTCAAAATGGCGTTTCGCAAACTCATAGTGGAATCGATACATGACCGATTTAGAAAAGTCTAAAATGACTTGACCCAAGTAAATGGGCTTATCCATGGTCACGCTGGTCTTACTCATTTCAATAGTAGCCAAATCCTCATCGATAATTTTGATCGATTTGAAATTTGGCTTGGCAATGTACCGCCGGGCACCCCACCGCCCCTCCCAGACATTTACCAATTTAATGTCACGGTATTTGCGGACATTCTCCATAGACTTGCCATAGATGCAGTTGTTCATTAATTTAAAAAAAATAATTTCAAACTGCTGTGTTGCCATTTGTCGGTGCTCTGTGTTGAGTCGCATGTATGGCTCAAGCCATGCTTTTTGAGCAAAAGAAATACCCCTGTGGACTTTCTTTAACACCAAGCCTTGGGCGAGGCATTGCACCAACATTTGGATATGTAGCACATACCGATTTTTGTTGTAAAGTGTGCCCATGAGTTTTTCAGTTTTCACTTTACTGTCAGGGGGAACCATTTGCTCAAGACAGAATGGGAAATCGGCATGTTCATCATACAAGGATGAGGGATATTCAATATCCACTTCTAGCACATATCCACGGCCTGTTTCTTGGCTAGCCATGTTCACATCAAATTCTGACACTTGTTTCTCTGTCAGCCAAGCAAACTTCCCATAGGGCAAAGGCTGACTCATGGCGTAACCGTACAAATTATTCACGTCATAGTACATTAAGTACGATTCTGGTTTGTCTGGTGAATAATCAGGCATGTAGACATTGTTCGCTTCAGCATGGCGTTGGTTAAGCGACACAAAGCCGCCACGAATGCCCTTTTCAAAAAATAGAACCATGTCTACATCAGTGAGTAAATCCAATTCCACTTGAGTGTATTTCAAAGCGGCATCGAACGAGAGTCCAGGACTCGTGTAATAGTGAGCCGGGTCAAGACCGTAAATGTGTTGACACAACTCACGGAATTTTTCAAACACATCAGTGAGCAGCAATACATCCAGTTTTAGGTAATGCAAAGCATATTCACTTAGCGTCTTGATGCCAAACACTCGCCAAACTTGACATGCATGTGCATAGTCTTCATCGGAAACGGTACTGCGTGTTAGTTTCGAGTAAAATTTCTCTTGTGGTGGGAGTTTTCTTTGCTTTAACACGTCCCAGCTGTTGCAAAAATCATACGGGAATATACCTTTCCGAATGCACAACTGAAATTGCTCAGGATCATTAAAATGCATTCTAGTATTTTTTAATTCCTCCTCATTCAAGCCATTCACAAGGCTGTCTAGCGAGGATGCCATAAACTTAAAGGAATCCAAAAATCGAATGCTAAAGTCGCCCAACCACCATGCCAGGGCCGTAAAACGCTCATGGTTTTGGGGAATAATGGTAAACGAGCCCTTGTTGACATGGCCCAATTCACGAATCAAAAACTGAATGTCATAATTCGCCAGATTGTGGAAAAAGACAGCGATGAAACGAGGAGCTGGAAAGTTTAAGTTGCATTTACTATGCGCAGCTCCACGAAACTCCCCTGTAAAATGCGAGTGGTCTCTGACTTTTTTCTCTCCACTTAAAATAGGCTTTTCGCAGATATGGCATGTCATGGCATGCTCATACTGCTGCTGTTGTTCTGGAGATAGGCTCATGGGTACTGGGTGGTCCAGTAATTCCTGTACATGGTCGGCCAACTTGACAAGTTCATCCAAGAACCATTTAGCACAATCTGGCCCCTCGCGGTATTTGTAAACGGATTGTGTGGGGTCATAGGCACACACCACATTAAATCCTATGGCAAAGGGTTCATGTTTTTGAATGGGTGTGGTTGAGCTGATGGTGGGATCTGGTTCACATCCCGCCATGGGTGTGGTGAGTGCTTCGAAATCTGCATACACCACATAGGGGACAGTGTCACGCTTGTGAATGTCCTTAAACTTTAACACAGCCTTGTCCCCTTGTGGCAATATCAATCTCACCGCTTCCTGAGTAACACAATCTACCCTATGACGTTCCAAAAGCGTAGGGGTTTTAAAATATTGCAAGCATCGATCACAAATATGTTTTGGACGCTTGTCCTTTGACATTTGACTGCTTAGCAATCTACTCAGGCTTTTAATGAGGCAATAGTGATTCACTTCTCCTACAGATAAATATAAAAGATGAATGTGGTGTCGTTTCGGTTCTTTTGTAGCATAAAGAGGACCCACAATCTCATCACCGTCAAGGCCATAGACCATGAACGAAAAGTCCTGGTTATCTTGTTCAAACCTATGGATCTCGGTTAAGTCCATAGGGAACGATACTCGAGTTAAATTTAACGTTTGTTTTAATTCATCAAACTTGGCCTTGTACTTTGCTGGCCTGTTAACATGACGATCTTGAGCTGGCTGCATGTACGCAGCTACAGACCACAGAAAGCAATCATTGTCACGATTCTTTATATTGACCACAGCCTTTTTCAAAGCTATGGCTAGTGGTGTTTCAATATAGCTAGACCCAGCGTTCAACGGGTTGAATTGACAAATGTTGATTTGCAAATGATGAATTTTGTCTAAGGCAAGGCCACTCGGTCCTTGTTGCAGTTTATCAAATTTTGATAGCAAGGCATTCACCACGTGGGTTTCATACCACTGTTCCAAATTATGGGCTATGAATAGCTCTTGCATTTTACTGCAAATATAAAATGTCTCTTTATGCTCTACGTCCTTCTTTCTATATATGAAATCGCACACTAGTTCTGTATTCACCTTTAAAGCCGTATGCAACCTTTGCGCTGTACAAATTTCAATTTTAAAAATTTCAAAACAAGATTGTAAAAATTCTTTGGGAATCAAACTTTTTCTAACATTGACCACACGACCAGAGCACACACGCGATTTAAAACAACTATTTAGGGGCTCCCAAGTTAACGTATCGGTAGCAGTGGCAAAAGACATTATTTTGAAAGAACACTCTCACCTGAGTTTTCAGTTGTAGACTGCTTGACAAGGATTCCACTCTAAAGCCACTTGGTTTTCAACTGTATTTGCTATAGCAGTGAACCCTTTTTTTTCTCCAAATATCTAAAAAGAAATAAAATAAACCACCATAAGTATATCCATTCCATATAGTTTATGCCTTTCATAAACAAAACAAAATCAAACAGGTTATATATTTAAAAAAAAATCTCACCTTGACGTGTAATGCTTTGCTATATTCTCGTCTCGTGGGCTAGTATGGAAATGGTTTTCTTTTCTAACTGTCTGTCTTTCTCTTTCTTTAATATATTTCCCACAGACACACGACAGGTAGGCTATACACGTTATCTGCAAACAAATAAATAAATAAAATCATTAATTATCTAATCAATAAATAATTGCATGTATTTATATAAAATCAATAAATATATAAATGAATAAATATATACCTACCCCACAACAAGGTTAAGTATTTTCCACCAACACCAAAACTGATAAACAAGACCAAGGGTTTCATGCAACGCAGTGTGTTCAAAGGTAGTCACTTAAGTGAGCGTGGAAATGATAACGACATGTCTTTATATATGCTACGTTGCATGTATAATCTTTTTTTCCCATGCTTTGAACATTCTCTTATCGTGCACGTGGACAGATAACACCCAAGCGAACACCTGTGCCGGATCAAATTTCACGTCAACTTGCATTTTGTCACGTACGCAGCAAGACAGGATGTAACTTGTTAACAGTTATCGCGCATGTAGATAGATAACGTCCCAAGCGAACACCTGCGGTAGATCAAATTTCACGTCAACTTGCATTTTGTCACGTACGAAGCAAGACAGGATGTCACTGGTTTAGCGTACATGCCATCTCACACGTGTGTGCATGCCTTTCGCACTCCCCTGCCACCACGATGGTCAGATTATTTCACCTTCAAGCGTCTTGGTCATTTTTTCCATTGCACCTGTTGTCAAATCAGATCGGAGCCTTCCAATAAGCTCAAATGACCTTCACCTCCTGCTCGTTTGTTTTCGGTACTCGCTTCGACCAACATAGAACCAAGTTTTCATCACCGTTTACACGTCAAAGGTAAAATATCAGGAAAACGCACGCTCGACCCGTCGAAATATCAATTGATCTATTGAACACGGCCACCGTGGTCAGCGACAGGTTCGTTGAAACACACACACCCAGCCGTATCGTCTCTCTCAACCACCACGCTTTATAAACATAATAAACAGGTAACAGTAATGATTTTTTTTCAACATGTATGGCGTTAGACCCATGTGAATTATTTTTTGAAAAAAAATATCTACCACATTTGAAAGGGGGTGTTAGCCCGAGTCCTAGGACACCTCGTACATGTCTCTAGCGTTATTGGTTCGTGAGATATCGGCAAAAATCACAAAAAACACGTGTTTACCCCCAAAATCGCGTTTCCAAATTTTTTTAAAATTACAACGAGTGGTCCATAGCAAAGAGGACGTCTTCCCGAATCCTTGGACCCATCGTACATGCCTCTAGCGTTATTGCTTCGTGAAATATCGGCAAAATCACAAAAAACACATGTTTACCCCAAAATCGCGTTTCCCAAATTTTTTTAAAATTACAATGAGTAGTCCATAGCAAAGAGGACATCACCGTGAGTACTTAGACCTGTCGAACACACCTCTAGCATGATTGGTTCACGAGATATCGGCAAAATCACAAAAACACGTGTTTACCCCAAAATCGAGTTTCCAATTTTATTAAAAATTATAACGAGTAGTCCATAGCAGAGAGGACGTTACCCCGAGTCCTTGGACCTGTCGAACACGCCTCTAGCGTTATTGGTTCGTGAGATATAGCAAAAAGTCTAAAATCACGTTTTTACCCCAAAAAGACTGTGTTTCCAGATTTTCACATTTTCGACACCGACATTCCCGTAAAGAGCACGACGAGACGAAAAAAACGAATCCAAGCACGCCCTCCTAGCATGGCTTGTTCCATTCCAAGGTCGCAGGGGCTCACCACTTGCTTTTGGAAGCAGCTTTCCCACTACCACACTACTACACACAATTGTTTTCTCTAGAGACTTGAAATTTATTTTAGGGGTAGAGGGGGTAGGGACCATTGATTTACGTTAAACAATTTTTTTTGTAGAGTTCCTAGTTTCCAAAATATAGGATTTTCAAAATTCGAGTGTTTTCAAAAAAATATAAAAAATAAAAAAGTTTTATTAAAAAAAATAAAGGTCATAAAGACTGTTCGTTTGAGCCATGGCACAATGTTCTATCCTGTTTGGTTTTCAAACTATCGCCTATTTTCGAAAACAAAAAATTTTAAAAAAAATTTGAAAAATATAATACATGGTCCATAGGAAAGAGGACGTCAGCCCGAGTCCAACGACACCTCATTTGTCAAAATCGGACCATGCGTTCGAGAGATATTTAACATGGCTGAAGCTTAGTAGTGGGGCAAGGAGGGTTCTGGAGTGGCGCAGAAACCGCCTTACTCCACTACTGACGTGCACTACCAGACGTAACTATTCGCACCAAAAAAAAACGCACTTTTCTCCCATACAGTCGGCATTCCAGTAGTATCTATAGTTCAATGGGGAAACCGCTTTTCAGACTTTGTGCGCCGGCGATCATCGCTGTAGCCAAACCGTACCTTTATTTGCTTGAAATCTGAAGTAGCTCCTCTCAAAACTATTACCCTACCTCGGCTTGAATTATGCGCTGCTCTTATAACCGCTGAATTATCTGATAAATTGCGTCATGTTCTTAAAATCCAGTTCTCTCAAATTTTTTCTGTGGAGCGATTCCATGATTACTCTCTCTTGGATAGTCAAACCTCCCGCTCATTGGAACGTTTGTAGCGATCAGGGTGGCGAAAGTTGAAAGTTTTTCCCAAGATTGTCTATGGAAACATGTTCCTAGCGCTGATAATCCCGCTGCCATCATCTCTCGCGGATGCACACCTTCCTTTCTAGCTGCTTCAGAACTCTATTGGAACGGTCCTGCGTGGTTAGCAGACGATCCTCGCAATTGGCCCTGTAAGGGCCGGGTTCACCATAGTTAGTCAAAATGTTAACAAACCAATTAAGGCCGTTGACGGACGATTACCGAAATGTCGTGGTTCACCAAACTATAACAATCCATTATCCTCCCTAACAAGCCGTCAAAACTAATTGCTCTGTCAACATGGAATTAACGACTTGACGGTCGTTTTACGTAGCATTCAAATCCAAAATGGCGTGCGGCGAAAGCCGGAATAGTCGTGCATTAAACTTTATTCTATAAGATGACGATGTTTTTTAAGACATGCTAGATTTTCTTTGACCATTAACTTATAAATAACGAAGGAATTACTTGAATGAATGCGACGACACAGAATTTATCATGAGATTTTGGTTGTCAAAACCTTTCGTGTTGAATGTTCTACAGATGACAGAACCTAACCTGGAATTCCCATCTGATAAGTAAGATAGCCTAGGCCTTATTTAGGCCTATGTGTAATATCGTGTGATGCATTACGTTATAAAACATCCCAGTTAATTTAATTTAATAAAAGACTACCTAAACGTTACAGCATCAGTCCTCTTATTTTCAACGATTTCACGATACTCATCCACCAAGTAGATAAGGGAGGATAATTATGTTTCTTTCATTTAACGAAAATTTCACAGTCCCCGGCTCTTCTTGCTCTTTTCCTCATCAGCCATGTTTGTTTTTAACCAAGGAGTATGTAACTTTTAAGCATTTTTCAGTTAACGGCCTTCTCGATTACACCAAAGAATAAACAAATACCGCCACAATCATCATCTTTCAATGAGGTTTGTACAGCCATTAAACATAACGCTTCGTTTGCTAATGTCAATCGGTGAATGTGCTGGTGAAACGCCAACGAGCTTAATGCCGATGTTAAAGTTAACAACGCATTTACTGACAGCCTGTTAACGCTGCGTTGGTGAACCCGGTCGTAAACCTATGTTTCTATTTCGAAGTTGCCTGACGCCAAAGCTACCAAACCCCTCGCTTCTTGTCATATTGCCACCACTTCCACATGTTTCTCTTTGATAAAGTCATATTCTTCTTTCTATAAACAAGTCCGCGTATTTGCGTACATCCTACGGTGGAAATATTTTGTGATTGATCAACCCGTGCTTCCTAAGCCTTACTTAACTAATAAAGAATTGAACCTAGCTACAACTGAAATCTTGCAACTTATTCAAAAGGAAACTTTTTCATCTGAAATTTCTTTGTTAACACAAAAGAAAGAACCTTCCAAGTCCAATCGTCTCCGCCCTCAAGCTCCGTTGTTGGATGATGAAGGTTTGATAAGAGTAGGTGGTAGGCTCTCCTACTCCACTCTTCCCGAAAACAAGAAGCAAAGCATCACGTCACTTTCCTTATCATACGTGAGTTCCACTATCGCAATTTGCACGTCGGTACGCGCACGTTGATCTGCCTTCTCCGAGAAAAGTACTGGATTATAAATGACGTTCATGAGGTTTCCTCCGTCATTCATAAATGCATCCCTTGTTTTAAAGTAAAGCCGAAAGTCAATACTCAACTCATGAGTGACTTGCCGTCTTTCCGCTCTTCTCCCAGTCGACCTTTCGCTTTGACTGGTATTGACTATATTGGCCCCTTCCAATATCAGCGAAATTGTCCTGAAGCTAAAAGGAAACTATTTGGAAAACTTTATGTATCTCTTTTCATTTGCATGGTTACCGGCGCGATACACCTGGAACTGAAGACTAACGCCTCTACTTCATACTTTCTTTCAGCTGTTTCTCACTTCACTGCTCGGCGTGGAGAACCCTCAGAAATGATTTCCGACAACGCCTCCACCTTTCAAGGTGCAGCTTCATTGTGGAAGAAAGCTCTCACTTCTCTCCCCGCAATGGAACAAATTTCAAACTTCTCCTGCGCCAAAGGTTTAAAATTGAGATTCATACCCCGTTACTCTCCCCACCTTGCTGGAAGATGGGAATCCTGCGTCAAGCTTACTAAAAGGCACTTGAAAAAGGTGTTAGGTAATCGCATCTTAACCTATGAAGAATTTAACTCTCTAGCTGTCCTTATTGAAGGTGTTGTTAATTCTCGCTCTCTATCCCCACTTTCTAATGACCCCGATGACTTGTTGCCTTTAACTCCTAGCCATTTTCTCATAGGTTGTTCTCTTTCCACTCGATTCTCATAGAGACACGCGACTCCGATTTTCTGGCGTAAAATTGAGGCCCTACGTAACTCCTTTTGGAAGCATTAGAGTTTGGAGTACCTGACTTCGCTTCAGAGAAGGCAAAAGTGGCTTCTTTCTGACCCTAGTGTGAGGGAGGGAGATCTTGTGCTCATCAGGGATCCCCCTCCCTTGTTTGGATCTGGCCGGGACGGAAAAACTCAAAGGGTTAAGATCTTAACTACTAATGGTCATATTGTAGGACCAATTTCCTTAATTTTCCATTTGCCACTTGATCCATAATTTCTGTTTTTACTCTGTGTTGGTGGTTTTGCCCTTTGTCCCCCCAGTTTGGTATATTCCCTCTGAATATACGTTTACTGGTTTAGTAATTTCACCCACCTTGGGATCTCTTTGTTTTTCTTTCTTTCCATGCAAACCACTAACACACCTGTTTATGTTTTTCTTTTATGCATCCTGTTATGTTCTCTGAAAGTATGTTCCAGATTTGCGATGCTTTTTCTTTGTATAACATCTTTCTGCAGTGCTCCTTGTGGCAGGTCGCTGAAGCTCCGGACCTGACACTGCAATCCAAGATGGCCGCCGTTGTTGGTGGTCGGACATCAAACGCATGACGTGGGTCAGAATCCAACACAACACAAAATAACATCATGACGTGATTTTGTCTGCTATTAATCCATTTTATGGGCTTGGGACATCTTGGTCATCAGCCCCGTGCAGTTGGGTTTGGGTTGAATTCCTTCAATTACGTGATTTTTGTAGTAGTCTGTGTAGCTGTGTAAGGGACAGGCATGGGGAGGTGCCCAGGGAGTTAAAATAAGGTACTACCGGAGTTCCATCAGGAAAGGAATAAAATAAAATAATGTTGAGGCCCACAGGAGAGATCTGTAGAATATCTTGGCTGAGTGAACAGGGAAAGTTGTAAACAATGATGTTCATGATAATTGTTGTCTTAAGGGGCCTAACATTTAGGTTATCGGCCCTTAATGGTTTGGGTGATGGTGAAGCTGATAATGAAATGGAAACTATAACTAAAACTAACTACTAACTTATATACTGTACTAGAAGAAGAAATGGAAAACAAAAGGAGAACAAGGCAAATAAAGGACAGGAGGAAAAGAAATGCCCTCGACCCTCAAGGAATGCGGATTGAGGGACTTGGAAGGAAGGAGAGCCATAAAAGGCAGATAGGAAAGTGAAAGAGAGAGGGTCCGCCCCACAGGTAATGGATAAAAGAGGGAAAACCGGACCCAGCTCAGAAATCCCTCGGGGTCGCCAACTCTCGAACTCACCAGCCGTGATCCCCTGAGGGTGTAGCAATATCTAGGGTGCACCAGAAGTGGTGGGGCTACATACACCCTACCTCCTTGAGGGCCTTGAGCAGTAGGCAGGAGATAACAGGAAAAGAAAAAGAAGGCTGACCCTCACAGAAGGAGGGTATCAGAAAAGATGAGATAAGGGCCAATTAAGGCGGAAAGGAAGAGACTCCCTAGGCCTCGGATACCCTAATACCGTCGGGGTCGGGAGAGAGCAAGAGTTGACCAAGTGAAGTCGACAGGAAAGAAGACGGAGAGGAGCCCGGCAAAAGTAAGTGGAAGCAATGCCGGACTCATCTGGGGCCCCGTGGTCGCCAACCCACGTCCCACTAGATGTGAGCCCCTGGGGGGAGTTGTATATGTTCCTGTAGGAATTTAAATCTCTTTTTAGTAAGTTACCTATTATTCTGGGCCTGTTTGCCATCTCTTGATGAATGCAGTACATTTGCATTTTTCTGTTGGCACAGGCTAGAGTAAAATGAGGCTTTTCACCGATGTCTCAGTCTCACTCTTGACTGTGATTATATGGAAGCTACTGAGGTATGGATGGTGCTTAGTAATGACATTCAGGGCACAGTCAGTGTCTGTTGGCACAGGCTAGAGTATCACCGATGTCTCAGTCCTACTCATGGCTGTGATTATATGGAAGCTACTGAGGTATGGGTGGTGCTTAGTAATGACATTCAGGGCACAGTCAGTGTCTGTTGGCACAGGCTAGAGTATCACCAATGTCTCAGTCTCACTCATGGCTGTGATTGTATGGAAGCTACTGAGATATGGGTGGTGCTTAGTAATGACTTTCAGGGCACAGTCAGTGTGTGTTGGCACAGGCTAGAGTATCACCGATGTCTCAGTCTCACTCATGGCTGTGATTGTATGGAAGCTACTGAGATATGGGTGGTGCTTAGTAATGACTTTCAGGGCACAGTCAGTGTCTGTTGGCACAGGCTAGAGTATCACCAATGTCTCAGTCTCACTCATGGCTGTGATTGTATGGAAGCTACTGAGATATGGGTGGTGCTTAGTAATGACTTTCAGGGCACAGTCAGTGTCTGTTGGCACAGGCTAGAGTATCACCGATGTCTCAGTCTCACTCTTGGCTGTGATTATATGGAAGCTATTGAGGTATGGGTGGTGCTTAGTAATGACATTCAGGGCACAGTAAGTGCCTGTGGATGCTGTGAAAGGTTCTACTCATAGGGTTAGTACTGCTATACTGACTCAATGAGGAAAGCAATGATAATCTACCTCACTCCTCTTCTAGCTTAGTACGCCTCAATATAGCTCTGCCTTGGGTTTTTGTGGGTATCTACCCACATAACCTAATGGCAGTGTCTTTTGAGGATCCAACCAGCCTTCGGGCTGACTACCTAACAGACAGACATATTATCCTTAAAAATAAATGTGACCAACCAGGTGGTGTAGTTCTTGGTTATCACTTCTGGGGTCCAAGTTTGATTCCTGACTCAAAAAATCTTAATTCTAGTCTAAGGGTAAGAACGGGGTACACACAGCCTTTGAGGTAAACCGGTAAATGTTGGGTTCGATTCTCCGCGTAGCCACCCAGCAAGTGGTTTACCAAGGGGTCCCACACATACTGAAGATAAATGCCTGGGTAATTCCTATCATAAGGTCACGACTGCCTTCTGAAAATCCGTCAACAAGTAGGCTAGTCGTATTCATTCATTCCTATTCATGAGATTAAATAGCACTCTGTCAAACGCATGACGTGTGTCAGAATCCAACCCAACATAAAAAATAACATCATGACGTGATTTTGTCTGCTGTTAATTCATTTTATGGGCTTGTGACTTCTTGGTCATCAGCTCCGTGAAGTTGGGTGTGGGTTGAATTCCCCTGATAGGAAATTAGAA
The DNA here is from genome assembly GCA_946902985.2 of Meconema thalassinum. NCBI lineage: Eukaryota > Metazoa > Arthropoda > Insecta > Orthoptera > Tettigoniidae > Meconema > Meconema thalassinum. Next base: position 31,240,597 of record OX336400.1, on the reverse strand, counting down.
AATAGGCACCAATGGCTTATCTTTATAATAATTGGATTTGCATCCAGTCACACAACAGTTTCAAGGCATATCACCACAATTTTAGCATAGCCTATGCATGAGTAAGCCTACTGGTAGTTTATTAAAACGGGATCCACACCAAGTACGTGATAAGATTGATATCCTTGAACTAGCAGGCGTATAATTCGATGAGAGAACACTGCAGACAATTTAATAATAATAATTATTATTATTATTGGTTTTACGTCCCTTTTAACTACCCTGGCTTTTAGAGACGCCGGGGTGCCGGAATTTTTCCCCGAGGGGGATCTTTAACGTGCCAGTAAATCTACGGACACGGCTCAGACAATTTAAAAAGTAGGTTATGTTCATACGTACGGTAATCAATTTTCAGATCTTCTTAGGCCTTAAATTGGAATGCGTTAATTATTACTATGCTTGCTCATAATGAATTACCATTACTAATAATTTTTAAACCCTAAACAGAATAATATATAGGCCAAACTTACCCTCTGATTGGCACTAGAATTGATGGTATCACAAGCGTAACAGAAGTCACCGGTATCTCGTATTTATGAAGCACTAATGCAGACATTTACTTCCACGAACGTGTAATATCATTAAGCAATAATCAATAAGCACAGATAATCAAAGGAGACGATTGCTAACCGAAATTCACACCCATATCACATCGTAAACAAAACGACTCAACTTATAAACAAAGCATGTAATCACCAACAGCGACAGCCATCTTTCATCTGCCCCGCCGCTAGTGTCAGGTCCGGTATTATAGAAGGTCCTGATAGTTCTCACCTCAAGAGTTTGTTCAACACATCTCAAGCAGAGGGCATCAGTCTCGCTCTTTACTTCTTCCATGAAAACTACACCTATTTCTTGGGCTCTTCCTAAGAATCGAACTATGTGCATTCTGTACTTTTCTTATGTTGGTATTTTCATACGTCATGGTCCCCCCTTTCGCTCCTCCCTCCTACCTTACCTTGCCGATCGTGCTCTCCATGAGTTCGTCCTCAGTCGTCTGCCAGGTTTTACAGTGCCAACACGCTCCTTTAAGACCTCTCTCTCTCTCTCTCTCAGACATGTGATTTCGTCCGACATCTTGGTCAAACGGTGCTTTACGCATTCAGCTGCTGCAACTCAACATGAAAGATAAGTAATTGGCATCTCTCTATCAGCTTGATGCTGTTTTCAACCTCATCGTACTTTACTTGTCAGGCAAATCACCAAATTTTAGAAGTAAATTTTATTGATAATGCCATACTTCTCTTTATATCATTACCACCGTGGGAATTTCACTGTCAAATGCTATAACTATATTTTGGCAATCGTGGAATCTCATGTAATCTGTTAAAAACTGCAAACCCAGTAAACTTCATAGGATTACACCATAATGCTTTAACCCCATCCAATTGGGCTTCGAGGGAATCTAACTTGTGTCCACTGTATTTTAATAGCCTGGCTAATGTGAAGTATGAACTGAGTTACAATATACTAGAAAAACTCCCTACATAAGGATCTAGTAAACTACATAAGGATCTAGTATCATCCCCTACCGTTTGAATTTTTGAAGTCATAAGTAACCGTCTAACTGGGCATCTCTGATTACAGTAAACATTACTAAAAATTGCATGTTGCTTCAACTATCATCGTAAAATTCTCTCCAATGAACTATCAACTCTCTAAACAGTGACAATCAACAGATGCTATTTCCACCGAAATGTTCAGTGCTACAAACATTGTTCATTTAACTGTTTTTCCGTACCGCGTCGCGAACTGAGAAATGAAGTTGGCCGAACTCTAATCCTCCTATTTCCTCTAACCCCATTTTCCTGCTACTAACACTTACGGTTATCTCATTTTTTTTCTTGTACTTTTTTCTCCCTTTGAGGCTTATTCTATTAATAGACTCCCTCCCATTTTTGTATGTAACACACAATTAAGAGGCGGCTGTACTCAGATCCTATTTCACCTTTCATTTCAAAACATTGCCACTAGTTTCGTTGTAGTCGCTGTCCCCTAGTAGTTACATGGCCCGTATAGGTATCAGCACGGATTACCCCCCTACAGTGAGAGTGGTTCATGGTCGCGCGTGCGAGAAAGTCCAAACTGCTCCGGAGTCGAACACTGGGGAATTGCATTGTGCCTCAAGAATATCGCGACCGGAATATTCGAAGTGATAGTCTGTATAGGCTACTTCCAATTGAATAGCCGAAATATTTTGCTATAGATAAGCTAATACTGTAGTTAAACTACGGAATTCACAAGTCCTCCTCGTGACGTAGCGGCTAGTATTCTTGGTTCGGGTTTGATTCCCGGCGCTGACAAGAAATTCGATTCATTCTTGTCTGAGGGCTGGAAAGCCCCGTGAAGCAAAACTGAAAAGATGTGGTTTCGATTCCTATCTCAGCCATCCTGGAAGTGTTTTACCGTGGATTATCACTTCTACTCGGCTGGCTGCGTGGCTCAGGGGTAACGTTCTCGCTTGCTGTTCCCAAGTTTGCAGGATCGAATCCTGGCACAGCCAACTGGCATTTGAGGGTGCGCAAATGCGAGGGAGCCATGTCAGTGAATTTACTGGCAGGTTAAAGATCCCCTTCGGGGCAAATTTAAAGCACCCCGGCGTCTCCTAAAGCCGCAGATGTTAAAAGGGACGTTAAACAATAACATTATTATTATTACTATTATTATTATTATTATTATTATTATTATTATTATTATCACTTCTACTCCACGCAAATGCAGCCGACTCCTTCACAATTCTCATCTGAAACGCAAATTTTCACACTAATACAGCCATCGCAATAAGACGGGTAATTAGACAAATTCTAAACACACGCCAAGTACACGGGGCTAGATGACCACGATGCCGCAACAGCAACTAATTTGAAATGTGCTAATGAGTTTAAAAAAATACTGGAACTAGACCTCGCACGGTGAAACGTGTTTTACAGGCAGTTATAAGGATGCGCAGTGACCGACCGCAGAAGCTACACTTGCTAAGGTACAGCACAACACCATGGGTCCCAAGCTATCTCCGAACTCGGTAAACAAGTGGGTTCGAACACGTGGGCTTTTGTTTCAATGTTGAACTCCATTATTATGTAGTCTATATTTTATATTATCTTGGTACGTCTTTATTATTATTATTATTAAAATAATAATAATTATTATTATTACCATCATCGGGATCTTGCCCGGCGAGGACCCGTCTGTTCAGCCCGCTAACACCGGAGGCTCTGTTTATTATTATTATTACTATTAACTGGCCACGGTGGCTGAGAGCGCTAACGAACTACCTCGTGCCTCGCCGGTATCGAGAGAGCGTGGGTTTGAATCCAACCTCGGCCCTCTTATTGCTATTAATATTAATAAAATAATAATAATATTTTCCGGATCTTGCATGGGGTGGGTGCTGATCAACCCTCTACCACCGGCGGCTTCTATTATTGTTATTATTATTATTATTAATAATAATAATAATAATAATAATAATATTTCTAAAATTATTATCAGTTTCTGCAAATTTTGGACCTCAGACTCCCACACACCCCCGTAGAGATCATAGGCATACGCCACTGAACCTACAAAAACACCTACAAAATGGACATCTACATCTACATATACACCTTCAAGTACTCTACAAGACTACCACGACCACATTACTAAACACCCTCTTCTGCCCTAAAAACCACCCCAACAGGAAACACTATAATTCCAGAACATATCTCCACACAGCAAGCGGCGACCACCTAGCCTAGGAGGTTAGCCAATAGCTTGCAAAACTCACATAACATTTACAGTAAGAACTATCTGGGGCAGCTACACTGATGCAATGCTGACTAAGCAGCGCCGAAACCTATAAGAACGGAACCTGGATTGGAGCTATTGTCTATTGCCTTCGTCGGCCCTGCTGGTCTGTTTCCCGGTCCGAAGTCATCACCAAAGGTAAGAGTGTGCTCAGCTATCCTTTAACAGTTGTATTCCCTTCACTCCACACCTAATCTACATTGTATTTTATTACCAAACTGCTCAAACGATCCCACACTAAATGGGACGTTACATCTCACCAATTACTGATCCATTAAACACTCGATCAGTAAGCTACACTCTTGTTATCATTTATACTTGTTGTCACATCCGCACTCCCCACCTGACATTCCTAATTGCCCGTGACCGTCAAACCAGAGAAGTGCAAGATAAGGCTATCCATTGTGTTTGTATTAGAATACTCGAGCGGCCAGGCAGTTCAGCCGACTCAGCAGGTAGGCTCCCAGAATACTTGCAGCTGTTTATTCAGTGCGGCCATTAAGCCTATCTTGATCGCGCATCCCTTAAGGACCGATCACACCCCCTTAGAGCCACAGCCCCAATTCCCCACATCCTTCAACAAACACCTACACTCGCGGTTTCCCCATTCACGTGGAAACTCGCACCCTTTGGAAACTACCCCTAAATTGGACACTAACACAGCTTGTTCGTCTCATCCCTCCAACCCCGAGACAGAACAAATAAATGGTGGATACGCAGAGTAGTCCCCAAGAGTGAGGGTAGTTACCACTCAGTAAGGGTCCTCACACAAATAGGATCTGGGACTACGACCCGGGTATTAGAGACAGCCAAGCGAGATCACGGATTTTTTTCTAGAGTGCATCCCATATTTTATCTTTATTTTACGGGGATTACATTATTAAACCCGCCCACCCTCCCTCAAAAGAAATTAGAAAATACACACACATAGCAACTACCATGGCGACAATCGGATGGCTCCAAATAATTTACTCACTAATTTCCCTCATCAGCGGCGGGATACTTCTACAAGCAGAAAGCCCAACCCCAGGCGGGATAAAAGTAAAAATCAACGCGGGGGTACACTGGAAGCAGATACACGGGCAAACAGTCTATCAGGGCAACATTCCCCTCACGTACAATATACCATTGGCACAGAAACACATCCCACTACCGCCAGATATAGGAAACAAGGACCATGAATACCCGCTACACTTAGTATGGGACGCCATCGACCAGGCACTTAACACATATCACGGCACGACAGAATCTCGGGGGTACCTAGAAAGGCACAACCCTCACAGCAGAGAAAAAAGAGGGAGCTAACATTCATTGGCAACTTTTTACAATATTGCGGTGGAGTGGCTACGAGCGAGGATACGAAAACACTCCACATGACAGAACAGCAAATAGCAAACTACACAAATAATTTGAATAAGATGATCCACGCGAATCACAAGGACTTGACAGAGACAACAGTAAAACTAAACAATTGGACACATACCGTACAAGAGAACGTAAACACCCTATTCGAGCATATAAAAGCGGTCGCCAATGCAACCCAAACAAATAGGGATGCACAGGAGGTCCTGCTGGCGGGCGTGGCCCACATGGCCATCGGAAATGCAATTAACACATATAATGCAATCATATACGCGCAAAGACAGCAGGACATTATGATGTGCAAACAGCGAAAGATCCCTGAAAATACTATTCCCACCGATACTTTACTCGGGGATCTATTACAGCTAGAAAACAAGCTGCGCGGACACAAACACCAAATTGACCGACCAAATTAGCTGGTATTACACGAAGCCTATCTGCTCGTGCATATACTATGCGGACAGCATACACATCAAAATAAACATCCCCATTATCGAGCAAAACGCCAAATGGGAACTATTCGAGTATATCCCTATACCGTACAAATGGCTCAATAGCACATGTACTTTGACACATGAGCCATCACTGATAGCGGTAAACAAGCGCGATATTCGCGTGCTCACAGGGAACTCGCTACACGGTTGCATTACACAAATTAATGCACTATGTTACATACCACGGTTTCAGGAAGTGGCAACAATTCAGCCCGCCTGCGCCATTCACTTATATAACAACGCTCCAACGAACAAAATCATAGAATCATGCGCATATAAGTGCGACGAGGGATCGCAGCGGGCGCTCATCACACAAATTGATATTGATAAATTCGTTATCACAAACCGAACGCCGGAAAAGCGCATCCAATGCCCAGGGGAAGAGACAAATATCTCACACCCATGCAGGGAGGCACTACCGGGGGCCATCGAGATACGGCTCCCCTGTGAGTGTCAGTTAATAGACGGCGAGGACACTTTGATACCTCACTCGTTCCCGTGCGATAGCAAAATCGCACAGGAACTGGCCATCACACACACATTACCGGTAACGTGGACAAAACAAATCCAGCTGCAATTACATGGCTTAGGGCAAATTCAAGTAAAGCCGTTGATATACGACAATATCACGGCAATACTGAACACCTATTGGTCCACGGTTATACCGACATTTAACGTCACGGACACACCCTTTAAGAAACACAACAACCCTTTACACATAACGGCACCCCAGCAATACTGGTATGCCATGGATACGCCAACCACGGCCAGCTTGGCGTGGAACGCTGCGCTGACAGTAGTGATAATATATATGCTAGCGAGACAAATGGCATTGGCTAGGGATGTTCGTCAAATGCACATCCCTCGAGCGGCCACATAAAGGGCGCTGCGCAACACAGGAAGGATTCATTCACCCCGACGGGCGGGAGCGCCCAAACGCAGCTAAATTGGGATACGCTTATGGATAAAAAGGTACGTGAATTAAAGTCTAAATAGGCTACGCGCCGAGCCTAAACCCAGGTCCCCATGGGGAAACAAACACCTACACGTCCCAAAAAGCCAGTTCAATAGGCCATTAGGCCAGAACGGAGGCCGACACTGACACCAACCCCCTCAGGGCAGATACACAGGAGGGTATTGATTCCAACCCCTCAGGACGCAAGACACACACATTACCACGAGTCGCCCATTAACAAACATAATAAACAGGAAAATAGGAAGATTCTGCTTCCTACCCATATGGGCCAGTCATACCCAAAGGCGCAACACAACCCCCCAAACACCGATAGGGGAGGGCGGCGTGAATACAGCTCCGCAAACACATACGTGTCACATCCAATAAAGGGGCGCCATGATACACAAACACCCAGGCTTACTTTGCTGGAAACACCCGGAGAAGGCAGCAGAGAAGGGCCTAAATGGCTACCGAAGGCCTATGCCGTTATCGCGGGGCGCAGAGAGCAACCCCGTATAGCAAAGGCGCTTAGACGCTAAAGGAAGATAATTAGTTGACACACACTGAATAACTCAAATTATTTTAGGCCCAAAGACCCATGTCAAAACACCCCTGGCGAAATCAGAGCCAACAATTAAAGGGGACCCCAGTGTATAAAAATGTACGCGGCCTCAAATTTGAGCAGGCCAAGCGGCAAATATAAACCATTGCATGGAATCATAGGAATAGCGTAAGTTTCTTTTTTATTTCTCACCAAGGCACATTGTTGATATGTATGTATTTGTATACAGTGTTTGTATATGTACACATCTGGAAAGTAGGACTATAGCCTGCGAATGTACAGTGTGCATGGATATGCTATGTTCTATTTTGTATGTTACATTATAAACGTACAAAAATATGCACTATACAACTAGGATTTCTGTTACTCAGCACAGCGCTTAGGCAAGTCAGGACACTAGAAGGCAAGTTCACAAGTTATGGGGAAGAGGACATTTTTTCCTTTCTTGTTTGAGTCATACATAAACACAATTCCCATAGAAGGGCATTAGGGAGGACAAAATACTGCAGAGACACGGGCCCAGAAGCCCAAGGGAATACAGATCCGACACCGAAACCTAGCGCGAAACACAACACTAGATGCCACATGGGCAAACACAAAACAATAGAGGGATTCACACAAGACACATAACTCTAACAGTACACGGGGCGTTATTATGCAGCCACGAGAAGGGATGGTACAAAAACAAGTACACGGGGCATAAGCTTTTATCACAACGAATGTTAGACAACTTGTCGCTACCAGTCATATAGGATAACAGACGCGAGGTTTAACACTCGCCGATGTCACTATTACGGCGAGTAAGCGGCCACACAGTCCAGCCTGCTATTATCACATAGTAACGGAACACCATTTGATAAGTCAGCAAGAGCATGGAGTACGATACTGTACAAACAGCGAGATCCAGCACTCGTAGGTGCGACCACTACAACATTACACAGGTAGAAACTCATTCATGCCAGGTTCAAAACTCCACTACATCCACAATTCAAAAGCGGGGTCACAAACTTATCAAAGACACAATCCACGCCCGCCGAATGAAAGCGTACCATACACAAACAACGACACTACCGAATAAGGCCGGGAAAGCCACAAAGAGAAAAGGAGACAGCTCCACTCATAAAAAGGGCAAGAAAGCCAAGATATAGAACACCAACCGCGAGGGCCTAATCCAATTACAAAAGACACATAAACAAAACTGTCACAGAGACACAGGCCTAAAAGGCAACAGGAATGATCATCCTGAACAGAGACGGTCTCAAACCCGCGACCTTCTGAATACCAGGAACGCAAGGTCAAGTAGCCATCGAAATGGAGGACACAGCAATAAGGGACAGTCACGCTAACAGGGTTTAATATGCACAAATTAACAAAACTACCACCGACACCTAGTTGCCAGACACGCGACTAGACGCCGGAGGTACAAGCACATAGTTACATGAGCTACACAGACAGACACATCACAAACAGGCAGATACTCGCACCAAACCTACAATAACGCAAAAATCACGTACACAATAAATGAGCACAGAGGTAGGGTCTTTTACATGACGAGGCACCAAAGTGCACACCATGTATTCAGACAATAGAAAAGCGTGTCAGCGAATCCACGCATACTTGCTCGACACATGCGATAAACAGACGGCTAGGCTACCAAGAGGTACTTCACACAACATTGAAACTCGACACTATCGCCAGTGAGCGATAAGACGTACATGGACATGCTGCATTCGCAAGTACCAGACAGACTGGCAGCACTCTCACTATGGCAGTAACATACACAATCATTCACGCCATTTTCAAAACAGGATAACTCCCGAAATTAAAGTGCGAGGGACGTTCCGAATTATACAAAACACTCACAATAATGTACATTTTGGCACGCGTATTGCAAACATACAATACACGCCACGGTACATAAAATACAGAAATAGTGGTCCCGAGGCATTAGCCCAAGGCATATGCGGATGCACAGATGCAGATACCATACCTTTGTGGGTTGCGTCAAGCCCGCATGCCTGTATCAAACATATTACATACATAAGAGACAGTCTACAGCCTCCAGCAGCATAGGCTACAGAAATAATGTATGCATCAGGGCCTAACACATTCAACACACAAAAAACACGATACAAACGTGCCAAAAGGAAGCTATCCAACGGCATTTTGGCGCGACAACACAACTAGAGGCCTCACTAGGGATGTACAAAATCCCAACAGACAACGGAGACATAAGACACGGAGCGTTACACGGGATCACGGGTCCGAATACCCAATAAAAACGGACGCCGTGAAATGCAAAAGTGTCGACCTGGGAAGTCAGAAAACTCAGCCAACGCGACTAGACACCGGATAGACACGTGCAGGATGGGAATCGTAGATTATTGCAACCGCTTCCCGACGAAGCAAAAGTGCAAAAAAATAGCCCAGAAATAGACTTCCTGGGGCAAAAACACACGTTGTTACACAAAAATACACCTATACAGACGTATTCCACGAACTCAGGGAATATCAGGGAATATCAGGGGACCAGACATGCAATAACACCAAATGTGGTAACACCACATCTCACAGACCGAAATTTATGGATATTGAGTACGGGGCAGTAAAATTACCCCAGACATAGGCCGGACTAGACTCCGTAGGAACAAATACAGGGCAATTGACTTAGGGCAGAGAAATTACGGAAGCCAGATTCCAAAAGAGGCCTAGTAATACAAATTCTACAGATTGACACATTGCTTCTTTTAAACAAACATATGGCGACACACAGACAGTGGTTCGACAGCACGTTTTGTTATCATTTCCACACGAGGTTGAAGAAACCAATAACACAAGGCTGTAAACCAAAACACCGGAAATCGCGCACGACACATGAAGCACATTCTTTCATGACGACACCTAGCGTATGCGGAAGAAATTTTGCAACAGCGACCCGGTACAACATCACATAAACATGCTGACAACAGCAACAAACAATAGCGGAAGCAATACACTTGCAACACTGGATGTTTACATAGGAAGGGGAAGACAGTATTACGTTATGCTCTCCCTAAAATATCCCCACATGTATGAAAGGCCAAACTTAATTTTGGAGGCTGCACTATTTCAGGGCGACCATTGATAATCTCGAACAAACATACAACTGTGATAATGGACACTGAAGGCGTGTGGCAGACATCCCACGCGACACAGATAAGCCGACTCAGATGTCAGGACACGCTTAACGCAGCGGGCCAGCCGGCAAGCGAAAGCGGGCGTAAGGCACGACGCGCGCCATAGCCGCGGCCGTCCCCTCCCACATGCGCCCAGCACTTAGGGTAGCAAGGCAATTCCACACAAACACACAGAATAATTAAGGGCGGGTAAACACAGAATCCATAGAGGAACAATCCACACCACCCCGTATGTTTTTCTAGATTACAAAGGCAATTATCTATCATCTGTCTATGATCACAAGACACATGAACATTATAGCGACATAGGGTTAGCACATATGCGACACACCCCATTTTTTTCAGGAGGCTTTAGCATACAACGCAGGGCGGGACCACAGCCATTGCAGAGCTGACCAAGGCCCTAGCCCAGGCTCAGAACAATAAATTAACCCCCACAATAGGGTAAACACACATAAAAAAATTCTACACACAGAGACTGTAGAGGACGATATACATACATATAGATAAAGGTCACGGCTGAATATAAAGCAGATAGGCCGTCCACAGGGCGCAAGCACGCACATTTTATACAGTTGGTACACAGACATGTTTTTGAAGGGCACAAATACACCCCAGTGGTATTATACAATAAAGAGGGATAAACCGTGAATGGTACAGCTTCACCATACCTAGAAGCTTGCCACGGTGGGTGAGTGGATAGCGTGTCGGTCTACTAACCCCAAGATTGCAGGTTCGCCCCTGACCGTGGTAAGTGATTTTTGAAAGGCGGCAAAAATACGATACGCATGTCATACGATGTTGGCATGTCAAAGAACCCATTTGAATTCAGTAGGCCGAGTTCATAATGGCAAAATTAATCTCGGGAGTTTCCGTCAGCACAAAGTTCCTCATTTCTCTACTAGAAAGCGCTATTGTGTTCAAGGAGATTAGATATCTAACCTCCTTGACTTTCATAGTCAAGGAACTACGAAATTCGACATGCAAGCTACCCTCTGGGTGTCAAATAGCAAAGCTTGCATCAGGCACCCGAGGCCATACGATATTATTATTATTATTACCATACCTAGAGTAAACAGGGACAGCCAGAGGGTGTCAACTAGGACATTATAAATATTTTAGAGGATGCAAGGGATGATAGTCCCACGGCCATTATACAGAATGGTATATTGGTAGACACTAGGTGCATGAGGCATCTGAACGGTACATAGACGCTCAGCGAGCGTGAATTCAAACACCATCAGAGAGCTGAGGAAAACGTAGCACAGCCAAGAGAGAATGGCACACCATAAAAGGAGCACAGGCAGATAACGCACTCAGGATGGCCACAGCATAGCTTACGGGCAAACATCCTCACACCCTCCCTTGAAAACATCATAATACATAACACAAACTAACACAATTACACATACACATAATACACTGACTACAAGGGGTTGGTAGACATTCATGTTTTTGAAGACCGGGTCTACTGCACCCTGTAACATACTGTCTCCACCCGAATATTAGAGGTGGTTCGGACACCAATATTAAGCGCTGTTTGGGCATCTATATAGATAGATGAGGCCACATTAATACACTAACAAATATTTCATTAAATAATCCCGCATGCAGAAGATATAAACTTATTATACCCAGACACACCCCTTTTCCTCACTTGAGTGGAAGACATGCGCTCAAATCCATCTACATGCAAGGGACATCCCACCCAAACACCAAGGGTTGTATTTTTATCATACCCGCACGATATATTTTGAATTTTGGACACCCGGGGAAAACCCACCCCATCCATTCAGAGTAAGAACATCCCTACAGCATTACCGACTCTCGGCCACCATAATTACAGAGGCCAACGACGCTACGATCTTCCCAACAACGATATCACCCCTATCTAACGGATAACACCCTAGCGGACCTCAATAACAGAAACCTTACATCCACGACCCTACTAACATGTCCAAAGAGATACTGAAACATCAGCACTGGAGATCCGAAAAAGGCAAGAAGGACTAAAGCAGGCAATGCGATTCGAATGTTCTACAGCCCCATATACACTAAAATTTTACAAAGTACACTAAAATATTACATACCCAAGATTATACTCCCCTCCCCCAAATAATAAAGGAGCTGAGGTCACACTAGGAGGTGACAGGTATATACGTCATGACGACGTAAAGGACCACGGCAAGGCAGTGCCGGGGAAGACGGTGGTAGACCCTGACCCAGACTATTACAGAATGACGAAAGGTCGAAGCGACGATGACTTAGTGCGGGCAAACGTCAAGATCTCGGGTGTATCATGCCTGTCCCCGTGTCGGAGAACAGTTACACCCATTATTCACTATTGTCGTCGAAGCCCGACCTGCAGGGGAGATTTTTGACGTCTAGTAGGATAAATAGCCAACTCAGAATTGGACTCAAGAGACGAACCTAGAGACGACCACATTTAGGACTAGACTCATAGTTAGATGTAGGCTAAGTCAACCCTCGGAAGCGTAGAGGGTAGTCTTCCGTTCGCAGGGAAGTGAAGCAACAAAGTCCTCACCCGGATGTGCGGCGAAGAGCACACACACACACACACACACACACACACACTCACACACACTGAATAAGGAACAATAAATGAATGATATGCCATGATTGTGTTCCAGCCCAAGTAAATGGAGGGTAGCGAACCCCCAGAGCTTAAATGGGAAGTGCAGCGAGCCCCAGAGTTATACATGGAGGGGAGCAACCCCCCACAGAGGTTTGGGCAACCCATTAATGATGAAGAAGATTTATAAGGTGGCTATAAGCCATATGGAGGCGAATTTAAAACTATGGATATCCGCGCGAAATGCTTGCCATTTTAGCAACGCATATACACAGGCCTACACACACACAAACATATTAGTTGTAAAGGGCCCTAGTTATAAGTAGTATTAAGGGGGCGGAATGCAAAAGGGCTTAGGCCTGGCGGTTTTGGAAACAACCGGTGTTACAAGAATACGCACGTGTGGTGCCCTGGGGGGGGGGAACTGCCCCTGACGATCGCCCCGTACGTAAGAAATTTAGCTACCTATTTCAGGGGTAGTTTAGATATAAGCAAACTTAGTAAGCCACACTTTAAAAACGGTGACTTACAAACACTCGGCGATAGAATAAGGACAAATTTCGGCACATTTTTTTTCTAGATATAGATTAGGATATAAAATAGACGTAACACACTAAATTACACGAAGCAATTGCAATGCGAACGCCCCACAGCATTCGGCGACGCACACCCACTAGGGGGCGTGTAAGCCCGAACAACAGGGAAGAACGTCAGAAGAAGACAAAACTTCGGTAATATTATAGCCTACTTTAAATAGGGATAGCGATCCCTGGAGAGTTAAATGTTCGACACTCGGTCGTTGAGGAAAGGCTCTATAAATCATATTCCGCGAAGTTGCATGCCGCGATGAAACGAGACGAACGAAGAGGTCTCAAGGGCGGTGGCACAGCACCCGACCCTTAAAACGACGCTGCGCGGTATGTGCGCACAATAATGTTGGCCAAGGGCATTTTGATTATCATGTATTTCTTTCAGAGAAAGGTCCCCACCACTGCAGCAACGAGGGAACCCAACAATCATGGTAACAGGTAAAAATGACACGCAAGCATATACACTCTTATACACTGAGGAGACACGACAAATATACAAGAAAAACACAATAGCTGTAAGTAGGATAAGTTCCTAGCCGGCATAACCTAGCATAGACATGATGCGCCAAAGAGAATTGGTATGGCCATAAGCAAAGGACGATTGAATAATATATGTGCATTTCATTATTGTCTGAAACTTGCAGCTAATCAACATGCGTTTCATTACAGAGCAGCGGACGAGAGGAACTACGAAATAACATGCACAATCTCCATTTTTTTACAGATGGCCAATGGCATATACATAGACTTTGTAAATATATTTCTGAACACCAAAATGCACTACACTACTATATTCTTCTCGCACACACAAATACACTGCTCTTCGCTTTCAGTCGCACCAATAAGGTGACGACGACGGCGCCAACAGCGAACAGGGTTCGTGCGACACTGTACGCCGCTGACGCAAATATGACGACGCTTGAATGATGAGCGACATGCGATGGCCAGGGACGGTACAGTTTTGTAAGTGCCGAGCCTTGCCATCAGGGTGAATTTTTCCCGCCCATGAAGGGAAATTCACTAGGTACAAATACATTAGTGGACCAGCCACTAAACCACGGTAGGAGGAGCGGTCGATTAGAGGCAAGAGGTAAAAATGGCCAGAATAATGAAAAACAGTTCCACGCTCATGAGCAACATGATCTAGGAATATTATTAAGTATAGTTAAGGCACTATATATGTAAACATTGTAAACAAAATTGTAAATTGTAAAGAGGACGGTGGATACACACACCATCTAACACTGTTACGCTATAAACATTGTACACACTCATTTTTCTTTCCTTTCCTTCTATTCATAACAGATTGTAAAGGTGGCCTATTTTATCCCAACACAATAAAAAAACTTTGTATGCACATCCCCTAATTGTACACCCAGGCCACCTGTTTTTTTCCCTCTTTCACCTTCCATCATTATACACTTCTAACCTGTACACACCGGATGCACGTAGAAAGCACTTTTTTTTCTCATCCAATCAAAGACTTTTTCCTGTCTACGTGGATATTGAAACTTAACCATAGATTTGTCTCTTTATGTCAAACACCCATGTTTTTATAATATACCTACAGGAAGCACTTTTTCCAGCCAATAGCTTGCAAAACTCGCATAACATTTACACTAAGAACTATCTGTGGCAGCTACACTGATGCAATGCTGACTAAGCAGCGCCGAAACCTATAAGAACGGAACCCGGATTGGAGCTATTGTCTCTTGCCGCCGTCGGCCCTGCTGGTCTGTTTCACGGTCCGAAGTCATCACCAAAGGTAAGAGTGTGCTAAGCTATCCTTTAACACAGTTGTATTCCCTTCACTCCACACCTACACTACATTGTATTTTATTACCAAACTGCTCAAACGATCCCACACTTAAAGGGACGTTACATCTCACCAATTACTGATCCATTAAACACTCGATCAGTAAGCTACACTCTTGTTATCATTTATACTTGTCACATCCGCACTCCCCACCTGACATTCCTAATTCCCCTTGACCGTCAAACCAGAGAAGTGCAAGATAAGGCTTTCCATTGTGTTTGTATTAGAATACTCGAGCGGCCAGGCAGTTCAGCCGACTCAGCAGGTAGGCTCCCAGAATACTTGCAGCTGTTTATTCAATGCGGCCATTAAGCCCATCTTGATCGCGCATCCCTTAAGGACCGATCACACCCCCGTAGAGCCACAGCCCCAATTCCCCACATCCTTCAACAAACACCTACACTCGCGGTTTCCCCATTCACGTGGAAACTCACACCCTTTGGAAACTACCCCTAAATTGGACACTTAACACAGCTTGTTCGTCTCATGCCTCAAACCCCGAGACAGAACACTATGTTGCGAAGTTCAAAACGGTAACACAATAAGGTTTCATGCCGTCGAAGTTGTTGCTTATGCTCCTTAGATTGTGTATATTCTATCATTTACTTTCATAAACATCATCATACTAACCTTAATTGTGATTAAAAATCATTCAGACTAAACTAATTCCTAAAAAAAGTTGAAAAAGTACATTTTCAACAACGTTTGTTTGAATATTTCAAACTATAACTCATCGTGTTTACGATAACATCGAAAAGATACGTAAGGAATCCTACTCCCTAGTATACCTGTTACTTAGTATTGTGGAGAAAAACTGCTGTTGATTTCCTAGAATTAAATTTACATGTTGTTGTAACCATGACAAGTTATTTTTTCTTTTATTCTTAACAAAGAAGATATTTAAAAAAAATGTATAATACAGTACATTCTTTGAAATTACATTTCTCAACATAAAGGATTAACATCAACGATAAGCTGTAACATATTATTATCAGGACTGAGTTGTTTCAGATCTTCTATTCGCATTGCCTCTTCCTCACCAACAACCAAGAATGTGTAGAAATTACAAATTCAGTCGCTCTAGGGAAAAACACTAAAATCCGTTTCCTACGATTTTCACATAACTATTAATGAACACGTATGGTACAATTGTGATAATTAACTAATACATGTAATTTTTTCCAGTAGTGTATTTACATATTTATATCTTAAACCCCGCCCATTCATTGGGCATAATAGTGTTGACTGACTGAAAAGCTACAAAAGACAAGTATAGCCTATATAAAAAAAACAGTAGTGGTAACAAATTAGATCAAGAACTTATCCTACCATCCACTCTCACCGCAGCTTCATTATAAACACAAATACTTTTGATTGCCTGTAGCAGCCTTCCCTGGATACCATAATCCTCCAGAATCCTCAGTTTCTTTTCCCTTGGTATTCTTTCGTACGCCTTCTCTAGATCTACAAAACACAGAAGTCGATTCGTCTCGTAGTATTCCTCATCACTTGGTGCATACTATAAAATGATCCTGACATCCTCGTTGTGGTCTAAAGCCACACTGGGTTTCTTCCATCTTACTCTCGGCCAATGATTATGCCTGAGTATACTTCAACCTGACCGCGTTGCCTCCAAAAGTAAAGAACATTTGTGAGATGAAGTGTGCATTTGGGTCACACACATTTTATCCCCCAATAAATGGTCTGAATAATGAAGAATTATTTACATACCGGTACCTCAAGATCAATGAATGACATAGCAAGAAGGGATATACAGTAGATACCCGATTAGAGTTCCTGGATGTATCAAGGGACAACTAACAGGCGTCCTGAGCCACAGTGACTGGCTGCGTGGCTCAGTGGTAACGTTCTCGCCTGCTGTGCCCGAGGTAGCTGGATCGAATCCCGGCACAGTCGGTTGTCATTTTAGGGTGCGCAAATGCGAAAGAGCCGTGCCAGTAGCTTTACTGGTACGTTAAAGATCCCTTTAGGGGCAAATATCCAGCACCCCGACGTCTCTAAAAGCCACAGTTGTCAAAAGGGACGTAGAACCAATATTATAAATATGAGCCACAACATCCGGCAGACTCCCACTTAGCATCACGTGGTTGGGAGACCCCGCCCCAGACCATTCTGAGCCCGCCCGAGCTCATTGCTCGGTGATATTTCTTTGAAATGATAATGTACAAGCCATGCTTCATCACTGAACGCACCTCGGAACCAGCACATGACTTGTCACAAGAAAGGATGTTGTCTTGACTTTGGACATTCATCCTAGAGATTTTTCTGAGCAACTATTATCCCACATTTTGATTTTAAAAGCCTCAGGACTTACCACATCGTCATGCAATATTAATTAAACATTGTGATGTTTATGCTATCAGTTTGGTAAAGGTAATTTACACCGCAGATAAGCGGAGAGGAAGTCGTTAGACTCTCAACAACTCGAGTATACGCTTGGACCCAGCAGGCAAAGTGAGGCTCGACACACCCGAGTTTGGAACTGGCCAAAGTGTACGTGTGTGCAAGTCCGTCCGTTGAGACGATGTGATAGTCCACCCACGAAGCGAAGAAGTGAAATAATCTGAGAACATCCTTCGTTTTAAGCACCGTGTAGTGTGTGGTAATGCAGATATAATAATACTGGTCACGTTATTTCGACCAAGTGAGTAATTTGAGTGAAACAATGAATATTTTTTGGTGATTCTATAATCGTCACCTCGAGGAACACACTTATAGCCAGATTCCAAGTGAGACCTGAAATATTAATTATCCTACGTTAAATGTGTATTAGAAACATATCACAGTGCAATGTTTCATCGCCGCGTGTAGCACGAGTATTTTCATACGTCAGATTGCAAGGATACAGTGTGATTTTCACCAGTTGTAGAATCAGTGAGATAATACCACATGCGTGTAATAGAGCCAGTGAAGGCCATTTTTGCTTTGAAGTCTGCCATATTACAGTGTAAAGCCAGTGAGAGAATTTACATAATCGCTTCGACGCTTAGATTAAATTCTGTGCTCACCCACGTGTGGAAAATATTATTGAAAATGTGTAACTACGACTACGACCACACGTGCAGCGATATTCTACAAGATTCCACCATGAGTAATATGGAGTAAACACTCATCATGTGAAGGGGATATTCAAGAAAAGGCTTCATCATGCCAGAGGGACCATTCAACCACGCGGGACATGGTGACGTGATGCCCATCAGCCCAAAGACCGACCGCATGGAGGAGATACTGGACGTGAAACGACCACGAGGCCGCAGTAGAAGTCTGGACCAGAAAAGGCTTGACATGAGAAGCCTAGCTTTGGAGCTACCCTGTGAATCGTCCAGATGCCTAATACCCTTCAGCTCTTGTAAGAATGAGGTGAGGCGATAGTACTGTGAGTCTGTATCTCTCTATTGTACGGGTCTTTGCTTTGGTAGATTTAGTTTAGATTATTTAACCGAACTCCTTGATGACCAGCCTAGGTAGGAATTTTATAGCTAGAACTCATCTTATTGTCATTATTTTTCAGCGTGAGTTAGACACCGTTTGGTGCACTCTGTTGACTGTCAGTAGAACGTGATGTTCCTACTACTTGATAAACACGACCATGGTTTTTGAGCTATTTTTGGTCAACCCTTAGCATGGGTTAATTGCAGGAAGGATGGACAGCAATTCCTTATTTTAACTTTAGGCCGTGTACCCTCTTTTGTAACTTTCTTGTCACGCCACTACTCTTTAAGATGCTCGTATCGTTGGATGATCGACAGATGTCATCACTGTTATGTATAAGTTTTGTTATATCAGTTTATGTGAAGCTATGAAGCCACATTTGTTCTGTAGATAGAACGTACAGGGATTCTAGTCAACCGTGCTAACATAGCATCGAAACCTGGTACCTCACGTATCATTTAGTACATCTCAGCAGAAGTGAGACTGTCGTTAGTATTTTAATTTATTTGTGTCGAGTGTGGAACACGAGAAGTTTTGATCATGAAAAATGTAAATAGCCAAATGGCATGTCTTTGAAACCAAAGCACTCCATTAGAGTGACATTTCTGTTTGTTAATACTATTTGGAATGCCACACATGACACATCATTGTACGCCGTATCTTTACGTGGTACAACTACTGTTATTTATTATATGTTTAAGATTGTATCAGCACAGTTCACATCAGGACTTGATTTAGTGAATTGCTGCCTGCATTAATGTGATTACAAACTGCCTAAAGCAGCAGAGTTAACGTGTTGCAAACGCCAGTCAGAACAGGTTATTGTTACCCATGAGGCACCACGCTGTACTGTAAGACTAACTTGAACTACTTTTGACAGATGCTTCGGCATTGAAATATTACTGTTTGAGATTGTATCATACTCTAGGTCAAGGCCAGTGGCCATGTTGAGGAAATCACATGTTTTGCTTACGTCATGTAGGACGAGCTCATTGTAAGTCATGATCTCCGTTGTGAAGCGATATCATTTTGACACTATTTCTGAGTGTTATTATATAAAGTTAGATGTTATTCTTTGTTATTGACCATGCTGACACCCTGTTTAGAGGCTATTGTTGTTATGTTTGAGTGCCTGTAGAGCACTGTCGTACAGATTTGGATCTGCGACCAGGTATTTTCCGGGAATAACCCGAGACTGAATCAGAGGAGCTGTGTGCCTCTGACAGTTGCTATTGTTGTGTCCGAGTTTGTCAAATCGTGTTATTGTTCCGACTATAAAGTCGATGTTTGCAAGTGATTGATCTTACGGAAGACTTCACTTTGTTCAGCCTAGGTGTCAGTTTGCCACGGTGGGTGAATGGATAGCGTATCGGTCTACTAACCCCAAGATTGCAGATTCGCTCCTGGCCGTGGTAAGTGATATTTAAAAGGCGGCAAAAATACCACACGCATGTCATACGATGATGGCATGTCAAAGAACCCATTTGAATTCAGTAGACCGTGTTCATAATGGCAAAATTAATCTCGGGAGTTTCCGCCAACACAAAGTTCCTCATTTCTCTACTAGGAAGCGCTATAGTGTTCAAGGAGCTTATATATCTAACCTCCTGGACTTTCATAGTGTTTCAAGGAACAACGAAATTCGACATGCAAGCTACCCTCTGGGAGTCAAATTACAAAGCTTTCACCCGGCACCCGAGGCCATACGATATTATTATTATAGCCTAGGTTTCATGGATTCATTAGTCAGTCGTCATAAAACCATCGATAAACCTAATCTACACTTCTAATAATCATGAAGCATAATTATTATAAATCAATCAATTATTAATTAATTAATTGTTTGAAACTTAAACTTGATTTCCCAATGTTGTGCCAGCTGACTGATGCCATGAAGATGTTTCCATTTCCATTCGGAAATGACACTAGACAGAATACATGATTTTTGAGGCGACTGATCAGCGTACCAACCAGTAGTTCGCACTTAGCGGCGCGCGACGCTCATGTAACCTAAGTCGTGGTTTTTACCACGCAGTTGCCAACGTAATGAACACATTGTCACATGACTTTTGGATACAAAGAGTACTCCAGAATGTGCAGACTGGGTTTAATAAGATAATGTTTTGATGCTGTGTTTTATTTATTTACTCATGAATGCGATGTTATCCTCATGTACCTGTAGTGTTGATGAACACATTCTAGTCCTAGGAGTGAATTTAATGTTTATGTGCTGGTCGTCATGTAGCTTTTGATGTTATGTTCGATTACGGACGTCATTCGCCGTATATGTTTGTAATATTGTCAGGACTTAGCTAAATTCATTAAATGTAATTGTAAATACGTGAGTGGTACCGCCATATATCTTTTGCTTGTTTTGCTGCTTTGTTAAATTTAGATTCTGCTTTTTAGTAACCCATTTCTGATAGGGTTCACTTTTCCGTACCACTACCCAAGCTTTGTTATAGTTGTTTTCATTTGTGTGTTAGATCTTTCGAAATGGTTTTTCTAACTTCATTCAGTGTGGATTTTGAACTTTTTTTATTAGCTTGCGGATTAGCCGAGACAAACCCTCCAAACTAGGATAGGGGTTTGTTGACTTTTAAATAAATCAATAAGTCTGGATGTTCTTATTCTTTAGTTTAAGTGTTTCTGTGATGTACTTCTTGGGTCGTCTATGACTTACACTATGCCTACCCTGATCCCCCGGTGATCACGTTTCTCGTGCGTTGGACCTATAAGAAGTGCATCCAATCCTCTTCGGCCTATGTGTTCGACAGGCGAGGTGTCTGGGAAGTAATTTCGGTTGGTGGCAACCCTGACAGCTCCTCTGACGGGCTCAATACCAAGACTTTTAAATTCTTGGCAGATCCGGGAATCAAACCCGGGACCTCTGAGGTATCAGCCAACGTTGCTGGCCACTGCACCACGAGGGGGTTTATACATGGCATATCAAGAAACACTATAGCTGTAAAAATTATGCTATGCGCGTGTAGACTCCACCCCCGCCCCACCAATTTCATAGACATGAGGAAGGAATGAAGCTTGTAGTTTTACGTGACTTTTAGTCTCGCGATCAGAGCTACGAGACCTTCATTTTTACATGGAATCTGAACCACAGGACGTGATATTTCACTTCGAAAACCTCATTTGCCGGGAATCGAACCTTGTGTTGTATTCTTTGTTATACACGGTTAGTTAGAGTTAGCTCTTGCTGCTCTTTGCTTTTTTTCATTAGTTTCTTTATTTTCCCTTCGCAGAAACCAACAGGGAACCCCTGCTTTGTATTCCCTTTCTCTTTGAATATGCACTAAAATGTATGTACTGTAAGTTTGTTTCAGTCATATATTCCTTGCAAAGTATAACGGCGCTCCATGCGGCAATCTGTCGAAGTTTTTGGATTCAGAGATCTTAAGAGGACTTACAAACCATTCCAGCAGGCGTCGTCGTTGTCGTCATCTGCCATCTCTATGAAGATATTAATCACATTTCCATTGTGTTGAAATTTTTGTCCCCCATTGTTTCCTACAGTGCTTAGCCTCTTATGTTTCCTTCCCCCTCTCCCTCGGTTTTTCTGGCTCTCTGTGCGTTCATTCTGCCTGCCCCACTTCTCGTCTGACGTTTGAGTGAACAGTTTGTCCTCTCTCAGAGGCTAGCCTCCTCTTAAAATGAGGTAATTTTCGAATCGACGCCATGTTGATTTTTAAGTGTAACGGCTGCAGGAATCTTCCAACTTCAATCATCATGCAAGTTAAGTAAATACCGACAATGATTTTAAACTTGTTTTAAAAAGGGTTTTAATATAAAAAAAGAAATTTTATGGATTTTATAGGCAGTGTTGAAATTTTCGCAAAATTGTGAAATAACTGCCCCACGAGGGAATTGTCATGCCTAAGCTAACTAAGCTTATGTCTAAACTTGAAATTTGGTGCTTCTCGTACTAAATAAGGGAATACTTTCCTGCAACGAGGAATTTCTGTTAAATTCATAGCTGTCTAAAACGTAACTTGTCTACCTCCGTGGGGTGTCTACCTGCTCCTTTAAACTGTCACTACAGCTCTGAAACTTTCCATTCAAAATGAACTCTAAACAGTGAAGAACTATACTCAATACCGTCAAAATTACTGCAACCTTTAAGTTAAAGTGAATTCATAAACTGCAATATCAAGACTACATACCGCTAAAACCCGTCAAAATGTAACTTAATGAACCTATACATACTGCAATAGTGAAAATTTACAATCTATCAACAAACTTTAGTGTTACAAACAGTGTCCGTTCAACAATCTACCGCGTCGCGATTCGTTCGTATTAATAAAATTGGCCAGAACTTTAATCCCATATCTCCTACACTCCCAATTCCCTTTACTAACCATTTAGGGTATATTTAAATTAGTTACTTTCTTTCTACGAGGCCTCGCCTAAAGCTATGCGCCCTCCCATCTTGCTAAACTTAACATTTATTCACTCTACTTCAATATATGTGGTTATAACCCACATTTTAGAACCTATTTTTTCCTGCTTCGTCTAAGAAGTAAGCGTCTTCTAACTGTTAAACATTTATCTAATTTATGTAATCCAGGTTTAGTTAATACGACATGCCCCATTTGAATTAGCATATCTTAAATTCTGTGTCAATAACTAAGGTTATAGAAACCTCTTATTAATCTTCCTTTTCTTATCCTGCTGCGTCCAGGAATTTGAGATTAATTGTTTATAGCCTTTTCTATTGTTACAAGGGCATTTAAAAGCATTTTCTCTACCTAAACAACTTAAAGAAATATTAAACCAAATTGTGATTTCTTTATCATTATCATTATAAGCTTTAAACCCTTCAATTGTATGCGTAGTTCAAAAACCCTCTTAAGTTTTTTTAATGGTTATCATAGGTCTGAGACCTTTAATTGCACAAAAACATGTAACTTTGTTCTTAAGCTCGAAACAGATCTGAGATCTGAATTGTTACTGTCCTTAAACTTCCTCAATTTGTTAAATACATTTTTTATTATTTGTTTTCTACCTCTCTTGCTAGAAAAACTGCTAGGCAGGACCTTCTCCTCACTACTTTTTCTCATGAATGTTTCTATATTCAAAGAAAAAGGCAAATCACTAAATGAGAAGCTTAGTAAAAACTCAATCACTTGTTGCGTTTAGAGCAAAACTTCCATTAACAACACTTATACAGTTTCTTTTAGCTATCTCAGCTAATTCTAGTAAATTATTAAGGCAAGTATAGCTCGCT
The DNA here is from genome assembly GCA_946902985.2 of Meconema thalassinum. Taxonomy (NCBI): domain Eukaryota; kingdom Metazoa; phylum Arthropoda; class Insecta; order Orthoptera; family Tettigoniidae; genus Meconema; species Meconema thalassinum. Next base: position 31,216,532 of record OX336400.1, on the reverse strand, counting down.
CAGCAAGCTTCCTACTTGTGGAGATTTTCGCTCTGACTTATAACACTGGGCAACAACATTTTATTGAATGTTTCCTGCATTCTTCCATCAATTTAGAACTCTTATAATATAACTGCCATTAAAAATTAAATGCACTATCAATGTTGTTGGCATATGCAATTAAAATGTATCGTTTTCTCTTAATCCAATAAACGGAAATACTTCCACCTATTGCGTATCACAGAAACTAGAGCTAAGAAAAAATCATTGTCATATTCGTTGGAACGCTCATGAAAAATGATGATCTTTGATACCACCCGCAAGCTTCTACAACTCCTTCGATTTATTGAAAAATTATAGTCCCCTCCACCGTCCAGTTGACCAGATCTGTATAAATTAGATGTCTGTGCTAACGAACATGTTCATAATCTCGAGTAGCCGAGAGCTACTACACGTTACTGTATGTTCAATTTCTGGTGTAGCTGAGGCTACTACACGTCACTACGCGTTCTCATTTTGACGGAGCCAAGAGCTCTTGTACGTAATCATTTGCCGTAGCCGAGTGCTACTAACATCATTTTGTAAAGTACTTTCGACTTCGATCTCAAGTGAGATGCATAACATTTTGAGGAATCTGTTGAGAGCCGATTGTAACATAAGCAGTGATATTTTATAGTATGTTGTTGCGTGTGAAATTAGCCAAGTGCTTAGTTAGGGAAAGTGTCCACGTTTTTTAATAATTGCCCAGGACTAAGAGTGATTGTGTAGCTCTATTGCAATTATGGTAGGTGTAGAAATAATATTAATTTTGAACTGTATTTTCATTATTGAAGAAGGCATCAAGTTGACGAACATTGGGTCGACCGCTGGGATGATGAACGTGCAACCTATGCAGAGATTTGTCATGGCTGTGTAAATTTATAGTGGGCTATGGAAAGTGACGTCCACTGAGGTGACGAGCTGATATGGCTGAGTACAAATATTGATTTATTCATTATATAGATATTTTGGCATTGGAACCTTGTGTGTAAATAGTTTTTTGTGGTTTTATTCTTGTTTCATTTTTTGGTAGATTAACGTAGTGTCCCGACACTCAAATATGTAAATGCGTGAGGACGCGTGGCCATCAGTTTGATTTGTTGTATTTGTGTAATTTTAATTCGTGTACTCTTGTACATGCATGTATTTGATTTGGCGTACACATGGATGCGACCAAGGTGATAAGTGGCGCTGCATTAATTAACAGTAAAAATAGCAAGGGAGGAAAACGTGTGTTTGCTAGGATTTTTGAATGAACAAGTTTTTATTTTGAGTTGCTTTGTTGCGACATGATTTTGTAAAGAACCGTCCGTTCTTTTATTTAATTTTAATTCTTGCATTTTGATTAATTAATTCTTCGGTCAGAATACTAGATCAGGCGTGCGCTGGTGTGTGGAGAATATTTGTGTACTTTTATATCAGGAGTTTGTCAAAACCCTAGCGTGTGATATCGTGTGTGTCTGTGTGTCTATGTGTGATATGTGTGAATTATCTGCGCGGGAGGATGGCTTGGGGCCAGTCCTCTGTCGGCTTCAATGTTTTTAAGGATGGTGAGTGATGCCCGTCGTGACCTCAGCCAGTCCAATGTTGAGCTTGTAATTCCAAGTGGAATTAATGAGATATTATTTTGATGACACACACACATGTGAGCTGCAGTGACAGTTATTCTTCGTTGATCTTGGGGACCAAGCAATTAGTGCTGGCCCGGGATACGGTTCACGCGAGGGGAGATTTAACATGTGATAACGAGTTCCACACTGTGCGCTGATCTGAGGTATTTTCTGGACACCAGTTTGTGATGGGGAAACGGCCTCGCCGTGACCTAGTTGTTAAATATAGCTTGATTGTTCATTTAAAGAGTGATATAATATTCAGGGTTGAGATCGCCATGCCTGAGCGATATTCCCATGCGCGACGTCCAAATGAAATGTTTTTCTTGTGTTTTAATTGTGTGCTGTTTAGCATCTGTTATTTACGGTTAAATGATATGTAAGTCTTGTTGACACCTTGTTGTTTACTTCAGTATAAGATGACATGCGGTCATTCGTTGTTGTTGTATCGTGGTCACATTACTCATTCTTGTGTTTGTTTGATAAAGTCCTGTGTTGAGACAGTTTGTTATGCTGTGGCACGTTGGTCCAGATTTCAACGGAAATCTTTGTTTTGTAAATAATTAAAGTTAGCAAGTGTCGGTATTGTATTGATGTTATTATTAGTTGTGTTTAGTTCCCAGTGCTAGGATATCTCAGATACGGATTTGTAGCCTGACGGCATTCGCAGGATGGCAACAAATCACGTATCAAGTACTCTTCCATATCACATGCTTAGTCACATCACACGCACACATGGTTTGTTGATAAGCAGGCCATATTTCAGGACCGGTTATTTGTGTTGACATCTCTGGTGAGATAATTTTATTTTGTATTCACACTGTAGTTTTGGGTGTAAAGTTAAGAGGGCGTTCCCTCGTGTTGTTTGTTGTGTTTATGTTTATTTTATTCTGAAATTAAATTTGTTTTTGTTTAGTTTGGCTTCACTTCTGTTCTTTTCTGTTATATATTTTGGACTATGTTACCTTGCACCTTGTAGAAACATAATTTTAGCAACGTCGTTATGGACCGTACACTACCCGAAGAAAGAGTCTCATAAAAAGCTTCTCGCAAGGGTTCAGTACATGAAACCATTTCATCTTATATATCCTTGCTTGCCAACCTATCCCCATAGTACCCAAATACCTGCTCGGAAGGGAAAGAGCACTTAGCGATAGCTTGCCGGTAACCTCTCCGCTATCCTTGTTCAGGCTCCCGATCGTTCAGGTCGCTTCTACCGGTTTAAAGCAGTATCATCATTCTTTTCTAGCTATTTCTTGATTATTAGTAGGGGGCGGATTTCTATGACAAGTCATATTTTTCCCCTTAACATTATATCTTATAGTCTTGTATTTTCAACACGTTTCCAAGCATGATAATCAAAATTAAACAGGTTTTATTGGGCATATAAATGGATATTTAGGCTTTCTTAAGTTTTATGGCATATTTTGAACAAAATGTCATTATAAACGGCATATTTTTGTAATTTTCATTTGAATTTCATTTTATAAAAATCAGAATAAGGTCTAGAAATTATTTCTCAGGATAGACTGGAATATACTACTGAAGAACCATTCTAAAATAGTGTAAGGAATGTTTCTAACAGGTAGGAGCTATTGTTTGCTAGATGGGTCAATTCCTGGAAACCGGGCTATTGTTTACAGGGAAGCAGAGTTAATTCCGCAGTTATTTGTCATCCTTCTTATCTCTCTCCTTCGCCCTTCCCTCTGCCGCCTTCAACACACTGAATGACCTTGGCCACTCATTAGGGAGCTTCAGTCAGTCAGTTCCTTTCAATACGCCTAAAAGAAAAGTCTCAATTTGTGGGAAGTTGCGAAGTTTTGTTCGCGATTTCGGTGAGACCATATTCAGTACGGATGGAGTGATATTATTCTGTAAATTGTGTGAGGTAAAAATTACTGCCGAAAAACGCTTCTCTGTGCTACAACACTGTAATACTGCAAAACATAAGAATTGTGTAACTGGATATTCTGCACTCGAAAATAGGCAACGTCTGCTATTCGAAACCCAGACATCAAGTTCACAGTGTTCACAATTTTCACATGATCTCTGCAAGATGATGGTTTTGTCTAATATTTCTTTAAAGAAACTTAGCAGCCGAAGCTTCGGACAGTTTCTTGAAAAATATACAAAGCATCCTGTTCCCAACAAATCTACTCTCAGAAAGGACTATCTGACCCCTTGTTATGAAGAGATGTTGGATATAATAAGGTGTGGCGTGGGAGACAGTAAGATATGGGTTTCAATAGACGAGACCACAGATGTTGCTGGAAGATATGTAGAAAATGTGATCGTTGGCACGCTGAAGGAAGACCGGTCTGGAGATACGTTCCTCCTGCTATGTGAAGTGATAGAGAAGACAAACCATTCCACCATTGCAGTTCTCTTCGACAATTCAATGAATCTGTTGTGGCCAAACGGGGCAAAGAGAGAGCACATTTTTCTATTTGTAACTGACGCTGCTCCGTATGTGGTGAAGGCAGCCAAGTGACTTAAAATGCTATGCCCGAAAATGATACATGTGATATGTCTTGCACATGCCTTGCATAGGGCAGCTGAAGAAGGTAGAAGCAGGGCCGTGAAGAGCGGCGACGGGCCCTGGGGCTGGAATCTCCCGGGCCCCCTCTATAACCAAACTTTGTAAAATAAATTTACAAGCCTCGTAAATTTGCACAAACTGATTTTGCGCAATTCTTTTCTTTGCACAAAATGTTCATCACGAAATCAATTACAAGAACATAAAAAACCAGCAATAATAATAATAATAATAATAATTTAGCATGCTGAACTGCTATGCCCAAGTTCGCGGGTCTGCCCGAAGTCGTCGGATTTTTAAGATCGTTAAAATCCTTCAGTATGCCTTTATTCGGAGGGGAAGGTAAGCCGGCGGGCCCATGTCTTGGATTTATGGCATGTAAATGAACCTACCAGTGTGTAGCCAAAATTTGTAGGTTATTTGGTTAGATACGCTCTATCAAGTTCCAACTTTTGCCGCTGGGTGGCAGTGGCAGTGGTGTCTGGTAGCCAAAGTTATTACTACTTGAAATTGAACTTGTTGAGGAGCCTACGGGCGTTCAATTGAAATGTCCTGATATGACCATTGGCTGCAATAAATACTGTATAATAGACAGTATTAATAATATTTCAATTATATATTCCACTAAATCCAGGCTATATTTATTATCATAAGCAGAGCGTGAATTACTATCAATATAAATAAGTTAATGCTGGTATATAAAATTTACAACAGTGATACTAGAGGAATGCATGCAGAAGTATTAGCAAATTCAATGTTTATACCTGAAAAGCGCGTACCAATGCATTATTTTCAATTAACGAAAATAAATATCACGAGTAAAGCCATTGAAAACAAGGTGATAATTTTCATTAAATTTACTATACTGATTAGTTTTGGCGTTTGATAGATCTAAATTTGCCCCGACGAGGTACCACAGTAAGTATGCACAGTGTTCAGATTTAAAGTTCTGCGGATCCTCTTTGATATAAGTAATTTTAGAACTTCAGTGATACTCGTAAAAGCAATATGCTCGTTTGCCGTACACAAAAGAAAATAAATGCATTTACCGGACCGTAATTTCATCGCCTTTACAGTATTTAACTTGGGGAAAATTTTCACATTGAAAAAATCTGTTATCCATGAATTCGGAAACAGGTGGGTTCGAATTTCACCGTCGGTGATTCTAAGCTTATTTTCCATGATTCATCGTTTTAATCCTATAGCCAAAGGCTGTAGTTGCACCATCGTACATTCATTTCCTCCTCAATTCTATCCCAAAATAATTAAAAATATATGATTAACTTGAGATATAGATTGTCGGACAGAGTTCTACACACACAGTAAGTAGAAAGGACTGATGTCCACGACGTCCTATGACCCAAAAATTAATCAACAGGAAGTTCAGTTCATTGAACTGCTTGTTGAAAGAGATGAAAAGGGTATACTGTACACTGTGCAGTACTACGACCTGTGTGACATATGACGTAATCTCTTTTCATAATGAAAACATGATTTTTACACAAATCAAGACGTATTTTAAAATAAGTTGTACATATAGGGTGTTTATAATAAAATTCTTAAAACTTGCTGCCCTTGGGTCTAAGCCTCAACACTGATAAGTGTTTTGGTTGACCGGCGATCACACATCATTGTACATTAAACAAAGCAAAATATATTTTCATAATTAACCACAGGTATACTCATACCTGGCACGGCACGGCCCCGTGGTGTTGGGGTAGCGCGTCTGCCTCTCACCCGGAGGCCCCGGGTTCGATTCCCGGCTCCGTCAGGGATTTTAGAAACTGACGTGAGGGCTGGAACGGGGTGCACTCAGCCTCGTGAGGACAATTGAGTAGCTGTCTGACAGTGAGGCACCACCCCGATCACGAAAACCAAGATTAACTGCCGAGGAGATCCGATGCGCTGATCACGCGTCACCCCAATATCTGCAGGCCAAATGGCTGGGCTGCGGTCGCTTGGTCGGCCTTAGCCCGTCATGGGCTGTAGTGCCAGGGATATACGTAAGTCAAGTTATTTATTGTGTGCTATCAGCAGATTGCAGCTGATCAGTGATTGTTTTCAGAAAATAAGAAAAAGTGAATTTGAACTATATTTTGTAATTTGCAGTCAGTGGCCTTCTTATCATTTAATATTGCTTTGCAGTAAACAAAACTAGAGTCAGGTTCTCCTAAAAATCCCCAATTCTATCAATGACTGGTGACCATCGGGGGAGGATTTAAGCCAAGATTATGGGGGAGTGGACACACAGGAGATCTGGGGAATGGAATATCACCAAGCTCAAAGTGGGGTCCGGGGATCCTCCTCCAGAAAATGTTGCAAAATTGACGTCCAATTATTGAGTTAAGGCCATTTGGGTGATTATTTATGTGATATTTTGGAATAAAAATTTGGTGACCATTGACATTTAGTGGCTTTAGAAAAGACTCTCCGGTATTGATGTAAAAGCTCACGCACCTTCAATAAGACCCCGCGGTGTAGCTCACCAATGACCGTGATGGGCGTCTACAGCAAGTCTGCAGATCCGAGGTTCGCCTATCCTGAGTGTGGTTTTTCGCACTCCCTCCAGAGAAATGCCGGGATAGTACCTTATTTCAAGTCCAGGGATACCTACCCTACTCTTAACCCTAATAATTACAGTAATAGTCACGACAGGCAACGCATTCCAATTTTCCCTGTCGGCAACTAAGAATACGGCATGCGATTGATCATGTCACAGAAGCCATAGCACAGCACAGTGTATACCCTACCTTTCGTCCGGCAGTGGGTGGTTTAAAGAAGGTGTAGATTTCTACTCTCCAAGAAAAATAGTTACAACAATGTTGCATTTACACCTCTCTTATTATACAACAACCACTAGCCTCTCCTTCAGTCTACAGTACACAATTCACAAGTTTCTTGGTTTTCTATTCTGTTCGCTGTTGAGAATCTATTATTTACTTCATTAAAAATTGTGAAAAGTACTGCTTTATAGTCAACTTCAATCAATAATGTGGATGCCTTCAGAAACAAACCGGAAAATTAACGCTTCAGCAAATACTGAATTATATCTACAGTACTAGTTGATGCAAACGATTCCCAACCAAGCGCCAATGGTTCATTGCCCGCCAGTGATACTAGACCTACTAGCTACCAAGCACACGGGTTAAATGATGCAAGCCCATAATATCATGAACCAGTTATAATAATAATTATACTGCACCTAAACATACAGATTATTCAAATGTTAGCATTGTTTTCTCAATTCAGTAAACGAGAAGATGATCAATTTCGCATGCATTTCTTCTGTCTACGTTTGTCAACAGAATCATCTCACCCTTTCGCAAGATATTTAGCCAGTACAGTAATGATAATTTTTCACGTAGTGCGAAAGTGAGTTATTAGGAGAAGATGACTTCGTTGTTCCGCCCCTTAGATCAACAATACCTATAAAGTGAATTACTGTGTGGACGCTACTTTAAAATTTATTTTACTTACAGTACCTGCCTGCACGCCATACAATACGTCTAGCTAGACAATATATTCATTTCAGACACTAACACCTCTAAATATCTAAGCTCGATGTGACGCACCAAACTTGAAACTCTTGAGCTAGCTAACCAAACACACCAGGGCAGCCCAGGCTCTCGTAGCCTTGGCGAAATAAGTGAAGGGATGAGCAAATTATTTGAAGGATTGGTGTATAAGCCGAATAAGCTAAATTTTGAACTTAGAATAATGGAATGCTCTCTTTGTCTTCAGGTATATTCTGAGAACAATACATAGCGAAGCCCATCGCCTAAGTTGACCACTTTGAGACAGTTGTTCTTCCTACAAGCGCTTTGTAAAGGAAAATATTGTCCACTCGACAGAATAAGTTTTTCATTCCTTGTATCATTGTTCACAGACAGTTCATTGCATTCACTAAATGATTGCCAGTAGCAAATTCAAGTCACATAAAGGCAATAATAAATCAATGCCCGATCGGGTCCATCCTCCTAGGACGCCGGGCCCCCCTCGGAGGGTCGGGCCCCGGGGCACCAGCCCTGACTGACCCCCCTCTCGTCGGGCCTGGGTAGAAGTAGCTACCCTGAAGGTGATAAATTAATATCGAACTGTAAGAAAGTGTTTGTCAAAGCTCCACTTCAAGTTCAGAAATTTCAAGGAGAAGCTCCTTCACTACCCCTACCTCCCCAGCCAGATATAACGCGCTGGGGGACTTGGCTTGATGCCGCAGTGTACTATTGCAACAACTTAGATGTCGTGGAGAAGATCGTGAAGTCTTTTGATCCTGCAGAAACGTCCTCCATAAAAATCACTCAAGATTTATTTTCAAGCACTATATTAAGAACGGACCTGGCTTACATAAAGTCCAATTTTAATTTTTTATCTGGAGCAATCACGCAACTGGAAGTTTCAGGTGCAGAACTAAGCGATGCACTGGATGTTGTAAAGTGCATTGAACAGGAATTAAAGCATGCGAAAGGAACAATAGCATCTAGGGTGTGTAGAAAATTAGAAAATGTACTGGAAAAAATAGCAGACTTGTGTACCTGCGTGGAATAAGTGACATTCTTTGTGGAAACCCTTCATCTGCAGATTTCCAGGAAATTTCTCCAAGTGATTTAACTCTATTCAAGTTCGCTCCCGTTACATCGTGTGATGTCGAAATAAGTTTTTCTCGCTACCAGACGATACTCAGCGACAACAGGAGGGGATTCTCATTCAACAATCTTAAGATGCATGTGGTCATAAATTGCAACAATCAGAATAATGGAGACTAGATCAGGTATGAAAGTTTCATTCAAATAACATATGTTTTGTTTATAAATGAAAACTGATTGAATATTGAACAGTGAAAGTAACTGTAGTTTGTATGTCTTCCACAGAGTCCTTCCCTGCCTAGGAGTATACAGTGTACCTTAACGAGTTCATGAAATATTCATCATTTTATTTGATTTTGGGTTAAAGATTTCGAAGAATTAAAACTTTACTCTGAATTAATTTCAGCCTTTAGCAATCGTAATAAAAGTGCTTATATATAACGTAGATGCTATTCATTAAGTCATATTTTGAATTTTATAGGCCATATTTTTATGTTTATAGGTCATAAATGCATACATATTTCATATATTTTTAGGTCATAGAAATCCGCCCCCTAATTATTAGTATTGGATTATCTTCCTCTCTGTCAAAAATTGTTTTCACTCCTAAACCTATCCCTCTTTCTTTCTCATCATCTTCCCTCAGGTAGTATTAAAACTCCGGATTAACCGACCACCTTGCGAGAGCCAAGTAGCTTGACCACTGCACCATTACGGCCCCCAAAGAAATGAAGTAACGTGGGAATCGTATAATCCCCGACTAGATACTCTGACGTTATGAACATATAATGAATTAGAATAAACCATTTATGTTTAAAAATAATGCCGGGATAGATCTTTGGTTTCTTAATATACGTACTGTATTTGGGCCATAATAGATTCTGAAATATATATTTAAACATCTGAACTCAAGTCCTAACAATCTTCAGAAAGCTATACTGTGCCCGTTTAGACCGGAGTCCGCACGACCACATATGCATTTTACCAATAATCAGTCAGCACGACAGTCAAAATATCCCGGAGCGCCAGATGGGTTAAAGCTAATCGCAAAAACGACATCAAATAAAAGAAATGCTTCACTGATTTTTGGCTCAATGCAACAATAAGGATAGAAGGAGATTCAACTGGGTATAACACATCACGTAAAATTATCTCAGTTTATTTTGAATTTAAAATTGACTGCAAAAATGCTCAAAGCAGCATCATCCACGTGTGGCGACACACACTCCTATTTACACAATATACAGAAATTTTCCAAACACATTTGACAATTTTTTTTTGGAAACACAAGTCTGATTGTTAGTCCTGTAGACTGTGTTCCAAAATTATTTATGATTAAATCCAGTTCAAATTTAATTGTCTCTACTGGAAATATCGTAGTTCACTGTTTGAATTTTTACATAATATTAACACTCGAAGAATAAATGTTCATAGAATTTTTTAACTTTCACTTATTTTTCCAGTTTCAAAAATATATTGTCGAAAAAATATTATTATTCTGAATCAACACAAATTATTTACACATATTAATAACATCTGAAAAGTATTTGACCTTGAGCATAGCATCGAAGAACTGTGCGAAGCACAACAAAAATTAATTGTTCTTCTGACATTAAACATTTGAGAAGTGACTCGATTATGAACTTCAAGTTCCTAACAAAATAAATGATTTCTAAATCATCAACTTGATCAATAAATTGTTGAACCATTCAACTATTCAATTTTCCACTTGGAATCATTATTATGAAAAATATTTATATTCATGGCCATTTTAGTAATTTTCACAACTTACAATTCTTCGACAGAATGCGGAAATAAGAATTGTAGCTTCATAATAAATTCATTTAGTTCATGGCACTAGGATTGAAAATATCCTTCAAATTATTCGTGGTTAAAGAATTATTTTTAATTGGCAGTGGCCCATTCTATTATTTGTGTAAGAACACAATATTACAACAACAACGGCAAAGGTCTTCCTCTGTAGAAGAATAAACTACTATCATGACAAATCCGGGTTCTAGCAAAATCAAAGTCTAAATGGAATTCGTAAACAAGGTTGAAATAAGAACTGATGGTTTCTAAGAAATAACCTTCGGGTCATTCATACGACGAAATGTGTAGTTCCAATACTCCTTCTATAAACCTGAGCCATCGAACCTGCTATTTGATTGATGCTCGAAAAAACCTCTTCATTCCTGCGACTTAAACATGCGCACCTGGGAATGGCATTTCAACTACTCCACACATATAAATTTTCTTCTCAAAATTTATACAATAAATCAAGCCTCTGCTTGATATCAACACTGGAAGATTAATAAACTTACAAGTTTATTTTATTTTACCATTCAGTTCAACCCGTGAAGTTACCATACTTATGAAAATCTTTATTTCACTTTCGAGTGTATTTACGTCATGATTTTATATAAATACAAAAATATCCTATTTGATACAAATATCATTTGCTTCCCGTTTCATGCCTCTCCGTGTTATCTGAAAAATATACTTTGCTCATTGCAAATATCAACTGTTCAACCAGAACTGAAATGTTGGTTGAATGCGGGCTTGCGTTAACCACTCTCCTTCGGAAAATCTCCTGTTCCAAACTAGAAATGATTAAACTACTTCATAGGCTCTCTCTCAATACATATGATTATTATAAAATATAATATCCAAGAATTATTTAGAAAAATTATGAAAATTATTATTATTATTATTAGTGGATTATTATTATTATTATTATTAGTTGTTATATTATTTTAAATATGTTTAATTATCATCTCATTATGTGAGAATCCACATGTTCGAATCTTCGAATATGGAAAAAATATCCATTCCTCAACAACAAAAAAAAACTCAACCTTTACATCGACGGTTTTCCGTGATATCCCTAAAATATGAAATATTCAAATAAATGCTCGAAATGCTCGGTCATCGATCCTAAACTGTTCTGAGTGCTGAAAGTACTCAGAATAACTCTAACAAGTCTTGCGTAAATCATTGCAAGATTTAAATACGAAGAAAAAAAAATGTGTTGGTCATCTGCAGAAAAATAGTTTGTTCCAATTAGCTAGGCATAATATAATTCAAATGTGGCTTACATTTCTTGATGGTCTTGAAGCGTAGTAAACCTGGTCTGTACCAGATTTATCCGTAGACATGCCCTATCGGACAAGCATGTATAATCCTTGTATCGGCCGCCATTATATACCCACAATCCGTCTAGTAAGACATAGTGGTAGTATCTTTTGACGTTTGAAGTAACTGTTGTTCCATTTTAATATGGGCTCCTATTAAAGCCATAACAGTTTGCTTAAATGGGGTCAGATCTAAGTGATCTATTCTTAGATATGTCAGTTGTAACGTAACTCACGGTAATCTTTTCAGTACAAGAAAACACTGACAGTCTAACCAATCAACGGCTGTTGTGAAGATCGTTCCCTGGGCATGGGGTCTCACCATCTACCATGCGCGAAGCAACATGTAGTTTCCCTTGCGTTGACTAATGAACACCACCGTGATAGACTGGTCTTCAATGTACTGATAGATCGGAGTGGTTAACTAGTTACAAATATGAAAACTGACTAAATTGGACTTAAATATCCAAGTATTAGGTTATTACTGGTCTGTGACAAAGTACTAATTCTAGACAAAGTCTAGCATATGTCCATGTAGAAATAAAAATATTTCACCAGTGTATGTAGAAAAAATCAATCACCTCAGTGATTCTCCTTGCCGGAAACTTACTAAGTTCCACTTCGTAGCGCAGCACTTTTGTGACTATCACAACTTTGAAAATAACTTCTGCGTAGATCCGGCAACCATGTGCTTTGGCTCAGCGTAGCGGCACCTTGCTAGGCAAGTGCTTGTGTTGAAGTGAGCTAATGATCCCTGCGCCAGCCGGCTTTTATTCAAAACGATCAGGTTCACGCTGCATCAGCTGATATCTGGAAATCCTCATATCTCTTGTATCCCTGGTCCGATTTACTTGATACTAATTGCATTCTCTTTCATTTGGCCGTGCCAGTAATCTGATCCAAGTCTCAAGTCTCTACTCCATGGTTAACTATTTAATCAATAAATAGCCTCGACCTCTGCTATTACTCGCTACGTCACTTGACATGCTCTTAGCGGTATATTCTTTCCAATTCCTTCTCGAAGCAATGTAGCGCGATATTCAAATATCTCAACTTCCAAAAGCGGCTGTAGCCTTTCCCTTGATATCTAGGTGTCTGAATCTTGGAATACCCATTCCTAGAGTTGGGCACATCCACCCCACACCTAGCAAAAAATAAAAATTGAAAAATTTTTATTTTTCCTATCTACACATTAAATCATCTGGTTCTTGAATAATAAATCTTCAAATTCGATGCATTATAAGTTCCCATGATGTTACCAGTTCGTGTATGGGCGACTTCATAGCTTCCATTGTTGTTTATTTCCACAATACGATAGGGTCCAGCGTAAAGGCTTGCAAACTTCGAGTACACTCGATTTTGCACGTCAGAGGGTGTAGGTCTTTTCACTAAAACAAGAGTTCCTACGCGCAAGTGTGTAGTTTATTGGCTGAGGAATAACCCACCCACCAAGGGAAGATGATTAAGAAAAGGAAGTAGATTTTGGATTGTATAAAAAGGATAGAAAGATAGGAGGAGAGTCCCACAAAATTAATAAGTTTAACTTTAAACACACTTAAAGGTGGTTGCGACCGCAAATCCGTTCTCGGATACCTAAAGTGGGTACGAGCTTGGTCGAAGCTGACGGGAACCGCAGCTAAGACTTTGGCGGTTTGCCAGAGAAAGGCTTTAGTGTATTTCCTCCCAAGCATGCATAAAAGTACTATAGGGAAGGGTGATAGTCTGGCAAGACAAATAGTAAAAGCTTTATTGAGTATGAACGAGGGCATAAACCTAGGAAGAGCTAGGAAAGCCAGGATCTTGCCTAACTGTAGTATCAGAGAAATGATGAATCCAAAAACAAATATTTAATTTATTAAACAATGCAAAGAAGTTTGAGGAAATTAACAAGCATGTAATATAATTTTGACAAACATAGTTCATTTGAACTTTTTAACAAATGGGGTCGCAGACCTCCTCACATTAAACGATTGCTCCAGGCAATTGACAATTTATGAGGTTTAAAACCTTACATGTTTCTAAAATCTTTATAAGATTTAAACAAATAACCAATGAAGTAATTAAAGTTGGAACGTTAATTGGAGTACAAAGAGTGTACCTTAAGAAATTCTTGAGAGAATGTTCTAGAGAAAGTGACAACTTCGAAAATAACAATAATAAAAACATGAAAAATAAGATAGAAGTTCCTAAAACTTCTTATATTTATACAGAATTAATGTTGGTTATTATGCAAATAAGGGCAGGTCACTTACTGTGAAACCTGAAGAAAGTCAAAAGGAAGGTTCTAGACTTCCTATATTTTGGATAGGAATCACTAGCCAAATGGGACAGTTTCCATTTCGTGAAACCTGAACATGACTCGCTCAAGAGTTTAAAGAATTGTTTTCCCTGATGATAGGAAAGGAACAATGTGAATTTGAAACTTGTATCACACAAGCAATAATGCAGAATTTAATTAATGTTAAACTAGCAAAGTTGGAAGGGCACTTCGTGAGTGACACCTTATAGAAAAGTTACAATTTTATTAATATGGGTGGTTAGTAGAAGGTTGAGGAAAGATCATTGGGATATAGGATCAATGTTCATGGCCGTATTTAATATAAACGGACGATCGCGACGCGGTAGAAACGTGGAGCAAGCACTGGTTATCACTGTAGTCTATAAAGATGGATGCAAAGTTCACTATAGAAACACTAAAGTTTATGAGAAAGAAAGTTATTGCAATTATGGAAATAACTGATTGCACTATATAGGTGAGAGTCTATTTCTTGAAAAAGTTGTGATTTACAATTAAATGTACCATAAAACATTCCAGTGGTTCCAGCGGTGGAAGAAAGTTAGCTATTGCAACAATTTGTAAGGAAGATTCCTCATTTTAAATATTATTGTCACAAGTGAGTGAAAAATACCTGACGGCAAGACTCGCAGATAGAGTACAAGATCTCGAAGGTTCCAGAACGACCTTAGTAGAAAAATGGGGTTGAGAAAATCCAACGGAGGAACTAGCTTGATGAATTATAGACAGTGGGTATTAGGTAATATCCCACGTAGTGAGAGGATTTCTCATTTGAATAGCTTAAGGAAAGCTCTTTTTAGTAAGGTTGGCTTATACAAGCAAAAGCTCAACATGGCAAATCCCACGAAGAATGATTTTTGCCCCAAAGTAAATAATTTCACACTGTCTATAAAATATCATTAAAAGCACGTGGAAGTTAAAACCATGAAGATGAGGTTAAAACTTTTAAAATGGTACTTATCTTGATTTCATGTTGAAGGCGAAGTTTCCCTGGATGACAACTACCTAGCCAACATGGCGTAGAAGAGTGTGTGCCTCTTGGTTTGAGGAGGCTAGCTCGAGAGGAGCTTTAACTGATCGAGTCAACTGCCGACTGAGAAGTGAGACCTGCTCAACGGAGCACGGAGGGACCAAGGAAGGGGAAAAAGAGTGGGGGGGGGGGGGTAGGAGACAAAAGGAGAACATATAAACATTGCCAACTTTAAAACAAAAAATGATCTTCTCTTGCTGAGCCGGTCTTCAAAGAGTTGATAACAGATGATACTAGCGCAGCATGGTGAGTAAAGAAGTAGACGTAGTCCTCTTGCTCAAGGAGATATTAGCTGGCGATGGCAGTAAAATCTGGTAGCCAGATGGAGAAGGAATTCCTCTTGCGCGAGGAAGAGTTGAAGAGCTTCAGAGATTCGCTGCTATATGACGCTAGGTGGGTCACAGAATATATATCTGGAACAGACTCATAAAAGATATAAGCAACCTGAACCCCTAAGAGAAAACAGAAGATCACTGTTGGTGTTTGACGAAGAGGAAGGAAAGAACATGCAAAAGCATTGAAAATTATAATCTCTGGTACCGTGTATTCAAAGAATGCACCATACTGGGAGGGGCAAACACCACAGGGAACAAGAAAAACAAGTAAACATTTGAAGGTAATGGAGAGATCAAAGACAGAGGTCTTGTGATCGGACCATTAATAGTTAAGACTCTGACTACCCTGACTCTCCCATCTCTTCCAGGATAACACTCGATCACTCTTCCAAAAGGCCAGAATAGGGGGGGGGGGGTGAAACATCCCTAACTAAAACCAAGTCTCCCACTTTAATGTCGGGACTGGAAAGAAACCACTTCTGTCTCCCTTGCAAGGAAGTTAAATATTCCAAGTTCCACCTCTTCCAAAAGGAATTGCGGAGGGCTTCAAGTTTACGCCAAACAATAGGTAAATCAGAATCCCTGAAAGAATTAGGAAGGGGAGGATGGGCAGAGAGAGAAGTGCGTGTAAGACAGTGACCAGGTGTGAGTGGAAGGAGGTCATCAGGGTCATTAGAAAGCGGAGTTAAATAACGAGAATTAACGACATCTTCCATCACAAAATAACTAGAAGCTGAGGGAAATAAAGCACTAGTAAAGATTGCGATACAATGCAAAAGGAGAATTAACAAGTTTAAACAAAGCGTATAGAAACAAGTACATCTATTCAAGACAGGAATATACCAAATAAACAAAGAAACTATGCGAGTAGAAAGCAAGAACGCCATAGGTAACAACCTAGTAGCCATAAGCAATGACCTTAAGTCATAATAAGTATCAAAGGGGGTACTCAGAAAAATACTTAAGTCAGCGAGAAACGTGACATAACAAGTATAAATGCAAAAACACATCGAATGTGACGACGAGAAAAAAACCATTGTTCATTAATGAACAATAAGATTTCAAAATATGTGAGCAGAGTGCAATACATGAGCGCGTGAGAAATACGCAACGAAATTTTGAAGCAAGAATCGAAGCAATTGTAAGATACGAGCGTGAGTAAGTGAGAGACGTAAGCAAGCGGGGCCTTGACCCACAGAGTACAGCGAGATAACGAATATAAATATCTGGAAGAGTCCTTGACTAGAACAAGTTTATTTTGGGAAATATGTGAGCGGCTTCCGAGCGTGCGGTAGCGACTCGCCAGACAATGGTTGGCAATCAGCCAGAGTTGAGATAAGAGAAACTTGCTTTGACCTTTGTCAAGCGTACAGGAAATAAACAGTGACTTGACCTTACTCCGGCTTGTATACAAACAAGTTTGAAAAACAAGCAGTTCAAAGTACACAAACAACATTTGTTGAATCAGCTGTAACTTAAAGCAGATATTCAGGTTGAACGGCATGCAGTCAATCGTAACTTGGACGTGAAAAAGCAATTTAAAGCCGTATGAAACAGAGTAGGAAATCAATTTCGCATAATTTTGAGGATCACGAAATCGGACAATTTTCGACAGGAAAAAGCTTGATTCTTCCGAAATAGGAAGTGAAGCCGGGACATTGAGAAGAAGGTTATGCATAAGAATAGTTATTCTTGATGTTAGAGAATTCAGATTTTCAAGCGGTTTCAAAAGCGGCTTCCAATTGTGAGGAAGGAGGAGGGAGCCGGCCGTGGACGTCCTTCTAAATAACGAAAGAAGTGAAACATGGCTTACAGCAAAGTGATGGTGACTGATAGCCATGGTTTTACACAAGGGGAAGATAGTTTTCGAGAAAGAGTTTAAGCAATTAACTGCTATAAGAAATGACATAAGAAAGTAAACTATGTAACACAAAGCAAGGCGAACTTGAATTGCCATCTTGTGCGGAAGAAGGAAAAACCATTTAAACAACTTACAGAGGTAGCGTAGTTGTTCACGATAAGACATCGTTTCGACAAGTGTTTTTCAAAAATATTGAGATCTGAAACATGAGCGTTCTCTTTTTCAGAAATGGGATTTATGTCAGCTGTAACGAAATGACATTGCGCTTTGGTTTGAACACTGGGATATTGAATTTCACCAGTAATAACCCAACCAAAATCGGTGTCTCTGGCGACCACGGTTGAAGATAACTTGCGTGTTTGTTTGCGAAGGCACTTCCAAAAAACATTGGCACTGAAAAGTACATCAATGGGACCTTGAGCATTAAACTGAGGATCGGCTAACCTTAAGTGCGAGGGAATGTTTAAACCGGAAGTATTGATAGAGTGACTTGGAGTGTCCTTGCCAATACTGGTAAGAATGAGACAGTTTAATTTAAGATTGGTGTTTCTTTGGCAAACGTCTCTGATTTTCAATTTTGAAGACTGCAAGACTTGAGTTTTCAAATTGTCAATGCCGGTCACATTGATAGAAGTAGGCGATGACGAAAGACCTAGTTTTTTAATCAACGATTGCGAAACAAAGTTATGAGTTGAAGCGGAATCGAGAAGACCACGGGTTCTAAACCAATTTCCAAATTTATCTTGGATTTCGAATTGTACAGTGGTCAAAAGGGTTTGCGCACTGTGAGAAGTTTCGGCATTAGAAATGCAGGAAGAAGCATTAGTTTGTTCGGAGCTGCTCTGCATGGAGCTTGAAGAGGCAGGTACTGATGACCTCGATTTATCGTGAACGTGCAATAAAGAATGATGCGGTTTTTTACAATGGAAACAGAGATTTGATGACGTACAGTTCGAAGAAGAATGCTTAGGTGACAAGCAATTGAAACAATGTTTGCTATTGAAGACAAACTTCCTTCGAACTTCGACAGACAATTCTTTAAAAGATATGCACGAATACAATGTGTGAAGCTTTTTACAGAGCGTGCATTTTAACGATTTGTTGAGCGGCCTGATATGTTCTCTTGCATGATTGAAAGAGGCAGAACGGGTTTGCTTGTTCTCGACAGATGGGGGCTGATGTCCCTTTGAAAAAGCAAGTTTTTTTTCAAAAATTTGAGACTGATGATTCGTTTCGACCTTTTCGCACTGAAATGCGAGTGCTGTAAGGACTTGGCATCGGCTGTTAAGAAACGAGATTAAGTGTTCGAAGGAAAATTCTTCCTTGCGAGCGAGTTCAATTTCCCAAGCCTTTAAAGTTGAAAAATCGAATCTTGATGTAGCCAGATGAATGAGTATGGTGTCCCATGTTTGGACAGGCTGCTTAAGTTGGTATAATGCTCTGACATTCAACTGTATAGAGTCCAACAGGTTTCTTAAAGAGGTGACGTCATTAGGTTTGACGGCTGGTAGGTTGAAGAGACAGCGTATGTGGCGAGCTACACTCAAACGTAAATTGCCATATCTCTCTTTAAGGAGATTAAAGGCGATGTGGTAGTTATCTGCGCTTAAAGGCAGTGACTCCACTAAGGCTAAGGCCTCGCTTTCCAAAGACGTGCGGAGGAAATAAAATTTATGAATATCGGCGATTTCAGTATTTTCATGAATTAGGGAGCAGTAAAGTTCGTAAAAAGAATACCATTCACCTTCCTCGCCTGAGAAGTGCGGTAGGTTTATCTTAGGAAGTAACGGTTTCGGTTTGTTCTTGTGAACTGAAGCGGGTGCGAACTGGGCCGGATTGATGACCCTAGTGTCCGGTTCTGAGATATTGCGAATCAGTTGGTGGGCCTTTGCAATCCCTTCAAAGTACAAGGGTTTGACCTCGTCCCGATCCGATTGAAGTTCTGGGCAAGCGGATTCAATCTCGGTTTGAATTTGATCATAATAATCATAAGACCGTTCAGACAACTTAAGGCGATGTGTCAAGATGTCTAAATCACACTCGGCGGGATTTAACTTGTTGATAAAATTTCTAAATCTAGTGAGTTGCCCTTTATAGGAAGAACGTCTAGCAATGAGAGTTTCATCTTTTTCAGTAGGAGCCATGATAAAGAGAATAAATTGAAATACAACTCATGAAACTGTAGAACTTTGGAGATGCTGTCAAGTTTGCAGCAGCGAATGGGTAGAAAGAACATGACACACCAAAGGAGACAGGAGCGGCCTCTTTCCCGTTCACAGGATTTGCATGATGTAGATATAGCTGAAAGATCCAAAGCAGATATTAGTAATATGCAAAGTATTGTCAAATGACACTTTTTTTAATAAAAAATAAAAAATGGGCTCTCCCGGGTTTCTGGTACCAAATTTTGGGTAGTTTATTGGCTGAGGAATAACCCACCCACCAAGGGAAGATGATTAAGAAAAGGAAGTAGATTTTGGATTGTAGAAAAAGGATAGAAAGATAGGAGGAGAGTCCCACAAAATTAATAAGTTTAACTTTAAACACACTTAAAGGTGGTTGCGACCGCAAATCCGTTCTCGGATACCTAAAGTGGGTACGAGCTTGGTCGAAGCTGACGGGAACCGCAGCTAAGACTTTGGCGGTTTGCCAGAGAAAGGCTTTAGTGTATTTCCTCCCAAGCATGCATAAAAGTACTATAGGGAAGGGTGATAGTCTGGCAAGACAAATAGTAAAAGCTTTATTGAGTATGAACGAGGGCATAAACCTAGGAAGAGCTAGGAAAGCCAGGATCTTGCCTAACTGTAGTATCAGAGAAATGATGAATCCAAAAACAAATATTTAATTTATTAAACAATGCAAAGAAGTTTGAGGAAATTAACAAGCATGTAATATAATTTTGACAAACATAGTTCATTTGAACTTTTTAACAAATGGGGTCGCAGACCTCCTCACATTAAACGATTGCTCCAGGCAATTGACAATTTATGAGGTTTAAAACCTTACATGTTTCTAAAATCTTTATAAGATTTAAACAAATAACCAATGAAGTAATTAAAGTTGGAACGTTAATTGGAGTACAAAGAGTGTACCTTAAGAAATTCTTGAGAGAATGTTCTAGAGAAAGTGACAACTTCGAAAATAACAATAATAAAAACATGAAAAATAAGATAGAAGTTCCTAAAACTTCTTATATTTATACAGAATTAATGTTGGTTATTATGCAAATAAGGGCAGGTCACTTACTGTGAAACCTGAAGAAAGTCAAAAGGAAGGTTCTAGACTTCCTATATTTTGGATAGGAATCACTAGCCAAATGGGACAGTTTCCATTTCGTGAAACCTGAACATGACTCGCTCAAGAGTTTAAAGAATTGTTTTCCCTGATTATAGGAAAGGAACAATGTGAATTTGAAACTTGTATCACACAAGCAATAATGCAGAATTTAATTAATGTTAAACTAGCAAAGTTGGAAGGGCACTTCGTGAGTGACACCTTATAGAAAAGTTACAATTTTATTAATATGGGTGGTTAGTAGAAGGTTGAGGAAAGATCATTGGGATATAGGATCAATGTTCATGGCCGTATTTAATATAAACGGACGATCGCGACGCGGTAGAAACGTGGAGCAAGCACTGGTTATCACTGTAGTCTATAAAGATGGATGCAAAGTTCACTATAGAAACACTAAAGTTTATGAGAAAGAAAGTTATTGCAATTATGGAAATAACTGATTGCACTATATAGGTGAGAGTCTATTTCTTGAAAAAGTTGTGATTTACAATTAAATGTACCATAAAACATTCCAGTGGTTCCAGCGGTGGAAGAAAGTTAGCTATTGCAACAATTTGTAAGGAAGATTCCTCATTTTAAATATTATTGTCACAAGTGAGTGAAAAATACCTGACGGCAAGGCTCGCAGATAGAGTACAAGATCTCGAAGGTTCCAGAACGACCTTAGTAGAAAAATGGGGTTGAGAAAATCCAACGGAGGAACTAGCTTGATGAATTATAGACAGCGGGTATTAGGTAATATCCCACGTAGTGAGAGGATTTCTCATTTGAATAGCTTAAGAAAAGCTCTTTTTAGTAAGGTTGGCTTATACAAGCAAAAGCTCAACATGGCAAATCCCACGAAGAATGATTTTTGCCCCAAAGTAAATAATTTCACACTGTCTATAAAATATCATTAAAAGCACGTGGAAGTTAAAACCATGAAGATGAGGTTAAAACTTTTAAAATGGTACTTATCTTGATTTCATGTTGAAGGCGAAGTTTCCCTGGATGACAACTACCTAGCCAACATGGCGTAGAAGAGTGTGTGCCTCTTGGTTTGAGGAGGCTAGCTCGAGAGGAGCTTTAACTGATCGAGTCAACTGCCGACTGAGAAGTGAGACCTGCTCAACGGAGCACGGAGGGACCAAGGAAGGGGAAAAAGAGTGGGGGGGGGGGGTAGGAGACAAAAGGAGAACATATAAACATTGCCAACTTTAAAACAAAAAAATGATCTTCTCTTGCTGAGCCGGTCTTCAAAGAGTTGATAACAGATGATACTAGCGCAGCATGGTGAGTAAAGAAGTAGACGTAGTCCTCTTGCTCAAGGAGATAATAGCTGGCGACGGCAGTAAAATCTGGTAGCCAGATGGAGAAGGATTCCTCTTGCGCGAGGAAGAGTTGAAGAGCTTCAGAGATTCGCTGCTATATGACGCTAGGTGGGTCACAGAATATATATCTGGAACAGACTCATAAAAGATATAAGCAACCTGAACCCCTAAGAGAAAACAGAAGATCACTGTTGGTGTTTGACGAAGAGGAAGGAAAGAACATGCAAAAGCATTGAAAATTATAATCTCTGGTACCGTGTATTCAAAGAATGCACCAGCAAGGGTCTGCGAAAACGCTTTCCTCTCACTCTGCGCTCTCTTTTCTCAGCTTGGCTCCTCAACTTGTCTAAAGCTAGAGTTTCCCTCATCTGACGACTTGGTTCAATCTCAGGTGGAATAGAGATGATTCGATCCCATAATCTTATTGGTTTAATTCCATGATGAAGCAACATGGGAATCTGTCCAGTACTCTCATGAATTGTAGAGTTGATGGATTCGGATGCTAAAGAGAGAACTTCCATCCATTTCCAATGCTCTTTTGGACAATAGAGGCGGCCAAATTTTGGTATCTCAGCCATCACGCGTTCCGCTGGATTGCTTTCAGGATGTCTGATAGAACAAAACAATTGTCTAATCCCAAGATTATTCATGACGGTTCGAAATTCTAAAGATGTAAATTGAGGTCCACGATCTGATAAAAGGAATTCCGGTTTGCCTGCTTCCGGAATTACGTTGTCTCTAATTCTCTTCGCACAATATTTTGCGTTTGCCTTCTGAATTGGATGTAACATAGTGTATTTGCTGAAAACATCCATGGTCACCAAAATATATCGGTTACCTCTTTTAGATTTTGGGAGAGGACCATATAAATCAGTCGCGAAGATTTCACAAGGCTTAGAAGGAATAATAGGCCTTGGTAATTCTCTCAGTAATCTAGAATTATGTTTACTCCTTTGGCATAAATCGCATTCTCGAATAGTGTTCCTGACAGTTTGTCGCATTCGCTCCCACGAAAATTTCTCTTGAATCATTTTGACCGTCTTATCTACTCCAGCATGACCTGCGATTCGATGTGCCATCCAGATAATGGGTTTTTGCATTCGTGGAGGTATCACTACTCTCAGCTTCGTATGGTCAGGATCTGCAAACTTGTAGATTAAACCATCTAACATCATAAAATTTCTTGAAATCCTTTCAGTTTCCACAAAATCATCATCATTTGGATCCATATCTCCCTGTAGAAAACGAAAAATGTTTCTAAAACGTCGGTCTCTCCTCTGGGATAAATGCAACAATCTTAACCTTCTCAAGGTATCCTCATCTTCCTGCGTCAGGTTAACTTGAAAAACCTTAGATGTAGACTCCACTGCTCTGCTCAATAAATCAGCTCCAACGTTCAACTTTCCAGGAGTGTGTTCAATAACTAGGTTGAATTGTTGAATAAAAAGTGACCATCTAGTTATCCTATCACTGGCAAAGTTTGTTCTCAAGATAAACTCTAATGCATGGTGATCAGTCCTCACAATTACTGAATGTCCAATCAACATTTTCTTCCATGACTCCAACGCGAATATTACAGCAAGTGCTTCTAACTCTGTGGTGTAATAATTCCTTTCTGATGGACGAAGTTTCCTGCTAATGAACGCCAGGTAACGTCTCTTGTGATCTTCATCTTCTTGAAGAAGAATAGCTCCAATCCCTACGGTGGATGCATCAGATTCAATGATGAAATTCTTGGTAAAGTCAGGATACTCCAATTTCACACTGTTTACCAATAACCTCTTGGCATCTTGAAATGATTGTTCACAATCTTCATCCCATTTCCATTTGTTTCCTTTCTTTAATAATTCCTGCAATGGAGCTACCGTCTTGGTGAAGCTTGGACAATGCCCTGCAAAGAATTGGCATGTCCCGAGAAAACTGCGGACATTCTTCACTCTAGTACGTCTAGGGAAATTTGCAATTGCCTTTATCTTCGTCTCATTGGGACGGTATCCTTCTCCATCCAAAATGTGACCCAAAAATTTTATTTCCTTTCGAAAGAACTGACATTTTCGAAGGTTTACTTTAAAGTTCGCTTTTCTCAAATCTGCGAATAATATCTGAAGATGTAACAAATGTTCCTCCTTAGTCTCAGATGCAATTATGATATCATCTATATAACGAATTGCTATCTCTTTTACTTCAGGACTCAAATTTTGTTCCAGTGCTCTGATCAAAACAGATCCAGATGTTTTGACTCCAAATGGTAGACGGCGGAATACATATGTCTGCTGGTCAAACATAAATCCTGTAAACTTCTTGGAATCTTCACTAAGCCTAATGTGATGGTAGGACGAAGTGAGATCAATATTAGAGAACCAGACCTTGCCTTGGAATTTCCTTAACAGTTCCCTAATGATTGGTGGTCTGTCATACTCTGGCAGTAATCTTGAATTCAAATTTCGCGCGTCTAAACATAGTCTCAAACTTCCATCTTGCTTAGACACTACTGCTAATGGATTGACATAAGATGTAGTGTACTTTTTAATCACATTGTTGCTTTCCATCTCCTTGATAAGCACTTTTACCCTTTCTCGATGCTTTTCCGCAACCGGATACAATTTAGCATGAAAAGGTGCATCATCATTTACACGAATACGATATTCAAAATCTGTAATTTCACCAGGTTTAATATCAAAAATATCGTGATACTCTTCCAAAATTTTCCCTAGCTCTGGGGACTCCTCCTCAGTGTAGACTTCTCTTCCTTCAGCTTCATGAAAAATCAGAGACCATTGAGCATCTCCCTCGATGTCTTCCTCTTCTTTTCCCTCGAAGTTAATCTCTTCGGTATTCTTGAATCTGATCGTCTCTGTCTTCATGTCTATCACTGCTTGATATTTCTGAATGAAATCCGCTCCCAATATCATGTCAAAAGCCATGTCCTTCATTACTACAAACACATGTCGGAAATCATGTCCTCCAATCGTAATACATAAGTATAATTGTGTTTTACACAGAGATATTTTGTTGGGTATTATTCCTTGGATCTTAATTCCTGATACTGGAATCTCCTCTAAATTCTCTTTGAGCTTCCACAGAATATAAAGCTTCTCACTCACAAGACAAAGCATAGCCCCAGTATCAATCGAAGTATCGACAGACATACCGAATACTTCGCATGATATGATTGGCATTCTAATTCTTGTACCCATTTCTTTCCGTTCGTCATTCTGTTGAATTAAGTCATCATCCTCGGCTTGCCATTTAATAATTCTGGAAGTGAAAGTGTTCAAAATTCTATCTTCTACTGTGAATTCGAAGTTTTTTTTTTCGTTTCCATTTCCCCGGGATTTTTGTGTTCCCGATGGACCTGGTTCATTGGGCCTCTGCTCCAAAAACTGCAAGTTATCTTGGTGTCTTGCTTCCAAGTTTTTCCTCGTCTCCTTGTTGAACTCTTCATTGGACTGACGAGTATCCACATTCCCTCTGTTATTGTAGTTATTTCTACCATAGTATCTTCTTTCCTGGTACCTTCCTTGATTATCCCGTGGCCTTCTCCATCGAGTATTATATCGATTTCCACCATCCGGTCTCGCATAAGGCTTGTAACTGTATCTGTTACTGTACTGATTCCATCCTCTTTTATTGGGATCTTCCCTCGGCGTTTTCTCTTCTCGCCCCTCTCGAATCTCTCGAGGTGTTTGAGAACAACTATCAGCCATAACAGCGTACACAGCGTTGTTATTCTTTCCTCCCTTCTGATGGAAGAATTGAGCGTTCGTATGATCCAGCTTTTGTAATACCTCGTCAAATTGCTCCATATCATACATGTCAGCAGCGATCAAAGTCCTTTGGACGTCTGCTGGAAACTGACGTATCAATGCAGTGATTAATTCGTTATCTGGCATCGGCGGATCTAAATGTTGAAGTTTAGGAAGCTGTCCAGAAAAGTACGTAGAGTATCGAGTAGGTTGTGACGTCGAGAATCTCTTAGAATATAATTCTGCTCTGACTTGCTGTTGGGTTTCCGGGGACCAAAACTTTTTCAATAACCCACGAGAAAACTCCTCAAAAGTGGTTAGAGTGGATCTAAAAGCTCTAAACCAAAGAAGTGCAGGACCTTCCAAAAACTTCCCTATCACTCGGATCTGTCTTTCTTTAGGGATCTTGGAATCTTTCAGGTAATCCCCTGCTTCTCTCAAAAATTCCACGGGTGTCACAGAATCTCGCCCTGGAAATTTAGAAGGCTTATCCTCTACATTCTTAAATACAGTTATGGGGTTGGATTGAAATACTGTCCTGACCTCATCCTGTCTTTGACTATCCGTTTCTCTAGCTGCTCCTAGATTTATCTGTATCTGTTCCTTTCCCCTTACACTTGGCATTTTCAACAGATGGTCAGACTGTCTCTCGTCCTTGATTTGAGTTTTCATAGCCTCAAGTTCCTTATGGTTTTCTTCTGCCATTTTCTTAATTGCTTCAGTTTCTTTACAATTCTCCTTGACATCAGTGGATATCTGGTTCATAACAGCCTCGTGACTTTTCAATGACCCTGTCATATCTGATATGTCCTTCTGAGTTGCTTGGATATCTTTGGAAATTACTTGAATATGGGATGACAAAGATTCCCTAATCTCCTTGATTCCCTCTTGGTTCTCCAGCTTGAGTGTGTCTTTAATTTCATTGACAACTGTGGTTTTAATTTCAGTTTGTAACTCATTAATCTTACCTTCTCTTATTTCTCCCATTACAAGTTCTTTGAATTGTTCTGTCAACCGTTGAACAACTAGAATTACCATCTCATTACTCTCCTTCTTCACTCTGACTTCTAGGTTGATCATGTCTTCACCAACTTTCCTAAGACCATGTTCTATCCTATCAGCTAAGCTTTGAGATCTAAGATCGGCATCGCGAAATTTATCGTCCATTAAACTTGCGTTAGTAGCTAATGAAGATTCGAGCTCATGTGTTTTTTCGCATAATTTATTCATTTTACTCTCAAGTGTCATTTTCAAAATTTCGGAATTCTCTTTAAATTTACTTTCCATTGAATTAAATTTACTATTTAAATTTTCTTTCAAGTTACCTTTTAACCTGCTTTCTAAAGAATCAGAATTTTCTTTAAGTTTATTTTCTAAAGAATCAGAATTTTCTTTATGTTTATTTTCTAAAGAATCAGAATTTTCTTTAAGTTTATTTTCTAAAGAATCAGAATTTTCCTTAAGTTTTTCATTTAAACTTTCTTTCAAGTTATCTTTTAACCTGCATTCTAACAAATCGGAATTTTCCTTAAGTTTATTTTCTAAAGAATCAGAATTTTCTTTAAGTTTCTTTTTTAAAGCCTCTGTATTTTCTTTCATAATAGCGGCTACACGCCGTCCAGCTTCTTTTGAACTCTCCTCCAAACTCCTCATCATCCTCATCATTTCTTCCATAATTTCAATTATTATTCAAACCTTAGGGGTATACAATATTGGCAAACACAAGCTTATAACTAGAACAAGAAATATGAATAGCTAATTGGAACACTCTAATAAAATGAGATTTGTCCTAATGTCGACGTGATGGAAAAACAAAATTCTCTACTTTTACGAATTACATTTACCACAATATCACAAGAAAAATATGCAAGTTCTCAAATATCCTCCACCTGGATTCTAATAATGCGTATGTCCAGTCATCGAACGTTTACTACTGAATTTACTTGACGCCCTAATGGTTAAGCCATTATCAAAAATAATCAAACCCATTCTAATTATTAACCAAGTTAAATTTTTAATTTTCCCCACTAATTGGGTTTCCTACAAATTTATTCATCCAAACCAGACATCTCTCAACTCCCAAAATATTTCTATAAAAATTATCACAATTTAAATCGGCATGCGATTGACCATGTCTAACTCGAGCCCCACGTTCGAAGCCATTTCTCTCTCTATCTTATTTTATGTGCCCGTTTAGACCGGAGTCCGCACGACCACATATGCATTTTACCAATAATCAGTCAGCACGAGAGTCAAAATATCCCGGAGCGCCAGATGGGTTAAAGCTAATCGCAAAAACGACATCAAATAAAAGAAATGCTTTACTGATTTTAGGCTCAATGCAACAATAAGGATAGAAGGAGATTCAACTGGGTATAACACACCACGTAAAATTATCTCAGTTTATTTTGAATTTAAAATTGACTGCAAAAATGCTCAAAGCAGCATCATCCACGTGTGGCGACCCACACTCCTATTTACACAATATACAGAAATTTTCCAAACACATTTGACAATTATTTTTTTGGAAACACAAGTCTGATTGTTAGTCCTGTAGACTGTGTTCCAAAATTATTTATGATTAAATCCAGTTCAAATTTAATTGTCTCTACTGGAAATATCGTAGTTCACTGTTTGAATTTTTACATAATATTAACACTCGAAGAATAAATGTTCATAGAATTTTTTAACTTTCACTTATTTTTCCAGTTTCAAAAATATATTGTCGAAAAAATATTATTATTCTGAATCAACACAAATTATTTACACATATTAATAACATCTGAAAAGTATTTGACCTTGAGCATAGCATCGAAGAACTGTGCGAAGCACAACAAAAATTAATTGTTCTTCTGACATTAAACATTCGAGAAGTGACTCGATTATGAACTTCAAGTTCCTAACAAAATAAATGATTTCTAAATCATCAACTTGATCAATAAATTGTTGAACCATTCAACTATTCAATTTTCCACTTGGAATCATTATTATGAAAAATATTTATATTCATGGCCATTTTAGTAATTTTCACAACTTGCAATTCTTCGACAGAATGCGGAAATAAGAATTGTAGCTTCATAATAAATTCATTTAGTTCATGGCACTAGGATTGAAAATATCCTTCAAATTATTCGTGGTTAAAGAATTATTTTTAATTGGCAGTGGCCCATTCTATTATTTGTGTAAGAACACAATATTACAACAACAACGGCAAAGGTCTTCCTCTGTAGAAGAATAAACTACTATCATGACAAATCCGGGTTCTAGCAAAATCAAAGTCTAAATGGAATTCGTAAACAAGGTTGAAATAAGAACTGATGGTTTCTAAGAAATAACCTTCGGGTCATTCATACGACGAAATGTGTAGTTCCAATACTCCTTCTATAAACCTGAGCCATCGAACCTGCTATTTGATTGATGCTCGAAAAAACCTCTTCATTCCTGCGACTTAAACATGCGCACCTGGGAATGGCATTTCAACTACTCCACACATATAAATTTTCTTCCCAAAATTTATACAATAAATCAAGCCTCTGCTTGTTATCAACACTGGAAGGTTAATAAACTTACAAGTTTATTTTATTTTACCATTCAGTTCAACCCGTGAAGTTACCATACTTATGAAAATCTTTATTTCACTTTCGAGTGTATTTACGTCATGATTTTATATAAATACAAAAATATCCTATTTGATACAAATATCATTTGCTTCCCGTTTCATGCCTCTCCGTGTTATCTGAAAAATATACTTTGCTCATTGCAAATATCAACTGTTCAACCAGAACTGAAATGTTGGTTGAATGCGGGCTTGCGCTAACCACTCTCCTTCGGAAAATCTCCTGTTCCAAACTAGAAATGATTAAACTACTTCATAGACTCTCTCTCAATACATATGATTATTATAAAATATAATATCCAAGAATTATTTAGAAAAATTATGAAAATTATTATTATTATTATTAGTGGATTATTATTATTATTATTAGTTGTTATATTATTTTAAATATGTTTAATTATCATCTCATTATGTGAGAATCCACATGTTCGAATCTTCGAATATGGAAAAAATATCCATTCCTCAACAAAAAAAATAACTCAACCTTTACATCGACGGTTTTCCGTGATATCCCTAAAATATGAAATATTCAAATAAATGCTCGAAATGCTCGGTCATCGATCCTAAACTGTTCTGAGTGCTGAAAATACTCAGAATAACTCTAACAAGTCTTGCGTAAATCATTGCAAGATTTAAATACGAAGAAAAAAAAATGTGTTGGTCATCTGCAGAAAAATAGTTTTTTCCAATTAGCTAGGCATAATATAATTCAAATGTGGCTTACATTTCTTGATGGTCTTGAAGCGTAGTAAACCTGGTCTGTACCAGATTTATCCATAGACATGCCCTATCGGACAAGCATGTATAATCCTTGTATCGGCCGCCATTATATACCCACAATCCGTCTAGTAAGACATAGTGGTAGTATCTTTTGACGTTTGAAGTAACTGTTGTTCCATTTTAATATGGGCTCCTATTAAAGCCATAACAGTTTGCTTAAATGGGGTCAGATCTAAGTGATCTATTCTTAGATATGTCAGTTGTAACGTAACTCACGGTAATCTTTTCAGTACAAGAAAACACTGACAGTCTAACCAATCAACGGCTGTTCTGAAGATCGTTCCCTGGGCATGGCTTCTCACCATCTACCATGCGCGAAGCAACATGTAGTTTCCATTGCGTTGACTAATGAACACCACCGTGATAGACTGGTCTTCAATGTACTGATAGATCGGAGCGGTTAACTAGTTACAAATATGAAAACTGACTGAATTGGACTTAAATATCCAAGTATTAGGTTATTACTGGTCTGTGACAAAGTACTAATTCTAGACAAAGTCTAGCATATGTCCATGTAGAAATAAAAATATTTCACCAGTGTCTGTAGAAAAAATCAATCACCTCAGTGATTCTCCTTGCCGGAAACTTACTAAGTTCCACTTCGTAGCGCAGCACTTTTGTGACTATCACAACTTTGAAAATAACTTCTGCGTAGATCCGGCAACCATGTGCTTTGGCTCAGCGTAGCGGCACCTTGCTAGGCAAGTGCTTGTGTTGAAGTGAGCTAATGATCCCTGCGCCAGCCGGCTTTTATTCAAAACGGTCAGGGTCACGCTGCATCAGCTGATATCTGGAAATCCTCATATCTCTTGTATCCCTGGTCCGATTTACTTGATACTAATTGCATTCTCTTTCATTTGGCCGTGCCAGTAATCTGATCCAAGTCTCAAGTCTCTACTCCATGGTTAACAATTTAATCAATAAATAGCCTCGACCTCTGCTATTACTCGCTACGTCACTTGACGTGCTCTTAGCGGTATATTCTTTCCAATTCCTTCTCGAAGCAATGTAGCGCGATATTCAAATATCTCAACTTCCAAAAGCGGCTGTAGCCTTTCCCTTGATATCTAGGTGTCTGAATCTTGGAATACCCATTCCTAGAGTTGGGCACAATACCACACAGAAGTGAGGAATGGATTTCGGGAGTGAATACACACTGCGTAGTAATTATTGACGTGCTTCTTTATAGAGCATATAAACACACCACTCCAGCTGCGCCTGGAACTTTACCAATAGTCAGTAAAATAGAGGGTGTTTAATAATGTAAACCGAGTGTCATATTGGCATAGATCTACTCTGCCTTGAGTTTATAAACTCGGGAAGGATGACATGCTTGTAAGACCGGTCAAGTAACGGGAAAAAATACTATCCCAAGAAGCTGCCCTTAGTTAGTTAGTTATTGTTGTTTTAAGGGACGGAACCACGAGGTCATCTGCCCCTAGCTGCCCTTGAGTCTGGTAATAAATATTGTGTTTTATGTCAAAGTTTCCTATTTTTCCTTTCTCCCCACTTTAATATTGTATAGCCTCTTCCGGGATAAAATTGTTCGTGTAGGATGGGCATTTGATTTAAAAACATCGTATTTACCAATAAGTCCATCCGGGCTAATTACACAGCCTTACTATTTTTTTAAAGTCATTGTACTAATAAAACATGTTGCACGGTAAAATGTATAACGTGTAGGGAAAGGTGGGCCACAGTGAGACAGAAAAAATATATTTTAGTATACTGTCTTATTTTTCAATATATGAAAATGTCTTTATATACTGAAATATAGGTTGATTGTTGCTCATCAATTTCATACCCTTAGAATTTCTAAAGCATCCACACTTTTCTGTAAAAATAATAAATTGTGAACATGTTGCAGCCGTCTCACTGTAGCCCACCCGTGGGCCACACTGAGACAGATGATGGTCCACACTGAGACACAATGAAAAGAATGTATTTTAACTCGTTAAATACATAGATAAATACTAAAACAAAGAATCAATGCCAGAAAACACTAAAGCACATTCAGATTCCTAAAATTAACAGCAAATTTTAGATACTTACTTACTTCCTCGGCGCTACAGCCTGGGGTAGGCTTTGGCCTCTCTCACGATTCCTCGCCATTCGTCCCTTCTATGAGTTTTCTCCCACCATCTTCCAACCCTCATAGTTCTCAGGTCTTCTCCTAAGTCTTGTAGCCATCTTTTGCGCGGTCGTCCACGTCTCCACTTCCCTTCCATAGTTCCATGTAATATCTTCCTTGGTGTTCTTTCTTCATTCATCCTCTCTACATGACCAAGCCAATCCAGACGTCGGGACTTAATAAATTTCACAATATCTTCACCTTTGATTATCTCTTCAATTTCTTTGTTTGTTCTGAGTCGCCACCCTTCATCCTCCTTTACCGCTCCATATACCTTCTTAAAACTTTCCTTTCAAAAATTTTGAGATCATTCTCATCATTTGTTGACATTGTCTACGTCTCAGATCCATAGGTCACCACTGGTCTAATAAGGGTCTTGTAGAGTTTAACTTTCAAGTTCCTACTTAACAGTTTTGATTTTAAGAGCTTAGTGTTAGCATAGTAAGCCCTGTTTCCATTCATGATCCGTTTATGAATCTCCTCTGATACTGAATTCTCACAATTTAGTATAGTACCAAGGTAACTGAAGCATTTTACATTCTCAAACTTATACTGACCGATTTCTACATTTTCTCTTGCTCTTCTATCTTTTCCCGCTGACATTTTCATATATTTCGTTTTCCTTTCATTAATTCTCATTCCCATCTTTCCACTCTTCTCCTCCAGAATCTTGAACATTTCTTTAAGAGATTCCCAGTTCCATGCCATTAACACAATGTCATCCGCATATGCATACGCCTGCTTGGACTTGCTTATTATCGTCCCTCCCAATCCCAGTTCTTTCATAACTTCATTCAGTGTCAGGTTTTGCCTCACTCCGGTATTCACCTCAAAATTCCTGCTAGTTTTGTCTCCTACATAAACCTAGGCCTGCGATCCTTCCATTGTCATTGCTACGAGACTGATCAACTTCTTTGGCACTCCACGATCTTCTAGGGCGTTCAACATCTTCGTTCTATCAATGCTATCAAACGCCTGTTGGAAATCAATGAATAGCAAATGCAGATCAACACCATATTCATAGCATTTCTCCATAGGTTGTCTCATAACACATATTTGGTCAGTAGTTCCCCTTCCTGGCCGGAATCCACACTGGTTCTCATCCAGTATTTCTTCAGCGTAGTCGCTCAGTCTCCTTTGCAATATACTTGAGAATATCTTATATACAACACTTAGTAATGTTATCCCTCTATAATTTCCACATTGTAACTTATCACCTTTCTTGAAGATGGGACAGATAAGGCCAACCTTCCAATCCTGAGGCATTATCTCTCTTTCCCATATCTCCCCAATCAGTTCATGTAGGTTCCTAACTATCCCTTGTCCTCCATTCTTTATTACCTCCGCTATGATCTGATCCTTTCCTGGTGCTCTTCCATTTCGTTGACGCTTCACTGCCTCCATAACTTCATCTATGGATGGTTTAGTAACCTGTGGCTCTGCATTCATGTAGACCTGTCTCTCATTCATCTCGTCCTTACGTTCTATATTTAACGTATCTTTAAAGTGCTCCGCCCATCTTTCAAGAACTCTCTCTTCCTCTCCAATCACTTTTCCATCTTTATCCTTACACGAGTTCTCCCGTGGTTGAAATTCCTTTTATCATTCGTTTCGTTGCTTGGTACAATTTCTTATTTTCATTCTGGCTGTTCAATTCTTCAATTCTTTCCATTTGTCTTCTTAGATACATTCTCTTCTTCCTTTTCAGAACTCTATTTGCTGTTCTTCTACTTTCTTTATGTCTTTCACAATTCCATCTTGTCTCTCTTTGAAATCAATCTGTGTGCATTCTTCTGCTCTATATATTTCCTACATTCATCATCAAACCATTCTTCATTCCAGTTCCTCTTCTTCTCCCCAATAGTTTCTTTCACAGTCTCTTCCAATGCTTTCTTTATTCCAGTCCATCTCCTCTCTACAGTGTCATCCTCATTCATATTCTTTAATCTCTCTTCCAACTTCTTGTTCAGTGTGTCCTCATATTGCTTAACAATTTGTGTTTGCTGAAACTTTTCCACGTCCCACTGTATCCTCTTAATTCCTCTGTCACATTCTACATTCGCAATTCGCTCTCTAAACAGAGCTTTCACCAAACAATTATCCGAATCACAGTTGGGGCCCCTTGCAGATCTGACGTCAATCATTGAAGATGTATGTCTTCTTGAAATCAAGACATGGTCAATTTGGTTTACCACTCCGGTGCCTGGCATTTTCCAGGTTCCTTTGTGTATGTCCTTATGTTTAAAACAAGTACTTTTGATTACCATTCTATTACTTTCTGCAAATTGGCATAGAAACTTCCCATTTTCACTAGTATTAGTATGTAAAGAATGTTTCCCTGCTACATACTGCAAGAAGTCCTCTCTACCTATTTTGGCATTGAAGTCCCCAAGAAGTATTATCACATCATATTTTGGTATCATACTACATTCCTTTTCCAACTGGTCATAGAATGCATTTTTCTTCTCTTCACTATCGTCTTCTGTAGGTGCATACGCTGATATAAGTGTCAGATTCCTGAATCGTCCCTTTAGTCTCATTTTACACATTCTATCTCTTAGAGGCTCAAATCCAAGAAGACTTCTTTGAACTAATGATAAAGCCTGTTCCACACTGACCAGTTCTTACTTCAGGACCACTGTATAACATTGTATAGTCCTTCTTGTCAATCCTACCGTTTCCCCTCCATCTCACTTCCTGTAGCGCTACTATATCCATTCCATACTTCAAAACTTCCTCAGCTACTTCTGCCATTTTTCCTATCTGCAACATCGTTCGTACGTTCCATGTTGCCATTGTCAAAGTCATATCCTTTTTCCTTGTCCTTAAACATTTTCCAGGTTCATCATCGTTAATTCCGTCCAAATTCCGAGGCTTTGTTGAGAGTTTCGTAACTTTTGAGCCTTTACAGTGTGGGGTTGTTAGCCCCACGCCCAACCCCCAACCTGGAGGACCAGGGTACCGCTCTTAGTCTGGCTCATCACTTTAGACCTGTCCAGCTTGGGTGACCCTACCAGGAGCTTAAGCTCTGCAGATCATTTGAGCTCGCAAGCCCCCAAAACACCCGGCAATGACAAATTGCCTTCTTCAAGGTGGCAGTACCGGCGGGGGGAAATTTGAGATAAGTTAAGACTTTTGTCTTTTCGATTTGCCATATCAAAAGGGAACCGGCAATAGTGATCTTATGTCTTTTGCAGAGACTGAAGCAATATCTCCAACCTTTGGGTAAAAGAAACTGCCTATCATTTTAGCACTTGTTTCTTAAAAATTTCACTTCGTAATCTCCTTCTTCTAAATCCCGTTTCATTATGAAGTCACCTTCCTTAGGCTTGCGAGCAAGTTAGATAAATGTTACTAGCTCTATTTCTTCATTATCTGAAGAACTGTCTGAATAAGAAGGATCATCAACAACATCATCATCCATGGAGATGTCTGCTGCCTTCTTGGATTTCAAGTTCCTTTGGCTGAACAAACTCTTCTTGTAGCTCTTTTGATTTGTTTTCTTATTTGTTGATTTAAGAGCAAGTTTGTTTATTTCTGGGGTGTCCGTTGGAATGAAAGATCTCCCCTTTTCTCTCCTAGACGTTGACTGTGCCCTCTCCTCAGCTTTGGGGTAGCTCCGTATAACGTTTGGGCTAATATAGGAAGCATGTACCAAACCACTTTATTTAGAATTGCTCGTGCCAGCTGTCTCATGGGAGCCTAGTGCTGTTTCACTGGAAGTTTTGTTGCCATCTTGTGTGACTTCTCCATCCGTCAGAGCACTAACCAGAAAATCTTGATCTGAAAATACATCGGCATCAAAAGGAAAGATTCCTGTTTTGCGACATCCAGACATGATGTTTGATGGTGTCATTGCTCGTTGGTGTGACTGGCCAATAAACCCTGCAACATCATAAATGGAGACAGTTTTTCCAAGATTTGACATCATCCACGAATCAATAGCAGTGTTGTAGAACGCCTTAAAGGGCCCGAACACTGAAACGTCCAGTGGCTGTAGACGATTGCTGCAGTGAGGAGGGATTGTTAAAATGGTGATACCATTTTCCTTGGCGATGTCAATTGCTTCAATCGTCAAATGGCTTTCGTGAGATGGATTCTCTGGCGAGGGATAGGAATGCTTCACAATATGTCTTAAAACTTCTACAAATAGTTCACCGTTCATCCACCCAGACTGTGTTGCCAGTCCAAGACTTCCAGTAGGGGCTCCTTGAAGCATGTGCTCCTTAAAATGAACTCTGGGAAAGATGATCACTGGAGGAAGAGCATTCCCTGCTGCATTTCTTATATAACATGATGTTACAAGGGTGCCTTTTTCACCACTGGTAACTTTGGCCACCTGCTTCACACCTGTCCCTGCAATTATCGTTCTTGGTTTCTGAACAGTGCTGCAACCAGTTTCATCTAGATTGAACGCACGCAGTCCATTTGAAATGAGAGGAGATCGTTGAAATATACAGAGGTGGCCAAATTATTAGACTAAAGGTCTGAAAATGCATTATTCAATTGTGCTGAGTACACATTTATTTGTTTTTCTATGGGAATTGACACTGGTGTTGTTACAATGATATAGCGACATTTGCATAATGATTTTAGGATTTTCTGTCTCATAGTTTGGCAAAACGGTTACAAATAATTGCCTGCTGTCTCAAGGAACTATTTATTTCTGTGCACATGTTGTTGTTTGTTTGAAATTTACCAAGAATTTAGTGATTGTTTAGTTACTATTTTCACTTAATTCCATCAGTAGAGCTTTGGTGCTTTATGCTGACATATTTAATCCTATATTTGCGACGTGATTAGAAGGCAGTGCATAACATCGACCAATCAAGGGAATTTTATGTTTATGGGGAGGAAAAAGTGTTATGTCCCCGTGAAAAATTGGGATGACAAGAGCATTGCTTACTGAAGGATACTGCACACGGCAGGAGACAGCAACAAGACTTAATATTGCACAGTAATCAGTAAGTAGAAGTAAGAAAATGGAGGAAAACAGTGAAGTTTGCCAGTCACAACGAAAAGAAAAACGTGGTAGGAAAAGTAAATTAAGCCCTAGAGTTGTACGAAAACTGATGTCAATTTCACGAAACCATCGCTCAGCTACTAGCAATGAACTAAGAAATAAATTGAAGAGTAGTGGCATAGATATATCTGCAAGTACTGTAAGAAGAACATTGTACAATAGTGGATTAAAATCTAGACGACCCAGAAGAAAAGCAATGATCACTCCAGTTTTGGCAAAAAAGAGATTGGAAAGGGCAAAGGGACTACAAGTTTGCTCTACAGATGACTGGAAGGTACATGTAACATCAAAATAATAGTTTTTCAAACATTAACTACTCTTATCATAGATTTAACAATGCTCACTGGAAACTTTAAAAAATTGTTTTTATTATTGTTCCTTGATTGATTGTAATAATGCCGCCAATGCACTACTAAAATGAAAATTTGACCCTAGGATTGCTTCAGTGATGAATCTATATTTGAAGTAAGTGAAAAAACGAGTCGGTACGTTCGTAGGAGGCCAGTAGAAGAGTTTCATCACCAGTGCATACAACAGACAGTAAAATATCCAATAAAAGTTATGGTCTGGAGTATGATGTCTGTGTATGGAACCAGAAGATTATATATTGTCAAGTGTACCATGATGCAGGACCAATATATAAAAGTCCCTGAGAAGCGTCTCTTACCTCAGATAAGAGATTGGTTTGGAGAAAATCCTTGTGTCTTCATGCATGATGGTGTTTCCTGTCATGCGGCCAAGAAAGTGGCTCAATTCCTCAGTGATAAAAACATTTCTGTGCTTCCGTGGCCCGGAAATAGCCTGGACATGAACCTCGTTGAAATTAGTGGGCTATTGTCAAGAAGAAAATCAAGAAAACCACTTTTACAACAAAAATTGGTCTGATTGAAACTTTGGTACGGATTTGGCACCATGACAATGACATCAAAAACAATTGCCAAACACTCATTAAAAGTATGCCCAAAAGGATGAAAATGCTTATTTCCAACAAAGGAATGCATACAAAGTAATGAGGCACATGCATGTTTAATTTTCATTTGTAAGGCTAGCTAGAAAAATTCAATATGTTATTTTGCAAGCTTTAGTCTAATAATTTGGCCACCTCTGTAATCTTTAATTTATTAAAGAACTGGCCTACATTATGTATATTAAACGATGTTGTACGTGACATACTGCAACCTTCTGTCTGTCTTAGCGTTAAATCTGGATGCCGCTTCAAGTAACCTTGGACCAACTCTATTCCAGCTCTCTTCTCAATTTCCCATGATTCTGGACATTTAATACTAGGCCTATTTCTGAATGCCATTTTCATATGCCAAAATTCTGCAATCTAATAAAGTAAGACCATAACACATAGCTGAGCATGTCAACAGATAATCTTTCAGCTCATCTTCTTGTTTAG
The DNA here is from genome assembly GCA_946902985.2 of Meconema thalassinum. Lineage (NCBI taxonomy): Eukaryota > Metazoa > Arthropoda > Insecta > Orthoptera > Tettigoniidae > Meconema > Meconema thalassinum. The sequence continues at coordinate 31,177,827 of OX336400.1, read as the reverse complement.
CAGTGAACACTTGTCGACTGTTGTATTTGGGGCACATCCTCATCCTGCTTCACACCTTTCCCTGCAATTATCGTTCTTGGTTTCTGAACAGTGCTGCAACCAGTTTCATCCTGGTCTCCTTTTTCATCACATACCTAAATCATAAAACAATTCATTGTATTTGCTGTAGGCCTAACCTATCTCATAATAGCATTAGTATCTAGCCATAGGCATAGGCTACTGAAGGCTGCGCAAAAGTTTAGGCGTTGTAGTTTTAAATACAGGCCTATAATTTATGAGATTAAGACCACGAATCTAAGTTAGGACTGTATAAAAATATTAATTCTGTAAAGCAATTTATATAGACCTACCTGTGAAGTGTCTGAAAGGCTAAACCCTTAGCTTTAGCAGCTTTCCGCACGGACATGCCTTCCTCCACAAGTTTTACTGCAGCCTTCATATCTTCTTCTGTAAACGTACCAATAGTACTTTTTCTCATTCTATTGCGTGTCATGGCTCCATACAACAATGGATATCTGTTAAACAACAATATTAATAATGAACCTTTCTTGAAATAAGAATTAGTTAAGAAACAATTAAGCATGGGGTACAGTAAGACAATCACCTCTTCTGTCTCACTGTAGCCCACCCTATTGTGTCTCACTATGGCCCACTTCCCTCATGTAAAAACAATTATGTTTACTATCTAACCTACAATACTGAACAAGCTGACAATTCCAATAATTATTTAGTAATATGTAAGTATTTCGACCATATCATATTCATTAATGTACAATGATAGACATAACTATAAAAAAAAACAAATAACAAAGGAAGAAAAATTTACTTTCCTTACCTCAAAAACGATGATGTTGTTTATCTCCTACAAACGATGCTTCTTTCAAAGAGTAAACAGGATCAAAATGTCTGCTACCCTCTTTCAAAATATAGATTTATTGAGCTTGTCTCACTGTGGCCCATGTCTCACTTTGGCCCACCTTCCCATACATTAAAGTTCTATTGCAGCTTCTAAGATAATAGCAACACCGTACTGGAATGAGCGTGTCCGCTGCTCGTTGTAAAAGGGAGGCATGTGCTGATGTCCCCACTCCCCTGCACGAGGGAAAGCCTGAGCTGGCCTGAGACAAACTGTCTCAATTAATCTCTGTCTCTGTCTTCACCCTGTTTCAAGGACAGAACTTGGCGACGCGACATCTGACGGAAACCGGATGAACTACCAGCACTCGACATTGGCTAGCTTTAACAAGTCCATATGCTTACCTTTTTTTTTTTTTCAAAATCACGAATAAACATATACAGTGTTCTTAATTTTAAAATATGTTTCAGTAGCACTCTAGAAAAAACTATAAGGTGTCCTGCAGTGGAGTTTGTTTCTGTTTTCAACATCATCTGAGGGCATAGAAAAGTTTAGGAAAAACGCAGTTCAGAACTCTATTTTGTACGGAGAATTGTAATTTTAACTACACTATTTATAACTATCTTTGTATTCCTTTTCGATGTGCTTTTGCACTGATGAAAAGTGTATAAAATACTACAGTGCGCTATAGAAACGAAATAAACAAACTTTTGACCCATGTCACAACAAGTGCTGGGCTGGCGGACGGCAGCCTCTTAACTTCTGTATCAATATTCTAGGTGGTATATAAACCCACCTTTTAACCTTTATTATTTCTTAATTCTTATCTTCCTACTGTGACCAGGAATTCAGGATTTCTAATTTTGTATTTGCCTAATTACGAAGGCACTCTCGTTAGGAAGTTGTTAACTTACTAAATTCTTTGTACAGAGAAAAAATTTAAATATATTTTAGTTTTTTTCTGCTAGTTTTTAATAGGTCTTAGACCTTCAATCTTTAATAACATTGTTCTTAAAAGCTATTATTGAGGAAGCAATTGAGATTGCTCTCATTTTGAGCCGGACTCAACTTTTAGGCTTTAGGCCATGGCCGCCTCCTGCACGTAGGCCTATTACTTGTCGCTGGCGTACCATTGCTCGAAGAGTGTTCTATGTTTGGCATTTCCTTCCACATTTTTTCGTATTGCTTTCTGCACTTACCGAAACAATTGCAAATACTTTATGCTAATTGCTCAAAAAGAATCCCGATCATTTGTTGTATTCAAGGCAAAACTTCTTTTGATGCCTTAAAGTAAAGTTTGTTCTTGTAACTCCCTTAAATTGTTAAGTGCGGGCACAGTTCTCTCAGAAAACTTCCTACTCGAGGTAATTATTACCTTTCGATGTAAATTTACATTTTGGATTGTAGTTTTGCCTAATTTAGGCGTGTTAGTTTTTTCATCCGCTAAAAATCTAATCAGCGCCCTGCTGAGTAAAAGTTTAGTACACTTTGAGCAAAACAATTGTTCTCTTTTTGTATTTGTGCTTAATTATAACTTTTTCTAAAGGCCACGGGCGCCTCCTGCATTTTCAAAGATGTTTTTGATTCTTGTTCTAATTGTTTAAAAGCATTATAGTAACTATTGAAATGATAGTTATTCTCTTCTTTTTCAATTTCCTCTTGGCTGCAACTGGTTGATGCGCCTCGTGGAGTTGGGTGCTTTGTTATCCCCTCTTCTTTTTTGTGGTTAAACTTAGCTATTTACCTTTTGATCGTTTGTGATCAATAATAATAATTAAGCCCCACTATTGCAAATGAGCCACGGGCTCCCCCATTGTGCCAACCTCGTTTAAACATTATAACTAGTTTACCTTTAGATTGTTCAGTCCCCCCATGATTCGTTGTTTATTGATACATATTTGTTTTACGGGGTCAGTCCCTTGCTCCTAACGTTCTTCCTCAATCCTCATCTTCACTTATGGTACTTTTGGAATCTAGTTCCAATTGGTCCAGTCCCAGTGCCTCGAACAGGTACTTGCCACTTGGCATGCACAGTGATTTATACAGCTCTCAGTATTCGGCCATGCAGGGATCTGCGTTGTAAGGCGGATACTACTGTAGGGTACATGTCGCACCCACCTGACGGGATGTGGAATACCATCTAGGTTTTCTGGTCGGATGGTCAAGTTGGTGGCGCCTCCCCTAACAACATGCATGTTTATTTCTATGGGTCAAACCTGGACTGGGACCAGAAATCGACCGTTAAGAGGCCCCTTTTTAGCCGCCTTTTACGACAGGCAAGGGATACCGAGGATTGATTCTGCCTCCCCCCCTGATTCACAGGGGTCTTCACAAATCAAAAACTGGCAAGTATTTGGCCATGTCAGCCCTATTAGTCGCCTCCTACGAAAGGCAGGGGAAGCTGAGAGACTAGATCCATCAGCTGGCTGTAATCCAGTTAAGAATCAGGGGGGATGTACAAGTTACATACTGTTGCCATTATTGGCAACGAAGTACGAACTGCAACTGCTTCTAGCTGAGTACGCAACGGCACCTCTTCACTAAAGAGGCTAGAGTGGACGAGAGTCTTATGAGAAGAGTTTGAAATGACGCATTTTTGTCTTATGTCCAGGACGAAACCTGGATTCCTGAATACAAACAATGGTTGCCAAAAACGAAGATATTAGTTGACGTAACTCAGCGAGATGACCAGAATAGCTATTACAGTTCCATTATAATGGTGCCATAGTGTGGACTTATGTAGAAGTTGGTCTTCTACCTATGCTTGACCTTTTGCCACCCTTCCCCATCTCCAGGAGGAGATGATGGGAGAGGAGAGCACACCTCAATCGCCAAATCTCTGTCCGAAGACGGAGAAAATGGGGGGGCTCTCATTATTGGCCCGCGGTTTTCGTCGGACATATCCTTTCTCGCTTTTGGGGTAGAGCGAGAGCGGTGTCGAAGTACCTTCTCCCTGTCCGATGACTGGGTGTCCGTCCCCGTCACGTCCGAACATTCTTCTTTCTAGACCGGTGTTGACGTCTGTTTAGAGAAGTAGAAAGTCCCTTCCCCCCTGACGTCTCCACTTTGCAAAACAATGCAGCACTAGCTGGCACAGCTCCACTGATGGTAGTGGGAGCGGGGAAGCCTGCTGATGGTAAAGCTGCCTTGTATACAGGAGAGGAAGAGTGACGGCGATTAACCGTTTCTCTCTCCTCCGCCGAAGCTTGTTAATTTCTGTAGGGGAGTTCCTCAATATTAAAGGGGCTTGGCTTCCGCTGGCTTCGTTCCCTTGGTGGTCGTGGAAGAGGCAGCACCAGCAGATAGAGGAGCCATCCCATCAGCAGGAAAACGAGAGAGACGGCGGCGTACCTTCCCTCTCTTCTCCTCTACTGTCTTTTCAATATGAGGTTGGCTGGATGAAGATCCAGCCAGGGACAGCGAAGTCTTCTTTTCCCCGTTGGCAGGGGAAGCCATTTTGGCCGACCTCTTCGGAGAAACCGTCTTCTTCTTCTTCCTCTTCTCCGACGGCACTGGCTTAGTATAACCAGCACCTGCTTTTCAGTGGCCGAAGAAGGTGGTGAAGCTTCCTTCGGGCTAATAGGTTTCGCTGCGTCAGCGAGGGGAGATTATAACACCGCTGAAGATGTTGAACTTGAGAGTACTTCACTTCGAAAAGAAACGGCAGAGGTGATTAGGGGCGTCGCTGCAGATGGAAACGGTACCCGAATTTCGGGTCATGTCAGCCCATTTAGTCAGTTAGTGGTGTAGTTAATGTTTTAAGCGGTGAAACAGCGAGGTAATCTCTCCCTGCCCGTTTAGTCATCTTCTACTACAGGCAGTGTATTCTGTCCCCCCACCCACAGGAGACGAGTAACATTATAAAATAAATGTACTCATAATAGGCCATTAGTCTTTTATTACATGAATTCTGTATGAAATTTACATGAGCACTTTATTCACTTATTATATAAATGCCAACAAAACAATTATAGAAAATATTAGCAATTGAAAAGCCAGGCAGTGGCTACCATGGCTCGGGCTCGGGCTCAGGCTCGGGCTCGGGCTCGGGCTCATTTCGTATAAGTCGTCGTTGCAGAGATTTGTAGTGCAGGTCTTACAGTCCACGACTTTATATTGACAAGGCGAACCATCTTCACATTTTTCGACTTCATAGGTATCACCATATACGACTTCACAACTCTTTGCATCCCCAAGGTAGCCATACTTGAAGGCGTGGTCCTTACTGTTCTCTAAAACACACGAGAAAACATTTAAGAAAACAACAGCAAATGAGCAACCCTTGGCTCAACAGCCCATTGAGGAGCTTGGATTTCTGAGCGACCTCTGCCGCTACTCTGGTAAGGTGTAAGGTGTAATACACAATACCTTCAAGTGCGAATATTTATAATGGGTTATTAATTTGTCTAATGTTTTCACAATAATTAGTTAACCTTAAAAAAACTATGGAAAAATAGTCTGACAAGAATGAGAAAGGAGGAGACTTAGCTATTGAGGTTTTAAGGGGCGGAACTACGAGGTCATCTGCCCCTCTTAACACAGATTAAAATATACAAATTTGGAATGAAATTAATATTTTAGAGGTGGACACCTAAATATGAAAAGACCGAACACTCATAAAAACAAAAACAAAAAAAAAGCTAATAATTATAAAGATAAACAAAAACAAGTAGTTCCGTGAAGAACTATACAGCCTATTTTCATATATCCTACTTATGTAAATTGCCACTATCAACATAAAAATGTCAGTTTGATTGCTGTCACAGATTCGTAGATATTGAGAACCGACTAAATATTTGGATTTTGATATATGTAGATGTTAGAGTTATGTACTGTTACATGAATATTATTGTGTACGTGTAGTTTTCAAACTTCAATCGCATGAATAGGACACAAGAAGTAAAAAAAAACACAGCTACAATCTTGTGGTTATGGAAACAATTGAAATAAATTAGATGCCAGTGGATTAACATTAAAAGCATTTACTGTACCAAGTGTCACTGAACTCGGATGGTTAAATTACGAGGAACGTCCATTTAAATATTTATATTTCGCCTCACCGCCATGTTGGATTTGTGATCACCAGGTTATTGAAAGTACTATAGGTGAACTTATGTACGGTACATACCCCATATGAACATAAAAAATCAGTTTGATTGCTGTAATAGATTCGTAGATATTGAAAACCGCCTAAATATTTTGGATGGTCGCCATGTTAGATTGTTATATGTATAGGCCAAAGAGTTACGTACCATTAAATGAAAATTATTGCATAGGTTCACTATTCAAACTTTCACTTCGATCGCATGATTACAACACAAGAAAATAAACTTCATTTTAAAATTCACACAGCCGCCATCTTGAGGTTTTGTGTATACACATTTGCTCTACCAAGTTTCAGTAGGGATAAAAGACCGCTTCTGGTACAGGGGCTAATGGGCAAGATGGTCGCCACGCGCAACTCTCTCATGTTATTCTTATGGAGCGAGAGTCATAGCTGGGCCAGGGGCTAATGGGCAAGATGGCCGCCGCGGATGGTGGTCAGAGACGATGCAGAGCAGTTAAGATCGCGAGAGGGTAGCTGAGTGCAAGTATCCTTAGTTGGTCAACCAAAGACAGTGGTGACTAGCGGGGGACGGTGAGGGTAGTATTATTTATTTTATTAGTTACTAGCTGTACCCGGCATGCGTTGCAATGCCAATCAAAGAAAGTGTTGGGGTTTTGACTTTGTTAGTTGCAGTGCTTTTGGATTCCCAATATTTTCTTCTTTTTCCGTTAACCACCTCTAAACTATTATAAAAAATAATTTACTATCTCAGAAACATTCACGGGAGTGTGATCAACAACTCACGAAAGTTACATCGCAATGAAATGAATGGTACATGAAGGCATACGGGACTGCTGAAACGATTAGAGCGCCGTCATCCATTTGTTGAATATACTCGTACGCAACCTATTGTAAAATGGATTTACTAACTCGAAAACCTTTCCTGACGTGTACACAACAACTCATGAAAGTTTCTTCGCAATCGGATGAATGGCATATGAACGCATACGGGATTTTGTTTAAACGATTCGCGCCGTCACTCATTTGTTGAATCTTCTTGTGCGCCACCCATTGAAAAACGGACTTACTAATTCATGAACCTTCGCACGACTGTACTGAGCTCTCCAAAGTTTTATCACACTCGGATGAATGGTACCGTATATGATTGCATACGGGTCTTTATTGAAAAGATTCACGCGCTGTCGCTTATTAGTTAAATCCACCCGTTTGCTACCAATTGTAAAATGGATTTACTAAATCAGAAACCTTACCTGGAGTGTACACAACAACTCACCAAAGTTTCATCTCTATCGGACGATTGTATATGAACGCATACGGGTCTTTGTCGAAACACTTCGCGAGTCGTCGCTCATTTGTTGAATCCATTCGTGCGCTACCTATTGTAACATGGATTTACTAAGCTAGAAATCTTCCCTGAAGTGTGCACAACATCTCACCCACGTTTCATCGCTATCGGACAAATGGTAGGCTATATGAACGCATACGGGACTTTGTTGAAACAATTCGCGCGTCGTCGCTCATTTGTTGAATCTACTCGTGCGCTACCTATTGTTAAGTGGATTTACTAAGCCAGAAACCTTCCCTGAGTGTATACAACATCTCACCCAAGTTTCATCGCATTGGGGTGAATGGTATATGAACGCATGTGGGACTTTGTTGAAACAAACGCACGCCATTTTGTTGAAGTTACTCGCACGCCATCTATTATTAATTGGATCTATTATGCCTATAACTTTTCCTGGCGTATGTACAACAACTCACCGAAATTAGATTGCAATCGGATGAATTGTATATGAACGCATCATCAAAACTCATTTGTTTAAACTACTGGTGCGCTATCTATTGCCAATTGGATTAACTATGCCTATAACCATCCCGGAAGTGTGCCAAACAACCCACCAAAATTTGGTCGTAATCGGATGAATTGTAGGCTATATGAACGCATCGCCAACACTCATTTGTTTAAAATACTCACGCGCTGTCCATTGTAAATTAGATTGACTATGCCTATAATGATTTCGGAAGTGTTCACAACAACTCACCAACGTTTCATAGCAATCGGATGAATGGTATATGAACGCATACGAGACTTGGATGAAACGATTCGCGTGCCGTCGCTCATTTGTTGAATTTACTTGTGCGATACCTATTGTAAAGTGGATGTACTAAGCCATAAACCTTCCCTGATGAGTACACAACATATTACCCAAGTTTCATCGCTATCGGACGAATGGTATATGAACGCATACGGAACGTTCTTGAAACGCTTCGCGCGACTTCGCTCATTTGTTGAATCTACTTGTGCGCTACCTATTGAAAAATGGATCTACTAAGCCGAAAAGTTTCCCTGGAGTGTACACAACAATTCACCCAAGTTTAGTCGCTATCGGACAATTGGTATATGAACGAATACGGGACTATGTTGAAAAACATCGCGCGTCGTCGCTCATTTGTTTAATCAACTTGTGCGATACCTATTGTTAATTGGATTTACTAACCCAGAAACCTTCCCTGAAATGTACACAACATCTCAGCCAAGTTTCATCACTATCAGACGAATAGTATATGAACGCATACGAAACTTTGTTGAAACGCTTCGTGCGTCGTCGCTCATTTGTTGAATCTACTCGTGCGCTACCTATTATAACATAGATTTACTAAGTCAAAAACCTTGCCTGCAGTGAACACAACCTCTCACCCAAGTTTCATCGCTATCGGACGAATGGTATGTGAACGCATATTGGTCTTTGATGAAACGCTTCGCCCGTCGTCGCTCATTTGTTGAATCTACTTGTGCGATACCAATTGTTAAGTGTATTTACTAAGCCAGAAACCTTCCCTGTAGTGTACACAACATCTCACCCAAGTTTCATAGCTATCAGACGAATGGTATATGAACGCATACGGGACTTTGTTGAAACGCTACGCGCGTCGTCGCTCATTTGTTGAATCTACTCGTGCGCTACCTATAACATGCATTTACTAAGCCAGAAACCTTGCCTGTAGTGTACACAACCTCTCACCCAAGTTTCAACGCAATGGGATGAATGGTATATGAACACATGTGGGACTTTCTTAAACAAACGCACGCCATTTTGTTGAAGCTACTCACGCGCCATCTATTGTAAATTGGATTTACTACGCCTATTACTTTTCCGGGACTGTGCACTACAACTCACCAAAATTTGATCGCAATCGGACGAATTGTATATGAACGCATCGCCATTACGCATTTGTTTAAACTACTCGCGCGCTATCTATTGTGAAATAGATTAACTATGCCTATGATCATCCCGGAAGTGTTTACAACAACTCTCCAAAATTTGATCGCAATCGGATGAATGGTTTATGAACGCATAAAAGACGAACACACAGACATTCATTTATATATATATAAGATTATTTATTTATCAGGGTAGCCAAGCAGGGAGTATCTTTTAATTGGTCTAGCAAAACTGGCTAGAGAAGGGTGGTGGTGGGTAGCCGAGCAGACTATCTTTAATTGTTCGATCAAAGAGGGTAGCTGAAAAAGAAAAAAAGCAAGATGGAGGTCATAGCTTAACTTAACCTAACCTTACCTAACATAACCTAACTTCACCTATTCTAATCTCAACTCACCTAACCTTACTACACTTGACCTGTCTTTACCAAACCTTTCCTAATCTAATCCCATCTAACCTCACTTGACCTTACCTGTTTGTAAGTAAGCAACAACAACACACCAACATTCCAAAATTCTAGTTTTGGTTAATTATTTACTCTCAACTCCTACTCTTACCTTTATCCCACGCCTAATCAAAAACATTATATTTTTTAAACTTTTCTAAACAAATATTTCAAAAAGTAGGCTAAATGTTTAAACGAAAATTAATCCTAACTCTTACTCTTACCTCTACCCCAGTTGATTCTCCACATTCTCATGATTATAGTTATAAGAGTAGCCTTGATAAAGTACACGTTGTTTACCTTTGTTTGTTGTAGTAAGCTCCATAGTAGTAACAAACCTGTCAGTACGATTTGCATACTACAAAGGTCACAACTGTTTTAGTAATAGAGTGACTTACCATAAGCTTTTATATTGGCTTATGTATTGACTTTATTGGGTTTATTGGCTTATGTATTGGCTTTATTGGCTTAAGTATTGACTGTATTGGCTTATATATTGGCTTTATTGGCTTAAGTATTGGCTTTATTGGCTTATGTATTGGTTTATGTATTGATTTTATTGGCTTATGTATTGACTTTATAGACTTATGTATTGGCTTATATATTGGCTTTATTGGCTTATGTATTGACTTTATAGGCTGATGTATTGTCTTTATTGGGTCATGTACTGGCTTATGTATTGATTTTATTGGCTTATATATTGACTTCATTGGCTTATATATTGACTTTATTGGCTTATATATTGGCTTTATTGGCTAATGTATTGGCTTATGTATTGATTTTATTGGCTTGTATATTGGCTTTATTGGATTATGTATTGGCTTATATGGGCTTTATTTGCTTATGTATTGGCTTTATTGGCTTATGTATTGGTTTCATTGGCTTATATATTGGCTTATATATTGACTTTATTGGCTTATGTATTGGCTTTATTGGCGTATGTATTGGCTTTATTGGCTTATGTATTGGCTTTATTGGATTATGTATTGGCTTATATATTGGCTTTATTGGCTTATATATTGGCTTTATTGGGGTATGTATTGGCTTTATTGGCTTATGTATTGGCTTTACTGGCTTTATTGGCGTATGTATTGGCTTTTAAATTGGCTTTATTGGCTTATATATTGGCTTTATTGGCGTATGTATTGGCTTTATTGGCTTATGTATTGGCTTTATTGGATTATGTATTGGCTTTATTGGCTTATATTGGCTTATGTATTGGCTTTATTGGATTATGTATTGACTTTATTGGCTTATATATTGCTTTATTGGCTAATGTATTGCCTATATTTGCTTTATTGGTTATGTATTGGCTATATTGGCTATATTTGCTTTATTGGTTATGTATTGGCTTATATATTGCTTTATTGGCTTATGTATTGACTATATTTGCTTTATTGGTTATGTATTGGCTTATATATTGCTTTATTGGCTTATGTATTGGCTCTATTTGCTTTATTGGCTTATGTATTGGCTTATATATTGCTTTATCGGCTTATGTAATGGCTTTATTGGATTATGTATTGGCTTTATTGGCTTATGTATTGGCTTTATTGGATTATATATTGGCTTTATTGGCTTATGTATTGGCTTATATATTGGCTTATGTATTGGCTTTATTGGATTATGTATTGGCTTTATTGGCTTATGTATTGCTTTATTGGCTAATGTATTGCCTATATTTGCTTTATTGGCTTTATTGGCTTATGTATTGACTATATTTGCTTTATTGGTTATGTATTGGCTTATATATTGCTTTATTGGCTTATGTATTGGCTATATTTGCTTTATTGGTTATGTATTGGCTTATATATTGCTTTATTGGCTTATGTATTGACTATATTTGCTTTATTGGTTATGTATTGGCTTATATATTGCTTTATTGGCTTATATATTGCTTTATTGGCTTTATTGGCTTATGTATTGGCTTTATTGCATTATATATTGACTTTATTGGCTTATATATTGCTTTATTGGCTTATGTATTGGCTTATATATTGCTTTATTGGCTTTATTGGCTTATGTATTGGCTATATTTGCTTTATTGGTTATGTATTGGTTATATATTGCTTTATTGGCTTTATTGGCTATATTTGCTTTATTGGTTATGTATTGGCTTATATATTGCTTTATTGGCTTTATTGGCTATATTTGCTTCATTGGTTATGTATTGGCTTATATATTGCTTTATTGGCTTATGTATTGGCTATATTTGCTTTATTGGTTATGTATTGGTTATATATTGCTTTATTGGCTTTATTGGCTATATTTGCTTTATTGGTTATGTATTGGCTTATATATTGCTTTATTGGCTTTATTGGCTTATGTATTGGCTTATATATTGCTTTATTGGCTTATGTATTAGCTATATTTGCTTTATTGGTTATGTATTGGCTTATATATTGCTTTATTGGTTATGTATTGGCTCTATTTGCTTTATTGGCTTATGTATTGGCTTATATATTGCTTTATTGGTTATGTATTGGCTTATATATTGCTTTATTGGCTTATATATTGGCTATATTTGCTTTATTGGTTATGTATTGGCTTATATATTGCTTTATTGGCTTATGTTTTGGCTATATTTGCTTTATTGGTTATGTATTGGCTTATATATTGCATTATTGGCTTTATTGGCTTATGTATTGGCTATATTTGCTTTATTGGTTATGTATTGGCTTATGTATTGGCTTTATTGACTTATGTGTTGCTTTATATATTGGCTTATTTGACAAGTGATTTTTGTCAATGTATTTAGTGGCTTATTCTCCTGGTCTTGGAAAGTATCACGGTCCTTTTTTGTAAGCAAGCAACAACATCAACACACCAAGATTTCAAAAATTCTAGTTTTGGTTAATTATTAATTCTCAACTTCTACTCTTACCTTTATCCCACGCCTAGTCAAAAATTATGGGGGAAGATGACCTCGCTGTTTCGCCCCTTAAAACAATTAACAATACAATATACTAGTCAAAACATCATATTTTTTAAATTCACACAAAAATTTATTCGGGCTATAGGCTATATGTTTAAACTAAAAATTATATAAAGTCATATTCTAACCATTACACTCACCTCTATCCATCAGATAACCATATTTTTTAAAATTTCCAATATATTATGTAGAACTTGCCTTACTAATATCAAACATTCCAGACACTCATGTTAAAATCTTGCTTGGGGATTTTAATGCAAAAGTTGGTCAAGAAAGAAAATTTCGTCCAATAGTAGGTAAGGGGCCAGCTCACAAATTCACTAACAAGAATGGTCAAAGATTAATCACCCTTTGTGAAGAACATGGCCTACGTCTCGAAACTACTAGATTTAAGCGAAGACCACACAAACTTATCACCTGGAAATGCCCTAATAGTGCACTAGGGGAATTCCAGATAGACCATGTTGCAATGGATAAAAAGTTCTACAAAGAAATATATAACGTGAAGGTACTACGTGGAGTCGATTTGACTCTGATCATTATATATCCAAGATAAAGATCAAGTTAACTCCACGACGTAAACAAAAATCGTCAAACTCGACCATGCAAAGGCAATATGACCCTAGTTATTTAATAAATAATGTGTCCTATAAGGAAAAGTCTAAAACTCACTTAAGTGACAAGCTAGAAACGATGGTTGACACACTGAAAACCGTTGCTGTCGAAATTGCCCCTATTAGGAAAAGGAAAAAGCATGCATGGTGGAATGCGGAATGTGATGCTGCAATTCGGAAAAGACACACAGGATGGCTCAATGATCAGCAAAAGAGGTCCACACAATCGCGAGAAGAATTAACCATTGTTCGAAGGGAAACTGCCAAAGAAATTAGGAGAATTAAAAGAGAAAATCAAAAAAAGTCCATACAAATTATTGATGATTCCTTTAAGCAACACAAAACCAGGGACTATTACAGGACATTTCGTCAATATCATTCTAAATACAGCCCTCCTACACTATTAATGAAAGATAAATCAGGTAAACCTGCCCACAATGATACTGATAATGCTAAAATTCTAGCAGATTATTTTAGAGAACTACTAAATGCTGATGAACCTAAGGAAAATCTTAATTTTGAGCCTAATCCAAAAAATAAAACAAATTTACAGAACATTATTCCTCCTGACTTGACTGAAGTATGTGCAGCGATTAATTGGCTCAAAAATTATAGAGCAGCAGGAGAGAATTCATTGGTAGCAGAACTATGGAAATATGCAAATGAACAAACCATCTCCAACCTCCATAAACGCCTCATCGATGTATGGAATTCGGAACAAATACCAGAGGAATGGAGAATGGCTGTAATCCACCCAATCCATAAAAAGGGTGATAGATGAGACCCGAACAACTACCGTGGGATTTCTTTGCTTGATGTAACATACAAGATTCTGTCTAGAATTATCTTGACAAGAATTCAACAACTCGATCAAGAACTAGGAGAATATCAAGGAGGGTTCCGACCAGGTCGCAGCTGTCCGGATCAGATCATCAGTCTGAAATAGATAATGAAATATCATAGAATGAGACAAAAGGATTTGGTCATTACTTTTGTGGATTTTAAGAAAGCTTATGACGGTATCCATCGAGGGTCATTACTTAACATCCTTAGGGAATTTGGGTTACATCAAAAGCTTATCAACCTCATCGGCGTTACTTTGAAAGATACTAAATCAAAGGTTAAATTTCGAGGCGCCTTGTCTGAACCATTTGATATCCGGACTGGACTTCGACAGTGAGATGGTCTATCACCGTTATTATTTAATTGTGTTCTTGAAAAGATCATGCGTGAGTGGAACAAAACTTGTCCTCCAAATGTAAAGATTGGTACTAATATAAAACTGAATTGCTTGGCCTTTGCGGATGACCTTGCACTGCTTGCAACCAGTATAGATGAGGCTAAACACCAAATTGAAGAACTTGGGTCTATTGCAGCTAAAGTAGGACTTCAAATTTCATTTGAAAAGACTGAAATAATGGCATCCTTTGATGTGGAAACACAAGCTATTACATTGATCAACAATAAAGAAATTAAAGTTGTACAAAAATTTAATATTTAGGGGAGATTATAACATGGAATTTGAATGAGAAAGCGTCAATCGAAAATAGAACAACAAAGTTAAGACAAGCGCAATATATTACTTGGTCTAGTTACAAAAAAAATCACTCTCCATAAATGGCAAATTACGACATTACGAATCAGTTATTAAACCGGAAGCAATATATGCTTGTGAAACACTTTTCAAGTTAAACACTCGATCAGTTACTGACACATTACAGAAGATTGATAAAAGAATTCTCAGAACTATAATTAATAAAAAACATCAGGTGGATGGTCAATGGCGTCTATTACCAAATTAAGTGGTTTATAAAGAAACTGAGTCTATAGTCGATACTATGCGAAAAAGGCGAATTGCATTTTTTGTCATATCTCACGCCTGCCGGATACCAGACAATTAAAAGTATTATTTAATTATTTTTCAAAAGTAAAACAAAGAACTCTTGGTTTATGGAAATTCAAAATGATCTGGATGAACTCGGCTTGACAATGTCCCAAATTGCTAACAAAGATGAGAAGAATATCTTGAAAAACAAGAACATCCGACTTCCCTTAAAAACCTTTATCCGCAAAACTTACACCATAAGCGATGCAGAGAGAGCGGCAAGGTCGACTAGAATGAAAATGTTTTGGGAAAAGAAAAAAAATAAGAAGCTGAATCTTTAATATTGTTTTTGAGATATGTATATACTTGTTTTGGTTAAGTGCTCCAATGAGGGCGTAACATATGTAAATAAATAAATAAATAAATAAATAAATATTATGTAGAAAGTAGGCTATATTTTCAAAAATAAAATCCTAGAACGTCTTATATTGGCTTAAACAAAAGGTCTGTATACCCTTTATCTATACAACAAATGAAGTTTTATTTTCAAAAGAAAAATCAATTTGCAAAGTAGGCTATAAACCTATTTTCAAAACTAAAATCCTAAAAAGTCAATGTTAGCACAAAAGGTGTCTTATGTCCTATATCGTTAGAACAAAACAAGGTATTTTTATTATTTTCCCCAAAAAAAGGTGCATTATGGAAAGTAGGCTATATTTGCAAAACTATTATATAAATCCTAGAAAGTTGTATGTTAGACTTAAACCAAAGGTCATTATCCCCTCTATCCCCCAAAACAAGTTTTATGACCCTAGGGCAAAAACAGAATCAGTAGTGGTTTAACAAGTATCCTGACCACCCCACCACTATTCGCGCTGTGATAGATATCTCACAAACCAAGGGTTGGATTTTAATGTGCAATGTGTCATTGGACTTGGGGTGACGTCCCCTTTCCCATGGCCCACTTATTTACCTAAAATACTCAAAACTACAAGGTGATTGGCCTGAGATTTTATAAACTAAATATTGCATTTGAATGTGTGGGGTGTCATAGCACTTGACATGATGCCCCCTTGCCCATGTCCCCACTCATTAACCCAAAATACCCAAAACTGCAAGGTCAGTGGGATCAAATATGGGAGCAAAAGTGGGAACAAATATGGGGGCAAAAGTGGGATCAAATATGATAACAAAACTGGGAGCAAATGTGGGGGCAAATATAGGAGTAAAAGTGGGAGCAAATATGAGAGCAAAAGTGGGAGCAAATATGGGAGCAAATATAGAAGCAAAAGTGAGAGCAAATATGGGTGCAAAAGAGGGAGCAAATGTAGGAGCAAATGTAGGAGCAAATATGGGAACAAAAGTGGGAGCAAATGTGGGAGGAAATATGGGAGCAAAAGTGAGATAAAATATGGGAGCAAAAGTGAGAGCAAATATGGGAGCAAAAGTAGGAGCAAAAGTGTAAGCAAATATGGAAGCAAAAGCGGCGACAAATATGGGAGCAAAAGTGGGAGCAAATATGGGAGCATATGTAGGAGCAAATACGGGAGAAAAAGTGGGAAAAAATATTGGGAGTAAAAAGTGGGAGCAAATATGAGAGTAAATATGAGAGCAAGAGTGTGAACAAAAGTGGATACAGTTCTGAACCGAACCGGAAACGAACTGGAACTGAATTGAACTAAACTGAGCTGAACTAAACCAAACTGAACTGGAACCAAACCGAACCTATGTGTGTAAAAGTGGGAGTAAAAGTAGGAGCAAATGTGAGAGCAAATATGGGAACAAAAGCGGGAACAAATATGGGAACAAAAGTGGGAGCAAACATGGGTGTGAAAGTAAGAACAAATATGGGAACAAAAGTGAGAGCAAATATGGGAGTAAAAGTGGGTGCAAAAGTAGGACCAAATGTGTGAGCAAATACGGGAGCAAAAGCGGGAACAAATATGGGAACAAATACGGGAGCTGAAGTGTGCAAATAGTAGATACAGTTTAACGTGTGAGCAAAAATGGGAGCAAATAGGGGGGTAAAAGTGGGAGCAAATATGAGAGTAAAAGTGGGTGCAAAAATGGGGGGAAAAGGGGGATTAAATATTGGAGCAAAAAGAGGGAGCAAATATGGGAACAAACATGGGGGCAAATATGGAAGCAGAAATGGAAACAAATATTGGGAGCAAAAAGTGGGAGCAAATTTGGGTGTAAATATTAGAGCAATAGTGTGTATAAAAGTGGAGAGAGTACTGAATCAAACTGAAACCGAATTGGAACCGAATTGAACTAAACCGAACTGATCTAAACCGAACAGGAACTGAACTGAACTGGAACCGGACCTATGGGTGTAAAAGTAGGACCAAAGTGGAGCAAATGCGGGAACAAATATTGAAACAAATATGGGAGCAAAAGCGGGAGCAAATTTGGGTGTAAATATGAGAGCAAGTGTGTGAACAAAAGTGGATACAATACTGAATCGAACCGGAACCGAATTGAACCTATGGGAACAAATATGCGAACAAAAGTGGGAGCAAATATGGGTGTAAAAGAGGGAGCAAATATGGGAACAAAGGTGAGAACAAATATGAGAGCAAATATGGGAGCAAATGTGGGATCAAATATGGGATCAAAAGTGGGGGCAAATATGGGTGTAAAAGTGGGAGCAAATATTGGGAACAAAAGTGAGAAGAAATATGAGAGCAAATATGGGAGCAAATGAGGGATCAAATATGGGAACAAAAGTGGGAGCAAACATGGGAGCAATTGCGGGAACAAATATGGGAGCTAATATGGGTGTAAATGTGGGGATCAAATGTGGGAGCAAAAGCGGGAGCAAATATGAGGGCAAATGTGGGATCAAATGTGGGAGCAAATGTGGGAGCAAACGTGGGATCAAATATGAGAGCAAAAGTGAGAGCTAATGTGGGAGCAAAATATGAGAGCAAAAGCGGGAGCAAATTTGAGAGCAAAAATTGGGGGTAAAAGTGGGAGCAAATAAGGGAGCAAAAAGTGGGGGTAAAATTGGGAGCAAAAAGTGGGGGTAAAAGTGGGAGCAAATGTGGGAAGCAAATGTGGGAGCAAATATGGGAACAAAAAGTGGAATCAAATAAGGGAGCAAAAGTGAGAGCAAATGTGTGAGCAAATATGGGGGCAAAAGTGAGTGCAAATGTGGAAGCAAATGTGGGAGCGCCCACGCGCGACGTAGGTGTGTGCCATGGAAACATAGGTGTTTATCGACAGTCTCCGGCAATGTAAACACCACTTTTGCTCTCATATTAATTTTACTTCCGTATTTTCTTGCACTTAAAACTACTTTAACTTGTGTATACACATTTGCTCCCACATTAAACTGCCCCTCCATATTTGCTCCCTGTTTCACCCCCACTTCTTTTACTCCCATATTTGTTTCCACATTTGCCCCCACTTTCGTGTTCCCATATTTGCTCCCACTTTTCCTCCACATTTTTGCTTCCGTATTTGCTTGCTCCCACTTTTACACCCTCTTTGTTGTTCCCATATTTGCTCCCACTTTTGCTCTCATAGTTGCTCCCACATTTGCTCTCACTTTTGCTCCCATATTTTATCCCACTTTTGCTCTCACATTTGCTCCCACCTTTTGCCTCCGTATTTGCTCCCTCTTTAGTTCCCATATTTGCTCCCACTTTTACCCCCATTTTCCTCCCATTTTTACCCCCAATTTTTATGCTCCCATATTTGCTCCCACCTTTACCCCCACTCTTTTGTTCCCATATTTGCTCCCACTTTTACTCTCATATTTGCTCCCACATTTGCTCCCATAGGTTCGGTTCAGTTCCAGTTCGGTTTAGTTCAGTTCAGGTTTGT
Organism: Meconema thalassinum; assembly: GCA_946902985.2. Lineage (NCBI taxonomy): Eukaryota > Metazoa > Arthropoda > Insecta > Orthoptera > Tettigoniidae > Meconema > Meconema thalassinum. The sequence goes on along the minus strand of OX336400.1, from coordinate 31,159,032 downwards.
TCAATTCGGTTCCGGTTCGGGTCAGTACTGTATCCACTTTTGTTCACACTCTTGCTCTCATATTCACCACATGTCTTAGTTTCTGATTGGCGCTGGTCCAGTTCCGGTTGATCATGGCATCTGTGCTGTAAAATTCTAGCGAAATGTCTTCTCTCTTCTCTCTGCTACGTGCGCTTCAGCATTCTTTGTTGATGGAAGCTGTAATTTTGTCCTTATTTCTTCGACGAGGAAGGGTTCCCTTCCTAATTCATATGTTACGCGGGGACGCATGTATTTTGAGATGCCCATTAAGATTTTCAGGAATTTGGCTTTAACTCTTTCGATGGTGGCCAGATCTTTCTTCGTTAGTCGTTCCCATATCAAGTGGATCCCGTAAGTGAGAATTGGTAGGATCTTTGCGTCAAACAGATGCATAGCTGTTTTTAAGGATAGCTGCTGTAGATGATAATGTCGTACATGGCATTCAAGCAAGCCACTGCTCTGTCTTGGATGTGTAATCTGAATGTCCCGGTAGTCGGTAAAGTGATCCCAAGGTATTTAACTGCATTTACTATTTCCACTTTGTCCTCTTCATATTGCAAGTTGTCGTTTGCTGCTACACGCCCACCTTTCCGAAAAACCATCTGTTGGGTTTTTGTCCAGTTTATTTTCAACGTGTTGGAGTTCTTCCTTATTTGGTGATCCTAGGACCATGTCGTGCGCATATATGTAGATCACTGCGTCCTTTGATTTCTCTCGGATTGCTGTTGTTAGATCGGCTGTGGCAATATTGAAGAGTATGGGACTGAGGGGATCACCTTGCAACACTCCATTAGTTTGGGTGATTTCCTTTGTTTTGCAGACTGCGTCATCTATGGTGATCTGGTTGTATGCCAGGATATTTTTACTAAGATTGTTAATGGGTTGTGATTGCCGATGATATTTTGAAGTTTCGATGTGAGCTTTCTTCTGTCAATTAGGTCGAAGGCCTTCGTATAGTCTATAAAGACTGCATAAAACTTTCCCTTTTGGAGTCGTTTTGCTTCCTCTATGTCATTTAACAGATTTTGAATTGCGTGCAAGGTTCCTCTAACTCGTCTAAGGCCGAATTGTTCCTCCGGTATCTTGGAGTCGAATTCCTATACCATCCTGTTGGTTAGAATTCTTGTCAGTAACTTGAAGGTGTTGCTTTCCAGTGCAATTCCTCTGTACGAGTTGGGGTCGTTGGTTTCACATTCTCCTTTATAGAGGGTTTTAACGGTTGATTTTCTCCATTCTTCGGGGATATTTCCTGATTCTAGGCATTTGGTATAATAATATCGTATGGCCTCGGGTGCCTGGTGCAAGCTTTGTTAATTGACACCCAGAGGGTAGCTTGCATGTCGAATTTCGTCGTTCCTATGAACGCTATGAAAGTCAAGGAGGTTCTAAACTCCTTGACACTACAGCGCTTTCAAGTAGAGAATGGAGGAACTTTAGTTGGCGGAAAATCCCGAGATTAATTTTGCCATTGAACACGGCCTACTGAATTCAAATGGGTTATTTAACATGCCAACAACGTATGACATGAGTGTCGTGATTTTTGTCGCCTTCAAAAATCACTTACCATGGTCAGGAGCGAACCTGCAATCTTGGGGTTGGTAGTCCGACACTATAACCACTCATCCACCGTGGCATTTGGTAAACAACTTGGACCTTAGTTCTGATAGGTATTGTGCCGATTCCTTTAGATGTTCGTTGAAAAACCCGTCTGGTCCTGCGGCCTTGTTACATTTCGTAGCTTTGATTATGTCCAATACCTCTGTTTTAGTGTTGGGGAGTATTTCTTCGTGTTGATCTCTACATTCAATTTCATATGCCGCCTGTTGACCTGCACCGTTAAGGATGATAGTGAAGTGCGATTCCCATATTCCTATTTCTACGTTGCTAGATCTTGATGATCTTCTTGGTCTGATTGCTATGTATGGATCATTCATTGCTTCTTCGGCGATTCTCTCACCTTTTTTTTCTATGTATTGAAAGCGTTTACGTTTTAGGAGATTCTTATAATATCTCCGTGTTTCCCCAAACACTCTTAGGTCTTCTGGTGTTGACGTGATCCTAGCTATATGTAGCGCCTTTAGTGTAGTTTGCCTTTCTGCATAACATTCCTTATCAAACCACGGTTGAGCTTACCTTGTAATCTGTTTGTGGGTTATACTTGCTCCTAGTATCTTGTTAATTCTTGTAAGGGCTGTATTTAGGTTGTTTTCCTTGATTGTCTTTTCTGCTTCAAGTACTTTTCCTAGTTGTCGCTGTAGTGCTGTCATGTTAAGGTTCTGGTTATACTGTAATGGTCTTGACGCAATTCGGAACATCTTTTTTTTGGAGTTTTGAGTAAGAAATTGGTCTGTATTGGAATGTGTTTTCTTAGTGGGGTTACTGGTGAAGTCCACAGACTATTATGTTCTAAAATTTCAATATCGTTTCCTTTGAGGAACACAAGGTCAATTGTGCTCCGGGCATTATGGGCAAAGTAAGTTTTGCGTTTTGGGTCATTTACTGTTTTGAAGTTTTCTTCCGTAAGGAATGTAAGGACAGTTTTACATTTCGTATCGGGTTTGTCTAGTCTACAGTTCATATCTCCTGCTTGTATTATGGTTTCTTCTGGGTTTGCAACTTTCCGTAGGGAGAGCGTGAGGAGTTCCATTATTTCCTCTGTCTCAGTGTTGGGGTGTACATAAGTGCGTATTATCGTGAAGTTGTTTGCTTTCGCGATTATGAGGTTTTCTTCTATATGTAAGGTCTTTAAGGGTCCTATCCATGGTCTATAAAGGATAGATACACATCCCGATGGCCTTCCTTCTGCAGGTTTTCTTGCTAGAGAGTGGATGGAGTAGAAACCTTCCATATCAATAGGTGTGAAGATTAGTATGTCAGATGTTTCAAATGTGTTTCCTGGGGTTAGTTTCAGTAGTCCTTTAAACCCTTCCACATTCCACAGGAGCATGTTAATGCAGTTATTCGAGAGATGCGCCTTCGCTTCTTCTGCGGAGGCGAAATCGAAATGGACGCACAATTACTCTACTTGGCCAAAATTTGTGATTGGATGTCATTTCTAGGCAGTCAAAAGGGATGCCAACTTTGTACGCTTTGGATTCTCTTGTTATGGCGGCCTCTTCGCAGCTGACGTCTCCTTGGATTCCTTTCTTTATTAGGTAGTTTATTACCGTCTCTGAGGTCGTTTCTTTCTTCAGCTTCCCAATAAATAGCCAGGCTGTTTTCCCTTCCGCTTCTAGATCGTCGTTCTCTGTTCCGGTGCCGATTACTGTATTAGATGGCGATCGGTATTGGTGACTATTTCGTGGTTGACTCTGTTGCTGATATCTTTTTTCTGTATTGTCTGGTCTTCTCGTCTCTCCTTGTGTTGTAGTGCCACGGTTGATAATTTTGTTGGGTAATCCCGGCCATTCTATGTTTGTTAATGATCTGGTTTCGTATCGATAGCTGTGTTTATTTGTTGACTCTGCTGTGGTGGTTTGTGGGTCTGGTGATTGTGGTTTAATGGTTGGGGTGATGGTTGGGGGGTGCCGTGGCGTTGCTGTTGTTGGTTTTCCGGTAGTGTCTTGAATTTTTGAGTAGCACGAGTCTTGCTGTTTTGCAAGTATATCTGCTTGTTGTGTCTCGAGAATTAAGGTCATTTTTTTCAAGAGGTTATCAGACAGTTCTTCAAGCTTTTCTTGAATGTTATCATACTATTTTTTGTTTTCCAATGCTAACTCTTTTACTTCGCTGTTTATTTCTTGGTTGCTCGTCTCCATTGGGGCCATTCCGTTAGATTTCAGACGTAGACTGCAGGTTTCACACATGTGATTATCCCCCTGTTGAAAGAATCTAGTATTGCCGAGTTTTTCCGCTGAAGTAGGCCTTGGATATGCTGCCACAGATGATCTTTCTCTTTGACCGCCAGGTACCACTAGGTTCTGATGTTTGATTCCGTGGTGGGCAGATTGACCACCAGATGTCACTAGCTGTTCCACCAATAGACAGTCTTCCTCCTGTATGATGTTATCTCTTTGCAAACTCATAACCTCCTTTGTTGCATTCATGACATTTTCCATTTCGCCGTTAGTAATTTCCACTGACATTTTCATTTCTGTGATATATGACCTGATGTCAGTTACCGCTTTGAGAAAATCTTCTTTGTTCACCTTATTTAAGTATCCACCGCTACTAACAGTATTTTCAATAAATTTGAGAGAATTTGAAACTTATGCGAATTGTGACAAAGTCTTGTTACGATCGCGACAGGTGCTGTGGATTTGTCGCCTATGGAGCAATGTCATGTAGGTCTAATTTGTACTGTGTGTAGCGCTTGCTGTAAGGCTTTTGGTAAAATGTCTTGTTGCGATCCCGACAGGTGCTGTAGATTTGGTGCCTAAGATATAGTGTCATGCGGGTCTAATTTGTGGCGTGTGATGCGCCTGATGTAAGGCTTTTGGTAGAGTTTTCTGTTTATGTGTGTCGTTTGTTAACTGCTGTGATATGTTCAACTCTAACCTAACTATTTCCCTGACGCTGGTATGAGATATTTTGCTTCTATAAGTGCACTTTACCTAGTATTAGCGCTGCCTTGTTGTTTCCCGAATCAGTGTTACTGCGTTATCACTTTTCACTTGTTTCCACGGTATTATATCTCATATCACGATTTATATATCTAAATAGCCACTGCTTGTTCACGCCGTTCAGCACGGTAACTTCCTATTACTTCATTGTTAGGGAACCTGCTCCCATATTTGCATCCACATTTGCTCCCACTTTTACACCCATAGGTTCGATTTGGTTCCAGTTCAGTTCGGTTTAGTTCAGTTTAGTTCAATTCAGTTCGGTTCGGTTCTGTATCCATTTTTGTTCACACTCTTGCTCTCATATTTACTCCCATATTTGCTCCTACTTTTTGATCCCAATATTTGTTCCCACTTTTGTTCCCATATTTGCTCCTACTTATGCTGCCATATTTGCTCCCACTTTTACTCCCATATTTCTCCCCGCTTTTGCTTCCATATTTGCTTCAACTATTGCTCTCATATTTGCTGCTACTTTTGCTCCGATATTTGCTCCCACTTTTGCTCCCATATTTGATCCCTCTTTTGCTCCCACCTTTGTTCTCATATTTGCTCCTATATTAGCTCCCATATTTGTCCGCACTTTTTCTTCCATATTTGCTTCAACTTTTGCTCTCATATTTGCTCCTACTTTTGCTCCCATATTTGCTCCCACTTTTGCTCCCATATTTGATCCCACTTTTTCTCCCATATTTGATCCCATTTTTGCTCCCATATTTGATCCCACTTTTGCTCCCATATTTGATCCCACATTTGCTCCCATATTGCTCCCACATTTGCTCCCACTTTTGTTCCCATATTTGCTCCCACTTTTGCTTCTGTATTTGCTCCCACTTTTGCTCCAATATTTGCTCCCATATTTGATCGCACTTTTGCTCCCACCTTTGTTCCCATATTTGCTCCTATATTTGCTCCCACTTTTGCTCCCATATTTTTCCGCGCTTTTGCTTCCATATTTACTTCAACTTTTGCTCTCATTTTTGCTCCCATATTTGATCCCACTTTTGCTCCCACATTTGCTCCAATATTTGCTCCTACTTTTGCTTCTGTATTTGCTCCCACATTTGCTCCCATATTTGCTTCCATCTTTGCTCTCATATTTGATTCCACGTTTGCTCCCATATTTGTTCCCACTTTTGCTCCCATATTTGATCCCACTGACTTTGCAGGTTTGTGTATTTTGGGTAAACGAATGGGGACATGGGCAAGGGGGCATCATATGAAGTGCTATGACACCTCACACATTCAAATCCATTTTTTTTATAAAATCTCAGTTCAATGACCTTGTAGTTTTGTGTATTTTAGGTAAATAAGTGGGCCATGGGAAAGGGGGCGTCACCCCAAGTCCAATGACACATTGCACATTAAAATCCAACCATAGGTTTGTGAGATATCTACCACAGCGCGAGTAGTGGTGGGGGTGGTCAGGATTCTTGTTAAACCACTACTGTTTCTATTTGTCCTAGGGTTATAAAACTTGTTGGGGGGGGGGGGGGTAGAGGGGGATAATTACCTTTGGTTTAAGTCAAACATATAACTTTCTAGGATTTATAGTTTCGAAAATATAGCCTAGTTTCCAAATTGTACTTTTGGGGGGAAAAAGAATAAAAGTACCATGTTTTGTTCTAACGATAAAGGACATAGAGACCTTTTGTTTACGCTAATATATGACTTTTTAGGATTGTTCGTTTTAAAAATATAGCCTACTTTCCAAATTGATCTTTTGGGGGCAAAGAAATTATAAAATATCTTGATTTGTTGTATAAATTAATTTTCCATGAACCATCAGGAATCCTGATTCTCAACCGCCTGACAGAGAGGACATAGAGAGTATTATCAATAACCTGAAAAATTATAAAGCCTCAGTTGAAGATGGAATAGTAGCAGAGATGTGGAAATGCGCAGATGAACAGGCCTTGCAGAGCATCCAACAGATCATACGAGACATTTGGACAACAGAGATCCTACCCGAAGGGTGGACATCAGCAGTAATTCACCCGTTACACAAGAAGGGATGAAAGACTGACCTCAACAATTACAGAGGTATCTCCTTATTGCAGATTACCCACAGGGTTCTTTCGATAGCTCTGTTATCTAGAGTCACCAACCAACTAGACTCTCAATTAGGGGAATAGCAGGCCGGCTTTCGTAACAATTGATCTTGCCCAGAGCCGATACAAAATCTCAAAACCATCCTCACCTATAAGAGTCGTGGGGGACAACCCCGGGTCGTTGTCTTAGTGGATTTCCAGAAGGAATACGACTCGGTGAACAGAGAGAGTCTTTTCTCCACCTTGCGAGAATTTGGCCTTGATGAAAAAAAAACTTAAACTAGTCCAGGCCACCTTGACAAACACAACATCTTAAGTCAAGTTCATAGGTGAACTATCCGAGATCTTCCCCATCAAGACGGTCATTAGACAGGGCGATGGACTCTCTTGCATCCTCTGCAATTGGATCCTGGAGAAGATCATAAGGGAATGGATGGTGCGACTAACACCAAGGACTAGTCTGCAGCTTGGATACAAGAAAGACAACCTTCATGTGTCATATCTAGCCTTTGCCGACGACCTCGCCATACTGACCGACAGTATAGAGGAAGCTACTCACCACCTACCGAGTCTTCACGATGTAGCGGTTCGGGCTGGCCTGAAGATCAACATTGGGAAGACTGAAATCATAACTAACATCAAGGAAGCCACTTGGGAGGGTCATCATCCGAAAAGTCCCTGCGGTCAAGTACCTAGGAGAGTGGATCTCGGCAAACCAGAGTGAGACTGGCCATAGACACCAGGTACACCAAGTTCGAGAGGGCCTACCACTCCTGCCACTACAATTCAATAGTAAAGTCATCTGTCCTGTTCGCCTCTGAGTGCCTCGTGATGGCCAGGAAAGGCCCACTCAGGAAACTTGAACTCAAAGAGAGGAAGATCCTGCGGAGGATACTAGGACCCATACGGGAAGAGGGAGGGACCTACAGAATTCGGCACAATGATGAGCTTTACAGCCATCAAGAAGACATTGTGACTTGCATAATAAAAAGGCGCCTGGCCTTATATTGACACTTGACCCGACCCGCATGATCCCTTGCCGGCTCACCAGTAAGATTTTCACAGTGACAGGAAGAGGGAAGGCCTCTAGGACCAAGTGGATCTCTACGGTCAGGACGAATTTAGACCACCTAGGGATCCCACTTAATTCCATACAGGGCCACCCACAATTCCGGCAAGCCATCCGACAGGGAGTTTTTCCTGTAACACTGATAGCTAGGAAGAACACCGGAGTCAGCAGACCACCATGGACGGAGGAAAGAAAGCTGGCTCATAGTCAGATGATGAAAAAGTACTGGGGGAAGAGAAAAGACAAAGCGACAAGGAGATTTGAGCCCCGTGATTCTCAGTAGGCCCAAACGACGACGACGAAGCAGAAGAAGAAGAAAGGGTATAGAGAACTTTTGTTTAAGCCAATATAAGACTTTATAGGAATTTATTTTTTAAAAATAGCCTGCCTTCTACATAATATTTTGGAAATTTATTTTAAAAAATTAATGATTTAACTGAGAGTTGGATAGAGGTAAGTGTAGGGGTTAGCCATACGACTTAATATAATTTTTAGTTTAATAATATAGCCTATTTTCCGAACAAATTTTTGTATGAATTTAAACAAAATATGAGGTTTTTTGACTGGTATATTGTATTGTTATTTGTTTCAAGGGGGCGAAACGGCTAGGTCATCTTTCCCCATAGTTATTTGACTACGTGTGGGATAAAGGTAAGAGTAGAAGTTGAGAATTAATAATTAACCAAAACTAGAATTTTTGAAATCTTGGTGTGTTGATATTGTTGCTTGTTTACAAAAAAGGACCGTGATACTTTCCAAGACCAGGAGAATAAGCCACTAAATACATTGACAAAAATCACTTGTCAAATAAGCCAATATATAAGCCAATAAAGCCAATAAAGCAATATATAAGCCAATACATAACCAATAAAGCAAATATAGCCAATACATAAGCCAATAAAGCAATATATAAGCCAATAAAGCAATATATAAGCCAATACATACACCAATAAAGTCATTACATAATCCAATAAAGCCAATACATAAGTCAATAAAGCCAATACATAAGCCAATATAGAAGCCAATAAAGCAATATATAAGCCAATACATAAGCCAATAAAGTCATTACATAATCCAATAAAGCCAATACATAAGTCAATAAAGCCAATACATAAGCCAATATAGAAGCCAATAAAGCAATATATAAGCCAATACATAAGCCAATAAAGCCAATACATAAGTCAATAAAGCCAATACATAAGCCAATAAAGCAATATATAAGCCAATAAAGCAATATATAAGCCAATACATAAGCCAATAAAGCCAATACATAAGTCAATAAAGCCAATACATAAGCCAATAAAGCCAATACATAAGTCAATAAAGCCAATACATAAGCCAATATAGAAGCCAATAAAGCAATATATAAGCCAATAAAGCCAATACATAAGCCAATAAAGCCAATACATAAGTCAATAAAGCCAATACATAAGCCAATATAGAAGCCAATAAAGCAATATATAAGCCAATACATAAGTCAATAAAGCCAATACATAAGCCAATATAGAAGCCAATAAAGCAATATATAAGCCAATAAAGCCAATACATAAGCTAATAAAGCCAATACATAAGTCAATAAAGCCAATACATAAGCCAATATAGAAGCCAATAAAGCAATATATAAGCCAATACATAAGTCAATAAAGCCAATACATAAGCCAATATAGAAGCCAATAAAGCAATATATAAGCCAATAAAGCCAATACATAAGCCAATAAAGCCAATACATAAGTCAATAAAGCCAATACATAAGCCAATATAGAAGCCAATAAAGCAATATATAAGCCAATACATAAGTCAATAACGCCAATACATAAGCCAATATAGAAGCCAATAAAGCAATATATAAGCCAATACATAAGTCAATAAAGCCAATACATAAGCCAATATAGAAGCCAATAAAGCAATATAGAAGCCAATACATAAGCCAATAAAGCCAATAAAGCCAATACATAAGTCAATAAAGCCAATACATAAGTCAATAAAGCCAATACATAAGCCAATATAGAAGCCAATAAAGCAATATATAAGCCAATAAAGTCAATACATAATCCAATAAAGCCAATACATAAGCCAATAAAGCAATATAGAAGCCAATACATAAGCCAATAAAGCCAATACATAAGTCAATAAAGCCAATACATAAGTCAATAAAGCCAATACATAAGCCAATATAGAAGCCAATAAAGCAATATAGAAGCCAATACATAAGCCAATAAAGCCAATACATAAGTCAATAAAGCCAATACATAAGTCAATAAAGCCAATACATAAGCCAATATAGAAGCCAATAAAGCAATATATAAGCCAATAAAGTCAATACATAATCCAATAAAGCCTATACATAAGCCAATAAAGCCAATACATAAGGCAATAAAGCCAATATATAAGCCAATAAAGCCAATATGTTGTTGTTTGAGTCTTCAGTCTTTTGACTGGTTTGATGCAGCTCTCCATGCCTCCCTGTCCTGAGCCAATCGTTTCATCTCTACATAGCTACCACACCCTACATCCGAGGCTATTTGTTTAACATATTCTAACCTTGGTCTACCCCTACAGTTGTTGTCCTCGACCCTTCCTTCCATAACTAAGCTTGCTATTCCTGGGTGTCTTAGTATGTATCCTACCAACCTATCTCTTCTCTTCATTAGCAGTCGCCAGAAACATCTCTCCTCTCCCACTCGCCTTAATACCTCTTCGTTTGTAACCCTATCTACCCATCTGATCTTCATCATTCTCCTGTAACACCACATTTCAAATGCTTCAATTCTCCTCTTTTCTGCTGCACCAATAGTCCAAGTTTCACTTCCATAGAGCGCCACGCTCCAGACAAAGGCTTTCAAAAATGACTTCCTAATACCTAAATCTATATTCGATGTCAGCAGATTCCTTTTTTGTAGAAGGGCTTTCCTTGCCTGAGCCAACCTACTTTTTATATCCTCTTTGCTTCGTCCATCACTGGTTATTCTGCTTCCTAAGTAACAGAAGTCTCCTACTTCCTTCAGCTTTTCACCTGCCAATTTGATCTCCATAGAGGTTTCTGATTTATTTCGGCTGCATTCCAGTATTTTTGTTTTACATTTATTAATTTTCATCATGAATTCCTTCCGTAAGACAGAATCCATACCATTCAAAAACTCATTCAAATCCTCAGGCTTGTCGGCCAAGATGACGATGTCATCAGCAAATCTCAGAGTTGAAATTATTTCTCCTTGAATCTTCACTCCCACTTTAAAATTTTCTCCAATTTCCTTCATTGCTTGTTCAATGTAAAGATTGAAAAGTATGGGTGATAAGTTGCAGCCTTGCCTTACACCTTTCTGAATACCAGCTTCTCTCTCATGTCCTTCAGCTCGAATGACTGCTGTCTGGTTTCTGTATAGATTGTAGATCACCCTCCTATCCCTGTACTTTATTCCAATAGATTTCAAAATGTCAAACAATTTAGTCCAATCAACGTTATCAAAAGCCTTTTCTAAGTCTACAAATGCCATGAACGTTCTCTTATCTTTCCTTATTCTACCTTACAAAATCAGCCTAAGACTTAGTACAGCTTCCCTTGTTCCTACATTTCTCCTGAAACCAAACTGGTCTTCACCCAACTCCGTTTCTATCTGGCTTTCAATCCTCTTGTAAATTATTCTAGACAGGATCTTTGAAGTATGAGTAATCAAGCTGATTGTACGGTAATCTTCACATCCGTCAGCTCCCACTTTCTTTGGTACAGGGATGATAACATTCTTCTTGAAATCAGGGGATACCTCACCTGTCTCATATATAAGCCAATAAAGTCAATACATAAGCCAATAAAGCCAATATATAAGCCAATAAAGTCAATACATAAGCCTATAAAAGCCAATGAAGCCAATAAAGCCAATATAGTCAATACATAAGCCAATAATGCCAATATATAAGCCAATGAAGTCAATATATAAGCCAATATATAAGCCAATGAAGCCAATACATAAGCCAATAAAATCAATACATAAGCCAATAAAATCAATACATTAGCCATTGAAGCCAATACATAAGCCAATAAAGCCAATACATAAGCCATTGAAGCCAATACATAAGCGAATAAAGTCAATACATAAGCCAATATATGAGCCAATAAAGCCAATATATAAGCCTATCAAAGCCAATGAAGCCAATACATAAGCCAATATATAAGCCAATAAAGTCAATACATAAGCCTATAAAAGCCAATGAAGCCAATACATAAGCCAATATATGAGCCAATAAAGCCAATATAGTCAATACATAAGCCAATATATAAGCCAATAAAGTCAATACATAAGCCTATAAAAGCCAATGAAGCCAATACATAAGCCAATATATGAGCCAATAAAGCCAATATAGTCAATACATAAGCCAATAAATACATAAGCCAATAATGCCAATATATAAGCCAATGAAGTCAATATATAAGCCAATACATATGCCAATGAAGCCAATACATAAGCCAATAAAATCAATACATAAGCCAATACATAAGCCTATAAAGTCAATACATAAGCCAATAAAATCAATACATAAGCCAATACATAAGCCAATACTTAAGCCAATAAAGCCAATACAAAAGCAAATATAGTCAATACATAAGCCAATAAAGCCAATACATAAGCCAATAAACCCAATAAAGTCAATACATAAGCCAATATAAAAGCTTATGGTAAGTCACTCTATTACAAAAACAGTTGTAACCTTTGTAGTATGCAAATTGTACTGACAGGTTTGTTACTACTATGGAGCTTACTACAACAAACAAAGGTAAACAACGTGTACTCTATCAAGGCTACTCTTATAACTATAATCATGAGAATGTGGAGAATCAACTAGGGTAGAGGTAAGAGAAAGAGTTAGGATTAATTTTAGTTTAATCATGTAGCCTACTTTTTTGAAATATTTGTTTAGAAAAGTTTAAAAAATATAATGTTTTTGATTAGGCGTGGGATAAAGGTAAGAGTAGGAGTTGAGAGTAAATAATTAACCAAAACTAGAATTTTGGAATCTTGGTGTGTTGTTGTTGTTGTTGCTTACTTACAAACAGGTAAGGTCGAGTGAGGTTAGCTGGGATTAGATTAGGAAAGGTTTAGTAAAGACAGGTCAAGTGCAGTCAGGTTAGGTTAGGTGAGTTGAGATTAGATTAGGTAAAGTTAGGTTATGTTAGGTAAAGTTAGGTTAGGTTAAGTTATGCTATGACCGCCATCTTGCTTTTTTTCTTTTGCAGCTACCCTCTTTGATCGATCAATTAAAGATAGTCTTCTCGGCTACCCACCACCACCCTTCTCTAGCCATTTTTGCTCCACCAATTAAAAGATACTCCCTGCTCGGCTACCCTGATAAATAAATAATAACTAATAAAATTAATAATGCTACCCTCACCGTCCCCCGCTAGTCACCACTGTCTTTGGTTGACCAACTAAAGATACTTGCACTCAGCTACCCTCTCGCTATCTTAACTGTTCTGCATCGTCTCTGACCACCATCCGCGGCGGCCATCTTGCCCATGAGCCCATGGCCCAGCTATGACTCTCGCTCCATAAGAATAACATGAGAGAGTCGCGCGTGGCGGCCATCTTTCCCATTAGCCCCTGTGCCAGAAGTTGTCTTTTATCCCTACTAGTTTCATTGCGTTTGGATCATTAAAACGTGAGAAAAGTCTTGGCAGCCATGTTCGTGTTGTAGTTACCAGGTTTTCGAAAGTCACACAGGTGAACTTCTAAGAGTTCCCATTATCACCGAACAAAATGTCAGTATGATATCGGTAATAGCTTCGGAGATATTGAATGTTGGTGAAATATTTTGCATAGGCGCCATGTTGGATTGGTTTGACGTAAAAGAAATTGAAGGGCTCGATTGGGGTCGTCCAAAATGGTGCTATGACCTCACCGAGTTTCATTGAATTCGCTCCAGCCGTTTAGAAGTTATTAGGGGACACACACACACGGACAAAAGGTGATCTCATAAGCCAATTTTTTTCATAAAATGAAAATAGGCAAAAAATTACGGAATAAACAAAAATTATTCGTTCGAAAACGAACAAGTCGTTGAGTCAATGCACTCTGGAACATTTAGATTGCTGGCCCTAAGCCACTCTCACTTATAAAGCGGATAACGCGATCAGCAGCCTCCGCGTCATCGGCTAATATAAGTTTGAGTGTCATCTGCAAACCAAGGTTTCTTCGTAAGTCAGCAAGATCCACACACTCGGTTAATATGTGGGCCACGGTGAATACGGCTCCAAAGGTACAAAGTGGGGGTCTTCCCTTCTCATTAGGTACGAATGGGTGGATCTTGTATGATCGATCCTTACTTACTTACTTACTCCTTGGCGCTACAGCCCTTGTAGGGCCTTGGTCTCCCGGACAATCTCCACCCATTCTTCCCTGTTGACTGCTTTGTTTCTCCATTTTGACTCCCATCCTTCTCAGATCCTCCTCCACGTTTTCCAGCCATCTAATCCTAAGTCTTCCCCCACACACGCCGTCCTCCTGGCTTCCCTTCGAAGTCCTTCCTTTCTACCCTGTTCTCTGTCATTCTTTCTACATATCTCAACCAACGCACTCTACTACTCTTGATTTCCACTACTATATCTGGCTTACCATACAACTCTCTTATCTCCATGTTATTTCTGATTCGCCAGAATTCACCCACTTTTACGGGTCCATATACTTTCCTAAGTACCTTCCTTTCCCATCTCCTTAGCAATTCCTCATCACCTTGTGTCATGGTCCAAGTCTCTGAATTATACATCACCATATGTCTCACTACCGTACGATATACTGTCAGCTTCAGATTTCTACTAAGACTTCTTGATTTAAAAACTTTGCTAAAAGCATAGTAACATCTATTTCCAGCTGCTATCCTTGCATGCATTTCTTCTCTCATGCCATTGTTTTCAGCTATCATTGACCCTAAATATTTAAAATTTTTACAACGTTCATATTCTTTCTCATTCAGTTTCACAATTTTCTCTAATTCATTATATTTTCTCCTAGATGTTAGCATATACTTCGTTCTTGACTGATTAATCGTCAATCCAATCTCTGCCCCGTATTCCTCTAATTTCCTGAGCTTCTCTTCCAAATCCTGTTTCCTCCTAGATAATAAATCAATATCATCTGCATAAGCAAGTGCTTGTGTCACTCGGTTAAGCAATGTTCCTCCTGCGTTGCCCTCTTGTATCGTTCTTACATTCTTCAAGGCAATGTTAAACAGTAAGGTGGAGAGAACCTCACCCTGTCGTAATCCTTGGTTAACTTCAAAGGTATTTGATAGAATACCTTCAACCTTTACTTTACATATTGTTCTTTCCCAAGTCATTTGTACCATTCTTGTTAAATTATTAGGTATTCCTGCCTCTTCCATTGCCTTCCATAGCTGATTCCTTTTAATGCTATCATATGCTTGTTTAAAATCTACAAAAAGCTGGTGTACATCAATGTTGAACACGTAACATTTTTCCAGGATCTGTCTGATGGTAAAAATCTGGTCCGTAGTAGATCTATTAACTCTGAAGCCACACTGATAATCTCTTAGATATTCCTCTACATATATTCTCAACCTTCCAGCTATAATTTTTGCTAACACTTTATACACAATACACTACAACGCTATCCCTCTATAATTACCACAGTCTGCTTTGTCATGTTTCTTATGTATAGGGCAGAGTATTGCTATGTTCCACGGCTCTGGCATTTGCTCGTTTTGCCAAATCTCTACCATGATCTTATGCAACCGTCTTGTTAGTTTTTCCCCTCCATATTTTATCATTTCTGCTGTGATGTTATCTTCTCCCGGCGCCTTATTATTTTTAGGGCCTTAATACCATCTTCAACTTCTTCCAATGTGGGTTCCTTGACTGATTCCAGGTCCGTCTCTACTCCATTTTGTTCCTGTCCCATCTCCTCCCTCGGTTTAACTTCTACCTCACCTTCATATCCAATTTCCGCATTCAGCAATTCACTAAAATACTCCACCCATCTATTTAACATATTATCTTTACCTCCAATCAAGTTGCCCTCCTTATCATTACAGAAAGCTGCTCTGGGTTGAAATCCTTTATTTATATCTTTAACCCTTGATTAGAACTCTCTGGTTTCCTGAGCCGTCTTTCTCTCTTCTACCTCCTCAATCCACTGCTTCTCAAAATCTCTCTTCTTTTTCTATATTCCTTGTCCGCTTCTTTTCTCTCCTCCCTATATTCCTCTACAGTAGTTCTTGTTCTTCTTTGTAACATTCTCCTTCTTGCCTAATTCCTTTCTTCAATCTTTCTTCTACACTCTTCATCAAACCAATCCTGCATCCACAGTTTCTTCTTTCTGCCCAACACAGTTTCCGCAGTGTTTTGTATTATATCTTTGACCGTCTGCCACTGTTCTTCTACGGTATACTTTCTCCTTGCTTCTCTTCCACTTCATTAAGCTTATTTGTCATAACCATTGTGTATTGCTAAGCTATGCTTTCATTCTTTCTTAATTTAGCATCGTCTAACCTATGTGTAACAGCTCTCTTAATCTCTCTGTACTTGGCTATCCTTTGTCTATATTTAACTCTTACCAGAAAATGATCACTATCTCCGTCTGCTCCTCGACAGCTATCCACTTTCAAAACATATGTCGTCTATCTATAAGCACAGGATCAATTTGGTTTTCTGTGATCCCATCAGGGGAGCACCATGTCACTTTCCTTATATCCTTCCTTTCCATCCATGTGCTTTTGATAAGCATTTTACTACCTATAGCAAAATCAATCAGTCTAATACCATTATCATTGGCCACATCTTGTAAACTCTCCTTTCCCGCTGTACTCCTGTAGGCAATTTCTCTTCCCACTTGTGCATTAAAGTCCCCCATAACAACCTTAACTTCATGCTTTGCCACTCGTGCTAGTTCCTGTTCCATCTGCTCATAGAAAAGATCCTTAGCCCTGATAAAATGACGGACTCCCTCCGTGACCGGAAAGAGCTCCGCCACACGCGAGTTTACTGGGTATTGGGTCAGCTAGCCACTGACACTCCCAAAATGCCAGTACTTGTCAGCGTAACTGAGAGCGAATATCTCTAGCGGGTACGTCCATTGGTCGAGGTGGTAGTGATACCGCCTCTTTTGCAGCTTGATCCGCTAACTCATTTCCCGCAATTCCCATGTGGCTTGGAAGCCACAGAAAGGTGATTCGAGTGTCATCACGGCACAACCCGGATAGTAGGTCGTGGATTCGCTGCACTAGGGGGAGTTGCGGGAAACATGTAGCAATTGACTGCAAGGAACTCAAAGAGTCGGTACACACGGGAAAGTGGATTCGTGCATCCTCTGGTGCAAACTGCAGAGCTTCATAGATGGCAACGAGCTCCGCAGTAAACACGCTACAGGCCTCACGGAAAGAGATCTTGGTATTTGCACCATCAATAATGTAAGCACAACCCACTTTCTCAACTGCCTCCGTTCAACGGAGGCACCGTTTTCACCTTAGGACCTCGGTGTAGATCTAACCGAATTTCCGGACGCGGGACTTGCCACGGAGGCACCCGCTAGGTGTTCAGTTCATACATGGACTTACAGCGACTCCTATTTCAGTACACGAGCTATCGAGTCTAATGCCAACCAGCCGAGTGGCACGAGGCTGGTTGGAGTACCTATGGTGGTATTAGGTACTCAACCTGCCAACTTTTGAAAGGAGCTATCAGTAAAACTCACGCGCGACAAAAAATCTAACGATTTTCGACATACCCCGACTTGACGAAAATAATATAACTTTTGGGCTACAAAATACAATAATTCATGCTTTAAACAGGATACTTCAATGAAATCACATCTACTTACATGATTTGTAGATGAGCATAACAATCAAGAAGAAATCCATGTTAATCAACAGCAGGCGTCGTGAATATTGGTTTGGAGCATACATAACAGGACTTCCTTGATAAATTAAGCAGATATACGATAATTGAAAAAGGCTTTACACAATAAAACTTGTTTAACGTGACATAGGCAAGAAATAATATAATACACACTGCAAATCACATGCTAGTTCGACTTTAAAGTCATGGTTGTGGCCTTTTTAGCTTCCTGCAAAAAGTCATGAGAAAATGTTTTGTCATAACAGGGACCAGAACTCCTGGTCTTCAAAATAGAAATAGACTCCAGAGATTCATTGGACATGGATGATCTGAACTGTGTTCTATTTCTCTTCACAAGGCTGAAAACACGTTCACATTCTGCATTGCTATGGGGTATGGTGAGAATAGAGAGCATTACTCTAGAAATTCGGTTATACTTAAGAAGTCCATCGGCTCCACGAATTCTAGATATTTGTGCCCAACTGGAATCACTTGCAGCATCTTGATGTGCAGCCAAAGTGTCATCTACCAGAAGAGCTGTGAACTGCCTCTGAAGTTCATTCACCACCTCATCTGTAGTTTCATTCCTTTTCTTGCATAACATGATAGGAAACTTTTCCAAGATAAAAAACGAATGGAAGAAAACTGTGCATCTTCAATTTTGTCTAACCTAGCAGCTTGAGCATTCTTTAACACGTCATCCTTGAGTGGAAACCTGTTGATGATGTAGTCACTGGCAGTACAAAAGTAGTTTCTCACTGATGAAAAGAAAAGGGATTTATCTGTATCCTGGAGATCATTCACTATGTTCGAAGTTTGGATGCCAATAACTAACTCATCATCACTTCTTTATTTTGAATCAAGTTGTACTCAACTTCAAGGAATGAGGAGCTTTGGACAATTTTGGGCTTAACAAACTTGGTGAACAGCTGCTTTAGCAAATCCATTAGAAGTTCTAATAACAAGTGAACTTGTGGGGAAGATGTCTGAAGGGCAACATTCAATTTTTCAAATACAGGAATACTCACATGAAGGAAAGTACAAAAGGCCTTGTTCAAGTTTGAGGACAGGAACATAAACAATTTTTCCTCACGAGTTGTAGCAGAAGTCTTACTTTTTAGGATGGGTTTGTCACATTTGGAAGAATGTGCTATTCTTTTATGGGCATGTGTAGTAGCAGAATCAAGAATTCTCTTCTTCTGATACTCTATGGATCCACTTTGTTCAACTTAAGGTATTCTGAAAGATGTCAAGCCTGTGGAAATGTTTTGGGTACATAATATTACTTCCTCCTTGAAGAAAGAAAGAAAGAAAGAAAGAAAGAAAGAAGCGGATCCCACTGGTCCAGTAGTCTATCCAAACATCTGCCTAAAGATAACCACCTAGTCCATACATGCTTCAGAATTTTCTTTGCCTCTTTATTGTGCAAGTTCTGAAATTTCTGAAGGCGTTCTTTTCTCTTTACACTCTTCTCTAAGAAATAAAATATATCAACAAGGGTCTCATCCACTTTAAATGGTAATCTTCCAGCACCTTTTTCAGCTGCTAGATTAATCAGGTGGCAAATGCAACCTATGATGGCAATACCTAGTTGAACTTCCTTCAGAAATGCAGAAACCCCATTTTCGTGTCCTAACATAACAGGAGCATTGTCGGAGCAGAAAGCCACACAGTTTTCAATTGGTATATTATGAGAACTCAGCTGTGATAACATCAGGTTACTTATGTTTCGCCCTGTTGATTCCCCGTCAAACGCTGGTATGGATAGCACAGTGCTCACTACTTTTTCCTGCGGAACATCATAGAATGTAACAACAATAGGATACAACTTGGAATTCGTATCATTGCTTCTATCCGTTGCCAAAGAAAATGGTACGTTCTGAAGGCACTTAACAACTTCAGATGATGCTTTTTTTGGCCATTTTATTTACAATTTCGTGCGACAACAACTATATTTCTTTGCAACTTCTGATGTGGGAAATATCTTCATAAATAAAGCAACAACATGATCAGCCTCACTAAAGGGCACATTGTGTTCCACCAAAAAGGAAGTAAATAGACACTCGGCCCTAATTACCACTGTCAACGTTTCCAGACTTAGCAAAAAGGGTGTTGATTTTCTTGCTATCTTCCTTCGATTTAACATAACTTATGTGTTTACCGCACTTCACATGATTACTTAAATAGTTTTTTCCACCATGTGCAATATCAATATCACACCCACATACCGTGCAAAAGGCAAATTTTTCTCCCTTTCTTGATTTTAGTATGCACGGAAAATCAACACAGTTTGCTTCTTTAAATGTCTGGAAGTACTGTTTCTTGTTGGATTTGTTCATTCTCCATATCTACTAAAACGTCGAAAGGAACCTGGATCACTGAACGTCGCATAAAATTATAGCATAAAACACTTATGACAGCCAACACTTCATTAAAACATGTCAAAGCACACAAAGTCTTAAACCATTAAATGAACATACCGCCAACCTCGCAAAGAGAGAATATGCACATGGTAGAAAAACACACACACACATATACCCACACGTGGAACGAATGTAATCAGTCCAAGGAATACAGGAAACTGCGAAGCAGGCAGTTATAGCACAAAAACTTGAACACTTCATTAAAATATGCCATAACCTTAAAAGACGAAAACATTCAAGGAACGCCAACTTCGGGAACAATGAACAACTCACGAGGTCAAATAATATGGGTTAAATCGCAACGAGCGAACGGAGCGGAACAAAGAATTTGCGAAGCAGAGCCTGTCAACACCTAAGATTCACATGGAAGAACTGTTATCCCGGCTTCAAATTCAATTACAATGATGACACAAACATCACACGGTTAAAAGTACCAATCATATCAAAGAACGAGTTATCGAGTATCGTGAACTTGCCTTCGACCCACGCAAACAATCGATTGTACGGAAGTGGGAGGGATTATCGTATATTAATTATCGTTTCAAATTTTTGTCCGCGAAATCGTATAATGACACCGTTCATCCGTAAAGCCGTAAAATGCTGCAATTTCCGTAAATTTTACGGATAAACCGTACAAGTTGGCAGGGCTAGGACGAGTGTCATACCTATCTGCTCAAACGTGTGACGAGTTCATCAATGTTATGGCAGACTTAGTGCTGCAAACAATGACAAAAGATGTCAAACATTCTCGCTGCTATGCCCTCATCGTGGATTCTACTCCCGATTGTTCGCACGCCGATCAATTAGCATTGGTTCTACGTTACGTTTACTTCAAAGATGCTAAGCCAAAGCCAAAGGAACCATACCGTACTGAAGAGAGCTTGATAGCTCGGATGTTGCGGCATTTGACGCACATTGGCAGCCATCCACCCACGTAGTGCCACTAAGAAACTTGAGCATGTTCAGTTTCCTGAGACACGCCGTTTTTAGTTGCCGTATATGGTGCTGCCACGTTAATTTGCTGTCAAAATTGAGCCCCAGGAAGCGATAAGCGTCATCCAACGGCAACGCAGCATTCCTGAGATGTAGTTCAGGGTGTAAATATAGCCTCCGGAGCCGACAAAAATGGACAACGGAGGTTTTTGCTGCTGAAAAACGAAAACCCCGGTCGTAAGCCCGCCTTTCGACCCGATTAATAGCTAGCTCCAATTGCCGTTCCACGTGTTATATTTCTTTATATAATGATACGCACACATGTATTATAAGATAAGTTTATTAGGCGAGACTTATCTAGTTGCTTACACAACTCAACACAACACATGACTGAGCCAGAACAGAACTGAACTGACATGAGACACAGAGTAGCATTCAACTGTCTATCAAACTATACAGATTCCACACTAGGTGGCGACACATATCATGACATCTCCCTTTTATAACCACGTACAAAAAATACAAATAAAATACAAAACAAGAATGATAGTAAACATTTCAACATTAACTGGTTTAAGCTTTCATATGTGAAGGCGATTTGCTAACTCTGCCAGATCTCGTAGTATAGCCTAAGTTTGGTTTGAGTTAACATTTGCTTTTTGTTTTACATTACGGGTTGTCTATCTGTTTTCGCACATAAACATTTTCTGATGCTGTGAACGGATGTAACTTATGACTATTCATATCATATACAAGTTTCTGTTCGATTTGTTTTTTTCTTAATTGTAGTCTCACTACTTCATTCCTCTCACAATCATTCCTTGTCACATCAATTGGCAAAATTCCACGCGTCTTAAATCCAAATAATAATTCGTTTGGTGATTGTATCTCGTTTGAGACAGAAGTGTTTCTATATTCTAATAACGCAAGAGCTGGATCTCTGCCACTGTGTTCTATCTTTTTAAACATGTTATTGATTGTTGCAATGTGACGTTCTACCATTCCATTAGATTTAGGATAATTCGGACTCGATGTTACATGTTCAAATCTCTACGTACTTGCTAAAGTAATCAATAACTAGTATCAAATGACAATCATTGAATTTAAATAAATCCATTCCAAGAGCTTGGAATGTCATGTGGTAACAAAGGCTGTTTTACATTTGCTCTCTTGAAACGCATACAAGATTCGCAACTATTTACAATGTTTTAAATGTGCGTATTCATAAATGACCAATACCAATTTCTCTAGCTCGAGTTTTACACTTTTCTATACCTAGATGGCAATAATGAATTCTGTTTAACATTTCCTTTCGCAACGTTTTTGGCACTACTATCCTATTACCCTTGAAAATCAATCCTTCGATAACAGTTAACTCGTCTGCATGAGTATGATATGGTTTGATGGCGTCAGGTATTTTTTTACTATCCGATGGCCGTACATTTTGAATGAACTGGATTAGCATTTGCATTTCTTTTTCATTATGCGTTTCTATTTAAAATTATTTTTTTAATCTGTGGAAATCGGTAATATCTCCATCAATAAACAAATCTGTTCGTCTACATCCGTTTCGCCTTCAGCCAAAGGCTCTACAAGATAATGACGAGATAATGCATCTGCCAATAACCGTTCTTTACCAGGTTTATACTTAATTTCAATATCGTTTTTTTTTTAAATTTTAGTCTCATTTTCAATAATCTCGCTGGACATTCATTTAATGACTTTTTAAATACAGTATATATTCTAAAGTTGTGTGATCGCTTTCTACAGTTACCTTTTCGCTATGTATGTACTGACTAAATCTCTCACAAGCAAAGCAAATCTCAAGTGTTTCTTTCTCTATTTGAGCATAACTTTTCTCAGTCTCTCTACGCGACTTACTTGCCTACGCAATTGGCAAATTGTTTTGCAGAAGAACGCTCCCCAACCATCCTTTGACACACCAACTGACAACACTACTGGCTTGTTTACATCGAAGTACTGTAACACAGGATTTTTTATTAGAATATCTATGACCTTTTAATATACTTTCTCTACGTCAGGGGTTCTCAAAGTTGGGGGCGCAGATAGTGATAAAGGGGGGGGGGGGGCGCCGGCTTTGATTGAAATATTTATATTTCATATTCTGTAACAAATATTACTATCGTCATATTCATGAACCTATCATAGGCAGGTAGCTCCCAAGACCATTCAAGAAAAATAAACTCGTTCCTTTGCTGTCTTATTTCACAAGAACTGACCAGTAGATCCTGCCAGCAGGAATTCTGAGAAAAGGTGTCGAGTAACATTTCCCACACAGCTCCCTTTCACTCGCCACCCGCAGTGACATCTCCTAACCAAACACTTAATGACAGGGCACTTGGCAGGTAATTTCGGTCAAGAAATGCATTTTTTGTTTTATGTCTTAAATGATTCGTCATGCTCTTCTCTACAAGGCTACATAGTTTTTTAATTATATTTTTTCGTTTAAATAGCAAAAATAGGCTTTTAAAAAATGGCTGACACCAGATGACACGCCCCCTTCCTCATTCAAGTTCCTTGGTTCTCGCTATATTTTCTCTCTAGACATTTCATTTCTCATCTTATAGGTGCATGGGAAATTTACATTTCCTAAGTTGGTACTGGCTATCTGGACGGCTACAATTGTTTATTTTTCATGTGGTTATTGTTTGTTTCAAATCCATAAAAACGTGTGGTGTATGCTAGATCTTCATTTATGTGAAATATATTCTCTTATCTGTTTTCTGTGTTTGCTATTTTGTGATGGGTAGGGTAAAAAAGTTTGGGAAGCGACGATTTTACGGCAATAGGTTCACTAAACCAGGCAGTAACACTGATACTGATGTGAATAATAGTTCTAACCTACCAGGCATTTCTAACCTCACTCCACTAAGTTGTTTATCTGCAACAGTGAATAGACCTAGTTCATCTAAGAGAAAACTTTCTTATTTACAAGCTGAGAATAAGGAAGATACCTTTGAAACTGTAGCTGGCAAAGGATATGTTATTGTTGACATTGATTTGTTATCTGAACTTATGAAACAGTTTGTAAAGTGTAAATATAGTGACAGTGTTGAATGTATAAATTTATTTGAAGACACAACAAGTAGAAAGGGACTAGCCACTAAATTAACTATTATCTGTAGTTCATGTAGGGCTTCAGCCTAATCAATGACCTAAAAGAAAGTGGATAGAGGTTATGATTTGAACATTAGACTTTTCTATGGCATGAGATGCATAGAAAAAGGTGCTAAATCAGCTCAGACTCGTTGTGCGATGATGGATTTGCCACCTCCACCAAGATTCTCTCTTTACATTTACTTACTATACAATGCACTAAAGGAGGTAGCAGAGGACTCTATGATTAGTGCAGGCAATGAAGCATTAGTTCTGAATGATGACTGCAAGGACATAACTGTTGCTTTGGATGGCTCTTGGCAAAAGCGGGGCCATACATCACTGAATGGTGTGGTCACTGCAACTGTTTTAGAAACAGGCAAAGTAATTGACGTTGAATGCTTGTCAAAATATTGTCACAACTGTGCAAGAAAAGGGGTCCAAAATCACAATTGTATCAAGAATTATGATGGGTACAGCGGGGGCATGGAGAGTGAGGGTGCAGTGAGAATATTTCAAAGATCAGAGAGCACACGTGGAGTTAGGTGTACACATTATCTGGGGGATGGTGACTCCAAGGGCTTTGTAATGGTAAGTGAGGCAAATGTATATGGCACAGAGGTGAGAATTACCAATCTAGAATGCTGTGGCCATGTGCAGAAACGAATGGGTGCAAGGCTGAGAAAGTTGCGCAAAGACATTCAGGAGAAGAAATTGTCTGATCGGATACCACTGTCTGGACGAGGTCGACTAACTGATGTTCAGATTGATCTACTACAGCAGTATTATGGTCTGACAATAAGAAGGCATAGAGGCTGTACAGATGAACTTGAAATGAGGCAGGCAGTCTGGGCTACTTATTTTCATAAGTTCTCGACTGACAGCAATCCACAGCATTACCTTTGCCCGAAAGGTGCTGACTCTTGGTGTGGTTACCAAAGGTCTCAAGTGACAGGAGTGGAATACCATCATGAGCATTCACTGCCATTAGCTGTAATGGAAGCAATTAAGCCATTGTACAGGAGTCGAAGTGATAGGGACCTCCTTAGAAAGTGTTTACTTGGGAATACCCAAAACCCTAACGAAAGTTTTAATCATTGCATCTGGGAAAGGGTACCCAAAACTGTATTTGTTGGACTCAAAACTCTAAAAGTGGCAGTACTTGATGCAGTTATTTGCTTCAACGACGGAACTTCAGCTAGGAAAAATGTGTTGAGGAAGTTGGGAATAAATCCTGGGGAAAACTTGTCGACAGCTCTTCATGCCATTGATAAACAACGACTTGTAGAGGCGGATAAAGATGCTCAGGCCCTGACTAAGGAATCAAGGATCAAGAAGAGGATGGAGAAAAAGAAGAAAGGAGATGAAGAAAGCCAAACAGAAGCTGAATATATGGCAGGAATGTTTTAGATACTTGTAAGTGATCTTTCTTTTTTATTTCTTAATTTTCTGAAACATTGTGTTTTTAGACATTCAGGTGCATTTTTCTCAGCAACTATAGAAGATAGAACTGTGATTTTTTCTATGATGTCCCTTACAACCACCCTTAAAGTGGTGAACTAAAACTTATACTTTTGAAATTGAAAATATTTGAATTATTCAAAGAAAATTTGAAATTTTTTGTCGAAAAATAAATTATGAATTTCCAAAATCTTTTTTGGTAGATTATTGGCCACTTTAAAAATAACTTTTAGTTTAATAGATCTCATTTCTTGTACTATATCCTGTAAAAAAGTTTGGGTCATGTAGGAGTTTTTTTTTTAGAAAAGTGTACCTAAAGATAAGCATGCGTAAAACAAAATTAATTGTACACATTTTCAAAATATATCGATAATAAAGGACCAAATTATAACAGGACTTTGAAAATGTACTAAAACTGATAGAAATACACTTCAAATATGTGGTATAAATTTCATTTGTATATCATGGCTAGGAGCCTGGTTATAAATTTTATCTAAAATAGCTGCAAAATGAAAGTGATTACGTGCCATGTGCCCTTAATGACAATAAGCCGCTTGACAAGGTGTCCGCCTCTTCCTTTCAAGAATGGATTACAAGAATGGATTCTTCTATTTCTGCCATTGCCGATTCGAATTCAGCTAGGCCTTTCCAGTCAGTTCAAAGACAGTGAGTGAACAGGTGAATTGTAGTGCGTGGTTAGCCAACTTGACAATAAACTGATACGAGTGACGCCATTACCCGTAGATAAGTGGCTTATTAGAAATGGAGAGGGCTCGTTCACAGCACCCGGGTGACTGGAGCTGTTTAAGATGATGATGATGATGATGAAGTTGCTTATTAGAAAAAGAACAAGGTTAGAATTTAAACAAAGTCCATTTTTCTTCCGCGTCTACTTCTGCTCCCATCAGGATTATTAATTCTACACACAAAGTGAAAGTGCGTAAATATCAAGACGATTATCTGACATTAGGATTTACCAGCATTCTTTCGAATAATAATCAGGAACAACCTCAATGCGTTCTTTGTTTGGAGATTTTATCAAACGACAGTTTGAAGCCTGTGAAACTTAAGAGACACTTGCAGACTAAACATCCAGACTGTAAACCTTAAGTATTTTTAAGCGCCACGAGCAACAACTAAAGGAAATGTTAGATTCCTAGAAAAGCACGCAACAGTTCATAAGAAAGTGCTAAGAGCATCATTGGAGGTATCCTATATAATTGCAAAATCCAAATCACCACATATCATTGGTGAGAAATTACTTCTTCCTGCAGCCGTGAAAATGTGCGCGATCATGCATGGAGAAAAGTTCGGCGAGTGTTTGAAGTCGATAAACCAGTCAACAATTGTAAAGCTAATACAAAAACTACGTTTCAATGTATCAAAGGGTCCTGATAATATTGTTAGTGAAGTACTTAAACTAGGAGGTAGGGGCGTGGCACGATACTTGGAGGTGATGTTTAATGTGCCCATAAACAATGCGCAAATCCCAGATGACTGGAAAAGAGCTACGGTAGTCCCAATATTTAAGGGAGGGAGCAGATTTGAATTGGGCAACTACAGGCCGGTTAGCCTTACGTCCATCGTTTGTAAACAGATGGAGCATCTCATTTGCGACTACTTGAGGGAACAGTGGGAAACATTATCATGGTTTAATGATAGGCAACATGGATTTCGGAAAGGTTACTCATGCGAGAGTCAGATGCTATCACTTTTTCAAGACATTAGCGAATCGTTAGACCATGGAGTTTCAGTCGACGCCGTGGTTATAGATTTTGCGAAGGCATTTGATGTCGTGCCGCATGACATGCTACTCCATAAATTAGCTTCGACGAAGATTGATAGAAGAGTAATTTTATGGATCCAAGAATTTTTGACGGGTCGTTCACAGAAAGTCGAAGGCATATTCTCGGATGAAATTACCGTAACGTCGGGTATCCCTCAGGGCAGCGTAATCGGAACTTTGTTATTTTTGGCGTTTATAAATGACTTACCAAATGGGATTCGCAGTGACTGTCGATTGTTTGCGGATGATTGTGTAATATATCGAAAGATACATGACCCACAAGACAATGCAGTGCTTCAAGAGGGCCTGAACCTGGTCTATAAGTGGGCGATTGAAAATAAAATGAAAATAAACACAAGAAAATGTAGTCTCTTAAAAATAGGGAAAGTGCGGAGGCAGGATTTTCAATATAACATAGGCTCGGAAATACTTGTAGAAGAAGATTCTTGCAAATATTTGGGCGTTCACGTAAGGAATGATATGAAATGGAGTAGTCATGTAGGATGTGTAGTTTCAAAAGCTTACAAATCCCTGCACTTTGTAATGAGGGTATTAAAAGGAAGTAGTACCTCTGCTAAAGAATTAGGCTATTTGTCACTTGTTACACCTATTCTGGAATATGCCTCGGCAGTTTGGGATCCATATCAAGTAGGGCTCATCAATGAGTTGGAAATGGTACAAAGAAAGGCCGCTAGATTTGGGCTCAGTGACTTTAATCCCAGGAGCAGTGTTAGCCGTATGTTAAAGAAACTTGGGTGGGAATCACTGGAGGCTAGGAGGATGAAATCTAGACTCGGCGCTATGTACAACACGTATACAAATCAACCAGCATGGGGTGAGCTTAGCAAACGATTGGGAAAGCCCACTTACATGGGTAGGAGCGATCATCCTTTCAAAGTTAAGGGCCGACCACAGCGAACAAATTATGGTAAATATTCTTTTGTAAACCGTGCCATTGATAACTGGAACTCTCTACCTGCCGCAGTCTTAGAGCCTTTTCCCAAACATATAGGTGTGTTTAAGAAAAGACTGTATTTGTGTAAATACTCCAGTTTAATTGTTGTATAATTGTTATTGAATTGTTATGTATAATTATTTATTTGTTATGCATATCCAATTTGCCTCCGGGGGACACTCCCCCCATTGCAAATAAATGAATGAATGAATGAATGAATGATACCGCTCCAAAATTATACAGTAACTCGTCGTATTGATGTAATAGCCTCTGACATTAAAAAAATCAATTGCTACCACGTCTTCACGATAGCCCAAAACTTGCCCTGCAACTTGATGACAGTACTGATATCGTAAACAGTGCCCAGCTTCTTGTTTCTGTACGCCACTGTCATGAAAATGAAATGCACGAGGATTATCTATTTTGTAAAGCTGTGGAAGGGCAGACTACAGGCGAAGATATTTTTCTGTTGGAAATTCCTTTTTATTGACAACAATCTCTCATGGACAAATTGTTTTGGTATATATACTGATGGGGCGTTGGCATTTACTGGAACAAAAAAAGGTTTCAGAGCAAGAGTAAAATTCTGTAAAATTCACACATTGCATAATACACAGGGAGGCATTGGCTTCAAAAGTACTACAACTGGAAGTCAATAAAGTGCTGAACGATGTAATTAGTGTTGTAAATTTTGTGAAAGTAAGAGCTTTAAACAGTCGGCTATTTTCCATTCTTTGCGAGAAGATGGGATCTACACATGATTCGCTTCTATTGCACACGGAGGTACGTTGGTTGTCTCGTGGTCGAGTCCTTCGTCGTGTTGTGGAGTTGAAGAATGAACTTCGTATTTTCTTATTGGAAAGCATTCCTACACTCGCAATCCTGTTTCTGAATGAGAAATGGCTTCTAATACTGTGCTACTTGGCTGACGTATTTGAAAAACTGAATGAACTTAACGTGTCACTTCAAGAACGAAATAGTAATATTTTCATTCTAAGCGACAAAGTGCTTGTTTTAAGAGAAAACTTGAACTTTGGAAAGCCCAGATGGACAAAGGCAACTGTGAGATGATCCATTGTCTGAATTAATTCCTGGAAGAAAATTAGTTAGATATTTGTCAAATTAGTGGAATTGTCGTAGAACACCTACAAAACCTTCGTCAGAAATTCAAGGGTAGATTTCCACAACCCTCCACTGAGAATGACTGGATTCGCAGTCCGTTTGAAACGAACGTAACAGCCCACCTGTCAATGGCAGAACAGGAGGAACTAATACAACTCGCAAGTGACAGAATACTTCGAAATGAATTTAAGTCGAAGCCTCTTGAAACTTTTTGGGTGCAGATTCGGAATGAATATCCCATTTTATCAAAAAAAGCAGTGGACCTGTTATTACCCTTCGCTTCAACTTACTTGTGTGAGTCAACATATTCTGCAGTGGCATCCGTCAAGACGAAGCATCGGTCTCGGCTGCAGCTGGAAGGGGATCTGCAGATTGCTGTTTCAAACATCCAACCAAGACTGGATTTACTTTCAACTCAAATTCAAGCTCACACATCACACTAACTCCGTAAGTGTCTGAGAATTACCGAATTCTGATCCATGTACACATTTATTACCCTGTTTTACTTTTTCATGGGTAAAGAATTTTAACATAACATTTTTCAATTACACAGTGAAATGTTGAAAATTGTATATATTATTTCTATTGTCATTTATAAGTCACGAGCTTTCAAATATGAAAAGCATTACTGAACACAGGTGTCACAGCTAAAGAGATAATTAGTGAAACAATCAAAATTTGATCAATTCCAATAACTGCACGTGCAGCGGTTGTTTTTATTTTATACGCAAAAGTAATACATATGCATGACAATTTTTTTTCAAAACGTTGTTGTACTTCGATGTGCTTTAAGAATAATGAATTGTGTGTTATTATTATTAATGTAACTGGTAGTTGAAATCCTAATTAGGCAGCAGCATACACAGTAGATCTTGTGTGATCTTTTTTTGTGGAAAGTAGCCTATGAGAAGTGCTAAGAAAGGAAATGAGAATAGGGGGTCACTAGATATTTCATGTTTCAGAAGGGGGGCGCATCAGAAAAAGTTTTAGAACCCCTGCTCTACGTCATTAGTCCACATCCATGGAATGTCCATTTTGATCAAATTTCTCAAATGTGCAGTTTCTTGTGACACATTTGGAATATATTTACTGACATAAGCTAACATGCCAAGATCTGTTTCCATTTTTTTGGACGTTCCATGTTTGTAATAGCTTTAATTTTGTCATCATCCATAATGATGCCATCTTTCGAAAAAATATGACCCACATATTTCACTTTATCTTCTCCAAATTTAAATTTTGATAAATTGAAAGCTACATTATATTCTTCAGCTCTTGCAGGACTTTTTCTACCCTTTTAACATGTTCTTTTTTATCTCTTCCCCATACCATCATATCATCTACAAAAGTTACTAGACCCTCAATGTCTCCAAAAACAGTTTGAAAAACCATTTGAAAATTTTCGGAAGCTGAGGTAATACCATAAGGCATCCGCAAAAATTTGTATCTCCCAAAAGGTGTATTAAAAATAACTAGATCCGAACTTTGCTCAGTTAATTTCATCTGCCAAAATGCCTTGTTTGCATCTAGTGTACTAAATACCTTCGCACCATGCATTCTGGAGCACAGCTCTTCAAAATGTGGAATTTTAAAATGCTCACGCTTAATGATTTTGATTCAAATAAGTTGGATCTAAACAAATTCTCAATTGGCCATTTGGTTTTCTAACAATCACAAATTGATTCACCCAGTCAGAAGGACCTTGAACCCTTTGAATTATGCCTGCTTTTTCCATGTTTTCTAATTCTAGCTTCAAAGGTTCAATTAATGAGACTGGAACTTTTCTACAGGGTAAAACTTTGTCTTCTGCATCATCTTTGAGTTTTATATCATATTCAAATCCTTTAATACAACCAGTTCCTGAAAAGACATGTTGGTACGTTTTAAAGAACTCATTATCAACATCACTTGTTTTTCCACGAGTTTCTTAAATCAAGTTTACCCGTTGTACAAGTTTCAATTTTTCCAATGACAGTTGGAACGTTTTTGTCTCCATCTGCCACAATGAATTCCAAAATAGAAGGTCGTCTATTTCAGAACTCACATGTCAGTTGACACTTTTCTAACACCTGAATTTGGCTCCCGCCGTATGCTTTTAAAATAGCCAAAGACTTTTCAAGTTCAGGTTTTTTAGTACCCACTTTTCTCAAATTTTCATACGCAATCAGACTGTATATTGATTGTCAACTTGAATCATTTCAAACCAGTCATCATCTTTTTCTGTCAAAGAAATGTTTCCAATGTACAATGACTCTACTTCAATTTCATTATCACTTATATGTTCAATTGCATTTACCTTATTGACTTTACACGCATATGCGAAATGATTCAGCTTACACCAGGCCGGGCACTGGATTTTGGGATGAAACTTCTTGCATCGATAACAGGGCTTGCGTCCTTGTTGATACTGCGGCTGACTTAACTGCTGTGCTGCCATCAGCTGCTTGGCTGCGACACACTCCAAGATTGTGCATTGTCTCTGGATTGTCCAGCTGCACCTTGCTGCTTTCTTCTCTGCCTTTGTTTTGTTTGTTGTTTTTCGTTGTCACCTTTAACACATTCACCTTAGTCTCTGCGTCTATTGTTTTAGTTGCGTCTGGGATAGTTCTGCGGCTTTACAAATGCTCACGCACTTTTCCTGCTCCAGATTGTCTTCACGCAGTAATCGCGTTTTCAGATCTTGGTCAAGCACTCCACAGATGACTCGATCCTTTATCAGACTGTCGCGCAGGTCGCCAAAACCACACACACTGCTTAGCTTTTTAAAGTCAGTGATGAAAGACGAGAAAGTTTCATTGGACTGCTGCACTCGAGTAAAGAAAATATGTCTGTGGACACTTTCATTGGCTTTAGGTGTGCAGAAGTTATCGAATGCATTAATCACTTTCACGAGGTTAAACGTATCATATTTTTCTAATGCTTCATCCCCGATGACGTGGAGAACATCGGCAACCTGACGCTCCTCTGGATTCGTATTGAGGCCCGTCACCTTCATATAATATATAGGTCAAAGCGTAGTTTTCACTTGCGCCAATTTTCTTTGAGGCTACCTTCAAAAGAGAGGGATGAGGGCGGCCGCATGGATGACTCCATTACCTTATGTTCGTCTTCCTCGTGAGGTAAAATATTCCCCCTTACGTAGGGAACGAAATCCTGGTTCTCCCGGTTCGTTCCTAGTGACGGTGGATGAACAGGTGGTGTGCTGGTTTGCCCAACCTAGAAACGTTGATCGAAGTCTAATGGCGTCAAATTTTCTCTCTCCGCGCCGGTCGCCGTGGACCTTGTTAACCTAGGCATGTCAACTACATCGTCACTGTTGTTCATAAAATAACCGTCTGCGCCATGTTATATTTCTTTATATAATGATACGCACACATGTATTATAAGATAAGTTTATTAGGCGAGACTTATCTAGTTGCTTATAATACTCAACACAACACATGACTGAGCCAGAACAGAACTGAACAGACATGAGACACAGAGTAGCATTCAACTGTCTCTCCAACTATACAGATTCCACACTAGGTGGCGACACATATCATGACACCACGATTGCCATACTGCCCGAGCTGTAATGCAGAGCAGAGCTAAATCGTCTACATACAGCGATGGAACTATCGTGGGCCCGGCGGCGGCAACAATGCCGTTTATGGTTACCGCGAACCAGCACAGAACCCTGAGGAACTCCATTTTCTTGGGTATAATATTGCGATAATGTCCTACCGACCCTTACACGGAAGAGTCAGACTGACATGAAATTCGCAATGTAAGTCAGTAGATTACCACGGAGTCCCCACTCATGAAGGGTGGAAAGGACCCCGTAGCACCAAGTGGTGTCGTAGGCATTCTCGAGGTCAAAGAAAACCGTGACTAGGTGCTCCTCTATGGCGGTCTCAAGTCGCACCAGATGGTCGGTGGTGGGCCTACGAGAGCGAACTCCACACTGGTACTCAGACAGGAGACCTCTCTCCTCCAAGAATTACACCAGTCGACAGTTTGCCATCTTTCCCAGCAGCTTACATAGGCCATTTGTCAGACAAATGGGCCTATAGCTGCTGACAAGCTTGGGATTCTTTCCAGCCTTGGGAATCGGTATCACGATCCCCTCCCGTCATATAGATGGATACTCCCCTTCAATCAATATACTATTGAAGAGGAGCAACAGTTGTTTTAAACTGGAACCGCACAGATGATTATTCTGTATATTATCCGGTTCAGGATCCGTATCAATGAACAGTGCAACTGCACTACGCAGTTCCCTTTCAGAGATTGGTACATTGTAGAACTCCGAAGCAGCAGTGGCAAAGCATAAGGGTTAATCCTCTGCCTTCCGCTTCAGAGTCAGAAATGTAGGATCATAACACCCAGAGCAGGATACATCGGAGAAGTGCGATCCAATACTGTTGGCAATGGCGTGATGGTCCGCGATGATGTCTCCGTTGATGGAGACTCCAGATATCGTCAAAGATGTCGCGAGTCCGGAGATCCGCTGAAGCTTAGACCACAATTGAGATGAAGGAGTATGTGCACTTTTCCCACGTCGACTTCTTACTCTCCCGAATCAGATATCGGGCTCCAGCACGCATCCTTTTAAAGGTGATAAGGTTGGCCATGGTGTTTCGCCTCCGGTAGCATTTGAAAGCACGTTGACGATATTTGCTGCAACCTCGGCAGTTAATCAAAGACAAGCTTCCGACGGGAGTTGCCGGATGAGGAGGGTGTTGTTTCCTCTGCCGCAGCCCAAATACATTCGTTATGTGAAGGGTACTGTACTCGAATTTGTGGTTTGAGAAATATTATTCTCGCCCACAAGAATATGCATAGAGTTTTCTAAATTTATTGAAGCTGTAAACTGGGACTTGAGCGATGGTTAACTCAACTTCGAGAGAGTAGAGCGCTTTGTGAAGCAGCGAGCCAACAGGAAAAAGATTGTATAAAAATAATATCAGAGGAAATTGATGAGGATGCAAAAGGAGATTTAATATTGAGATCAGAATTTGACAGAGCATTGGGAAGACTTAAGCAGGAACAAAGCACCAGGCATAGATGATATACCGTTTGAGTTGCTACGCTGCATATGAGATGAAGATCTGATCAGGTTATTTCACTTGGTGTGTAGCATTTATGAGACAGGTGAGGTACCCTCTGATTTCAAGAAGAATGTTATCTTCCCTATCCCAAAGAAAGTGGGAGCTGACAGATGTGAAGATTACCGTACAATCAGCTTGATTACTCATGCTTCAAAGATCCTGTCAAGAATAATTTACAAGATGATTGAAAGCCAGATAGAAACGGAGTTGGGTGAAGACCAGTTAGGTTTCAGGAGAAATGTAGGAACAAGGAAGCTGTACTAAGTCTTAGGCTGAATTTGGAAGGTAGAATAAGGAAAGGTAAGAGAACGTTCGTGGCATTTGTAGACTTAGAAAAGGCTTTTTATAACGTTGATTGGACAAAATTGTTTGACATTTTGAAAACGGTTGGAATAAAGTACTGGGTGATCTACAATCTGTACAGAAACCAGACAGCAGCCATTCGAGCTAAAGGACATGAGAAAGAAGCTGGTATTCAGAAAGGTGAAAGGCAAGGCTGCAACTTATCACCCATAGACTACTTTTCAATCTTTACATTGAACAAGCAATGAAGGAAATTGTAGAAACATGTAAAGTGGGAGTGAAGATTCAAGGAGAAATAATTTCAACTGTGAGATTTGAAGATGGCATAGTCATCTTGGCCGACAAGCCTGAGGATTTGAATGAGTTTTTGAATGGTATGGACTCCGTCTTGAGGAAAGAATTCATGATGAAAATTAATAAACATAAAACAAAAATATTGGAATACAGCCGAAATAAATCAGAATCCTCTATGGACATCAAATTGGCAGGTGAAAAACTAAAGGAAGTAAGAGACTTCTGTTACTTAGGAAGCAAAATAACCAGTGAAGGACGAAGCAAAGAGGATATAAAAAGTAGGTTAGCTCAGGCAAGGAAAGCATATCTACAGGAAAAGAATCTGTTGACATCGAATATAGATTTAGGTGTTAGGAAGTCATTTTTGAAGACCTTTGTCTGGAGCGTGGCACTCTATGGAAGTGAAACTTGGACTGTTGGAGCAGCAGAAAAGAGGAGAATTGAAGCGTTTGAAATGTGGTGTTACAGGAGAATGATGAAGATCCGATGGGTAGATAGGGTTACAAACGAAGAGGTATTAAGACTAGTCGGAGAGGAGAGATGTTTCTGGCGGCTGCTAATGAAGAGAAGAGATAGGTTGATAGGGCATATACTAAGACACCCAGGAATAGCAAGCTTAGTTATGGAAGGAAGGGTCGAGGACAAGAACTGTAGGGGTGGACCAAGGTTAGAATATGTTAAACAGATTGCCTCGGACGTAGGGTGTGGTAGCTATGTTAAGATGAAACGATTAGCTCAGGACAGGGAGGAATGGAGTGCTGCACCAAACCTGTCAAAAGACTGAAGACTCAAACAATAAACAATCTCAGAGGCTGCGAGATCCGGTTATGTTTGAGCTCCTGTGAGATAGGCAGTCCGCTCATCAGAAATTGGTGTGTACATGATAGACAGGGGCAAGGTAGGCTTTTAGCGCTACCAATAAAGGTGTTGGAAGGTGTCCAGTGTCGCTATAATAGGTCACGTGATAGCCCGAGAGCCAATGAATAATTTTCTTGGATCTAATTACCCGCGCTTGCAATAATGTTATTTCGAGTTTTTGTACAATATTTTATTTTTGGAAAAATTACAATTATTTATTTGAAAAATTGTCATACAAAGAATTTGGAAGGGATATAACCCAGAACGACAGAAATCGGATATGAAGAGGATCCCGCCAAGTTTATGTGCGGATGCGTGGATGATGCAATAATTAGCGTGGAGGAGGGAGAAACAAACGAATATTCGAGGCTTCTTGTATGTGTGACGCTCCGGGAGGGATGTCATGTCGAACTACGATCCACTAGTGTGCGCTTGGAAAGTAAGGATTGCGTGAGTGAACAAAGAAAGTGTTTTAGGCGATCGATATACTGTTTGAGATTTGTATAAACGTGAAGTGGAATATACGCAAGTATATGTGATGAGATTTCGAGATATTATTTGATGTGAGCTGAGTGAGAATTATAGTGTGTGTTGGCAAAGAAATCAGATCAGAAGTGGTCATGTGCGTATTCAGTTCTTAAAGCGGGCAAAGTTGTATGAAAAGCGCGACAGCAAAGTGAATAGTATTGGGAACATGAACTGAGAAGCATCGTGTTAGCGTGGAACAGTGCATGAACTGGAAGTCTACATCTGAATTTTATTTAACGTCATAATGAAAAAGCTTTTGCAACAGAGATCGAGAGGGACATCGTTTAATACTCCGGAAGTGATGGTTGTCATGTGCTAAATTATGCAGAGGGAAATATGACCTACAATATGGACTCGAGAATATTGGGAGTGACATAGCATGTCAATGGCGACATTGAAAGATTCAATGATGATATTTTCGTGACAACTGTAATGATCACACACTACTATAGCGTGACAAATTCATCTGAAGCCCCGGAAAATATGCGAACTACAAGGTTCCCCTTGCTCCCTTTCCATCGTGACAACAGCGCCCTCACTCAGAGCTTCGGTTGAACTTGCTGAGCTGTATACAATGTGTACTGAGCATCGAAAAGAATGGAATACGGCGTAGAAGACTTCAAGACCCGAGAATAGAAGAGTTGTACGAGAAGAAGAACAAGATTGAAGATCCGGAGTCGGGAGTCAAAGGTGGAGGAAGACCGATGGCGTGCGAGACAGGCCGGTCAGGCGAACCATCTTGGTGTGGTAGGTGCATCATCTTGGTGCTGTGAGGTGTACGTCAGAATGGATTTCGAACCCAGGAAAGTGCCAGAAGCACGAACTGGAGCATGGAGAGTAATTCATGTTTTTCTCCTAGTCAAATTTACCCAGCATAAAAAAAGACAAGAATTCCGTTTTAGCAGTCCAATTGTAGCTAGAGATCTAGGGAGTGTATCTGTAGTGACGACTTTTAACTTTATTTCACACTTAGTATTTTCAGCAATTTTCAGGATTTTTAAATAGTTCCTTTGCTTTTATTAAAATTTTAGTATGTCAGTGTTGTTTGGTTCTACGACAGTTCAGCTGTGAATTATTTTTAGGATGGACTATTTGAGTCCGAGGTTCGATATCTTTCGAGATTAGGTTTTTATTGCTTTGGAGTAATTATTTTGACGATTGAGAATTTCCCCTTTTCAGGATTTTCGCATTTTAGGATTTTCCTATTTTAGGATTTTCGCATTTGGGATTTTCGTAATTTAGGATTTTATGAAATGGGATTTTCCTATTTCAGGATTTTATTGCATTATCTGATTTGAGGGTCTCAGATATTCACATTTTCTTAATGGAGTTTGAGTAGATGATCATATTTCTATGGTCGATGCTAGATCGTATTCTTCTGT
Source organism: Meconema thalassinum (assembly GCA_946902985.2). Taxonomy (NCBI): domain Eukaryota; kingdom Metazoa; phylum Arthropoda; class Insecta; order Orthoptera; family Tettigoniidae; genus Meconema; species Meconema thalassinum. The sequence goes on along the minus strand of OX336400.1, from coordinate 31,121,236 downwards.
CAGCTGTTTGACAAAGTCAGAGGAAGAGCTTTTCTCATATGAAGTTCAATACGTTTTATTATAATGGACAATGGAAATGAACTTGAATATTATTGTCATCGTGGAATATATTTAAAATAATGGCATTATTTTATGGATACTTAAATGTTATATGGAAGCGAGATCGATGTTTTTAAAAACATTGTACTGAAGTATGTCACATTTATTGTTGTGAGAGACGGTAAAGTAAAGCTAGAAAGTTTTGTGGAAGCTATTGTTACTGCGAATTTATTAAAAATACCAGAGCTTAAAGGATTTATGAACCTATGAATAGTTATAGAGTTGTTTACAGTCGATGTTTGAAGCAGTACATTTAATGTCTTGAGTAAGTTGTAGACAGATTCAACGCTGTTGTTGAATGTTGTGGTATGTGAAATATTTCCACGTATTGGAGGAGAGATGATATGCATTTTTATGAGTGCGGCAACAGTGAGCTACATTGGCACTGGTTGGAATTATGTTGTATAAAGAGGTATTTGGAGGCGATATTCCGTTTGTATAATGAGGAAGGACTAGTGTTACGATATGAGTTATTAAGGAAGCAATGATGTTACGTGTATGCGAAATTCGCTGGTGTTCAGCGAGTAATAAAGTGAAACAAATTTGGTACTAAACAGCTGATCAGTAGGAATGCGAAGGTGTATGAAGTAGGGAAGTGAGGGTACTTTAAACTCACCCCACCAACTTTCCCTCTGACTTCACATACTAACCCGCAATACATTCAGGGGCAAAGCTGATATCTCTCGAACCTATGGTTCGATTTTGGCATGCGACATATCGTTGGACTCAAGCTGACGCCCCCTTTCTTATGGACGACTTGTTATATTAAAAAAAAATGATTTTTTTGTTTTTGAAAGTAGGCGATAGTTTTTAAACTAATAATGATAGAACGTTGTGCCATTGTTCAAACGAATGACGTGTATGCCCTTTATTTTTATAATAATACTTTTTTTACTTTTTAAGTTTTTTTTTTAAGTCCAATTTTGACATTACTATATTTTGGAAACTAGGAATTCTACAAAAGTGTTTTACATAAATGAATGGCCCTGACCCCATCTACCGCCACAATAAATTTCAAGTCTCTAGGACAAAAACTGTGCAGTAGGGGGATGGTGGTGCTTCTAACCAGTGACACAAGCCGCTCGGCTATGCTGACCTCTCAAGTGGATTACTCGCGAACGCATGGTCCGATTTTGGCATGCGACAGGTCTTTGGACTCGGGCTGACGTCCTCTTTCCTAAGGACCACTCGTTATATTTTTTAAAAAATGTTGGAAACTGGACTTTGGGTAAAACATGTTTTTTTGTGATTTTTGCTGATATTTCGGGAACCAATAAGGTTAGATACTTGTACAAGATGTAATTTTTTCGTTGTGTTGTCCTCCCGACAAAGATGCTTGTTTTGAGTAAGTGTGAAAATGGATTTTGGGGTAAAAATGTGATTTTATACTCTTGTTATATCTAGCGACCCAATGCTGCTAGGGACTTGTACGAGGACTCGTAGGACTCGAGGTGACGTTGTCTCTGAAATGTGATAGTTACTGTTTTGAAAAAAAAAATTACAAACGGCCCAAAGCTATACATATTGAAAAAGAAATTTGTTTTACCTCTTCCTATATGGTGGTAGACAGAAAGACGATACCGCTGGACATGTGTGTTAGAACAAGGCTATCACCGGCCACGGTGGTGGTATTTCAATAGAGCTAATGGCTATTTCGATGGGGCGATCTTTGGCAGAACGACAGAGCGAGGGGTCGCTTTTTCCGATATTTTTCCTATGACGAACGAATGAAGGCGAATAATTGAAAATGCATGAAGCGTGCTAAGATTTTTTACCCCTGAAGGGGATCTTTAACATGCAAGTAAACGGTAATAAGCTGTCTGGCACAGCAAATGGTTGTAGAATATGGAAACCTATAACATTCGCTCGACCAAGTCATGTGCATGTACGCAAAGAGCCAAAACGGTAAGGTCATTGGCCTGAGATGTTATAAACTAAATATTGAACTGGGTGAAGTGACGTGTTATAGGATGATTGTATGTGGTTAACATGATAATGTATTGAGGATGGCCGCATGCTAGTAATTATTATTACAGTAAAATGTTTAATAATAATAATAAGACACACAAGTTTTCAATGCTAACACACATAGTCCTGCTTGCTGGACACTGAATACAGTGGCTTGGCGGTTTGGTGAGAGCAACTGCTGATAAGACAGAAATGTCTACCTGGGCAGGAAGTGCAGTGTTAGGTTACTCGGCTGGTGGCTAGCAGGTGTGACGTTTAAGCAGAGACCGCCATTTTGGTTCTGAGACAGTAGGACTGCCAATGTATAAGAGGCAGGTATTTTGGTTCCTTATTAAAAACATGAAACTAGTATAAGGTACGATAATCTTATCGTGCTTGAGGTATGTGGGGAGGCGTGGTATTATGTGAGAGTCAGACAACAGTTCAAGGACAAAGTCCTGAGAAAATGCAACTCTCTCTGTTGCTAAGCAGACTGATAAGGATTGTGTTAGTGATGCACTTGCCATTTTAGCAAACGGACGTATACAGTAGAGCTGTGGAAGAAAAAATACTTTTATTTTTTTGGTAAGTACCTATGAATGATTATTTTAATGATGTAATGCTAATGAACCTTCAACTTGTAGTTATTGATAAGGCAATTAATATTTTTATTTATTTATTTGTTTGCAGATAAACGGTATACCTCACATGTCTTAAGAGAGAAGAAACCAATGCACTTTTGAACCCACTAGAAGGAAACAGCAAGAAGCCGGTACAAGTCAAGGTGAGATTATTTTTTTAACTAACTTGTTTCATTTTTGTTCAATATTATATTTTTATGAAATGCATGTATTAACCCGAATTTAGGTATTTATGGCGGTTTATTTTATTTATATTTAGAAAGTTGCAAAGAAAAGCTTTACTGCTGTAGCAGTCGCTGAAAACCCGAGACGCACTAGAGTGGAACCATTGCCAAAGAGTGAACTATACAAAACTCAGGTAAACCTAAGTTAAAATGATATCTCATTTTACCACTATTGAAACCCCTAGACAAAAAATTCATTACCTGTACATGACTGGAACGATGATTGCTTTCTTGATTAATGGCTATGTATTGGCAACCGGTACAAGACCATAATGGTTGTGGACCGGGAAAGTACATGGTCATACTGGATTTTCTAAAAACAAAAATTTAATTTATAGGCGGTTCCCTATGGACTCAACGAATATCCACAAGTTTGAACATGATAATCTGAACAAAATGTCATGACATTCAGTTTTGTTTCTATATTGGTTAAAGGGGTATGTAAATGAATGCAGCTTTATAAAAAAAGAAAATAAGTACATGGGTTACTGTTAGTGCCGACAAACAGTTTATTATTAAATATTTTTTGATGGTGTTTTTCATTTAATGTCAATTAACGTTAAAGTTTTATATACAAGTATTGATTGATTGATTGATTGAGTGATGGGTTGTTTTGTTTGTTTTTAGGTGTGGTCATGCGTCATTAACGTAGTGAACATACAGTGAAAAAAGCATACATTATGCTTTAAAGTACCGTACTCTGTGCTCTTGTGCAACGTTAATAACTTGCAATAAGAGTTTTATTATAACACATGGCGTTGGTACCAAATACAACAAGTGAGCAAGTCGGTTTACCATGTGTGTTAAATTTGAAATCAGAAAACGATCGTTGGTTAACATTTGAATTCTGGCCTGTATGCTTTTTGTCAGCACATAAACTTGCTGAAGCCGGTTTTTATTACTTGAACCGAGAAGATGTGGTGCGTTGAGTGTTTTGTCGTATTGAACATTCACACCGGGTACAAGGGGGTGATCCCTTTAGAGACCACTTGCGATGGTCTCCTCATTGTCCATACATGCTTGGAAAACAAGTGGGTAACATACCAGTATATCCATTTTACCGAATCACAAGGCCATTCGCTACTACTTACGTTGCTGAATCACAAATAAATAATAATAATGATGTATTACCAGCCAACGGTAGTGTCGATATATGTGGTCCATATGCCATAGGCAGTGTTGAATTGGCATGTGCTTTTGAAACATTGAGAGTTTGCAAGACTAAAGCACTAGCACACCCAGAGTACAGCTCTGTTGAAAAACGTTTAGAATCTTATAAAAATTTTGGTCATTAATATTAAAACACCTTACAAAACAGCTAAGTTAAGCTGGATTTTTTATAATTGTTTATACAATATGTTTCCATTGGGGTTTTGCTTTAAAGGATTGGCAAATGACTGATGACCCTTTTGTGGAACACGCTCGTTGGTTACCTAACTGTAGATACATGGTGTTGCTTAAAGGTCAGGAATTTGTGAACACTATTCGTAAAGAAAACGTAATTGCTGCACAAGACATAAAAGTGCCTTTAGAGCTAGAACACGCGGCTAGAAGATGAGGCTGGAAAAACAAGATGTGTCTCACCAACAGATACTATAGTGTGACCAACAATTATTTAAAATTTGTTATCAAAATGAACTAGGTGTTGTATTTTTGCCCTGCGGACACTTGATAGCCTGTGTCAAGTGTGCATTAGCGCTTAACACTTGTGCTATATGCAGAAAAGTATTATCTGCTACAGTTACGGCATTAGTTGCATAAATAGTATAATTTTATTAGCAATGCATAGTGCAACATACCTATATCCACATTATTATTACAAGCTGTTGTAGAGTGTAATAGATATGCTTTTGTTTTGTTTATAGACTACTACAACGAATGTCCTGAATGCAGTGGGACAAGCATGTGGCTTAGAAACAAAAATGGTCAGTGAATTGCCAACGCATATTTAATTCCGTATTATCAAGATTCGGAAATTGAAAACAGCATATGGTGATCGTGTACTTTGAGTATGTGAAAATTTTGAGACATTTCTGCCTACACGGTTTAATGATATGTCGGAGAGTGTTTTTTTTTAGCGTATGGCTTTTAGTGCCGGGAGTGTCCGAGGACATGTTCGGCTCGCCAGTTTTGTAGCTGCTTCGAGACGGACACCCAATGGGTGAGCTACAAGTACCGTTGGGGAGGGAAGGAGGGAAGTTGGAATTTAAGGACGAGGAGTTGGAAGGTAGCGGCTGTGGCCTATAGTTAGGGACCAACCCCGGTATTTGCCTGGAAGGAAGATGGGAAACCACAGAAGACCATCTTCAAGGTTGCCGGCGGGGGGATTCGAACCTCCTCGCCTCCCGGATGTGAGCGACTGCCATCAGTCATGCCGTAACCACCACGGCTAACTCACCCGGTCGGAGAGTGTTTTTGATTAAGTGAATAATGCTGTACAACCTGTGCGCATAATTTATGAAGGTTTTAAAAACAATAGGTGCATGGTTCGTTAAAATTAAATAAATTTTAAAAAAATTGAAATAATAACGGAAAATATAAGTTTTGACAATAGACTGAAAGAAAAATATGTGTATAGAATAATAATGTTTTAGTTTTTAATATTGTCTTAAAAATATTATTATGATACCAAAACAAATGTATATAAAGTTTGTAAATAAATGTAAATGATGGTACAATGTTGTTATATTTTATACAAAGTTAGAATATTTAACATTGCAGACTACACATGATTATGCCAATAGATGCACACTGAATACAACTCTTTCTCTGTTTACGATAGTCTGTTATAGTTTCTAAACACAAGGCTTGTTGTAGATCTTTTTAGAGCAATGTCCATTCACTGTTGTTTTCTAAAATTGGGAAAGCCGCAATGGTTTCATAGGCATAAAACCTTATTGTTATAACTATTTAGTCATTTTGATCCTCTTGCAATACTACCTTTTGCATATGAAGAGCAGATGACCAAGCTGTTCACTGCTTAAAACAACAACAACACTACCTCTTGTATAGATTGTGATGTTGATGGCTCTTGCGGCGTGGAAGATAGATTAAACATAACTTTTAGAACAGGGGTTAAATGTTTCTCATTAAACAATCCACTATTTTGAGTAGCAATATAGTTTTCTTGATTTTTTGTCGACGACAACTGTGTTTCGTGCAGTACACCACATTGATGATGACTGACACTTAAAACTTCACTATTTTTACATTTTAGGACACCACGACAATGTTTGGAACGTTGTTTTGAACAACGCCAAAAAACAGTTCCATTTTTATTAGTTCGTTTTACAATATATGAATATCCTTTATAGTATACATAAGGCTTACCATACCTAGTCACTGATACTTCCATGTCAACTGTCAAGCATAGACTAAGCTCTCGTAAAGTCAACTTGGTATTAAGAATAATAGTTTAAAGTGAGAGCAAATATGGATCCAAAGAGTTGAGGTAAAAGTGGGAGCAAATAAGTAAACATAAGAACCACGAGTGGGGGAAAAAGTGGTAGCAAAGTGGTTGACCCATTACACAATAATTTCAGAACGACGAAGCTCTTGTTCAATTTCTAGAATTTCCCAATCGTGACTGGTATGCCCAGCTTGTTGTAAAGCATGCAGGTGCCGAAGCCGTTGAATTAGCTTACTGGGTTTGTTCCAGTATAAAAATTTAACAAATGATTTTTAGGTGTAAACAAAGCATTACCAATATCATTATCATTATCATCATCGTCATCATTATTATCATCATCACCATCATCACTATTACTATATAGTCCCTTTTGATCCTCTTGCAATACCACTTCATTTACAGTCTGTGTTAACTTTGATAGTGTTGAAGGTTCCTTGGACGTTGACAACAGTCCTAACATGACTTTTTCAGGACATGATAAGTGATTTTCAACAAACACTGCACTATTTTGAGCAACAATATCTTTTTCTTGCACTTGCCTTTTTACTTTGGTTAGTGTATTTTGCCCATTTAAATGTGTATTAATTTGCGATCCACAATGATGCTCGTTTGAAGTAAGTACGTTGGAGTCTTTTGTCTTAATCATTCCTGGACACTTTTTAGATCGTTGTTTTGAACATCGCCAAATAACAGTTCCATTTTTATTGGTTGTTTTTACAATATATGTATATCCTTTATAGTAGACACATGGCTTACCATGGCTGGTTGTTGAGACTTCCATATTAACTAATACACATGAATTAAATTTTAGTAAATTCACTTTAGTAATAATAACAGTAAAAATAAATAAAGCGGATTGTTATTTTTGAAAGATGGATTTTTTAAAGAACCGGTACTGTGAGAAATAATTTTTTAGTCTACAAGCGATTTACACTCACTCCTCAATGTCAAGATTAATACTGAACACAAATTTATAGTGATTGTCATTTTTATTGACTCTGATTCTTAGTAGCCACGATTAGTAGGAGCGATTTATACTGGGTGCGTTTTATAGCATGTTTAATTTATAGTAGGTACTATTGGCAGACGCGTCTGATACTGTGGTGTGTTTTATGCTGATTATGATATATACTCAGCGATAATTTTACTGAAAGCGATTTCACAGAGCGTAATTGATAAAAGACGTTATTTATACTGAATGCGATTGGTAGTAGGTGCGATTGCTAGTGGGCGCGATTGGTAGTAGGCGCGATTGCTAGTAGGCGCGATTGGTAGTAGGTGCGAATGCTAGTAGGAGCGATTGGTAGTAGGCGCGATTGCTAGTAGACGCGATTGGTGGTAGGCGCGGTTGATAGTAGGCGCGATTTATACTGTGAGGGATTTATTGATATATATATATATATATTATATATATATATATATATATATATATATTAGATGGCTTTCAACACACTAAGATTCCAACAAATTCTAAAGTACTTTATGTTTAATGATTGACTAAGAGTGTGATAAGAGTAGCTAACCTCACCTAACCAAACCTCACCTAACCTAACCTTACCTAACTATACATAACCTAACCTAATTTAACCTAACTTCATCTAACCTAACTTCACCTAACCTAACTTCACCTAACCTAACCTAGCCTCACCTAACTTCAACTAACCTTCCAACCCTCAGATCAAAATTGAATTCTAGGCACAGTCGAGTTGGAACCCAAGACCTCAGGGGTAACAACCAAGTATACTAGCCCCTACACCGCGAGATGAGCAAATTATCATGCAACGCAACACAAAATAAAAGTTCCCTGTAGTGTAACTGATTGAATGTGAACCACAGTTGGGATTCAAACCCAAGACCTCAGGACTTTTCTTTTCAACATTATGATAAATATTATTCCATATACATTTTTTAATTTTTGGTGGTTTATTTCGATGGCTAACCTAATTTTACCTAACCTCATCTAACCTAACCTCACTTAACTTGACCTAACCTAACCTCAGCCCACCTCAGATATCACAAAGTTACAGTGTCTCAAATATGTTTTGTACTTGGTGCAAACATTGACACTGTAACTTTGTGATATCTGAGGTGAGCTGAGGTTAGGTTAGGTCAAGTTAGGTTAGGTGAGGTTAGGTGAAGTTAGGTTAGGTTAGGTGAGGTTAGGTAAAATTAGGTTAGCCATCGAAATAAACAACCAAAAATTTAAAAATGTATATGGAATAATATTTCTCATAATGTTCAAAACAAAAGTCCTGAGGTCTTGGGTTTGAATCCCAACTGTGGTTCACAGCCAATCAGTTACAATACACAAAACTGTTATTTTGTGTTGTGTTGCATGATAATTTGCTCACCTCGCGGTGCAGTGGCTAGTATACTTGGTTGTTACCCCTGAGGTCTTGCGTTCCAACTCGATTGTGCCTAGAATTCAATTTTGATCTGAGGGTTGGAAGGTTAGGTGAAGTTAGGTGAGGTGAGGTTAAGTTAGGTGAAGTTAGGTTAAATTAGGTTAGGTTATGTAAAGTTAGGTAAGGTTAGGTTAGGTTAGGTTAGGTGAGGTTAACTACCATTATCACACTCTTAGTCAATCATAACCATAAAGTACATTAGAATTTGTTGGAATCTTATCGTGTTGTAAGCCATCAAAATATATATATCAATAAATCCCTTACAGTATAAATCGCGTCTACTACCAATCGCGCCTACTCCCAAACGCGCCTACTTGCAATCGCGCCTACTACCAATTGCGCCTACTACCAATCGCGCTTACTACCAATCGCACCTACTAGCTATCGCGCCTACTACCAATCGCACCTACTAGTAATCGCGCCTACTAGCAATCGTGCCTACTACCAATCGCATTCAGTATAAATAACGTCTTTTATCAATTACGCTCTGTGAAATCGCTTTCAGTAGAAATAGGGCTGAGTATAAATCATAATCAGTATCAAACACACCCCAGTATCAAACGCGTCTACTAATCGTACCTACTATAAATTGAACATGCTATAAAACGCACCCAGTATAAATCGCTCCTACTAACTGTGGCTTCTATGAACCACAGTCAATAAAAATGACAAACACTATACATTTGTGTTCAGTATAAATCTTCACATTGAGAAGTGAGTGTAAATCGCGTGTAATCTAAAAATTTATTCTTCACATTACCGGTCCTTTAAAAAATCCATCTTTCAACAATAACAATCCACTTTATTTAATTTTACTGTTATTATTAGTAAAGTGACTTAGCTAAAATTTAATTCATGAGTATTAGCTAATATGGAAGTCTCAACAACCAGCCATGGTAATCCATGTGTCTACTATAGAGGACATACATATATTGTAAAAACAACCAATAAAAATGGAACTGTTATTTGGCGATGTTCAAAACAACGATCTAAAAAGTGTCCAGGAATGATTAAGACAAAAGACTCCAACGTACTTACTTCAAGCGAGCATCATTGTGAATCTCAAATTAATACACATATGGGCAAAATACTCTAACCAAAGTAAAAAGGCAAGTGTAAGAAAAATATAGTGTTGCTCAAAATAGTGCAGTGTTTGTTGAAAATCACTTATCATGTCCTGAAAAAGTCATTTAGGACAGTTGTCAACGCCCAAGAAACCTTCAGCACTATCGAACTCAACACAGACTGTAAATGAAGTGGTATTGCAAGAGGATCAAAAGGAACTATATAGTAATAGTGATGATGGTGATGATGATAATAATGATGACGATGATGATAATGATAATGATATTGGTAATGCTTTGTTTACACCTAAAAATTATTTGTTAAATTTGTATACTGGAACAAACCCAGTAAGCTAAGTCAACAGCTTCGGCACCTGCATGCTTTACAACATGCTGGGCATACCGGTCACGAGTGGGAAATTCTAGACATTGAACAAGAGCTTCGTCGTTCTGAAATTATTGTGTAATGGGTCTACCACTTTGCTACCACTTTTTCCCCCACTCGAGGTTCTTATATTTGCTTATTTGCTTCCACTTTATTCTTATTACCAAGTTGACTTTACGAGAGCTTAGTCTATGCTTGACAGTTAACATGGAAGTATCAGTGACTAAGTATGGTAAGCCTTATGCATACTATAAAGGATATTCATATATTGTAAAACGAACCAATAAAAATGGAACTGTTATTTGGCGTTGTTCAAAACAACGTTCCAAACATAGTCGTGGTGACCTATAAAGTAAAAATAGTGAGATTTTAAGTGTCAGTCGTCATCAATGTGGTGTACTGCATGAAACACAGTTTCTGTGGACAAAAAATCAAGAAAACTATATTGCTACACAAAGCAGTGGTTTGTATAATGAGCAACGTTTAACCCCCAACTAGGTCATCTGCTCTTCATACGCAAAAGGTAGTATTGCAAGAGGATCATAATGACTAAATAGTTATAACAATAAGGTTTGTATGCCTCTAAAACCATAGCGGCTTCCCCAGTTTTAGTAAACAACAGTGAATGGACATTGCTATAAAAAGCTCTACAACAAGCCTTGTGTTTTAAAAACTATAACAGACTATTGTAAACAGAGAAAGAGTTGTATTCAGTGTGCATCTATTATCATAATCATGTATACTCTGCAATGTTAAATATTCTAAATTTGCATAATATAAAACAACATTGTACCATCATTAACATTTATATAAAAAAAATATATACACTTGTTTTGGTTACATGATAATATTTTTAAGACAATACTAAAAACTAAAACATTATTAATCTATATACATATTTTTCTTTCAGTCTATTGTCAAAACTTATATTTTCCATTATTATTTCAAATATTTTTAAAATTTTTATTTAATTAAAACGAACCATGCACCTATTTTTTTTTAAACCTTCATAAATTAAGTGTAAAGGTTGTACAGCATTATTCACTTAATCAAAAACACTCTCCGACATATCATTAAACCGTGTAGGCAGAAATGTCTCAAAATTTTCACATACACAAAGTACACGATCACCATATGCTGTTTTCAATTTCCGAATCTTGATAATACGGAATGGAATATGCGTTGGCAATTCACTGACCTTTTTGTTTCTAAGCCACATGCTTGTCCCACTGCATTCAGGACATTCATTGTAGTAGTCTATAAACAAAACAAAAGCATATCTATTACACTCTACAACAGCTTGTAATAATAATGTGGATATAGGTATGTTGCACTATGCATTGCTAATAAAATTATACTATTTATGCAACAAATGCCCTAACTGTAGCAGATAATACTTTTCTGCATATAGCACAAGTGATAAGCGCTAATGCACACTTGACACAGGCTATCAAGTGCCCACAAGGCAAAAATACAACACCTAGTTCATCTTGATAACACATTTTAAATAATTGTTGGTCACACTATAGTATCTGTTGGTGAGACACATCTTGTTTTTCCAGCCTCATCTTCTAGCCGCGTGTTCTAGCTCTAAAGGCACTTTTATGTCTTGTGCAGCAATTACGTTTTCTTTACGAATAGTGTTCACAAATTCCTGACCTTTAAGCAACACCATGTATCTACAGTTAGGTAACCAACGAGCGTGTTCCACAAAAGGGTCATCAGTCATTTGCCAATCCTTTAAAGCAAATCCACAATGAAAACATATTGTTTTATCCCCTTCACCAATATAAAAATCCAGCTTAACTTAGCTGTTCTGTAAGGTGTTTTAATATTAATTGCCAAACATTTTTTTAGGATTCTAAACGTTTTTCAACATAGCCGTACACTGTGTGTGCTAATGCTTTAGTCTTGCAAACTCCCAATTTTTCAAAAGCACATGCCAATTCAACACTGTATATGGCATATGGGCCAAATATATCGACACTACCATTGGCTGGTAATACATAATTATTATTATTATTTATTTGTGATTCAGCAACGTAAGTAGTGGAGAATGGCCTTGTGGTTCGGTAAAATGGATACACTGGTATGTTACCCACTTGTTTTCCAAGCATGTAAGGACAATGAGGAGACCATCGCAAATGGTCTCTAAAGGGATCATCCCCTTCTTCCCAATGTGAAAGTTCAACACGACAAAACACACAACGCACCACATCTTCTCGGTTCAAGTAATAAAAACCGGCTTCAGCAAGTTTACGTGCTGACAAAAAGCCTACAGGCCAGGATTCGAATGTTAACCAACGATCGTTTTCTGATTTTAAATCCAACCCACAAGGTAAACCGACTTGCTCACTTGTTGTATTTGGTACTAACGCCATGTGTTATAATAAAACTTTTTTATTGCAAGTTATTAACGTTGCACAAGAGCACAGAGTGCGGTACTTTAAAGCATAATGTATGCTTTTTTCATTGTATGTTCACTACGTTAATGACGCATGACCACACCTAAAAACAAACAAAATAACCCATCACTCAATCAATCAATCAATCAATCAATACTTGTAATTAAAACTTTGACGTTAATTGACATTAAATGAAAAACACCCACAAAAATATTTAATAATAAGCTGTATGTCGGCACTAACAGTAACCCATGTATTTATTTTCTTTTTTATGAATCTGCAGTCATTTACATCCCCCTTTAAACACTGTATAAACAAAAATGAATGTCATGTCATTTTGTTCAGATTATCATGTTCAAACCTGTGGATATTCGTTGAGTCCATAGGAAACCGCCTATAAATTATTTTTTTGTTTTTAGAAAATCCAATATGACCATGTACTTTCCCGGTCAACAACCATTATGGTCTTTTGCCAGTTGCCAATACTTAGCCATTAATCAAGAAAGCAATCATCGTTCCAGTCATGTACAGGTAATGATTTTTTTGTCTAGGGGTTTCAATAGTGGTAAAAGTGATAGCATTTTAAGTTAGGCCTACCTGACTTTTGAAGAGTTCACTCTTTGGCAATGGTTCCACTCTAGTGCGTCTCGGGTTTTCAACGACTGCTACAGCAGTAAAGCATTTCTTTGCAACTTTCTAAAAATAAATAAAATTAATCACCATAAATACCTAAATTCAGGTTAATACATGTTTTTCATAAAAATAAAATATCGAACAAAAATGAAACAAGTTAGTTTAGAAAAATGATCTCACCTTGACTTGTACCGGCTTCTTGCTGTTTCCTTCTAGTTGGCTCAAAAGTCCAATGGTTTCTTCTCTCTTAGACATGTGAGGTATACCGTTTATCTGCAAACAAATAAATAAATAACAATATTAATTACCTTAACAATAACTACAAGTTGAAGGTTCATTAGCATTACATCATTAAAATAATCATTCATAGGTACTTACCAAAAAAATAAAAGTATTTTTTCTTCCACAGCTCTACTGTATACGTCCGTTTGCTAAAATGGCAAGTGCATCACTAACACAATCCTTATCAGTCTGCTTAGCAACAGAGAGAGTTGCATTTTCTCAGGACTTTGTCCTTGAACTGTTGTCTGACTCTCACATAATACCACGCCTCCCCACATACCTCAAGCGCGATAAGATTCGCGTACCTTATACAGTTTCATAATTTTAATAAGGAACCAAAATGGCTGCCTCTCACACACTGGTTGTCCTACTCTCTCAGAACCAAAATGGCGGTCTCTGCTTAAACGTCACACCTGCTAGCCACCAGCCAAGTAACCTAACACTGCACTTCCTGCCCACGTAGATATTTCTGTCTTATCAGCAGTTGCTCTCACCAAACCGCCAAGCCACTGTATTCAGTGTCCAGCAAGCAGGTCTATGTGTGTTGGCATTGAAAACTTGTGTGTCTTATTAGTATTATCATTATTATTATTATTATTATTATTATTATTATTAAACATTTTACTGTAATAATAATTACTAGCAAGCGGCCATCCTCAATACATGATCATGTTAACCACATACATTCATCCTATAACACGTTACTTCACCCAGTTCAATATTTAGTTTATAACATCTCAGGCCAATGACCTTACCGTTTTGGCTCTTTGCGTACATGCACATGACTTGGTCAAGCGAATGTTATAGGTTCCCATATTCTACAACCATTTGCTGTGCCAGACAGCTTATTACCGTTTACTTGCATGTTAAAGATCCCCTTCAGGGGTAAAAAATCTTAGCACGCTTCATGCATTTTCAATTATTCGCCTTCATTCGTTCGTCATAGGAAAAATATCGGAAAAAGCGACCCCTCGTTCTGTCGTTCTGCCAAAGATCGCCCCATCTAAATAGCCATTTGCTCTATTGGAATACCACCACCGTGGCCGGTGATGGCCTTGTTCTAACACACATGTCCAGTGGTATCGCCTTTCTGTCTACCACCATTTAAAAACAGTTTTTTTCAATATGGATTGCGTTAGGCACTTTGTAATTTTTTATTCACCAGTAACGATCACATTTCAAAGACGTCACCCCGAGTCCTACGAGTCCTCGTACGAGTCCCTAGCAGCATTGGTTCGCGAGATATAACAAAAGTCTAAAATCACATTTTTGCCCCAAAATCCATTTTCACATTTACTCAAAACAAGCATCCTCGTCAAGAGGACAACACAACGAAAAAATGACACCTTGTACAAGTCTCTAGCCTTATTGGTTCCCGAGATATCAGCAAAAATCTCAAAAAACAGGTTTTACCCCATAATCTAGTTTCCAAAATTATTTTAAAAATATAACGAGCGGTCCATAGCAAAGAGGACGTCACCTCGAGTCCAACGACATGTCGCATGCCAAAATCGGACCATGCGTTCGCGAGTAATCCACATGAGAGTTCAGCGTAGCCGAGTGGCTCGTGTAACTGGTTAGAAGCACCACCATCCCCCTACTGCCCAGTTTTTTTCCTAGAGACTTGAAATTTATTTTGGCTGTAGAGGGGGTCGGGACCATTCATTCATTTATGTCAAATAAACATTTTTGTGGAATTCCTAGTTTCCGAAATATAGGACTTCCAAAATTGGACTGTTTTCAAAAAAACATAATTAGTTTAAAAACTATCACCTACTTTCAAAAACACAAATTTTCAATAATAAAAAATGTAACAAGTCGCCCATAGGAAAGGGGGTGTCAGCTCGAGTCCAACGATATGTCGCATGCCAAAATTGAGCCAAGGGTTCGAGAGATATCAGCTTTGCCCCTGAATGTATTGCGGGTTGGTATGTGACGTCAGAGGGAGAGGTGGTGGGGTGAGTTTAAAGTACCCTCTCTTCCCTACTGTATGATCATATGGTTGGATGTCAACAAAGAATATTTGGTTCTGGTATATATTTAAAGAGTTATTATTATTATTATTATCATTATCATTATTATTATTATTATTATTATAATTATTTCAAGTTTGAAAGACTAGATGGAAGTTCAATTATACTATAATCTACGCATAACTGAACGGGTTATCTATCCCGATATTGACTGTAAATCCTAACAACGACTACAGTTAGTGGAAATATCAGTGTTAACAAGGAGAAGGTGTCTTAAAGAAGCATTTGAGACAGTAATTGCATAGAAGCATGTGCAGTTGTAAGAGCGACCGGCCATCGCTATGTAGCATCATTTCACGTCAAAATTTTTAGTGTTGGTCCTGAAAACTTGGACACAGCAGGGAGGTGTCTGAAATTCGATTTATTGGTTTCTTAGTGTTACACTATCAGTTAATAGTGATTTTAGTTACATTTGGTGACATTTAACCTTTTGTAGTCAATATTGTGTCAGTTGAGGAGGAGTTGGACATCTTTTGAATAAATTCGCTGAAAACGTTTTTTCGTTTGCTTGAAGTTCTTTCTATAACTTTGCGTTATGATTTATTGTAGTGGGGTTAAGGTGAAAATGATTTAGTTGTAGTTTAGTGGCTCGAACCTACTACCTATTCCCATTACGCCCGAGATTCGAGAGTTTCTCACGCTCCTGTATTTAGTTATGTGAACCCAGTAGAGTTGAACTATAGCATTTGAAGAAGGTTTATTTATGTTCCTTATTCCAGTGTGTGTTTGCCAGTAGCCCTTGGTAGGTATGTTTAGCCGGGCACTACTAGTTGCTGCGATACATATCCATCTTCTGATTCTGGCTGACATCTCACTTGGAAATAAGGGCACAGTACTATCATCGACACTCTCAAAGGTATCACCGGCAAACACCACATGTGCTGTGAATTTTGGCCAATCATCCCGCCGGAGAAGTCATGGGCTAGGTAACTCGATGTCTCTCTGGTTTGGAAAATGGCCACTATTACAAAGGTGGTCGCTAGTGGTAGCGGAGCCCCAGATGGTGTTGTGGGCATTAACATCTTCAAGAAGGAAAAAGGGAGAGGGAAACTGAGAGACTAGATCCACCAGCCGGTTGTAATCTAGTTGAGAATCAGGCGGGATGTTCAAGTTACATACTATTGTCATTACTGGCAACGAAGTACGAACTGCAAATGCTTCTAGCTGAGTACGCAGAGGGCACCTCTTCACTAAAGGGTCTAGAATGGACAAGAGAGCAGACACCACCGGCGGCCACAGCTCCTTCCATCCGGTCTTTAGAGAAGAATTTGAAGTGACGCATTGTTGTCTCATGTCCAGGATGACACCTGGATTCCTCAAGACAGAAAATGGTTGCCGAAAATGAAGATATTAGTTGACGTAACTCAGCGAGATGACCAGAATCGCTATTACAGTTCCATTGTAATAGTGCCATAGTGTGGACTTAAGTAGAAGTGGGTCTTCTATGTACGCTTGACCTTTTGCCACCCTTCCCTATGTCTAGGTGGAGATGATTGGGGACGAGAGCACACCTCGATTTCTACATCTCCGTCCGTACACGAAGAAAATGGAGGGGGCGCTCTCTTTGGTGGTGCGCAGTTCTCGTCGGACTTTCCCTATCTCGCTCTTAGGGTAGACCGAGAGCGGTGTCGGGGGCTTTCTCAAGGTCCAAAGACTGGGTGTCCGTCCCTGACACGTCCCGAGCATTCTACATTCTAGACCGGCGTTGTCGTCTGTTTGGGGTGGTCCCTTCTCCCCTGACGTCTCCGCCTTTCAAAACAATGCAGGACTTGCTAGCACCGCTCTACCAATGGTAGTGGGAGCGGGAAAGCCTGCTGATGGTGGAGCTTTCTAGTAGGGGAGCAAGGCCGGTTCTAACTCCCCCCACCACTACTCCCAATGCAAGCCGATATCTCCCGAACCCTTGGTCGGATTTTAACAAATGAGGTGTCGTAGGACTCAGAGTGACGCCCTCTTTCCTATAGACCACTTGTTATACTTTAAAAAAATGAAAATTTTGGGTCTTGAAAGTACGGTTAGGTGAAATTTTTAAAACCAAACATGATGGAATGTTGTGCAATGGTTCAAACGAATGGTCTCGATGTCCTTTATTTTTTATAATAAATCTTTATATTTTTTACATTTTTTTTGAAAAAATAAATCAATTCTTAAAGTGGCTAAATTTTGGAAACTAGGAATTTTACAAGAAAGTTTGTTTGACATAAATCAATGGTCTTTACCCCCTTTACCCACAAACCAAGTTTGAAAACTCTAGGACATAAACTTTGTAAGTAGTGTTAGAATGGCGGTTCTCTTACCAGTCGCGTGCGTGCTTGATACGTATGGCCATGCTGGAAAAGGGTTAGGTCGGGGAAGAAGAAGGGTGAGTAAGGGGTCGTTTGACTGGTATTTTTTCCGCTCTATGTGATGATGAGGTTATTTTTTAAATAGGTGGATTATTGGAAAACATTTTTGGGGTAAACACAAGGTTTTTACGATTGTTACTGACATCTCGCGAACCAATAACGCTAGAACGATGTGCATGGATTCATTTTTTTCACGCTGATCTCTTGACCATGATGCCAGCGATGAGTAGGTGGGAAAATCTATTTTGGGGTAAAACCATAATTTTAGACTTTTTGCTATATTTGGCAAATCCATGGACGGATTTTAACAAATGAGGTGTTCGAGGACTAGGCGTGACGTTTTCCTTTCGAATGTGGTTGTAATGTTTCAAAAAAAGATATCAAGAGCCTAACGCTGAAAAACAAATTTTAATTGTTTTTACAATTGTTTCTAAAATATTATTTAACATTTTTAATGAAGAGTGGTGGTAGATAGAGAGACGATACCGCTGGGCGTGTGTTTGAACGAGTCTGTCGCCGTCCACGGTAGTGGTATCCCAATAGAACAATCGCTATTTCGGCGGGGCTGTCTATGGCAAGACGGAGGCTAATATTTGAAAATGCGTGAAGCGTGCTAAGATTTCTTTACCCCTGAAGGAGATCTTTAACGTGTTAGTAAACGGTGATGAGTGACATAACAAATGATAATTCTATGATGTAGATGAAGCGGGATTTTATAGTTGTGAACAGAACTTGCTTTTGTCTCGCTTGAAGTCTGAACAGCAAAGAAATCTGCTTGAGGCAGCCTGGCCTGGCTAGAGCTGGGGCTGGCAGGATGAGAATATTATCGCACTTCAGGAATGTTATCAGGACCTGACTTGGCAACACGGCATGCTTGTGACAGAGGGCAGATGAAGGTTGAACAAACCGGCAACACTGTGCCAGCAATAAAAGGAGTAAGCAGCGGAGAGGAACGGGGAGGGAAGTGGGGGAAACCCAGAGACTGAACATGGAATCCCGTGACTGCTCATAGTCCTGGCAAGAGCTGTGAGAGGGAGAGAGGGGAGGGAGGGGCAGGGAGGAGGGAACCCAGAGAGCTTGGGGATCCCATGACGACCAATAGCTGGACTAGTATTGAACAAGCAGTGGCGGGGGGAGGGCGGGGGATGAGAGGGGCGGGGAGTGAAGGAGTGAGACAGAGGTGAGGAGAGAGAGAGAAATAGAAAGACGTGTTGCTGAGAACACATGTAGAGCTGAGCACAGTACACAAGGCTCTAGGTGGAGTACAAAATGAGTGAATAAATAAATAATTTAATAAATAAATAAAAGGCCCACAGGGTCCCAGGAATTAACCTGGGAGGAGTCCTTGTGGCTCTGGGCAAATGGGAGTGAAATGCGTCGTTGCCTGTCATCTGCAACCATAACATATTGGATTCAGCAAGAGAATCCAACTAGCCTCTTTCACTCCAACTCCAGCACGTAACCTACAAGAGGTGCCCCTGTTAAGCCGAGCAACCCAGTGGAAGGTTGGGTAACCAATCCCAGCGGGAAGCTGGGTCGGTGAGCCGATCAGTGCTGGGGGCTCTAAGAAAAACGGTCAACGGTCTCAAAGGCGGAAGAAGAATTTCATTTCTCAACGGCTGAGAGGGCGGAAGAACCTAGTGGAGTCAACCACGAAAACAAATCATTTCAGACTAACAATCTGATCTTACTTTGGAATATTATTCCTACCCATGAAAAACACAATTTCAATTGCAGAATGGAAAAGCCGCTGAAAGAAAGCACTACCCCAGGTGGCAGCTCGGAAGAGAAATCCACCATTGCGTTATGCAATGCATCGGGACCTAGGGTTCTGGGGAGTCCCAACATCTGCAACAGGGATGAGTCGGAGCACCCTTGGAATCCTTCCAGACTTAAGTTTAAACATAAGTTTTTGCAGGTACTTTGAATGTAAATTCTTTACTGAAGGTGGGTAAACAGAAGGAATTAGAACTGCTTTTAGATAGAAACGAAATTCAAATTTTAGCAGTACAAGAGACAAGATATTTGGATGAGAATATGACAGAAACGAAATATTATAGAATCTTTAAAGGTAAACCTGCGATGAAAATTATGAAAGGAATGCCACTCTTGGGAACAGCCTTTTATGTCCATAAACATCTATTAGCCAATGTAACTGAATTCAAATCACGCTAAGAAAGGATGTGTCTTTTGACAATGAAATGCAAAAGTAAAATATATACTTTTGTTAATTGTCATGCGCCAATAAACGAAGACAACCAGAAGAACCCAAATAAAGTAGAGGAATTCTGGGACCTCCTAGATGATGAAATATCTAAAATTCCAAAATCAAATGTGGTGATATTACTTGGAGATTTCAATGCCCAAATAGGAAGAGAGAGGATTCATAGACCAATAGTGGGAGAATATGCTGCACACCAAAGAACAAACAGAAATGGCATGAGATTAATTACTATTTGTAAAAACTTTCAACTTAAGTTAATGTCAACTTTCTTCAAGAAATTGCCAAGAAAAGCTAAAACATGGATTTCTCCAAATCCAATACTAGGTGAATTTCAACTGGATCATGTAGCTATATCCAAAAGAAACATGAAAGAATGTCAAGGTTATAAGAAGCAGAGAATTTTACTCTGATCACTATTTGTCTAAATTTAAACTCAAATTCTTACCCAACAGAAACCACAGAAGAGGGGAAAGAGTAAATAAATATAACACAAATAGACTTCAAATTACACAAGAAACATTGGAAAATTTTCGGGAAGAAATAAAAGTAACTCATCATGGGAAGTGGCAAGATTTATCTAAAGAAATAACCAACGCAGCTCAGAAGACGTTTGGGCTAGCCAAACCTAAGAAGAAACCTTGGTGGAATCAAATATGTGACGATACGTTACAAGAGAGAACAAAACAATGGAAAAAGTGGAAATGCTCTGGAAAGATGGAACATTATGACCAATTCAAACAGCAAAGGAAAGACACTGCTAGAATAATAAGGGGAGTTAAAAGATCATTCGAAAAATCACAACTTACTGACCTGCAAGACAGCTTTGTTAAAAATAACTCTCGAAACTTCTATCAGACTTTCAAGAGTCAATTAAAGGGGTATCAAGCGCCTAGCATATGCTTTAAAGATGAAAATGGTAGACTTGGCCTAAGCAATGTTGAGAACTGTGAAATACTTGCGAAGCACTTTGATCAACTTTTAAACTGCCCTGAACCAGATCATAAGTTGGAATTCTCACAAGCAACAGAAAATTTGGAAGAAGATATACCACCCAATGCTGAAGAAATTAAAGAAGCAATTAACAATCTAAAAAATAATAAAGCTAGCGGTGAGGACTCTATAACAGCTGAACTTTTGAAATGGTCTCAATCAAAAATCATTGAAGAGCTGCAGTTAATCTTTGAAGATATTTGGAGAACAGAGAGGATTCCAGAGGAATGGAAAGTGGCTCTAATACACCCATTGCATAAAAAAGGGGACAAACAAAACGTTGATAACTATAGAGGCATCTCTGTTCTTCAAATTGCATACAAGGTATTTTCAAAAATATTGCTGAATAGAGTAGAAACATCACTTGACAAGCAACTGGGCGAGTATCAAGCTGGATTTCGAAAAGGTAGATCTTGTTCAGAACAAATATTTAACTTAAAATCCATAATTCGCCATAGGATACTGAATTCAAAGGACATAGTTGTGACTTTTGTAGATTTTAAAAATGCCTTTGACTCGGTTGATAGAGAAACCATAGATAAAACAATTCGTGAATTTGGAGTGAAAACTAAATTGGCAAACCTAATACTTGAAACCCTTACTGACACGATTTCAAAAGTAAAATTTATGGGTGAGATATCAAAATCTATTAAGATAAATACAGGTGTACGGCAGGGTGATGGTTTATCACCCTTTCTGTTCAACTGTGTTTTAGAGAAAATTGTAAGAGTTTGGAATTTAAAGCTAAAAGAACATAACATTTCACCAGTAACTTTGGGGAGAAGAAACCAAGGCATTGAAATAAGTTGCCTAGCATTTGCAGACGATTTTGCTATATTGTCAGAAAACATAACAAGTGCAACAACACAAATCAATCTCTTGGAAGAAATAGCCAACAAAACAGGTTTGAGAATCTAAGTAGAAAAAACTAAATTTATTACAAACATCAAGAACGCTTCAAAATATTTGGCAACAGATATTGGCCCAGTGGAAAAAGTAAAGAAATTCAAATATCTGGGAGAAATAAATTCAAGAAAATGGTTTAGAAAAATCTTCGGTAGAAGAAAGGGTACACAAGATGGAAAGAGCATATGGTATCACTAAGAATTTTTATAACAAAAAGTGCTTATCTAAAAATCTTAAAATAAGGCACTACACTACAGTGGTGAAACCGGAATGCCTATACGCAAGTGAATGTCTGGTACTAAACTATAGATTAGATAAACTTGAAGTACTAGAAATGAGAATCATGAGGAAAATTTTAGGCCCAGTGAAAACAGCAGAAGTATGGAAATTAAGATCTAATGATGAAATATACATGAACATAGAAAATATAACAGAAACGATAAGAAAAAGGAGATTGCTTTTTTTTGGACTTATTTACAGAATGGATGATTCCAGATTAATAAAAAGGATATTCAAGTACCTTTTGGAGAAAAGGGCAACAACTAGCTGGATTCAAGAAGTAAAGAAAGATTTAGAAATAAATAATATAAGTAAAGAAGAAACGGTGAACAGAGAGATCTTTAGAAAAAGGGTATTAAGTATGAAAGGATTCCAAGGAAGATTGCCAAAGAAACCTGGTGCGAAGGGGCCCGAGGACAGAAAGAAGCAGCATAGTGAAAGGATGAAGGAGTACTGGAGGGAACGGAAGAGAAAACAACAAAGTGTGAAGAATTGAAATTGGCACGTGGTCCCTAGCAGGCCTCATTGGAAAGAAGAAGAAGAAAAGGCCCACAGGTTCACAGAACATTTAATTTATTTATCCAAGAATTGAAGGCTGGGTTAAATCCCAACCATTTTATATATAGTTTATTTCCTTTTTGTTTTAACACTTTTTCCACAAAGTAATGTTTTGGAAACGCTGTCTTGTGAAGTTATTGGAGATAAAACCTGCCTTTTATGGGTTGATGGTTGAGGTCCTCGAGTAAATAGGTGACTGCCAGGTTGACTTGATGAATTCGAAATAGTTCGGTGCCCCTTTTCGGTGTGTAGCCATTATCGAATGTAGACTTAAATTTGCTGACACGAACATGATCCCCGATGTTGAGCCGACGACATTTAGGGTCGGCTGTTTTTATGGAGTTAAACAGTTTATCCAGTCGCGGACTATTTTTGGTCACTAGGTGTGGCTTGGTCCCAACCGTTCTTTGGTGTAATTGTAACTTGACACTAGCTCAGGTAACAAGTCCAATCAGCGATAACAGCCCTGAGCGGTAAACGCTTTCCACATATGGGTTTTCAATGTTCGGTTAAACCGCTCAACCACACTGGCTTTGAGATTGCTGTATGTGGTGTAATGGTGAATATCCAAAGATTTGAGAAAACTGGAGAAATTCTTGTTGAAAAATTCTTTTCCCTGGTCGGTTTGTAACAACTGGGGTTGACGTTTGGATTGTTGAATAATATGTTAAAAAGCCTTGGTGATTAGTGGGCCAGACTTGCGACTTACCGGTTGAACAAAGGCCATTTTGGAATACACATCAATGACTGTCAACATATAGCGTACACCATCGTTAACGCTAGCATAAGGAATCATTTACACTAAATCGGCTTGCCAAAGTCCATCCACACCCCGTGAAATTTCCTTCAGTCGCTGAGAGTGACGCCTAGCTGGGCGATGCAACTCGTGAGCGATGCCCACTTTGATGGGT
This sequence comes from Meconema thalassinum, assembly GCA_946902985.2. Lineage (NCBI taxonomy): Eukaryota > Metazoa > Arthropoda > Insecta > Orthoptera > Tettigoniidae > Meconema > Meconema thalassinum. Next base: position 31,097,496 of record OX336400.1, on the reverse strand, counting down.
TATGGCTTAAACAATAATTTTGGCATTTCGAAGTTCTTGTTCAATTTTTTGAATTTCCCAATCGTGACCGGTGTGGCCAGCTTGGTGTGAAGCATGCAACAGCAGTAGCCCCTAGACGAGCTTACTAGGATTAGGCCAGTAGGTAACATCCACAAGGGGTTTATATGTTTTAAATGTGACTCCCGAAGAGGACACTTTACGACGAGCACTCTGACTGATTGGAAACATTTTTGCAATTATGGATGTATATTTTTAGATATATTGGCATTCACTTGTTGAGAGGGATCATACTGTCTTTTGTGGGCATGGGTGTCCAATTAAATGGATTTATATTTGCCAAGGTCCTGATATGTATAATCATGGGAAGATGGGGTACGAGAGATTAGCAGCTTTAACAGACCTGGTGTTAATTTATAGTTCATGTTTTTAATGACAGCACTAGTACGAGCAAATTTAATCGATGAATCACCAATTTTAAAACCATCATTCTCATAGCGAACACCATACGTTGTATCTGTCTTTCCAATAAATAGATCTGTGTAATAGGGTTCCAGTGTAGGTCCATAATATTTTATTAAAATAAGTTTTAATTGATCATTATGTTGAGGCGTGGCCAACAGTTGTGACAATGGTGTTTGCTTGGAAGGTGTTTCGACCATGGCCAATGACTTCTTTTTTTTTAACTCTGCAAGGGGTGAGGATTTTTTGAGGTGTAAACACTTGATCACCCTCATCCTCAACATCGCTAACACAAGTCAATTCTTCCTGTTCCTGTTCCTCTTCCTCTTCCATAGGGTCCTCGTGTAGAGTCTGCGTGGCTTGTGAAACAGTGGTAGCGTTTCAGATGGCTTAAAAGAGGGTTAAAACATGACTTTTAGTGGAGGAGCTAAATGTTGTTGAATAAACAAAGCATTATCCGCACGTGATCGTTTCAATTGACGAAACCTTTGACGAATAGTATTTTTTTGCTCTAATAATATGCTATTTAATTCACTTTCTGCTGACGCCATGGTGTCTTGACAAATGATTTGAGAGGGAATGAGACAGTGCCTTAGATAGTAACAGAATGATCAAACCCTAAGCGATAACGTCCTTGGTTGAGTTCACTTTGTTTGTCAAGGACCAAACAGGCATGGCGTTGGGTGTTCCAGCACTTGGCACACAATTCAGTAACATTTGAAATGTCATATCAGGATTTACATGTTCATTATAAATGTGACGACTATTCCGTTCCTTCTGACGAAATAAAAAAGACATTGGCTTTGGCACGAATCAACATTTTGGACATTTTAGAATACGTTTGTCCAAGATAGAAGCAATCGATATGTTTGTGATGACCCATGCTGAAATAGCTTTGAATGATGGCTTGTCGTTCAGTGAATACATCATCAAAAATCATGAGTGAATCAGGCCTCACCGCATCCGGAGCAATAACATTTTCTTGCATAGAAAATGTGAAATAACACATATACTCACTTTTTATTTCAGACATGACTTGATTCAGGAACACGTAGAGGGGTTGGTAGAGAGATTTTGCAAAAATATACATATTTTGAAAACGCAGACCATTGGGCGCTGTGATGAGTGTATGCAAAAGATTGGTCTTTCCCAATACCGAAGGCCCCACAATGATGCAGCGAATGGAAGATGGAAAGAGTGAACCATGGCGTTGTTCACATGATGTGGGATAGAGATGGGAAACCATATCCCCCACGGGGAATGACTCTTGCTGCTTACTAATCTTCATATCAACTAAGGGTCAGAGAGGTTAGGAGGTTGTCTATAAACATGGAACCAGGGCTTGTGATAGAAACAGTAGACCCCTATTACAGGTTGACGATGGATGTCTTTGGACGTGCGTTGATGGCCAAAGCTAGGTTTGTCCCCGTACATGATCCTAAAAAAGAAACCAACCCTGCTAATAAACACTATGTGGATAGGTATGTGGTGCCACTCACTAAACAGGGAGATTATGACTTTAAGGGAAAGCGGTTAACCCATGTGAAACATCCTCAAGTGTCTACGGATGTCACTACAAAAAAGGATGTGGGTAACAAGTTGCACGAGTTATATGACAAAGTGCCTCAACTTACTGTGAATGGTTATACGGCTAATCATCACCGCATAATTCATGTGGAAGACCCACAAGAAGATGATGATGTCTGCACCAAACGTAATGTGATCTATCAAATGAAAAGGCTTTATACATTCGTCGCATCCCTATTTTTAGTGTACCTGACGAATGAAAAACTGGTGAAAGACAGGAACCATTTACCGCTAGGCAATGACCACCTGACGTATGTGCTTTCTCCGGGTTTAAGACACTATCGATTACACTATGATGGAACCATTCACATTAAACAATCGATGCCTGATAAGAACCATTTACATGTAGAGATAAACGGTCATAGGATGTTGGTCCAAAACCATCAAATTGTCAATGCAGATGATGAATTACCATTTCATCTCATGCTTACTGTGCCACTCCAAAGACTGGCACACATTTCTGCCCCTGCCCGCGGCTACCCGGGCGGCTTTTCTACGTGACTTGTGTTCCACTCATGTTTGAATGTCCCGCCGCTGACGCTGTCCTCCCCTTCCCAGACAAATGAACTGTCCCGCCTGGACGAATGAACTGTTCCGGGCTAGTTGGACTTCGTCTTGGCCTGGTCTCTAACGCTATTGGCCCGGCCGGTTCAAACGAACCAATGGCGCGATCCCGCGCGCAGTGACTTGCATATTGAGTGAGCCTGGCCCGGCCTGCCAACTGATATGTCCTTGTGGTTGGGCCAGCGAGGTGGTTTCCGTGACTTTGAGAACCGACTGCAGTTGGTAGTGTCTAATTCCTAAATTCTCCGTGAGGCGCGCGCGACTCTCCTGTCGCCTTGCCAGAAGCGTTCTCTGAGAGCGTCTCTCTCCCCACAAGCTCCCGAGCCATGCAGCGGACAAGTGTGTTTGCATCCGAGCTCTTGGAGTTCGATTCTCCTTACACAGGCACATGGCCTATCATCAGACTAAGGTAATGTCTGCTCCGTTTATACATAGGGCAGTATGTATAACAATTTCTTACAAGTGACTAAATAATCCTCATGGTGTCGGCATGAGTAAACAACTTTCTACGTATTTTCTTATAAACCGGCGAACTGTAACTTTGAACAAACTGACGGTCATATCCCGTCCCAAGTGTGCTTTGTTTTATAGAAAGACCCATAAGGTCGTTAGGCAATTTAAACTCTATAATTTCGCGTGTGAATATACTAAATTTAAGTTCTGTATTGTGTTTGTTTTACTATGTTTTTGGAGGGTATCTTATTGAGGAAGACAATGCTTTCTTAGGCATGGCGTCGCCAACGACTAGCCTCATGGCGGGCAGTCGGAAGCGAACAAAACTCGCGTCTTGGCAACGGTCATGCGTAGCTTGTTTTAGTGAGCCTTGCTCTAAGGCATTATGCAGTTTTGATATTCGGTTCCGTTTCTAATATTTATGATACTGAGTTATGTTGTTCCTCTTTCCGAGTTCCTGTGTGTTTCGAACCTTCTCGAAGGTCCATGTTTTAGTTCACGTTATGGTGAGGTATTTTTCCTGCCATTTTATTATTTCTTTTCAGCTCATAGCTGGGCCACCTTGTTTCCATGTTAATGCGGAATATGTATATTCCAGGCCATTTTATTTTTAAATACTAATCAGACATGACCGTTGGCATTTCCCCTCGCCATGCGGGTTTTCAGATAGGGATAGGAGTGTTCTTGCGATGTTTGTTTCCACAATGTTTTTCTTTTACTTAATATATATTATTATTATTAGTTGTTTAACCATGGTTCTTTTCTTAAATAATGTGGCATGCCACCCTGTAGCATCATCCAGACCCACGCCTTTGAAACTCGAGGCCTAAATCCACACCACGGGTATCCTACCCGCCTGGTTGGCCATTCTTACGAATGGTTGCCAGAGTACGACGTTAGAGAATGTGGTTCGATTACCGCATATGTTGCATAGTAAGTGTGTAGCGAGAGCGCGGTTTGATTCCCGTGTCTCCTACTTTCGTATCGCATAGGTCGTACAGTAAGTGGAAGCAGAGCGTTAGTTGTCGATTTTGTCTGGGTTGCTACCGCTGGTGGTAGATGGAAGCCACGTGGCAATATTATCGACTCTGCCCTGATATTTATCAGGATGAAAACACTGAAGTGTGGAATCCCTTTTTTTGTAATTATAACTTCCTACCATGGACAAATAAGTAAAATTTGTGTTAAAGTTTCATGTGGAAAATTAAACCGTTAAACTTGAGGTGTTGTAAAATTCAAGTGTTTGACATTTTTTGGTTTTTTCTTTCATGCTATTGTCATGGAGCGGCACGTACCAGATCCAAAGTATTTGGATCATGAAGAAATCCAATTTGAATTGGAGATCAGGAATTTGGAGGTCCCCGCAGGCACGGAGATGGCTCGAGCAGTTCTGAAACCTGCCCTTAAGGACCCTGTATTGTTGCCTGTGCTGTCCGAGGCAGAATTTGCAATTGGTGAGTCACAGATTTTCCATAGAGTAGAAGTTTGTGCTAATCTCATTAATTTGTTTTTGCTCGATGATTATGGTACATCTGCCCAATATAAAAAGTTGCGTGCTCGTCTGCAGTACTTGTTCACTCGTTGCGAAGATGTTTTATCTGTTTCGTCTCATCGTTCTGACGAGGAACTAGCCAATATTTTTGAAATTCAGCGCATGATAGCCGAATGTGCAAATAAAGTTTTCGATGAAAATTCTAGTGGTTGTAATGGTGCAGAAGCACTCCGTGCAGTCAGTGTAGACAGTGATGAAATAAGGTTCCCTACCAGTGAAGGTGATAATCAGCCTTATGTTCCTACATGTACCGCTAATCTGTTAGATGCAATTAGATTGAGTTGTGAAGTTTCAAATAATGCTAGTATGTTTCAATCTGCTGACCGCAACAGTGTCTTTCCGGTTTCTACTAACAATAGTGTTACAGTAGATAGTAGTAGTGAGTTGCCAGTAGTTTCTTTTGCTGAAGTAAATCCTGGATCTTATTATTCTCCTCCTTCTGCGAGAGTTTTGTCAAAAGTGTATGAAGATATCACTTCTGTAGGCAAGTCACGTGTCATGTCAGGGTTGCCAGCCAGTAGTGTCGATGCTGGTGGTAACTCAAGTGTTGTTAAATTGTCTACACAATACCTCCAGGTCACTGAGAGGCAACCAGTCGATAGTGTTTTAGCGACTGAGTTTAGCCGGTTAAATTTTAACCAAGTATTATCGTCCGACGCAAATTTGGTTGAAGTGTCAAACGCTTCATGGATGAATAATTTGGGTACTAATTCTAGTTTTCATGTACCAGTGTCCGTTCATTCTGTTTCTGCTGTAAACAATTCTAACTGTGATGTCAATTGTAATTCTTCCGTTATCGAAAATTTGCAACCGAGTGCTAGAGAGTTGTCCATGTCAACTGAAAAGCCTCGTTCCGTGTGTAGCACAACTCCTGTGTACACCACAAGTAACTCCAATGGTGGAGTAACGTATTCTTATTCCAATGCCTTTTCTCGTCCTGCCTGTTCTGTTCTTACGCCCAGTACGAGGGGTGTTCAAGAAGTCAATCTCCACAGTCGGAGCATGTATCCTACTCCGAGACGAAGCGCTCCCCAAGACGTTCCTAGTAGTAACTATCCTCCTTCGTTAGGTATCAAACCTCTTAATTTCCGTTGGCCTAAAGATAAAGTTTGGTGCAACAAGAACAGATTTTCTTCTCGTGTAGAACCGCAAGGTCGGGATTTCAATAGCCCGAGTGATGATAGTGGACCTGTTCGAGGCGAACAGAGAGGTCCGGGTTCTAGTCATTCAGTTTTTTCTAACCGTAATTTTGGGAATCTCGCCCACCCTCTATCTGATTGTGTAGCTAAGTTGAAGCATATGAATACTGATACCACCGATGGTATTATTCATTTTCTGCGTTAGTTGGTAGAAATTTATGAGTATGCTGCTGTGTTTGGTGTGAGCTATACTCAGGTGTACCAACTTATGTTCCCGTTCACTTCTGGTATGATGAGAAGTATGGTTGTCGAGGCTATGTCCCGTAACACAGGTATCGAAGTGTTCTGTGAGCAAGTAATGTCAAATTTCATTCCGTATAGAAAGATGGGTACTGTAATTCAACGTCATTTGTATCGTGTACAGAAGTATGGTGAATCGTTGGATGTGTACATGCAAGATATGTTAAAGCTGGCTAAGATGTTTTCTGTTAACTTCACCGAGCAAGAGATGGTGGAACACATTTTGGATGGTGTGACGCCAGACTATCGTTCATTTTTATGCTTAGGGTCTCGCCCGAGCACTATTGCTCAATTGTGTGCTTTTGCCGTACGTGGAGAGTCCGTACGCCAGTCTGACTATGGTAGAGGTTCTGTTGATCAACCCTCACAATTTAATTCATATAAACCGCAAGGTTCTTCTAATCATTGGAACAATGCTCGTTCCCAGGGTAGACAAGGTAATTGGGGAAATCGTAAACCTCAAGGTTCAGGAGATCGATGGTCGAGTAATCAGCCTCAGAGTAGTCCTGTTCGTAATGATGAAGTCAGGAGTTCTGGTAATTTTAATTCTGGAAGGAATGTCCGTTTCCAAGGTCCTTCAAATAGTAGAGGTGATGTCAGACACCAAGAAGCTACTAACCGTGACGAAGGTTCCAACCGTCAAGAAGGTGGAGTGAATAGCAGTTCTGTGAAATGTAACGCTTGTGGTCATTTCGGTCATTCGGACCGCACGTGTAATTCTCCTCAGCAATGACATCCGGAGGCCTGATTTCGTGATGTTATGTCGATGTCATCAGCCGTTAATGTAGATAAGAGTAGTGTCGGAGTATGAAGTGTTGTTGTTTTATTTTAGGTTTTATTGTATTGTTCCTGGACATTGGCTAGGGTTTCCTTGAGTCTGTGCCTGTCTCAGTTGTACCCCGGCGTCCTCTGGTGACACGGTGTTTTCTCTTTGGTTAGCTGGCTTGTGTGTTCCTTACGTCAACGCTCGGCAGGAGGAAGTTCTATCCTTATGTGTCATGTGTCGAGCTCGTTCGTCCCCTTCTGTCATGTGGACTGGTGGAGTTCACCTTGTGACAGGAGCAACTTGTGGTGTTAGTGTGTCTTAGGTAGTTGCATAGATATTTTATTTTCAGGGTTTTTAGTGTTGAAGAGTTGGTGCTGTCGACTGAGTCGATTTGTTTTGGTGGCATCTGTTACTACAGGTAGTTGCGGTAGAGTTGTTTGGTGTCAAGGTATCTCAAGTTGTTGAGATATTTGCGGTGGTATTAGACCATTTTATTTTCAGGGTTTTATCTTGTGTTTTGGACTTACCGTGTGTTACCTTGGGTGGATGCCGGTCTCCGTTTGGTCCTCCTGTGTCCTCCGGTTTCTTGGCGTCTATCCTGTTGGTCGACTGGCTTATTGCGTCCTTGTTCGTTTTGCTCGGCATGAGGGATTCTCCCCTCTAGTGTGTAGCTGTCGGGTCTTCTTGGTTCATTTGTAGTTGGTACCAGTGTTGGAGTGTTGTTTATGTTTTAGTGTTCTTGTGTTTTGTGTTCTGCGATTGGCTCCCATCGGCTAATGTCGGTTGTGTGTTGGTGCCTTGGTTCTTGATGTTTTCTGTGGTTTTGGTTGGTCGTGCGCAGGATGCTGAATTCCCTGTCGCAAGTTGGTACCCTTGCGAGGTCGTTCTTGGTCGGTGTGGTGAACCGTATCGAGTAAAGCGTTGATTGTATTGCCTGAGTTTGCTCGGCAATTCTTGTGGTGGTTTTTGTTTGGACGTTACAGAAGAAGTCGAGGAAGCAGAGAACGCAGAACGTGAGGTGTAGTGTGAGTTGTAGAAGGTTTTTCTGTGCAGTGGTTTGGTAACGGTGCTCTCCTTTATTGAATTTTTGGTATCGTGTAGAGTTCTTGGAGTCGTGTGTGTGGTGCTGTCTTGGTATGACGCTGTGTCGACAGACGTGAAGTTGAAGTTGTGCTTCTGTCGTGTTCAATTGCAGCGATTGTGCAATATCTCCACAAGTACATCGTGAGTCAGTTTTCACCGAGGAGTAATTTCATCTAGTGATAGACATAATGGGACTTCTGGTTTTTCTTTTCAAGTTTTCATTCTTGTTAGCGGGACCTGCTTGAGGTCTTTCTACGCCCCTTGTGGCCTATTTCTTCGTTCTGTATTTGGAGTTGTCAAGGTGAACATGGATATGTTCTGAGTCGTAGTACTCTTGTTCTGGTGTGTGTGTGTGTGTGTGTGTGTGTGTGGATATCAGGGATTACTGCATTTGCTCGCAGCCCTGATGTCAGACCCTTTCCTCGTTGAATTTTGTCTGTGTACTGTGTGTAGCGTAGAGAGTTAAGAACTGTTGATTAGTCCCTTGTGCGTGGTGCGCATCGTGAAGTGGTGGCTGTACCTGTTACGTTGTCGAGGTGATGAAGGTTGCCCTGCATTAGCTCGCAGGCGCCTTGGTGTCATAGGATATGATCCGTTGGATAGTATTGGTAAATTTTCTGTTCCTTGAGTCACTGTTCCTGTCTTGTGTTGGTAAGTGGTAAAGATTGTAGAGAAGTGTGAGTTCCTGTTCTGTTCTCTGGGTTTTCTGTTCTCTGGGTTTTCTGTTCTCTGCGTTCCGTGTAGGTGCGTTTCTGTTCTCTGCGTTCCGTGTAGGTGCGTTTCTGTTCTCTGCGTTCCGTGTAAGGGTGTTTCCTGTCCTGCGTTCCGTGTGCTAGAGGGCATTTGATGTATAAGTAATGTAATGTAAAAGGTAGAATGTAAATGTAAATGTTGGAAATTTGTTGACACCAGTTGTAATCTGTGTGGTGACAAGGTAACTGTTTAATGATCTCCCCCGCATTGTGAGAGCTGAGCCATTCCTGTGGTCGTGGGTTCCCCTAGATTTCTTTCGTGCGACCCCATCTCAGTATTTTCTCACTACGGTGAAAAATGTATAAAGATTTTCCATTTATTCAATATAGCATTGTAACGTTAGGATTTTGGTTGGGTACCAGTTCTATGTAGGTTATAACTCCAGTGAAGTGGAGGTAACAAAGGTTCAAAAGAACGCTGTCCAGTGTCTCTTCCCATTTTTAAACACTTAACATTAAACGTAATTCTGCTAAACCTAAGGTTTGCGTGTGCATTGTGTGTGCATCGCCCCTACGAAAGTGAATGTGATCTCGTATCACTAAGGCAAGTGAATTGCCAAATCCTTGCTCGCACAGTGAAAAGTCCTGACATGTGCTACGGAAGTTGCTCAAGCTCTCGCCCTGGTCTCTCCTCAGACCAGTGGCATTCTTCGACCCTGCTGGTGAAGAAGCCAACCCAACCTTGTGTTGCGTCTCTGCGTGCTGTGTCTGCTCTTCTCCTTGGCTGTTTCAGTGGTGGTCCAGTGTGAGGGTAGCCCTCCTCACACCTGGAGATGGTGGTGGCCTGGGCCAAGGTCGCTGTCATGACGTCGTCTTCCATCTGATGGTGATCCTGATGCCTGCTGGTCGGTGCGGATGGTGATCTCTTCCCTGATGTCGACCCTGGATGCTGAACGACTGGAGCAGTACTATGGTGATGTTCGAGTGCTGATATGGTGGTCACCTGGTATGGTGATATGGTGCTGTTGGTGTTCCTTCTTGCCAAGCCCAGGGGTCTTCACGACATCATTAGTTGGGCACTTCTACCTTCCTGCTGTTTCGACTTCCTGGTGCAGTGAGTGATGCATGGACAAACATTATTTTGCCTGTGGGCGAACTTAGCCATCCTCAAGTGAACTTACACGGGGGAGCCTCTTCCTGTTGGCTCACCTCCACTGTCGGCTTTATGAGGGGGAGGCTGTGCCACTCCAAAGACTGGCACACATTTCTGCCCCTGCCCGCGGCTACCCGGGCGGCTTTTCTACGTGACTTGTGTTCCACTCATGTTTGAATGTCCCGCCGCTGACGCTGTCCTCCCCTTCCCAGACAAATGAACTGTCCCGCCTGGACGAATGAACTGTTCCGGGCTAGTTGGACTTCGTCTTGGCCTGGTCTCTAACGCTATTGGCCCGGCCGGTTCAAACGAACCAATGGCGCGATCCCGCGCGCAGTGACTTGCATATTGAGTGAGCCTGGCCCGGCCTGCCAAGTGATATGTCCTTGTGGTTGGGCCAGCGAGGTGGTTTCCGTGACTTTGAGAACCGACTGCAGTTGGTAGTGTCTAATTCCTAAATTCTCCGTGAGGCGCGCGCGACTCTCCTGTCGCCTTGCCAGAAGCGTTCTCTGAGAGCGTCTCTCTCCCCACAAGCTCCCGAGCCATGCAGCGGACAAGTGTGTTTGCATCCGAGCTCTTGGAGTTCGATTCTCCTTACACAGGCACATGGCCTATCATCAGACTAAGGTAATGTCTGCTCCGTTTATACATAGGGCAGTATGTATAACAATTTCTTACAAGTGACTAAATAATCCTCATGGTGTCGGCATGAGTAAACAACTTTCTACGTATTTTCTCATAAACCGGCGAACTGTAACTTTGAACAAACTGACGGTCATATCCCGTCCCAAGTGTGCTTTGTTTTATAGAAAGACCCATAAGGTCGTTAGGCAATTTAAACTCTATAATTTCGCGTGTGAATATACTAAATTTAAGTTCTGTATTGTGTTTGTTTTACTATGTTTTTGGAGGGTATCTTATTGAGGAAGACAATGCTTTGCATTGTCTTAGGCATGGCGTCGCCAACGACTAGCCTCATGGCGGGCAGTCGGAAGCGAACAAAACTCGCGTCTTGGCAACGGTCATGCGTAGCTTGTTTTAGTGAGCCTTGCTCTAAGGCATTATGCAGTTTTGATATTCGGTTCCGTTTCTAATATTTATGATACTGAGTTATGTTTTTCCTCTTTCCGAGTTTCTGTGTGTTTCGAACCTTCTCGAAGGTCCATGTTTTAGTTCACGTTATGGTGAGGTATTTTTCCTGCCATTTTATTATTTCTTTTCAGCTCATAGCTGGGCCACCTTGTTTCCATGTTAATGCGGAATATGTATATTCCAGGCCATTTTATTTTTAAATACTAATCAGACATGACCGTTGGCATTTCCCCTCGCCATGCGGGTTTTCAGATAGGGATAGGAGTGTTCTTGCGATGTTTGTTTCCACAATGTTTTTCTTTTACTTAATATATATTATTATTATTAGTTGTTTAACCATGGTTCTTTTCTTAAATAATGTGGCATGCCACCCTGTAGCATCATCCAGACCCACGCCTTTGAAACTCGAGGCCTAAATCCACACCACGGGTATCCTACCCGCCAGGTTGGCCATTCTTACGAATGGTTGCCAGAGTACGACGTTAGAGAATGTGGTTCGATTACCGCATATGTTGCATAGTAAGTGTGTAGCGAGAGCGCGGTTTGATTCCCGTGTCTCCTACTTTCGTATCGCATAGGTCGTACACTTACATAGGATGAAAAGCAAGCAGTTGGGACAAATCGGGGGAGGCATACATCTCTCACCCTCATGTGTCCCCTTACCATACTCTCTGCAAACAGCCTCGGCAGTGCACTTGGCGAAAACATGCCCGAATTTCTGGCATTGATAGCAACGCATAGGTGTAGGGATGTACGGTCTATCATCGCAATGGTACGATGTGACATTCACCTGTTTACGTACTACATACATCACCCTCAAAATGGAGAGTGAATGCGGCGGTGTCGACACTAGTCCCTCCAATTTCTTGGGTGATGCGCTAATGTTTGTGACGCCTCTCTTCCCAAGATCCCGTGCTAGTTCAGCATCGCTTTTCAAAATGAGTTCGCTATGGAATATAACCCCGCGAACCTCATTCAGCGTATCGTGCGTTTCAACCTTAACGAGAATTTCGCCGAAATGTGTGCATTCCAGCAAAGCTTTGGTTTGCTGCGGTCAACGGTATGCAGCACCAGCTGCCCGTCCCTAAGCTTGTAAATCCCGTTAAGGTCTCCAAAGTTCCCCTCGATTTCCTCTGAAAATATGATCGATTTAACCAGCTTAAAATCTCCCCCGTCTGTCCTGGTAGCTATCAGGTAGCGAGGTGACCTATCCACCTATCCACGGCAAATCTTTTATTAAACACACCTTGGGATTATATACACCTATGGATTAGATTGACACTCAAGAGACAGCTTTCTAAGGTTACCATTCCGTGCGTTGTCCCGAAATCATCCTCCCCGAATACTACCCACTCCGAACGAGGGACATCACTGTGGGCGCCACCCAGCCAAGGCAATACCTACCTGTCATAACAGGTATTGCTCGGGGTCCCAGTGCCTTGAATAGGCACTTCCCCCTCGGCATGCACAGTGATATTATGTTCGGCGCAAGTATTCGGCCGTGCAGGGACCTCAATTGTGAGGCGGATACTACTGCAAGGGTACATGGTGCACCCACCTGGCGGGATGGGGAATACCGTCCAGGCTTTCTGGCCAGATAGCCAAGTTGGCGGCCTTTCCCCAAACGGCATGCATGTTTTTCTTCTAAGGGTCAAACCAAAATTGGGAGCGTAAATCGAGAAAGACCTTAACCCCCTCTACTATTAGTCGCCTCTTACGGTAGGTAGGGGATACCGTGGATGAATTCAGCCCTCCCCATCCACAGGGGGTCTACCAAATCAAAGTTAGTAATGTCAGTCAGTCTTGTCGGCCCTATTACTCAGCTCCTGCGACAGGCAGAGCATACCATGGGTGTATTCTAACGCGCAATCCCCCCCCCCCGGGAATATTTGTACGAGGTATTTCCAGAGCTCTGGATTGGCCGAGGATCGGCTGCAACGCCAGCTCCGCTTGACTGACCTCCTCGAAGGCCTGACCTTACTACATGTGACAATGCGCTCTGGGGATTCATCAAGAACATTGATGCAGCAGAACATTACGATAGGATGGAAAAATTGAAAGAAGCTGTGAGACGTACTTTCAGACAGATTACTCCAGCAATGCTGAAAAGAATGTCCCACAGAACCTGGCGATGGATTATTTTGTGTTTTTAGCATGATGGTGCTCATACTGACGTTTGAGACATTTAGACATAAAATACATAGTAAAATACGATGTCTCTTGTGTACATGTATTTATAACTAAAAGTTAATACTTATTGCTGATGTATTTCACAGCTTTATTGTTATTTAATAACTCATTGATATTTAACTACACTAGCGCCATATGTGAAAACACCCACTCACAAAAGCTGGAGTAACTATTCTTATCTTTTTATCTTCTTTGATCCGTACCATGCACAATAATACTATTCAGTCGCTGTTTTATTAAAACCAAAAATCGCTTTCAAAGTTTGTTCATTTATGTTTGTTCATTTATGACGCGTTTTAATTTCCCTGACGTGAACCTTATCCTTGCTAATATGTAACCAAGTTGGTATAGCTATTGTGATTGTGCTTGAGATAACAGACTTGCCACGCTACCTGTTGAGCTCGACTAGAAACTCGTTTGTCGCCGCAGGATGCTGTCATCTGACGGAGAATATTAGTACTACTCCTATTGGATTTGCCACTTGGAGCGCTGTACTCTCTATCTACGATTTCCTCCGATGGCTGCCGAATTCAACAAAAGGCTGTTTCCTTGGATACAGCAATAATAAGTAAAATTATTCTCTATTGGAATCCTTACTAGCAAGATGCAAAATTTATAACTCCGATATTAAACCGGGCTGGTTAGCCCTGAAGGCTAACATAGCCTCTATTCTGGAATATGTTCATTATTCCACTTGACTAGGAAGTACATCCGACATATCCCTGAAGATATTTTGACTTGGTGTAATAATATTTTGGACTTCTCAACCAGTATGTTTTAGAAAAGGTTTGTAAATATTGTGAGATATTTTGGAAGCTGTTTTATTTCTATCGATGTTTTTTTATCTTGGACGTATTGTAAATTCTTAACTTGTGTTATTTTATGTTGGCGGTCTGTTGTTCACTCGTGTTTTGGCCTGCCTCGTGGTCGGAGTTACGGTAAAGTATATGTCGATATATTTAAAATAGTTTCCAATTATCTAATATATTCTATGTACCTTTTGGGGGAATGTGGTTATTTATTTTATTTCTGAGCTACAAAACATGTAGAATTCAGTCTTCATTTTGGTCAAGTGCAAGGACTTTCTTAACCTAATTATCTTACGTAATATTTTCTTTCTCCTTGTATCTTGTTAGGATGCCTCATATAGGCACTGTAACTTGTGTCGCTGATTATGGCACTTATTTTATTCTGTGTAATGGGTTGCCTGGTGACAACCGAAGCGATTGTTATCGTTTCTTCCTTGCAGTAAAAAAACAATAGTTTTGTTTCGTGTCGATAAAAAGGAGATGTTTTGAGGATTTGATTGCGATCAGACGTACCTTGAATTCGCTCCTGTTAATAAAACAAACTTAATTGATTGTATTGAGTTGACACCGTATTTGAACTTAAACTGTTTCGGTTCATACCTTGAGTATCCTTTAAAGGTAATTTATCTGTTTATTTAACGTTGGATATTTTGGTTGGTCTTAGACTTTTCATTTGCTCATTTAATATAATTAGTTCAACCCTTTTCCTCCTCAATCGGTGGGATTCCTTGCTTATATTCAATTAGCTGTTTATGCCAAGAAATAATTTCTTTTATATTTTATTCCTGTCTTGTAAATGCATGTAATATTATTAATTGTCAATTATATATATATATATATATATATATATATCAAAGTGACCTCTGTGTTCTTGTACCATAGTTCGTTATTCACTTATGTTTTTACTATTTAACTGCCTGGGTTATTGGTTTTGTTCAACACCTTCTACTTTCGTCTCTGGTATTTTGGAGGGTTTTCTTTTTATTTTTGGTAAAATAGTTAACTCTCAGTACTACCAGTGTCTCAATTGGTAGCAGATCGTATGTTATTGTTTTCACGGACATTATAATAAATTTTAAAAAAAATATTTAATCAATTAGATTCTTGAACACAAAGGTCGCTTAAAGCTTGGGTATTATTAATTTAATCCTTGTGGAAATTTCTGTTTCATGTCCCATTGCATACACAAAATGGAACCGAGGAATACATTATCAGCCTTCTACAACCTAAGGAAAGAGGAAATTGAATATGAATTGTTCATTAGAAAAATTCCTTCTAACAACAATCGTGAACAGGATTTGTTACGTCTGAAGGATGCGAAAGATGTGCCTATTATAATTCCTGACTTGGAAAGTTACCATCAAACGTTTGGTGAGTCTAATAACATTGTACCTGCTGTAACAAATTTAATTAATTTATCTATTTATTTGATAGGTGCTAGTAACCCTTCTACATCTCAATTAGGGAGATTTAAAACTCAAGCATGCCATTGGTTTTATAGACTTGGTGATCTCATTTATATTTGGGAACTCGAGGATTCTAATTTCGGTTCGGAATTAATGTCTTTTCAAAGTAAGCTTCTTAATGCTTTTTTAAAATTATTTCCTTCTGAGTGTGGTGATATTCAGGGTTGCGTCAATGGTGTTAATGATAATCCGTGTGAAATTATGGTGCCAAATGCGAGTAACTCACGTGTGATTATAGAATCTGAAGGTGACGCTGACAATTTACCTAATAATCTTGAAAATGTATCCTTAACTGATCATAATGCAAGCATGGAGAGCAGAATTACTTTGAATAAGAGCTTACAAGGGAGGTCATCAAGGATTTCCCAACCGACCTTATTAAACTCTAATAATATTAGTGTTAATGAGCATGGGGAAATTGATAATACCATACCTCGTCCCTTGCCAAATATTTCTTCGTCTGGCGCTTCAAATGATTTTCCTAATGATAACTCTGCAAATTCTAGGTTATTACCTAGAAATGAAAGCCAATTTGGGTTACCCCGTACTAATGTTGTCACCGATTTTCCATCACGTTTGTTGAATAACGCTAATAGTGGGGGAAATATGTCATCGATGCCTAAATGTGAAAACAGTTTAAGATTTAACGGTATTCCTCATTCAGTAACCTCTTGTGTTCAGAATTTACAGATGTGTTCGGGTAGTGACACTATGGAGTTGATAAAATTTTTGAAACAACTAGTTGAATTAATGGACAATTCCATTGTTTTTGGTTTATCAGATACTATGATTTTCCAATTAATTTTTCCTTTCACCTGTGGCCTGTTGCGTGATAAGTTGATCAGCGCTATGTCATCTCACTCTTCGTTATTTGAGTTTCATGTCGAAGTAATTGATTATTTTATTCCTGAACTTGCAATGAGTTTACTGAAACATAATTGTTACTATCGTGGTCAGAGGGTAGATGAATCTTTGAATGATTATATTAAAGAAATTAGGTGCTACGCTAGGGTTTTGAATTTAAATTTGAGTGAATCTGCAATTGTTACTACTATAGTAGAAGGTATTAATCCAGAATATAGGTTATGTATGGCTATGGAAGGTAAACCTAAGAGTTTTCTTGAATTATATGATATAATTAAATCTGCAGAAAATGTCAAAAGCATTAACGCTGTGGTGTTTGAAGCCATATTTTCAGTGTTGCCTTAGTAAACAAGAGTTTAGTGCTTTTCAGTCGGTCAACACGAATGTACCCAAAAGAGATGGGTTATGCCCTAATCCTGAAATAAATTACATGAGATTAATAAAACACTAGGATGACCAGTTTCGATCGTCAAGCGATCATCATCAGATCCAATACACTTAGGCTATAAAATCTATGTTTGAAATACAGGTGAAAATATTTACAATATGTACAATTATTTAGTTGCAGTATTGGTACTGCAACTGTCAGTGTATGCTAAATGCAGTATATATGTTAGGTGAAATGCTAAATGGTGATGGCTATCCGGAGATTGTACTTTAGAGAGATTATATGGCTGTAAACTATGGTTAAACTATAAAATTTTAGGCTAACTACTTATCTGATTGTCTTCCGTACTACAGCTATTCGCAGTTTCCGTGCTCACTTGAACTCGCTGTGCGGTCGTTATCTTAACGACTGGTTTTTCCCTGCCTTCCCCCCCCTGTCCCTACTTGCTGTGGGGAGTGATCGCGATGTGTTTATGTGAGGTGTTGCCAACCTAGATAAGATGTATGTTATTGAATGAGGTGGATCTACAACTATTAAAGACCGTGGATTAGTCCTCGCCACGCGTGGAGCATACCCATTCGAACTAAGCGTTGACGGTCTTATGAGGACGTCCCGGCACCTTTAATACTGCCTCTAATATGGGCCTTGGTTTATTGCAGAAGAAAAGTACATCGTACACCTGATCCAGATAACATTTACCTATTAAAAAACCCCTAATTTCCCCCCTTTTTTTATCTAGCTTGGCTGTGTCGCTAAATTGTGTTTTGTTTCCGACAGGGTGTGTTTTTTAGTAGCGTGAAGAGGGGTGAGCTCTCCATGAACGTGTGTTCATTTAGATTGTTGGGATTGTTTCGTTTGGCTAGGTGTATCTCGATTGCTTCCTTTATGTCAAGAGCTCTGCCTTTCGATTCGTGATGGATTATTTTAAGGTCCGACTCTATGTTGGTAAAGCTATGCCCTGCGTCACACATATGTTCGCACACGGCTGAATGTGTTCCGTAACACTGACAGTTGCAGTACCAATACTGCAACTAAATAATTGTACATATTGTAAATATTTTCACCTGTATTTCAAACATAGATTTTATAGCCTAAGTGTATTGGATCTGATGATGATCGCTTGACGATCGAAACTGGTCATCCTAGTGTTTTATTAATCTCATGTAATTTATTTCAGGATTAGGGCATAACCAGCATTAACGCTGTAAGAGTGATTAACTCTCCGCCTCCCTTGGTTAATATCCCTGTTAATCCTAATAATCATTTACAACAGACTTCTTTCCAAAGAAGGAGATTCAATTACACCGAAAATACTCGAACTGGTAAAC
The DNA here is from genome assembly GCA_946902985.2 of Meconema thalassinum. Classification (NCBI taxonomy): domain Eukaryota; kingdom Metazoa; phylum Arthropoda; class Insecta; order Orthoptera; family Tettigoniidae; genus Meconema; species Meconema thalassinum. The sequence goes on along the minus strand of OX336400.1, from coordinate 31,079,611 downwards.
GTTGTGATAGGTGCGGGTCTTATGATCACATAGCCAAGTGGTGTGATAGAAGATTTAATCGTAGGCAATGACTAGATGATAGGAAGATCTTGTCGGATTATCAAAAATCTGATGGTATTGCAGGTAACCGTAAAACAGATTTTGATAAGGATCTTAAGACAAATCGTAAGATATATGACAAATTTTCTCGAATTGGTAAGGCTAATTATGAAACATGTAACCGTATCACTGATGCGACAAAAAATAATTGCCCATACATTGATGTTTGTATAAATAATGAACCCGTCTCCGCTCTTATTGATTCGGGCAGTGTTAATTCATTTCTTGATAGTAAATGGTTCTGGACGATGTCTTCTGTTTGTAAATTTGGCAATTTGGTAAAGGAACCACATAACTTTATAGCAGCCAATTCTTCTTCACTCAGTATTTTAGGATATGTAAAGGTAAAGGTCAGCATATTTAACTTTTCTTGGATGTTTAGATTCTGGGTGGTTGACAATTTGTCGTATCAAGTGATTATCGGGTCGGATTTCATAACTCATGATGGGTTATTGTTAGATTTAAATTCTAAATCCTTTTGGTTTCATTTCAAACCCAATCTCAGATGGAAATTCAATCATTCGGAGTGTATTAGTGGAGTCAACTCATCTCAGGAAGAAAAAAGGGTTATAACCATTGAAGATTTAGAGTTCGATAACTTAAGCGAAGATCAAGCTAAACAGATTAAAGACCTGTGTTATGAATTTCCTGAGGTTCTAACTGACAAATTAGGTGTTACTAATTTAATAGAACATGAAATTGAGCTTTCCGACGACATTCCAGTTCGTGCGTCTCCTTATAGATTGGCTCCTCCTAAGATGAAAATTTTAAAAGGTATTGTGGACGAGATGCTTGAGGAGGGAATTATTCGCAAATCTACTTCAGCATATTCTTCTCCTATCTTTCTTGTTCCTAAACCCAATGGTCAATTCAGACCCGTGATCGATTACAGAGCATTAAATAAGAAAGTCATCTTACAATCGATTCCTCTTCCGGACCTTCAGTCCTGCTTTTCGTGGTTCAAAGGAGCGTCCTATTTTACGATATTAGATTTAATTTCTGCTTATTTTCAAATTCTCCTGGCGGAGAAGTCCAAGAGTGTGACGGCTTTTGCCACAGATTGGAATTTATTTGAATTCGAACGTTTACCTTTTGGATTGTCGACCGGTGCTGCTGTCTTGAGCAGATTGCTAGATAACGTATTTGACGGAATTAAGTTTAAATTCGTTTACCATTATTTAGATGACGTAGTCTTCTTTAGTAAAAACTTTGAGGATCATGTCCAACATGTTCGTGAGGTGTTGTCTCGATTAAAGAATAGTGGTCTTACGGTCAAGTTATCTAAGGTCTCTTTTGCTAAACCCCAAATATCATTCTTGGGACATGTGATATCGTCATCCGGTGTCTCGGTAGACCAAAGCAGAACCCAATCTATTAGGGAATTCAAACAACCTAAAACGCCCAAAGAAATAGCACGTTTTATTGGGATGATTAACTACTTTCGTAGATTTATTCATAATTTTGCTCACCGTGCAGCTCCGCTTAACATGCTTCGGAAGAAAGGTACTGTATTTTCGTGGGGTCCGTCGCAAGAATCAGCTTTTCTTGACCTTAAGTTGGCATTAACCAATCCACCGATTTTGGCTATTCCTGATTTTGGCAAAAGGTTTATCGTCCAAACCGATGCGTCTAACAAGGCTGTTGGTGCGGTATTGTTACAAGAGTACGATGAAGGAAGGTTACCTGTGGCTTATGCTTCGAGAACATTAAACGATGCTGAGATAAATTATTCTGTGTATGAATTAGAAGCGCTAGCAGTTATGTTTGCTCTCGAAAAATTTAAAATATATATCGAGCACGTTTCCTTTGATCTCGAGACCGATAACCAGGCATTGAGTTGGGTATTGGGAAAACCCAGGAAAACTGGAAGGATAGCTCGTTGGGCCACCCGTATTTTAGCCTTTCAATTCAGCGTTCGTCATATTAAGGGCACGGACAATGTCATTGCTGATTGCCTTAGTAGAATGTACGGTGATGAGAAAATAGAGGATAAGGGCGAAGATAAGTTTGATGAGAGTAACAAGGTGCACACTATCCTGTCTAATTATCCTAAATTGTTTAGGGAGGTATCCGAATATCAAAGAGAGGACCCTGGCTTGAATGAAATCATTGAGAAATTAGAAAAGGGAGAAAATTTGAAGCCGTATTCGATGAAGAACAGCACATTATGTTGTTCCGCTAGGTACGATAGGTTGCCTAAAATTGTACTACCTTCTCTTCTTATACCGGAGATTTTTAAGTATTTCCATGAGTCACCAATTGGTGGACATCTTGGGGTATTTAAGACAAGGCAGAAAATTAGACAGAATTTCATCTGAAAAATATGGATAAAGACATCAGGAAATTGGTGAACGGATGTAACGCTTGCAACGTAGCTAAACCTACTAACAATTCTAAAATTGGGCTGTTATCCTCGGAAATCGCTACTAAACCTATGGAGAGATTGTTCGTCGATTGCGTAGGCCCTCTGCCCTTGTCAAAGCTTGGAAATCGGTTTGTATTTGTTTGCACGGACGGTTTTTCTCGTTTTAGTTGGATCATTCCTACTCGTATGGCAAACACTCAAACCGTTATTAAATGTTTAAATCAAATATTTGCTTCTTTTGGCCCTTGTCAGTTTCTGGTGTCAGATAACGCCAAATGCTTTTCATCTAATGTATTTCGAAATTATTTATTCGAATTTTCTATCTCTCATGTCACGAGCACCCCATACTACCCTAAAGGATCATATGCCGAAAGGGTGAATAGGAATTTACGGGCAGCACTTATTGCGTATCACCCCAATGATCACAAGGGTTGGGACAGTTGCATACATTTGATAACTTATGCTTTCAACACGGCTATACATGAATCTCACCGAAACACTCCTTTTAATCTGATGTTTTCATATTCGCCTAATTCTCCGATATCAAATTTATGGTCTCTCAACGATCTATTACCTGAGAACATTTCTAACTTGGATGTTCAGGCGGTTTGGAAGAAAGCTAGGGAAAACATGAAGATTGCTCATGAAAAGTTGCAGAGAAGGTATAATGTGGGTCGTAAACAGTGTTCATTAAAGGTTGGTGATGAGGTATATGTTCGAAACTTCTCGCTAAAAGAAGCTGGTCCTAAAGAATCCGGGAAATTACTTGTTAGATTTAAAGGCCCTTGCAAAATTCTTAGTTTCATCACTCCAGTGACTATGCTAGTGAGTGATCCTCAGAAAAAACGTATTTTCAGGGTGCATTTATCACAAGTGAAGAAAAATTGTGATATTTCTGAGTAATGTTTTATTTGGTTGTAATTTCTTCTTTTTTTTTGCTGTTTATTGGTAGATGTTTTGGTTTGTCCTTCCTGTTGTGATTCACTCACCGTAAGTATTATACTTAGCTTGTAATTCTTCTAAATTGTGTATGAAAAACTGCGTGTATCTAGAATGGTTGTGTTTAGTGTGATTGCGATAATTTAGATTTGTATTAAGGGGTGGGAAATTGTTGTTTTGTTGTTCAAATAAGGTTAGGTTTGCGTTAGTCAAAATGTTCATTGTTGATTGTATAATACCGAGTATGTAAATAAATATTTCGTTAAAATATATTGCTACTTAAGTGCACTAGGTAGTGATTTGAATGATTGCGTTGTTGAATGAGGACTGTTTCTTATTTCGATTCTTGTTATCTCTGGTATGGAACTGGTATAATTAAGATGAAGGAAAAGAGTCGTTGGTATGAAAGGTAAGCATTCTTTACAAAAGATCCCAAGTTGATCCAAGTTGGTGTACATTATGTCGCCTTATTTGCATGTTTCATCAGGGATGTAAAACGTATTGAATGTTATGTTTTGGCTGATAGTTGTTGAAAAGGTAAGTAAGTAATGCTATAAGGAAAATACCCGTATTGTTCTTTCGAGATGCGTTCCTTGGGTTCGTTAACTGTCAGTCTGAGCAGGGTAAGCATTGAGTGAAGTATGATATTGAATAATTGTAATTGTGAAGGTGATATGCTAAAAGGGCTCAATAGGTTCATGTCATGTGCGTTCTGTGTACGTTTCATTTATGGTGTTTGTTCCGAGTCTGCATACATGTGAGTGAGTGTTATGGTGGGTAAGTATGTTGTATAATTGGGTTTTCACGAACATTTATTCATATACTGGTAGATATTTTGGGGCATTTACCTTGCGGGTGGTAAATAGTAATCAGTAATTGTGGGAATTTTGCGGTTATGTACGAGTGTGTGAAAGATTTTGTGTATTTCTTTTTTCTGCACGTGTGATCTGATACCTAAATATTTTCTGGTTTTCCTTGTTATTTTTTTGGTATTTGCTTTGCCTCTCCCCTTTTGAACTTTGTTGGTACTTATCTATTTATTTTTTCTCTCGTTTCTGAGGTTCTGATAGCATGAGACTCGCTCATGATTTTTCCTTTCTTGTTTTCGTATTTCGTGTTGCTTCATCGGGTATTTGTAAGGGATTCTTGTGCGATGTTAGCGTCTGGTTCACTCTTAGTTTTTCTCGTTTTGCTCGCTTGTAACTTTTCTTGGACCCCCTTTATTTATGAAGTCTACTAAACTTAATGGTAATCTTCATTTATTTACGATGGTACAATGTTAGACTTAACCTACGTCATTTTCATTTTTTGTGATCTTCGGTTGGCTGATAATTGTTTCAAAGTCCGTTTGTTCTTATTTTATCTTTTCTTTCAAATAGCTGTGGAATTACGTCCCACAAAGTTATGATTTAATTAATAATACTCCATAAAAATAATTCTGTAAAAGATGTAAACCGTATGGTTATTGGATGACATAACTTATGTTTCTATTTTGTAAAAGCAAGGAATCTTTGAGAGGGGAGGATTTTTTTTGGGTCATTTGGAAAATGATACTTGGTTGATCATTTATTACTTATTTGGATGATTGTGAACTGGTTGTAAGGATGCATTATCTTAATATGTCATGAAGAAAGAACATGGACCTTGCTGTCGGAGTACAATTTGGTTGCAGATCAAGTGCTGATATTGTCATCCTGGTTGGCGAGTTGGCGACTGTGGCGAATGTTCTGGGCCCGGACTTCGTCGAGTAAAGCCGTGTCCTCTACGTTGAGATGGAGTGTGTCTTCATCAGCCAAGAAACTTCTAATTTGTATTTAATGTTACAAAAAAAGGAAAACTGTTTTGTTACCAAGTAAGGAATTGAAACTCTAAGCATGTTGGTAAAGGTTAGATGCATGAACGCTTTGGTGCGTGCCTATTTTGAAGATGGTAAGATTGGCGAACCTTGGACTATTATGAAAGAACGAACTGATATTCATAGGCAGCTCTATTTACTCCCTCTCTCTCTCAACACATAGACTTGGTGTACATTTGTGTCCTATCGTCCTGTATAGTGGGGAGGAGAGATGACGCGTTTTAATTTCCCTGACGTGAACCTTATCCTTGCTAATATGTAACCAAGTTGGTCTAGCTATTGTGATTGTGCTTGAGATAACAGACTTGCCACGCTACCTGTTGAGCTCGACTAGAAACTCGTTTGTCGCCGCGGGATGCTGTCATCTGACGGAGAATATTAGTACTACTATTGGATTTGCCACTTGGAGCGCTGTACTCTCTATCTACGATTTCCTCCGATGGCTGCCGAATTCAACAAAAGGCTGTTTCCTTGGATACAGCAATAATAAGTAAAATTATTCTCTATTGGAATCCTTACTAGCAAGATGCAAAATTTATAACTCCGATATTAAACCGGGCTGGTTAGTCCTGAAGGCTAACATAGCCTCTATTCTGGAATATGTTCATTATTCCACTTGACTAGGAAGTACTTCCGACATATCCCTGAAGATATTTTGACTTGGTGTAATAATATTTTGGACTTCTCAACCAGTATGTTTTAGAAAAGGTTTGTAAATATTGTGAGATATTTTGGAAGCTGTTTTATTTCTATCGATATGTTTTTTATCTTGGACGTATTGTAAATTCTTAACTTGTGTTATTTTATGTTGGCGGTCTGTTGTTCACTCGTGTTTTGGCCTGCCTCGTGGTCGGAGTTACGGTAAAGTATCTGTCGATATATTTAAAATAGTTTCCAATTATCTAATATATTCTATGTACCTTTTGGGGGAATGTGGTTATTTATTTTATTTCTGAGCTACAAAACATGTAGAATTCAGTCTTCATTTTGGTCAAGTGCAAGGACTTTCTTAACCTAATTATCTTACGTAATATTTTCTTTCTCCTTGTATCTTGTTAGGATGCCTCATATAGGCACTGTAACTTGTGTCGCTGATTATGGCACTTATTTTATTCTGTGTAATGGGTTGCCTGGTGACAACCGAAGCGATTGTTATCGTTTCTTCCTTGCAGTAAAAAAACAATAGTTTTGTTTCATGTCGATAGAAAGGAGATGTTTTGAGGATTTGATTGCGATCAGACGTACCTTGAATTCGCTCCTGTTAATAAAACTAACTTAATTGATTGTATTGAGTTGACACCGTATTTGAACTTAACCTGTTTCGGTTCATACCTTGAGTATCCTTTAAAGGTAATTTATCTGTTTATTTAACGTTGGATATTTTGGTTGGTCTTAGACATTTCATTTGCTCATTTAATATAATTAGTTCAACCCTTTTCCTCCTCAATCGGTGGGATTCCTTGCTTATATTCAATTAGCTGTTTATGCCAAGAAATAATTTCTTTTATATTTTATTCCTGTCTTGTAAATGCATGTAATATTATTAATTGTCAATTATATATATATATATACTCTCAGTACTACCAGTGTCTCAATTTATTTCAAATAAACCAACAGGTTATGGGTTCAGTCACGCATTGAGATAAAGTGCGTAATTAGACGAAATAAAAAACAAAGTATTTTGTACGCGATATTTTGACGAAAACTCCGAGAAGCCAATCTTGAGGTTAGGACCAAGTGCACACACAATGGATTCAACTAAGATAATCAACGTTCTCCTTCTGGAAGGAAAAGCGAACTGGAACACATGGAGGTACAAAATAGGTATTTGCCTAGGAGGGATCACCGGAGCTATAGACGTAATTGAAGGCAGGTTAGTGAAGCCAACCTCACTTTCTGAGGACGCAACAACTGAAGCAAAGGCGGCGTATCAGAGTAAGCTTGATGTTTTTAATAACGCGGATAGCCACACATTGATTGTGTTAACCACTAACAAGTCAGAAGAGACGTTACAAAAAATCATGCGTCTCACGTCAGCTCGGGAAGTGTGGTTAGAACTCCACAAACTATTTGACGGCGTCTCTGAAGATAAAGTGTACAACTTATGCCTGCAATTCTTCAGCTACAGAAAGACAAATGAGGATGACATTGCAACGCACGTTTCAAAATTAAAGAATCTGTGGAGCGAACTAAAGCAGGAAATGGCCCGAGATGCCGAAATCAACTCTGATCTGCCAGATGTATTTATGATTTGTAAAATTCTGGGTACACTGCCAGAAGAATACTTTTCGTTCAAGTCTAGCTGGATGTTAATGTCAAAAAGGGACAGGACAGTCGACAATCTGACCAATCAGCTGTGAGCGTACGAGAGGGCGCTCAGAGGCAAAGGAGAATCACCTCAACAAGAAGCACTCTACTCGGATTCATCCAAACAGAAAACCCAGCAGCAGAACTCTTCGCAAAACTATCTCCAAAAGAGCAACAAAAAGAAAATATTCTGTCCTTACTGCAGGAAAGGTAACCACGCTATCAAACAGTGTAGGAAGTGGATCGCTGATGGACGACCGCCCAAGCCCAGCAACTCAGGAACATCAGAAAGCGGTACCAACATGATTTTGGTCGCTATAACCTCGACTGTGATGAACTCAGAATGGAAATCTGGCGACTGGTTTGTCGATAATGGAGCAATGAGCCATGTTTCTAGTAACAGAAACTTTTTTAGGACATTTGAACCATTTTCTACGGAACACTCAGTGACCACAGCGAACGGTGTGAAGGTTGCGGCCATTGGAAAAGGTGACATCGATGCAGTGGTTAACGGCGAGCGGCACAAGCTCACGTTGGCTGATGTATGGTGCGTTCCTGGGATCCAGAGAAATCTATTATCAGTCCTTGCAGCCCAAGACAGAAACAAGGACAGCAGGTTCGTCTCGTCAAGAAAGGTCTGCAATTTCGTCGTCAACGGCGAAGTGAGATTAATTGGAGTTCGTGAACGGTTCGGTGGACTCGACAAGCTGAGAGTGAGGAGCGTGAACAACACTGTATTCAAGGAAGTCAACGCTACAGAAAAGGACAACCTTCTCCAACTTTACCGTGAACGATTCGGACATCAGAACAAGCGACACGTGAGATCCCTCCTGAACAAAGAGCTGGGAATCCGCGCTGAGGTGAACAGCGAACTGTGTGAAGGCTGCGTCTACGGCAAGGCTCACCGTCTGTCTTTCGGAACGAGGTCTGGAACTACGAAACCGGGAGAGCGGATTCACACAGATGTCTGCGGCCAATTCGACGAGTCGATGTCAGGATACAAGTATTTCGTCCTCTTCAAGGATGATTTCACGAAGTTCAGGACTATTAACTTCATCAGAGAAAAGTCTGAAGTTCCAGAGAAATTAGCCCAATTCGTTGCAGAAGCTAAGACTCTCGGACACAACATCAGGGAGCTGCTGAGTGACAATGGCAAAGAATTCGACAACCAGTATGTCAGAAAAATCTTGCAGAAAGAAGGAATTGTTCAACGACTCGTCACGCCATACACTCCGGAACAAAATGGATCCAGCGAAAGAGAGAACCTCACCGTGGTCAAATCTGCTCGAGCAATGATGTATGCTCATGGAAAACTTCCACAAAAACTTTGGGCCGAGATGATTCGGAGAGCAGCCTACGTTCTTAACAGGACTGGACCTTCCCAAGCTGAGGGAACATCTCCCTACGAGCTATGGTACGGCAGGAAACCAGGTCTGAAACATCTTCGGGTGATCGGGTGCACCTGCTATGCGCATGTTCCCAAGCAGCAAAGGAAGAAGATGGATCCCAAGGCCACCAAATGAATTCTCATCGGATACGACAACGATGACGGTTACAGGATCTTTGTGAAGAGGAAGGTAAACTAATTCGATCGAGAGATGTCACCTTCGATGAGAAAGTGTTGCAGCACAAGAACGACGTCAATCTTCCGGGAAGCTTAGACCCCTCTATTCAACCAGAACAAGATTCGACAAGAAGAACAACAAGCTAACGACGAAACGCAAAGCGAAGAGGAGGAAGATGAATTCTGGGACCTGAATAATGAAGACGAAGCTGAAAGTCAACCAGAACAAAAAAGGTACTCCAATCTCAGATGAAATCATCGTTCGACGATTTCGTGAGCGTTCGTCTCTCAATCCTCCATCAAAGTATCAAGACTTCCTGATGTATCTCTCAAGCCCTCAACAAGAACCTGAATCCTACAGTGAAGCCATGAGATCAGATCAACAGGACCATTGGAAGGAAGCCATGGGTCGTGAGATGAAAGCTCTTGAAGAGAACAAAACTTGGGAACTGGTTGAACTGCATCCAGGAAAAAGAGCCATTTCAAACAAATGGGTCTACCGAGTTAAAACGAACACCGATGGATCGTTCGATAAATTCAAAGCCAGATTGGTCATCAAAGGCTATTCACAGCGGAAAGGAGTAGATTACAACCAAACCTTCAGTCCAGTGGCCAGGACATCAACCATCAGAACATTGCTCAGTGTTGCTGCAAAAGAGAAAATGAAACTACCACAGATCGACGTTTCAACGGCATTTCTCTATGGTGACCTCCAGGAAACTATATATATGCAACAACCTGAAATATATGGTGATGGATCTGCCAGGGTATGCCACCTGAAGAAAAGCTTGTATGGACTGAAGCAAGCTCCTCGATGCTGGAATGAGAAGTTCAGCAACTACATCGTCAGCCTGGGATTTCGGCGAAGTGAAGCGGATCCTTGTCTCTTCGTGAGGCAAAAAGGACGAAAGAAGATGTTCTTCGTTCTCTACGTTGACGATGGAATGATTGCAGCTGAAGATGAGCAGGAACTCCATAAATTTATCGACGATCTGAAACGGGAGTTTAAAATCACGTCCAAGCCAGCATCGTATTACCTAGGATTGGAAATCAACCAAGAAAAAGATGGGTCAATACATGTGAGACAAGCTCATTACACGGAAACTATACTGGAGAGATTCGACATGAGTAGTTGCAAAGCTGTGACTACTCCAATCACCAAGGACAACGATGCAGAAGAGAGCCCTAAGAACTTCGAGTTTCCATACAGACAAGCTGTTGGAACACTCATGTTTCTCATGTGCGGGACACGACCAGACATCGCTTATGCTGTCAGCGTGGCCTCCAGGAACCTTGACAAACCAACTGAACGAGACGTGATCAGAGTGAAGAGGATTCTGCGGTACTTGAGAGGTACAACAGATCTTGGACTGTTCTACAAAGCCAACCTGGGAGAGGAGGTTTTTGATTGTTTCAGCGATGCAGATCACGGTGGTGACTTCAGTACGGGCCGCTCAACCTCAGGGGTCCTGTGCCTGTACTCTGGATCGCCTATCTCGTGGATGAGCCAGAGACAACCCTCTGTTGCCATATCCACAACCGAAGCTGAAATCGTGGCTGCCAGTGAAGCCGCAAGAGAGATCATCTGAATCAAGAGGCTTCTGACTGAACTAGGCCAGTTGAAGTCGACGCCCATTCTGCAAGTCGACAACGAAGCAGCCATCCGGCTAGCACAAAATCCTGTATTTCATCAGAGAACGAAACACATTCGTATCAGACACTTCTTTGTTCGCGAATTGGTCACAGCAGGAGAAATATACATTTCAAGAGTTGACACACAATATCAGCTCGCGGATATTTTGACCAAACCTTTGTTTTCAATTCGTTTTCGAAAATTATGTAACGACATGGGGGTCTGCAAAGTTATTAAATAAGGGAGAGTGTTGATGTATTTCACATCTTTATTGTTATTTAATAACTCATTGATATTTAACTACACTAGCGCCATATGTGAGAACACCCACTCACAAAAGCTGGAGTAACTATTCCTATCTTTCTATCTTCTTTGATCCGTCCCATGTACAATAATACTATTCAGTCGCTGTTTTATTAAAACCAAAAATCGCTTTCAAAGTTTGTTCATTTATGTTTGTTCATTTATTTCAAATAAACCAACACTTATTCTAAAATTAACTGAGGGGTGACAGGACATAGTGACTTTAATGAGTCAAAATGTGAATGTAGTATATGTGAAATACAAGGCACCAGGTAATGTTCTCCGCAGTGCCTACTTGCTGCTACGAGAGCTAGCATCAACAGTTACGTTGGCAGCACGGCTGCCGCTTGTATCAAAGGAAAGAAACAAACAGTAAACGTTGTACACACCACAGCCATTCATGACAGATGCTGGAAGTGTTCAAATACGGACTTCAACACGTCTACACATATTGTCGAAGACTTTCTTGAGCTAATTTGCTTGTCGATTTTCTTAGACTACGCAGCATTATATCGGAGATTTCGTCAAGATTTTCGTCTGTAAAAAGAGCAAGCCGGCCTGTTTCCGGTACAACGTCAACTGAGCCGGTCACACCAAATTTACTTATCAAATCACGAACGGTATCACGATTTGGACACTTAGAATTAGGAAACCGCACCTGAAATTTTAGGTTTACATTTTCTGTAAACCGATCGTCGGCGCAAAAAACGTATTCCACCAAAAAAGCTTTCATTAGTAAACATTTCCGCTTGTATACTGATGCACTCTTCCGCTAGCAGCTTCCGTGGCGTAGTTGGTAGCATGTTGAACTGCTGTGTCCAAGATCGAGAGTTCAAACCGGGCCGTTGTCGTCGGATTTTTTAAGAGCGTTAAAATCTATCATTATGCCTTCCTTCAGAGGGGAAGCAAAGCCGTCGGTTTCATGTCAGTAGGGGGTAGAGATGGTTCTGCCCCACTCGACGCCGCTGTGCCCAAAAAAACAAACATGGAAGCCAAGCGAATGTTAAATAATTAATAGCTCGCAAACCCATTGTCGGAGTTTGACAAATGAGGTGTCATTGGACTCGAGGTGACGCCCTCTTTCTAATGGACAACATATTTCCACCCCAAAATAAAACCTAACCCTACTAGGGGGTGAAATTGTAATTTTTTAGAAAATGTCGCTTTCCTAGTGCAACATGCATGTGGTCCGATACCAGCATGATATTAAACGTTGTTCCACATAAATGACGTGCCAACGAGTCGACGCCACTACGATTTAACATTTTTGTTTTTAGCATGCGTACTTAGGGTTTTTGTAACAGGGCGGGCTTTTTGAATAATGATTTATGGATACGTTTTTTTAATAACCAAAATATCCAAAACTAATAGGGCATCAGCTTTTTAATATCTCGTGAACCAATAAAGCTAGGGACTTGTATGGGGGGTCGTTGAACTTGGGGTAACGCCCCGTTTTTGAATGTATTTTTATTTTTGTGAAAGAGGCCTTAGTACACTTTTGTTAATATCTCAAAAACCAATAAGACTAGGGACTTGTATGTGGGGTTTTAGCACTCGAGGTGACGCTCTTTTTTTTTTTCAATATATATTTAATGTTTGTCAAAAGGGCCTAACCGCACTGTTGTTAATATCTCACTAACTAATAATGGGAGAGGATCAAGTGAGGTGTCCTAGGACTTGAAATGGTTAACCCTTTCCCATGGCCAATGAATTTACCCCAGAATTCCAAAACAGCAAGGTCATTGACCTGAGATTTTATAAACTAATAATCAGATATCGACATGTGAGGTGTCATACGACTTAGAATGGTCACCATTTTCCCATGGCCAATGAATTTACCCAAAATATCCCAATACATCAAGGTCATCTACCTGAGATTTTATAAACTAATAATCGGATACGGATATGTGAGATGTTTACCATGAGTGATGAAACATAGCTAGGTAGAGAACGAATTATTGTAGGCTACATGTATGGTGACTGAGAAGTCTTTCACCATTGGAACTTGTTTTCAGATCAAACTGCAGTACAGAGAGAGTATAGGTTGCAGGCATGGGTTAATGAATGACAATCGGTGTACACAAAATCTGATTTATCGATTCAAGAATTAAGAGTAGACTATATTTAATCGATTGTTTAAAGAGGATAGCTATATCACAAAATGGTGACTACATCGAACTAAACTGAACCAAGCTGAATCAAACCCAACTAAACCGAACTAAACCAAACCAAACCAAATCGAAAACAAGCCAAGGGTTTAAGTGTAAAACTTGTGAGTGGATGTGATCATTGGTGATGTCAAAAAGGAAAGGGATAACGGTCTACCTATAGAGGGTAAGGTAAAGCTAGTGCATGGTGCTAATGCACACACACCCAAGTACATGAACCTCACACAACTATTCTATGCTGTTTTTATGGGTTGACTGTTAAAACTTGCTCAGTGGTTACTGGGACAAGATGGTCGCTACACACAACAAGCTTTAACTACTTGAGACTAATAATCTATACACACACACTCGCTTGTTCTAAA